>OZ004705.1:70487007-71687007 GCA_963924515.1 Vespertilio murinus
ATATCTTTGACCAGGAATTGAATCCAAGACATTTCCATGGAGCCATTGGCCAGGAATGATTTCCCGTCCTTTTGGTATACTGGGTTTCTTCTCCTTGCTCTGTAAATTTTGGTAACCTTTCATTTTTCTCATGCTAGGTGCTCTCCTCAGGCAATTTCTTATACTTTTTATAATTACAATGATAGCAACATCTAGAGCCATATTTACAATATCCTGACCACTTTCCCTGGGTGGTCTAGTTTCTGCTTCGCACATCTTCCTTGACCTGCATCATCTCACCTCAGCCACCTACTTCTATGTTGTAACCAAAGCTTCTTCTTTTTCTAGTTTCTTCTTACATTGTATTTTCTCCAGTATTTAAAAGTCTCTAGTCCACTGACCCTTTATCTTTCTCCTAATAATCAACCTTTTGATTTTACTTCCTTTCAAATATAGCTTAGTTAGTGTAAATCAACACTTCAGTAGTCCCTTCCCAATATCCTAAACTCTTTTGCTCAATCGTTCTATGGCCCTACCTCCTTAACCAAGCATACTCAGGCTCTGAAATTCTGCTGGAGAAAATCCTATACTAGGCAGGTTAATGTTGCCCTATAGTCATAAGGATTAACCTTAGTCCTCACACGAACTAAATAGATATTTATGTTATTTAGCCAACTTTCCTCCAATTCTTCATCATGATTTTCCTGAAATGCTTCCCATTATCCTCAACACTTTGATATTCTTTCCCCTCCAAATTCTTAGTCACTCCCAGAAGGTTTTTCTCATCTTCTCCTTTACTGAGAAGAGTATAACCACAAAAGCAATTTCCTCAACTTGTCATTTTAAGACCTGCAAACTTATATCTGCACTCACTCTTTCCTCCTTTCATGTTACTATAATTCATTTGACAAACATTTATTGAACACTGTGCTATATGCTGGGAATACACAGAAGATTAAGGTACATACAATCTCTTATCTCATGGAGCTTATAGTTTGGTCGAGAAGGGACCCTTTAAATAACTATCCTGATAATTAATTAATTACATTTGTGAAAGGTACAGTGATGACAATGGAGTGCCGAAAGATTATACATATCAGGGGGGATTGAAAGTGAAGTAAAAATTGTTCAGGCAGAGTTGTATATATGTAGAAGGAGTTTCAGCCAAGAGCATGTCAGGTCCAAGGAATGAGAAATGGCTGATGTGTCAGGACTTCAGAGAACCTGGTATAAGAGAGACTGAGGCAGACAGATCCATGTTAAACATAGTGAGGATTTTGCCCATTTTTCTAACAACAGAAGGACATTTTGAGCAGGGAAGTATATGATTAGATTTGTCTGAATCTTGTTTTATCTTTAAAACACAAGACACCTGCCGAACCGGTTTGGCTCAGTGGTAGAGCGTTGGTCTGCGGACTGAGAGGTCCCGGGTTCGATTCCAGTCAAGGGCATATGCATTGGTTGTGGGCACATCCCTGGTGGGGGGGTGCAGGAGGCGACTGGTCGATGTTTTCTCTCTCATTGACGTTTCTGACTCTCTATCTCTCTCCCTTCCTCTCTGTAAAACATCAATAAAATATATTAAAAAACAAAAACATAAAAAACAAGACACCTAATTTTGGCATTTAAAAAAATTGTTTCAAATTGGGGGGGCAGTTGAATAGGAAGAGCAGAATCCTGAGTGGATTGTACCAAGCAGTGAGTGTGAGAACAGGAAATGGATCAGCAAGTGCATATTCACCTTTTTACTTTGGTTACAAAGAAAACAATGGTTACTGCAGGAAAATATGGAATCATAAAGGGGTTTGCTTTTATTTGTGACATATTTAAATATGATATTGTAGGCAGAGAAAGAGAATATAAAAAAATATGTAGAGGGCTTCCTGGAAAGGCACATGGGAGTTTTCCTTAAATTGTCAGCTGAGTCTGAGAAGAGTGGCAGAGCCGAGGCTCAGATACACATTTCCCCAAAATGGCGGAAAGTGTAATCAGCTTGGCCTTCATTTCAAGCCCAGGTGTTGGCAGGGGCGGGTCTAGATATGTAAATTCAGGCAAGCAAGGGCCTACTTAAGAATGCAAATAAGCTCCTTTGGTCCTAAGTTTTGGTGTTACTTCCTGGTTTTGGGGGTATAAAATAAATTCACTGGGAGGGGTCTTGTTAGTAGTTGCAGCCTCTCCTTCAGAGAGAATGGATGGCATCCCACCCAGCTCCCAGCTTTAAATCTATTTCTGCATCTTCTTTCTTCCTTCCTTCCCTCCTTCCTTCCTTCCTTCCTTCTTTCTTTCTTTCTTTCTTTCTTTCTTTCTTTCTTTCTTTCTTTCTTTCTTTCTATTATTTCTCAATCCCTGACTGCCTACACTTAGAACAGGTTTGTTCATCTCTCTTTCCGTGCTGGATGCAGAAAAGGGAGATCCCCACCATGTCTGGCCCCTACTAGAGTTAGGCCCTCGCAGAAAGATGCAAAGATTCAGAGAAACGTAAGAAGTCAAACTTCCCTAGGGGAACTTACACTATAATTATGTATATGAGCATTTGAAAAATCCCTCCTTTTATCAGGAAGGACATACGGCACAATATGTCACAGATATTAAGTTATATTGTTTTAGTGTGAGAGAGATTAGGGAGGATGTGGTATATAAACTCAGCCTTGAAAAATGGATAGAATAAAAATGTCCTGAACTATGGTGGTGAAAGATTAGATGCAAGAATCATGAGAAGAGTCTAATTAACTTTGTTACCAGACTAATGTAGACCAAGAGAACTGAGGGAAACTCCGATGTTTCTAACTTAGGGGTGTGTGAGTTGTTGGTAGTAATTTTGGAAATAAAAGGGCTGGTGCTCTGTTTGGGTCTCAGAGGCTATTATTTTTTTCTCTCCCTATAATGAAGCAGGGAATAATAATTGGGAGATGGAGACCAAGGGATGAAATAAATAAACTGACCAATATCCAGAAGTTTCCATTTTGTGACTTATGTTTTCTTAAACTTACCCAGAACAGCAAATATATGCACATTCAAGTGTAAGCTAAACGTTATCATCTAGTTTTGTCTGTTATTTGGAAGGGGAAAAAATGGAGTAACAATGTCATATGGATGAGGATATGGGAAAGTCAGCATTCTCATATACTTGTAGTCAGAATCAATCAGAACAAAATTTGTACAATCTGACAATAAGTATCAAAATTGTTTTCTCAGGGGAAATTCCATATCTAGGTATTTATCTCAAGAAATGAATTGCAAAATGTATAAGTATGATGATTGTCATGGCAGTTATTGAGTGACAAATTTGGAAATAACCTGCATGTCCATAATTTTGAGTAACAATTGATGTACAGTATATCTGTAAAAGTAATTTCATGAAGATGTTTTTTTTTTAAAAATAAACAAGCCCTGATTTATAATGTATCAACATAGAAAAATGTTCACAATACAAGGAAAAATAAAAAGTTAATGAATATATATGCTACGAATGATCACAGTTACGAAAAAATATGTACTTATACATAATACAAGTCTGAAAAAAGAGACAAAAATTATTTTGGAAGATATGTAATCAAGTATTAAATGTGATTGGAAGTGGGAATACGGCTGCTGTCTAGTTTATTTTTGCTTGTTCACATTATTTTATATTTTACTAGAGGCCCAGAGCATGACATTCATGCACTGATAGGGTCCCTAGCAGCTGCTAACTGCCTGCTAAGGCCTCCCTCCCTTCCCCCGGCCAGCCCCGCCCCTTGGTCGAACTCCCAGAAGAACTCCAGTAGAGGGGGAAATTTGCATACTATGCTTTTATTATATAGATAACTATTTGGTAGTTGAACAGACTTTTCTTATAAGGTAAATGTTTTTAAGCTTAAAAGTCCAAATCTAAATAGTTTTGAATAATAAGTACATATCAGCATTCCCATCCATCTTCATGCTTAATCAGCTATCCACAAATATAGGGAAAGTAAATTGAAATTCTGGAGCTAAAATGAATAAGTGTAAACCATTTCATACTTGAACACCACAGACTTTTCTTCTTGATATATGCTAAAAGGTTCTCTGGAAACTTGAATGTGTTAATGCACCTCTCTAAGTATCTAACAAAAAGTAAGATGCATCAAGTAAAAATGGCCTTTCAAAATCTGATAGATGTTCGAGTAAAAATTAATTCGTGGCAGCTTCTCCAGAGTTAAGATTAAAAACCTGTTTCCAAGAATGTGGTTCTTGGTCCAGATCAGAGATCATTCTTTTAGGAATTCAGGTTTCTCCATGATGGACACAATTTAGATGAGGATTCTTGGGACTGTAATGCAGAGTCATACACCAATGAAAGAGCTTTTCACATTGAAATGAGTCAATGAGTAAAAGAATAGTTAAATAATTACATGGCCAATAGGGTAAACAGAGCATCAGAAATTTTGGGAAGCAGAATGTGACAAAATAATAATAATCCTATATATTAAAAGCCCGGTCGTCCAAGTCAGCCATTCAACCAATTAAAGCATAATATGCTAATGATATGCTAAGGCCGCTCAAATGCTCATTATGACACGCACTGACCACCAGGGGGCAGACACTCTCACCAGTAGGTTAGCTTGCTGCTGGGGTCTGGCTGATCAAGACTGAAGAAGATGGGCCAGGCACACCCTAGAGCCCTCCTGTGTAGCTCCCTGGCTCCAATCGTGCACTGGTGGGGTCCCTCAGCCTGGCCTGCACCTTCTCACAATCTGGGACTCCTTGGGGGATCCCCTGGTGGTTAGTGCACTCCCACAGGGGGAGTCCCACTCAGCGAGAAGCCAGGCTCACAGTTGGCGAGTGCAGTGGCAATGGTGGGAGCCTCTTCCACTTCCTTGGCAGCAAGGGGAACAGGCATAACCCTGCCATTGGACATCCCCTGAGGACTCCTAGACTGCAAGAGGGTGCAGGCCGGGTTGAGGGAAACTTCTCTCACCCACTCCCCCCATCTCCCCGAGAGTGCACAAATTTCGTGCATTGGGCCTCTAGTGTTGATATAACAATAGTATAGTAAAAGTAAAATGATGATTGCTATCAGGTAAGGCAGATTCATTGCTCTTAGAGTTCACTAAAAGTGATATCCATGAATGGTATCAGAAAAATGTTGTCCCCGAAACCGGTTTGGCTCAGTGGATAGAGCGTCAGTCTTCGGAATGAAAGGTCCCAGGTTCGATTCCGGGCAAGGGCACGTACCTTGATTGTGGGCACATCCCCAGTGGGGGGTGTGCAAGGGGCAGCTGATCAATGATTCTCTCTCATCGATGTTTCTAACTTTCTGTCCCTCTCTCTTCCTGTCTGTAAAAAAAAAAAATCAATAAAATATATTTTTTTTAAAGAAAGAAAGAAAAATGCTGTCTCCATCAGTTCTGAATGCTACAACAAATACCATAGCCTGGGTGGGTTAAACAAACATTTTTTTCCCTCACAGTTCTGGAGGACAGAAGTCTGAAATTAGCATGTCAGTACATTTGGATTCTTGGTGAGGGCCCCTTTCCTGGTTATGTCCTGACATGGCCTTTCCTTGGTGTGTGCAAGCAGAGAGAGCTTGCGTTTCTTCTTTTTACAAGGGCATTAATCACATCATGGAGGCCCCGCCATCATGACCTCATCTAGACTTAATTACTTCCCAAGTCCCCACCTCCAAATATCATTACAGTGGGGATCTGGATTACAGCATATACGTTTGGTGAGAGGGGTAGGGAGGGGGACACAATTATTCAGTCCATAGCAAATGCCAACATAATTAAAAGAGGTAAAATGTCCCCTTAATTGTATTATTACCGCTTACCCATCAATTGGTGCCACTGTTTTTATAAAGAAAAAAAAAATGAATTAACAAAAGTTGAGTCCTTAGCATGAATGCGTAGGAAAAAAGGAGACACCACAGAGGAAACTAAGCAGTACCCACTCAGCATGTTTAGTTTTCCGCTACCCAGTCTCTGTGGCAGGTGACCCTAGCTTATAGGCTGATAAAATGGGTTTTTAGGGTGACATCACTGTGCTTTGAAATGTTACAATTGTCCTTCCTCCCCTCTCAACCACCGTCATTCTTTCTCTCACTCCAATTCACCGATAGTACTGTGCTTTCCCCCACAGATTTCCTATGGGAAGGAATGTGCTGCTCTTGCAGACTTGAAAAGTCCATGGGAAAGCTACATTTCTCTTCCCACTAGCTAGCTGCCATGCTCACTTATACAAACCATCTTCTATGAGCTCATCTGGTATATGCCAGATACCTCGTGGTTAAATATATATAGTCTAATAATGCTAATCAAAGAAGTTGAAATCTCCTAACAATTTACTCATTCATAGAATTTGGCCCCTTACCCGTAATCTTCCTCTTTATCCCAAACTCTGCCAATCCTCATGGGTGTAAGTAAACATCCATATGGATCGTCCATCCAATGTTCTAGTCATCTGGTCCTCTGACATGCACACATTCCATTAGCCTTTTCTTCACTCCACTTCACCCACCTGCTCCCGTGGCCATAACCTAGATCTTGTCACCACCATCTAAACCTGTTCTACATTCCAAATCATTCACTCATATTTCTTGTTCTCTGACCATAACTTTTCCTCTTTTCAGCTTGCCAGTTCACTACTCTTATATCAACTATTTCTTTAAGGAATCAGAGCAATTCAGAGTTTTCTCACACATTGTTGCAGTCATTTTACAAGGATTTTTTACTTATTCATCTTTCTTTATTGTGGTAAAATATACATAATACAAAGCTTACCATCTTAACTATTTTCAAGTGTATGGTCCAGTGGCATTAGACGCATTCATTCACATTGTCCTGCAGCCATCCATCTCCAGAACTCTTTCATCTTGCAAAACTGAAACTCAGTACCCATTAAACACTAACCTTTGTTCCCCTTGCCCCCACCCTCACCCCAGCCCTTAACAATAGTCATTTTCTTTTCTGCCTCTATGAATTTGAATATTATAGGTACTTCATATAAGGGATTATACAGTAGTTGGCTTTTGTGGCTGGTCTATTTCACTTAGCATAATGCTCTCAAGGATCATCTTGTTACAGCATGTGCCAGAATTTCTTTCTTTTTTAAGGATAAACTAGAGGCCTGGTGCATGAAATTCATGCAGGGGGGTAGGGTGGTGTTCCTCAGCCCAGCCTGCACCCTCTTCAATCAGGGATCCCTCAAGGGATGTCCGACTGCCCGTTTAAATGAGCAGTGGGACATCCCTCTCACAATCTAGGACTGCTGGCTCCCAACTGCTAGCCTGCTTGCCTTCCTGATTTCCCCTAACCATTTCTGCCTGCCAGCCTGATCACCTCCTAACCACTCCCATGCCAGCTTGATTAATGTCTAACTGCTCCCCTGCCAGCCTGTTTGCCCCCAACTTCCCTCCTCTGCCATCCTGGTCACTCCTAACTGCCCTCCCCTGCAGGATTGATTGCCTCCAACTGCCCTCCCTTGCAGGCTTGGTCCCTCCCAACTGCCCTTTCCTGCTGGCCATCTTGTGGTGGCCATCTTGTGTGCACATGGGGACAGGATCTTTGACCACATGGGAGCAGCCATCTTGTGTGTTGGAGTGATGGTCAATTTGCATATTACTCTTTTTAGATAGGATAACATCCCATTGTATGCATAAACAATACCTTGTTTATCCATTTCTCTTTTTTATATATTTTTATTGATTTTAGAGAGGAAGTGAGAGGGATTGAAACATCAATGATGAGAGAGTCATTGATTGGCTGCTTCCTGCATACCCCCTACTGGGGATCAAGCCTGCAACCTGGGCATGTGCTCTCACTGGGAATCGAACCCCTAACCTCTTGGATCATGTATTGATGCTCAACCACTGAGCCACACTGGTTGAGCTCCATTTATCTGTTGATGGACACTTGGAAGCAATTGGATTGCTTCCAAGTGTCCATCAACAGATTTGCCTATTGTGAATGATGCTGTTATGAACATAGATGTACTCTTTTATCTTTTCTGTTGCTGGAAATCTCTGAAAGGCTTTATAAAGTACTCCTTATAAAACAAACTAGTACTAAAATATTACTTGAATATTTGCCATTTACCTTCTATATTTGCTTTTTCTGAAAATTAGTATAATCATTCAGACCCACTTAATGATGATATTTTTTGACAAAGCTATTTTATACTTGGGATATGTGACTCATTGATTGCTGTATTATGAATGGATATGAGAACGGCTAACCTAAGTTTAGCTAAGGTATGTGAGACACTTCCTTAAGAGGGTTCAGACGAATGATGTAGCTTTCACATAGAATTTTTCAAAGCATTTCTACTTAATTGCATAGCCAGCTCCTTTTCCTTCGGACATACAGGAAAATATTACTTCCACATTCTCCCTGTAGTTGGGAGAGGTTGTGAGGTTAGTTCTGGTGAATGGGTTGCAAGAGGAGTATGTGTGTGTCTCTGTGGGGCTGAAGCAATATAGGTTTGCTTCTGGGCCAAATCTCTCTCTTTCTCTGCCACGTCAACTAAGGAGAACACTTGTTCCAGCTGGTACAGCTATAGGATGGTGAACTGCTAACAAATGATCACTGAGTAGCCATATGGAAGGCATTTGCCCTGAACAGTTGCCCAGAACCACAACAGACATTTTGTTAGCAAGAAATATACTACGGAGATTTGTGGGGTTATTGTTCCTGTAACATAACCTCGTTCATCCTGATTAATAAAATAGTGAACCATTTAAGCAAATTGTGGGCTGGTATACATCCTTTAATCATGCAGCCATTTTTTAAAAGGAGAGAATGGTATGTGTTGAATTGGAAAGATCTTCCAAATATATTAACTTTAAAAAACAAGATAAAAAATAGAGTATATAGTATGTCACTCTTTGTACAAAATAAAAATAATCACTTACTCATGCATTGAATATCTATCCAGATACACACAAACACAAAAATGATAAGGATGGTTGTTTCTGGGAGGATGGGAGGAGGACAGACGGGTGTGGGAAAGAGACATTTTTTACTATTTGAATATTTTAAAATGCCTAGTACTTAGTGATATTTAAAAATAATAAATGTGCATGAGTAAACTGATTATAAATAAATTAACATTAAAAGCAATAATGAAAGTCTAAGAAAAAATTTAAAAACAAACAAACAAACAAACAAACAAAAGCAATAGTGAAAGTCTAAATCCAATGGTTAGGGTATCAGAAAGAAAATAATAAATTTGAGAAATCATGCAGAAGTTTGATTGATGAGATTTGACAGTTTGTAAATATTAGAAAGATGAGGAAGAAAAGCATCAGAGGCAATCATAATGTAAGTTCCATGAGGGCAAGAATTTTCATCACTTTTATTCATTGATGGTATGTATGGACTGACTACAAAGGATATCATTTATTATTATGTTCATAAAATATTTTGTCCTTCACTATTTACATTATGCTTAGAAGTAGGTGATGTCTTTTGTTTTGCATGTAATGCCATTTCAATAAGTCATCTCTTTATTTTATTTTATTTTTAAAAATATATATTTTATTGATATTTTACAAAGAGGAAGGAAGAGAGATAGAGAGCTAGAAACGTCAATGAGAGAGAAATATCTACCAGCTGCCTCTTGTACAACCCCACCGGAGATATGCCCACAACCAATGTACATGCCCTTGATCAGAATCGAACCTGGGACCTTTCAGTCCGAAGACCGATGTTCTACCACTGAGCCAAACCGGTTTCAGCAACATCTCTTTATTTTAATTTGGCCTGCTTGTTACCTTCAAAGAAGAATATATTAACAAAAGATAAAATCAGACCATGGAAATATGGAAGCAAACATAACTTTTTCAAGTCTATCAAATATTAAATAGTTGGGAATTAAAAGTCTTTATGAATTAATGGCTCCCTAGAAAAATGTAAGCTATTTTAAAATTCAGAAATTATAGTGAATAACCTTGACTCTAAGGTACCACAGCATTCATATGAAGCTTTTTCTGAACTTTGTTTAAATTGTTTTGTTTAGAAGCTTTCACTTGTTTGTTTCTAGTTCCTACAAGTTTTGCCTAACAGATCTAAGGTTTGGTTCCTTTCTCTTTCCTTGTGATTTGTTGGAGTTTTGTATTGATACACTAAAAATAGCATTGCCCCTGGGAACTAATGCCCTTCTTTTTCTTGAGAATTTTGAACGTAGTTTAACTATGGAAAGCTAATGGTAGTCTATCAGGTGTCATAGAACAACTTCTAATCTCCCAAACATGTAACAGGAAGACAAATTGCTTGGCGTGGGAGGAACCCCTTTATGTGTCAGCAGCCCGATTCTTTCTTAAATAAAGGCGTAAGAGGTGCTGAGAGTCCTCACGTAACTCGATGAGGCCGATGGGATCACCTTTCCTCTTCACAGCCAAGGGTAGCCCAGTGACCTAGAAAGGGATATGGGAGGCATCCCTCAGTCACAGAGCTCTGCTTCCCAGCAAGTATACGGTGGGCATAGGTGCAGACAGAAAGCCTGCCTAACTCTATGGGCAACTAGGTTTGATAATTGTTGATGCCTCAGCTGAAATCAAGAAGCTTTAACATACTAAAGTTTAGCAGCTAAGCCACTCCTGTAACTCAGCTTCTCCTCTCTGGCCTAGAAGATTTCTGACTAGTGCCTGCTCCTAGGTGAGTGACCTCAAGCATTTTCTGGGCTGTTCACATACCACACTGCTAGTACTTTGGCGTCTTGTGTGAACTCTATGCAGAAAGCTTTTTTCCCCTCACCCTTCCACTTTTAAATTTATTCCTGCTTTCCCAGCACCTGACCACATTCATAACTTCATAACTTTTCCCTTGTCATTGGCTTCCTCCCTCCATCATGATTTATACGCATCCCCTTGAGGCTTCGCCCGGCTGCTCAGGGGAAGTATGGCACCCTGACCTCTTGGTGTTCACCTCCTCTGAGGCCCGGCAGGGGACACCTCGCAGTGTATACGGATCCCTTGAATGGAATTTAGACAAATAAACATGAGATTTCAAGGGATTACATCCAATAAATCATGCCCTGGAACCAATCTCCCACAATCCTTCCCCGGTCTGGCACGTCTGGGGCAGCACTGTGGCTTGAAGAGCATCTGAGGAGTGATCAGGGCCCCTCCAGCAGGTGGATTCCCTCTGCCTGGCCTGCAGGAATCAGGCTGAAACTGGCTCTCCAACATCCCCTGAGGGGTCCTGGATTGCAAGAGGGTAGTTCTTGGGTGATGCACCCCAGAATGGGGCTCCCTTCTCTCTGGTTCCAGGGTGCATCACCTGAGAACTGCTGCTGCCAAGTCACTGCAGTTTGGCAGCTCCTGTGTTGAGCATCTGCTCCTTGGTGGTCAGTGCATGTCATACCTACCAGCCTTTTATATATCTTACATAATAAAAGAGTAATATGCAAATTAACCATCACTTCACTACACCACAAGCCATGCCCACCAGCCACACCCACAAGCCAATCCAAGTGAGTATGCAAATAAACCCAACCAAGATGGCTACAACCATAGAGAGCAGGAGGGAGGCTTGGGTTTCCAAGGCAATAGAGGAAGCCAAGCTTTCCACCTGCCCTTGCTGGCCTAGGCTTCCCCTCAAGGCAACAAAGTTTCAATGATAGAAAGTAAACAAATTCAAACAGAAATGGTGGCAGCCACGGAGCAAGCAGGAGGCTTGGCTCTGCTCCAGGGTACAAAGTTTCAATTGTAGACGGTAAATAAATTCCAGATACCAGGGCCTCCACTTGGGTCACCAGTGGGCGTGGCTGGTCTGCAAACCACCACAGGCCCCTCGCTCAGGTCACCCCATGCCCAAGGGAACCTCCATCCTGATCCGGGACACCCTTCGGGGAAATCTGTGTATGGACTGAGGTCTGAGAACTAGGTGATGAGCTGGGATTCTGGTGAGGTAGCTCAAAGCAGGCCTTTCCAAATCTAGACGGGTGTTACTGTTGTCACATTAATCAAATAGGACCTCCATGGGCTATTCTCTAGGGACACTCTAATTATAAGTCTGGAGACAATCAGGGTCAGTGGAGATCAGACACATGGACTCAGATTTCTCTAGTTTGATAACATCCTTAGGTAAGGCTCTTACAGAATCTTCAAACAAGGCGGTTGGAGTCCCATTCAAAAAGGAAAAAGTGATTACCTTTCCAGACATTCTATTCTCAAAATATCTCTATCCCTCTTCTTACAGATCAACTCTTTTTTAATAACTGTTCTAATTTTCACACAATTGACATTATTCAATAACCCACTGGATCAAATTTTGAATTTTATTTTTGGCCATTTATCCCAGCAGTTTTAAGAGACAAGAAATTTTCTGTATTTGTTTTCTTTTGGGTTTTTTTTTAAATATATTTTTACTGATTTCAGAGAGAAAGGGGGAGAGAGAGAGAGAGAAAGAGAGAGAGAGAGAGAGAGAGAGAGAGAGAGAGATCAATGATAAGAGAGAATCATTGATTGGCTGCCTCCTGCACGCTCCCCACTGGGGATGGAACCCACAACCTAGGCATGTGCCTTTGAGATTTGATTCTCAGACAAGGGCACATACCTGGGTTGTAGATTCCATCCCAGCCCCATGCTTGCAGGAGGCAACCGATCCATGTGTCTCTCTCACATTGATGTTTCTCCTGCCCCTCTTTCTTTCTCTCTCTCTCTCTCTCCCTCCCTTCCACTCTCTAAAAATCAATGGGGAAAAAATTGTTCGGTAAGGATTAACCACAACAAAGAGACTAACCCAATGAATTGGCAAATGTGAGAAAAGAGCTCATTTTTGTGCCTTGGAGGAGAAGACCAGGACCAATTTTCTGGCTCTAGGATAGAGATATGCCTTATCATTAGACAAAGAGTTGGATTAGGGGAACTACAAAATAGCTTCCAGCTTCATTATTTAATGAGATTCTGAAACACCAGCAAGGGAAAATAAATGATTACATATCACTCAATGTTATAAAGTGATAGTTATTATAGTTAATTAAAATGTGTATACTCACAAAGTTTGGAGATATGGACTGTAGGGGAAAAAAACTGTTGCGTTTATTCCATGCTTTGGCAGAAGGAAATCAGTGTAGGTGTCGCTCAGGAAATCAGTCTGGAAGATTCTGAAAAGAGGTGCTTGACATTAAGGTGAGCATGCCGGGATAGAGGGAACCACCCATATAGACACTGAAGAGTTCTGTTTGGGTGTGGTGATGTGGCTTTTCTTTTTTGACATGGATTACACCCTTTGCAGTACATGCCAACTTGGATTTCAAGACTTTCTCATTATGGGATTCTATAATTTGCAACAAGAAAGAGAGGTGGGGGTAGTTAAGGTAAGGTGGTGGAAGGAGAATTGAATTTACAATATGCAGATGCTGTATCATACAAATGTACACTTGAATCCTATATGACCACAATAAATTTAATTTAAAAAAATAAACATTTCCTTTGTGGTTATAAGAAATTTTGCTTTGTGCAAAAGAGCTTGACCTGTCCCAGAAGTGGCACTGCAGAAAGTCAAACCTTTTCATATTACTATTTCAAAAAGTCCTTTGACAGCTATTTAAATGACTCATCAGCTGAAACCGGTTTGGCTCAGTGGTAGAGCGTTGGTCTGCAGACTGAAAGGTCCCAGGTTCAATTCCAATCAAGGGCATGTACATTGGTTGCGGGAACATCCCCGGTAAGGGGTGTGTAGGATGCAGCTGGTCGATGTTTCTCTCTCATCGACGTTTCTAGCTCTCTATCTCTCTCCCTTCCTCTCTGTAAAATATCGATAAAATATATTTAAAAAAAAATAAAAGGATCCTTGGCTTTATACAAAAATAATAATAATAAAAAAATAAATGACTCATCATCATCGTACCTTTAATGTCAAGTGATTGTTACCTGCTTTTGGATGTGAAGCTTGTTAGACAGTAAATGTTTCTCAGAAAATATATTGTAAAATAGAAGCCAGAGAAAAGAAATATTTAAAAGCAGATGTCTTACAACTGCTCTTGTGATTTGGAGGCAGACAGGGTTCATCTACTATGAACTCTCTTTTGTGTGTGTGGGTGACTCTTGGATTTGATGAACGGTGATTAAAACAACGCTATATAAGGTCAGGAAAGATTTGTCCTTTGAAAGCCACTTTTATTGAATTGCTCAACACTGCTGAAATTATACTGATCAAGTAAAACAGTGATTCGATGTTTCTTTGTTTGGGATCCAGTATTCCCAGTAGAATATGCGGGCTTTGATCTCTATCTGCGAATTACTCAACATAGACATCAACTTTGTGTTCAATTTTGTGAGAAAGCACTGTGTTCCACTTCGGGAATGAATTTCCTCAGCGCTTCTTTAATACTTTGTGCCTTAATGCACGATAGTCCTAAAATTTTCCAATTTGATCAATTCCTTTTAAATTTGAATGAGATCCTGCTTTTTACCGTGAGCTCAGATAATGCTATTAACTCACGGTCGGTAGGGCACACACTTTGAGTAGATTTTGTGGTGGTGGGAATGTGAATTCGCTCTGGGCCATGACTCCTTGTATATAAAGAAGCTCCCACTGGTTAAGATACTGCCATCTTCCTTTGTCACAGAACACAGTGAAACCGGGAAGTTCTCATGGGGCTGCTCTCAGCCTGGGTCACCTTGGTGCTATCATCTGACCAGCAGAATTAACTGACAGCAGACAATTATTTTCATCTCTGAAGTATATCCAGGTTTTTGCTGTCTTCTATTCTCTTTTCATTTCCTTGAGTTTGGAATTGCTTTATTTGCGAATATTTCCTAGCATAGGTAGGGTTTCAAGCCAAGGACATTACTGCCAGGGTAGCAAGAATAGAAAATCAATACCATATTGATTGTCAGTGAAAACGATTATGAGTAACTTTAGTTACCTCTTTGTAGTTGAAAGCTCAGTGTTCTGTCCTCCCCATTTGTGGCTTTTTGAGTTTTTATAATTAAAATGATGTTATCAAACCAAAGACCTGGAAAAACAGGATCATGTCTATATAACTTTGTAAGTTCTTAAATGGTGTGCTTGTTAAAAATCTTTCATCCTGGACATAAGAGGATTATTGCCTGCTTTAGAAAAGTGTCATTTTCTTGGTCACATTTATAATAAATTGGTCATATTTCAACTGGTCTAATTTAAGGTAAAAAGTATTTACCTATATACAATAATTTTCACTCAATTTCAGGTCACTGAAAAATATATTGCTTGGATGATAATAGAGCTGACATTTTTTTTTCAAACTTTGAGCACGAAAAAATATTTAGCAAACCTATTAACTCAGAAAAGTTTTAAATTTTAGTGAAATCACAGATGACTAGGCCACTCTTTAAGCATGTGGGCTTAGGAAAATGTATTCATTTCCTGTCAGAAAGTGGAGTGGGAGGAATCTGCCTGGCGTGGTGGGTTCCTGGAGAAATATGATTGTGCAGATAGAGGGGAGCTCTTTGGGGCCCTCCAAACTGCAGATTCAAGGAAATTGATCCTGACTCTACCTTTGGGAAGGCCGATTCAGAAAAGAACTGAAATCTTGCTGTCATCTTTGCTACTGACTCATTTATGATACTTTGAACTTCGCAACAGAAATGAACTTAGCTAATTTAAATGAAAGAAGTAATTCACTACAGAGATATGGATAATTCCAATATCTAGTAAATACTGAAGACACAGACTTCTGTACTGGGATCAGAACAGCTGTGGTGACCCAGGTGTTTATTGAAGTCCAGACCAAGGTATAGAACAGCATCAGTTATCTTCCATCCCTTATTTCTTTCCTTTGAGATTCAAATCCAAGGGTGGGGAGCAGGAGGAGGAAGGATGGAAGGGAGAGAGAGAGAAAGAGAGAGAGAGAGAAAGAGAAAGAGAGAGAGAGAGAGAGAGAGAGAGAGCGAGAGAGAGAGAGAGACTTTATCTAGTTAGGGTCCTGGACTTAGTGTGGGCAAGACACTTTGATGGGCATAGTGCTATGCCTTTACTCATGGAATATGGGGAGGGGGTCTCAAAAGGAAACTAGGAAGCTATTACCAGAAGAAGGGCAGGAAAAAACCCCAACAGATATCCCCTCTAGGCAATATTTTTCTCACCCTAACATTTTCCCACCTTGACATATTCATTGTCCTAATACCTTCCTCTTACCATAGTCGTACATTCTTGATACTACCCTCCTCTCTCCATAGCCCTATACTCCTTTTTTAAAAAAAATCCTCACCTGAGGATATGTTTTTATTGATTTTAGAGAGAGAGAGAGAGAGAGAGAGAGAGAGAGAGAGAAAGAGAGAGAGAGAGAGACATCAATGTGAGAAATGTTGATTGGTTGCCTCCTATATCCACCCTGACTGGGAATCAAACCCACAACCTAGGTATGTGTCCTGACTGGGAATGGAACCTACAACCTTTTGGTGTACTGGACAATGCTCCAACCAACTGAACCAGCCAGCCTGGGCATAGCTTTGTATTTCTGACACAATTCTTAACCCTTCCCCACCGATCCCATAATAGGCTCACTCCCTCACAAGGATTTCAGTTGAGGAGCTCTTCCTTTGGTTAGTCTCTGCTGTATGATTTAGTTCCAGCATAGGCTCTGCCTTGTTCTTGAGATCCAATCTCCTTGTTTATGAGATTCCAGTTCTAGCCATCATGACCCTGTCTTGTTTCACCGATCTGAGTCGGATTAGGACCCCGCTTTGCCTCTAGCTAGTCCCTTATCTCTACCATAGACTTGGATGCTTTCCTTCACTTTCAGTGGGTGCCTGGTTCCTTGTTTCCCATCATCAAACTCCCCCCTCCTTCTAATTGCTCCTTTATTTCCCAGCGGTGCTACTTCCATCAGAGTACTTTTGATATTCCTACTGGGATCCTGCTGATGCCAACTGACTGTCTGCCAAACTTACTTTCTTTTTTAAATTAAGAAACCCCCTACTATACGGATCTGGCTCATCTAGTAGTCCAACTTAATCCTACCTTTTAAATTTAGTTTAATAAATATTAAACAGATACAAAATACTAGTGATATGTACAATCATTAAAAAAACCAATATTTCTAATGTAAATATGACCCAGTTTAAGAAACAGGAAGCAATAGCCTTCTCTCTTCAAGTAACTCTCTGCCTGAGTGGTTAGAATGGGCCCACCCCATCTTTCAAGTTGAGGAATCTGTTAGTATCTCAACTCTAATATGCCTGTGTAGGTCTCAAACAGGTTACTGAACCTTGACTGGAGCCTCAGATGTTTAGACCAGTTGATAACATAGTTAGCATTCCACAGATAGAAATGGGCTTCGGCTTCCTTTATCTGAACGCTCAGTGAGCATCTTGCCTTCAGCCTCTCCTCTGATACCTGTCCCCACGGCTGTAATCAACATGCTTCAGCCCGCTCCTTCTGAGGTAGGCTGTTCACTGTTCATTGAATCAGAGAGCCTTAAATCTCTATAAATAGAATACTAGATTGGCCTTAGAGTCGAGTCCAGCAGGGACCTAGGGGTCCTGACTCCTGGGAAAGATGTACAGAGGGCCACACTATTTGAGGACTCATTAGCCACACCCATAAGTTACAAGGTTACATAAGGAACTAAAAGTATCACAACAGGAAATTATTCATGCATAGCCTGACCACTTAAACACTGACCCCATTTAAACATCCCTCCCGTCTCAGCACCAATGTTTACACCAGCTCATTAAGTCACTTTCTTTGTGGGTCAGTCTTTCCTTGAATGCATGTCTTAATTATAGGATTTATGTGCTACATGTTTCTTATTGGTTTAAAGGTCTCCCTTTATTCTAGACAGAGTTCCTCCAATCTAAGGATCTTCCTAGCTTTGCTTATCTTGTCATCTCCCATGACCAACTCTTAGTATGTATTTAATATATGTTAGTTTCGTGAAGGTGTAGAGGCAGGGTTCAGCCCAAATAGCCTTTCTTAACATAACTTTAATCTAAAAATAGCATTTAAGTATTACATGTGCAACGCACCCAGCTCTAAGATCGCTGCTCTGTTGCTTGAAAGGAACCAATAATTAAATTTGTACACATGATTCATGGGAACAAAATGGTGTCCAATTGCCTTTTCGCATAAATAAAAGCCTTGGCCTGTATTTCACAATTCTGCCGTATTATTTTCACGCTTTCTGCTCCCCAATTCCGATTCTCTGTTTCAGGCTGGCCTTGTCTGTTCTTGAGTGGGCAGGGAGAATGCTTGATATTCAGCCTGAAACAGTGAGCAGTTCTTAATGGGAACCCCGAGTCTACTCCCCACCCCCATCACCACGCCATGTTCCCCTGCCTCAGTGTGCTCACTACCACATTATGAGTGTGGAGAATGCTCTAAAATGTTGGCAGACAGATTCACACCCATAAGTTAGTTAATTCAGTGTAAATGGAGATGTCCAAGCGAATTGCCGCCCACATCTGAAATTCCCTGATTTTTATAGTACCAGTTTTTTTTTTCTTAAAAGAAACCCCATTCTGCTCATAATAAAAAAAAATTCCTCCAAATTTTAACAATTGTGATACTGTCTTGCAAAGATCATAAAGGGTCTTTTAAAATCCAACTTAGAAAAAAGTCTATAAATATGTAAAACGTTGCATTGGATGAAGAACCAGAGAATTTAACATAGATTCTAAGGAGGACATAATAACTAGTTTAACAGTTACTGTGTGTGGGTTGATTCGGCAGTGGCTCAACAGCTCAGAATATTGAAAGAGTACTCCAGTACTCCGATGTGTGGGTAGTGGGCGGGAAGGGATGTCCTATATGCAGGAAGCTAAGTGGCGAACACATTTGTCATTACAACGCAGGGGAAAACAGTGGTAAAGCCCATGAGTGTAAAAATATTGCACACAGACTTTGTACCGGCCCACATGCATTCATCAAGGGTCAGTAACCTAGAACCCATGGTCTAATTCTGGCTCATTTTAAGACTGAAACAGTCCCTTGTCCAGCTCTCACCAGCTCAAACTAGATCTGGCCAGTCCCACGTTGGCAGGATGAGGCACTGCAACGTTTTTGTTTTTCTTGCTAACTCAACTCCATTCCAGTTTCCTAATTTTAGAATTCAATCAACTGGAGTTGCTTTTATATGACTAAGAAGTAGCTGACATTGTGATGAGTAAATTCCAAAATTTATCATTCTGAAAAAAGATGAATTTCCAGGCTTTTTAGGCATACTGTGCGTTCAGTTTTTCTCCTGTTATCAGTGCTTGTGGGTTTAATTAAAGGCTTTAGGGAAGTGAAACCTACCTGCTTTGGGGAGGATAAGAACACATGTGAAAGCAATTTGAATCTGGGGGTCATTTCTCAGTGAGGATAATTAAGTGAAGTGTGGTACAGAAAAGAACAATCTGAAAATGCATCAGCCATCACAGCAGAAACACCAATCAAATAACACCATTTTAAGTATGAAAAGTGTTTGAACATTTATAGAGCTGGGATAAGGAGAGGATTATCCAACAGGAATACTTTAGGAAAAAGACAAGACTCTAGGGAAAGAAACCATAACATCAGGAAAAAGAACATTTGGCATGCCGGGAAACGCATTCATAGAGGCTATGGCAACAATCACTTTCAGAGTCTGATCCCAGAGGTCGTGGGAAGATTTATCTGCAGCATAATTGTCACCCACCTTTTGTAATCCTTCCCTTTGAAATTCCTCCTGGAGAAATTCTTAGGGGCAAGAGTGTGAGGGGTTATGCCTAACAAGTGCCTGATGTAAGTTGCAAATATCCTTGGGAGTGGTAATGGACTATGTTATTATTTTTTGTTTTTGTTAATCTTAAATTGAGGATATTTTTAAATTGGTTTTTAGAGAGAGTGGAAGGAAAGGGGAGAGACAGACAGACAGAGAAACATTAATGTGAGAGAGACATCTAGCCACCTCCCTCATAGGCCCAAATCAGGGCTGGAGATCAAGCCTGCAACTGAGGTAAGTGCCCTTGACCAGAATTAAATCTGGGACCCTTCAGTCTGCAGGCTGACACTCTATCCACTGAGCCAAACTGTCCAGGACGGTATTAAGTTATTATTAATGACGAATTGTTTTACCTAACACTGAAAGCAGCAGAAGTTCAATGAGGATTAAGTGATGGAGATAATTTTGGAGTGTGGACCCCTGCCCTGGGAGTATGAGAGCATTTTCTTAGGGTTGGAAAGATGGGAAGGATTCTCATGTGTTAGGGAAGGTAAAGTAAGGATGGTGAAAGTTGGGGAAAGACATTTTATTCAAATCACGTTTCTCCCTAGGATAAGACAATTCTAATTTTAGTTTTTTGAAGTTAGCACAAGAACGATGTTTTATATACTATCTGGTAGTTTCTCTGAACACTTGATGCAATTGGAAGTGGAATGAACACAAGCTTTAGAGTTAGTTTGACTTCACTCTCCACCTCAGGCAAGTTAGATCTCTCTGGAGCCAACATGTCTAGTGATTGTTATCTTGTCTCCTTTCCTAAAAAAATCCCATATTTCCCAACCAGAGGCAGTTTGGCAAGGATTAAACCCAATCCTAACTCCAAGAGTTGGCTTTGATGGGTACAAGCCGGTCATTCGTCCAATTTAGGCTAAAGCTGTATGGAGAGACATTGGGGTTGGTGAGGGTGGGAGGTGGGGGGAGCAGAGGCAGGCAGGTGTCCCAGGTTATGTGCTGACACTTCTAAGACATCTGCTGTAAGAGACACTCTGTATCCCTATGTATGTGCGATGTGCTGATGTAAGTCTCAGAAAGCCTGCAGCCTTTATATTACACGCAAGAAGTCAATTGACAATGAATTTGACACATGAAAGGAGGCAAAGCCGAGAGAACTTCAGAGAAGTTCAGCCAGAGCACTGTTGAAATTTTACCTGAAACCAACCTACTGCAGAACTTTTTAGCTATACGAGCCAATCAACTCACTTTATTACTCAATCTAGGCTTTGATTTACATTTTCTATTACTTGCCACCAAAAAATAGTAACCAATACATGACTCTCTTATGGGTTTTGTGAGGATTATGGCCTTGCACAGAGCTTTGTATATAAATATTACCTCAAGTAACATTTCTCCGGTGGTGCCCTGAAAAAATTAAATCAGTAAATATTTGATGGAGACCCACTATGGTACCAATTTCTAGGGCTATGTAGATAAACAAAAGGGGACCCTTGCTCTCAAGGAATTCACAATCTGCTAACTGGCATATACTAGTATTTCAATAATTTTTTTATTATCACTAGAAAAGGGTAAGTACTTTCTGGAATAAGAAGTTAGGTTACCTAGAACTTAGAAAGTTAACTCACGAATATAGAAATATTGACTATGTTAGGTTTCCTGAATATGTTAATATTGACAGAAATAAGAAATAAGGCAACCCAGTCATTTCTTTCTTTTTAAAAAAATGTATTTTATTGATTTTTTACAGAGAGGAGGAGAGAGAAATAGAGTTAGAAACATCGATCAGCTGCCTCCTGCACACCCCCCCACTGGGGATGTGCGCACAAACAAGGTACGTGCCCGTGACTGGAATCGAACCTGAGACCCTTTGGTCCGCAGGCCAACGCTCTATCCACTGAGCCAAACTGGTTTCGGCCAACCCAGTCATTTCTTAAGAAACCAGCAAATAGAAAATAGTCAATGTGTGATAGGTTTTGGCTATGCTTTTCATGTCTTCACAAATTCCAGTAACTGTTAGAGCTCTTCCTGATAGCATTTAAATATATAAACATTTTTCTGTGATTCAAAAAATAATTTAGTAAAAAAAGGCACAATTTCTAACGTGTCCTTTTTCAGTAAATTTAATATAGCTCTAAAGAACCCCAAGATCTTTTCATAACACAGAAACATTTTTTTTCAAGATTTTCAGTACTGCTGCTGCTAGTATTTTCTGAGTGGGAGAGTGCAATTTTTAAATAAAGCTGCTATTATGAGCATTTTCTTAAGAGTTGTAAAATTCAGCAGTAAATATTACTTAAAATTCAGTTGGCTTCTGTAGTGATTTAGATTTGCTCTTTCATAATTTTGGGAATACTACCTGGCATATTGTTTTGATTTCTATCTAAAGTACGTCTGACACTAGCATCACACTGAATAATTACTTGCAAAACATAACTTTGCAAAGTTGACCATAAGAATTTCCCTCTTCCATGACATTCTTTGGCAAGTGGGAGCACCTACCCTGACATGGATGGATCATCCTTAAAAGTAAGTTAGAATGCACCAATAAGGAATTTTAAAATTATCATCAATGAAGTAACTGGGCTGGTTTTTAAAATAACAATTTTAAAATCATTTTTCCTATTATTTCAATGAAATTCATTTTTCCTCAGGTTTCTCTTCAATGCAAAAAAAAATCTATATATTGTTTTCTTTTAAAAAATATATATTTTATTGATATTTTACAGAGAGGAAGAGAGAGGGATAGAGAGTTAGAAACATCGATGAGAGAGAAACATCGATCAGCTGCCTCTTGCACACCCCCAACTGGGAATGTGCCCGCAACCAAGGTACATGCCCTTGACCGGAATCGAACCCGGGACCTTTCAGTCTGCAGGCCAACGCTCTATACACTGAGCCAAGCCGTTCCCGGCCATATATTGTTTTCTAAGAAAGCAATGTGGCCTTTCTATAAATTATGATTTAAAAGAAAAGAAGGAAGATGGGATAGTAAGATAATGCATAAACACATGTCACTAAGGCTAATGAATGATCAAATCACCTGTGCTTCCCCCATAGTTTGAGCTAAAGTTCTTTTTAAATTAATTATCTGATTGGACACTAGTTGCTCTCCAAGTTTCACAAATTTTTCTCAATCCACATAATACAATGCCAGATATTAAAAGCAACAACTTTGCTTTACATTGAAAACACGAAGCAGATAGGTGAATGCCAAGAAAGACAAGCTGGTAAACAGCTATTGCAAAGAAAAGACTTTGTTCCCTGTTCCATGTTGCTGGTTTGTTTCTTTTCCTCTTGGTCCATTTGTGCTATATCAGCTTGAGGTCAAATCCAATGATGAATGGTCTTGTCTCTTCTTCTTCCTCATCTTCATATTAAATCTTTGTCAGCTTATGCAGAATTCAAATAATTCAAGGCTTTTTGGACCCGAGTCAGTCCTTGTGCATCTATAATTAAAAGTGAAGGTCACTCACAAATAAAACAAGATGGTATAGACCTGCTTTCTCCCTTGCTTGTTCTGCTAAGCACAACAAACACAGGAAATGGTGCAAATGATAACCAAAAGAGAAATGTGAAATACGCAAGGTGGTTTGGGAATCCAGGACCGTAGGAACAACACAGTGTCAGGGTGTCTCAAATACCCCACCCAACAGAAGAAGGGCACCCAGACCCAGAGTTTCTTGACTTTCAGCCCAGCAATAGAAAATAGCTCAGGTAGGCTCATTCCTTCCAGGAGTCCTTCTGAAGACATCAGGTAAGCCTGACACTGCCAGCACACGGGATGGAGTGGGAACTCTCCATCTCTGCTGGGTCTGATATTCCCCTTCCCCACTGAGAGATTCCGAGGTAGGCAGGCAGAGCTGGCTGGAGAGACCTAGTAGCTTAGTCTGGGAAGCCTCTTTGTCCCACAGGCCTGTGTCTCCTCCATCACCCAGAAATACAAGGGCAGCAGGCAGAGGTGGAGGTGGGCAGGACCTCTTTAAAGTGATACCTCTTTAAAGATAAATTAATACTAATTTTACACAAGCTCCTCCAGATAATAGAAGAGGAGCAGATGTTCCCAACTTCATGATGCCAGTATCACCCTGACACCAAAACCAGATAAAGACAACACTAGCAAAATAAACAAACAACAAATATACAGGCCAATATTTCTTATGAATTATAGACGCAAAAGTTCTCAATATGATATTAGAAATTCAATTCCAACAATATGCTAGAAAATTATACATCATGACCAAATGAGATTTATTTTATATGCAAGGCTGGTTAAATATTTTTAAAAAATCAATTAATGTAACCTACCATATCCACAAGCTAAAGAAGAAAAATCATAATGTCATATCAATTGATGCAGGAAAAGCACTTGGCTGCAAAAGCCAATACCTGTTCAAGATCATAACTCTCAGCAAATTAGGAATAGTAGGTAATTAAAGAGCATTTACAAAAAAAAAACTTGCAACTAATATCCTACTTAATAGTGAAGGAGTAAAATTAAGTTAAGGGTGTCTACTTTCACATTAACATAGTAATATATGTCCTAACCCTAAGATAAGGCAAGAAAAATAAATAAAAGACATGCAGTGTGTAAAGGAAGAAATGAAACAATCTCTATAGGCAAGTGACATGATTTTCTACACAGAAAATACCAAGAAATATACAAAGTAAAACCACACAAACTCCTAGTACCAAGGGGTTCAGCAAGATCACTGGCTATACGATCAACACACAAAATTTAAACACAGTTCTTTTGAGATTTAGTTGATTTCGGAGAGGAAGGAAGAGGGAGAGAAAGGGAGAAACAAAAGATGAAAGAGAATCATTGGTGCCTTCATGTGCAGCTCTATCGGGGATGGAGCCTGCAACTTGGGCATATGCCCTGATGGGGAATTGAACTAAGACCTCCTGGTTCATAGGTCAACTCTCAACTGGCTGGACTAAACACATTTCTATATGCCAATAATGAACATGCAGAAATCACAATTAAAAACACAATATCAAAATAACTTATATGCATATTTACATAACCCATGGACACAGACAATAATGCAGTGAAGGTCTGGGAGGAGGTGGAGGGGGACTGGAGGGAATCAATGGGGGGAGAGGAGAAAGGAGACATTTGTAATACTTTGAACAATAAAGATAAATAAAAAACAAAACCACAATACCATTTATAATTGTTGCAAAGAAAATTAAATATTTAGACATACACTTGAGAAAAGATGTACATAAATCCATATGCTGAAAATTATAAAATGCTGATGAAGAAAATTAAAGAAGACCTAACTGGCCCTGGCTAGTATAGCTAATTGGTTAGAGCATTGGCTTGTGCACCGAAGGGTGGTAGGTTTGATTCCTGAGGAAGGGCACATACCTGGGTTGTAGGCTCAATCCCCTGCATTGATCAGGGTCCATGTGGGGGCAATCAATCCATGTGTCTCTCACACATCGATATTCCCTCCTTCCTCTCTCTTTCTTCCTCCTCTCCCTCCTTCTGTTCTGAGAATCAATGGAAAAAATATCCTCGGGTGAGGATTAACAACAATAATAAAAAAGACCCAACTAAATGAAGAGACATACCATATACATAGATTGAAAGACTCAGTTGAGTAAAGATATCCATTCTCTTCAAATTCATCTACAAACTTAATGCAATTCTAGCAAGGATTTCTGTAGATATAGACAAGCTTAAAAATTATGAGAAAAAGGAATAAAGTAGGAAGAATTACTCTATCTAATTAATATTAAGGCTTATTGTATAGCTACAGTAATAAAAATGTGGTCTTGGTAGAGGAATGCACACATAAGTTGATGGTATAGAAAGCCCAGAAATAGACCCACACAAATATGCTCAACTAGCTTTTGGCAAAGGGTAAAACCTATTCAAAGGAGGAATAGTAGACTTTTCAACAAATAGTGCTGAAGCAGTTGAATAAGCAATTGAATAAGCAAGCAAACAAACTAAACCTCATATCTACACAAAAATTAGCTGAAAGTGAGTCATAACTTACATGTAAATATAAAACTGTAAACATTTTATTTAAATAATTAGGAAGAAATCTCTGGGATCATAAATTAGGCAAAAACTTCTTATAATTGACACCAAAGTACATTCCATACAAAGATTATTGATAAATGAACTTCATCAGAATTTTTTAATTTTATCAGAGAAAGACCCCATTAAGAAAATAAAAAGACAATGTATAGATTTGAAGAAAATATTTGCAGACCACATATCTGACAAAGGACCAATATCTAGAATATATAAAGGACTCTCAAAACTCAATAGTAAAAATCGACAACAAACAATCCAGTTAGAAAATAGACAAAAAAAAACATGAACAGATATTTCACCAAAGAAAGTATATGTGTGGTAAATAATCACATGAAAACATGTCCAAAATCATTAACATTTAGGGAAATACAAATCAAAGCAAAACAGATATTACTACATATCTATCAGAATGACTAAAATAAAAAATAGTGACCCCACCAAATACTGGTGAGGATATGGAGAAACTGGATCACTTACACAGTGCTGGTGGAAATGTAATATTGTTCAGCCACTCTGAAAAAAACAGTTTGGAAGTTTCTTTAAAAAAATGAAACACCGAACTACTATATGACCCAGCAATTGCACTTCTGGGCACTTATCCCAGAAAAATGAAAACTCATGTTTATATAAAAAGCTGTACTCAAATGTTCATAGAAGCTTTATTCATAATAACTGGAACTGGAATCAGCCCAGATGTCTTTCTGGAGGCCAGTGGTTAAGCAAACTGGGGTAAATATATTGCATAGAATCCCACCTAGTAATTAAAAAAAACACAACCACCAATAAACTATTGATATATGCAACAACTTGGATGAAGTACGAAGAAATTATATTATGCTGAGTTAAAATCGCCAGTCCCAAAGAGTTATATACTGTATGATTCCATTTGTACAACACTTTTGAAATAGTAAATTTTTAGAAGTAGAGGACTTATTAATATTTGGGGTAATTTTTATTTTAAAAAGTGGGGGGAGGTGGGAATCCTGTTAGTGTTCAGTATCATAACTATGGTGGATATATGAACCTGATAATATTATATAGAACTTCACACACACATGATAATATTATATAGAACTTCACACACACACACACACACACACACACACACACACAAATGAATACAAGTAAAACCGGGAAAATATGAATAACTTTGGTGAGTACTATTAATGTCAATTTCCTGGTTGTAATAATAGACTATAATTAAGCAAAATGCTATCAATTGGAGTAAGTTGGGAATAGTGTACAGGAATCTCTATTTTTAATAAAAATCTAATTTTAAAAAGAGAGTGGAAAAAAATTCTAATTAGAAGTGAAAGTCAGCATTATACCTTGAAGCTTGAAGTTGATAAATTTAGGACAATTAAAATGAAGGTGGCTGCCAATGTATAAATTTTATTGGTCTAATGTCGGAAGCTGGAAAACATGGGCTGATTAAAAAGTTTTGAGATAATTTTATATAGCTGAGCTATCCATAGGGATTCCCCTAAGTAATTAGGATATTCATCACTACATTGAAGCTTTAAGGGAATTCACCCTCTTCCAAAATGATTTTTGGTGCTTCTGACAGAGATTTAATATAGTATTTGGAAATTCGCTGACATAATTTCTAACGTCAGTGACTGGCTTTTTTTTAAATTTTTTTTTTTTTAGGGAAAAATTCCTGTATAAATTGAAGTTTCCCCATGGACCCGATTGGCGAATCTCAGAGAAAAGACAGAAGTGGTTGGGTGGGTGGGAAGAGATCAACCAAAGCACTTGTATGCATATATGCAAAACCCAGGGACACAGACAAGAGGGTGGTAAAGGCCTGGGGCAGGGGCAGTCTAGAAGTGGTCACTGGTGGGGGGGGGGGGGGGAGGAAACATGTAATATTTTCAACAATAAAGGTTAAAACAATAAGTTCAAGTTTCTCAAATATTTTTAACTTACAAGGAATAATCTCACTGTATTCAAATGTTACTCTGAAGAAAATATAGTTTTTAATAAAAGTATAAATTATAAGAAGAGCATAACCATATACTAGAGCTATTTTCCATTTTTGTGCTGAATGAGTCATGATGGAATCCACAGAGATATTAAGTTATCTATACTGCCAAAAGCTTAGTATGGTTTTTACCATGATGTGGTAATGTGAATTCTACTTAGTTCTGAGGTTCTGATCTTATTCATCCCTAGTCTATAGAAACTTATGTAAAATTTTAATTTTAATCTGGAGTAGGCCTAGGTTGGTAGTAAGGATCCCAAAACAATGACAACAAATTAATGTATAAGAATGCAATAGAATTAATTCAAACACACAGCAGACCAGAAATTACAAGACTAAAATTGCCCTTCAATTTGGCAATGGTTTTAGTCAGCCAGAATTCCCCGGGCACTCCCACCTACAAGAGTCAGTGGAAACCGGATCAATTCTCAGAAGCAATTGGAGCAGTGGGCATGTTGCCAATGCAATCTCTCCATGGTGATCATCTTGTTATAATATCAACCATAGAAAATCACCAGCCCATGAAAGACAAAGCAAATGTAAAGGGCTGCTCCAAGATCCAAAATGCAGAGGCCTTAGTTAATATTTTAAAAATACACATTAATATTAGATATTTGTAATTGATAACAATTTTTTAGGCATCATAAGATCTATTACTATTTAACTCTTAACAGTCATTGTATTATTAGGTGTTAATCTTTTCAAAATGTAGTCCATAGACTTTAAGCTCTTGAGAGTTAATTAAATTAAAATAAAATGGTATCTTCAGCACCACAGAACAATTTCACTAATAAGGAAAATGAAAGGAGGGCTCTGTTATCAGAAAGTATATTATTATAGAAAAGAGTATTTTATGATCCTTAACTGATAAAGAGTAAAGGAAAAAAAGATAATCTTGGCAAACATCAATATACAGAATTTTTTTCTAGAACCTATATTAATCTCAAGAAATATTCTTACTATGGCAGGTAATAAGGCATATTTAAACAGTTATATGAGGAGGAATTTGTACAATGATTGATGTCACTTTGGTATTTTGAAATTGACCGTGGCAGGAATATTTACACCATGGAAGTCAGTGAATTCTACAAGCCATAGGTCCCCTTTCTTCCCCCCGAGAGCCAGTTGTTAAACATTGACCAGTATACTACTGGATTTAATTCATTTTGGTAAAGTAAGTTCCTCTTTTACTTTTGTGATTTTGAGAGAAGAAACTGAAGAAGGTCTTACCTATCTTAAAATAACTTCTTAACTAGTTTTCTACAATAATTGTTAAGCTAACGCTAGAGACTTGTATGTAGAAAGCCTGTCTGATAGTGAACAAGGATTTGGAAATATACAATACATTGCTTTGTACAGTCTTGTGTGTAATCTTGGACAAGATACTAAATTCATTTGAGCCTGTTACCAAATGCCTGTATAATAATAATAATAATAATAATAATAATAATACCTACTTTCTAGGATTATTGTAAAGATCAAATGACACCAACCATATTGAGAGTTTTGCTACCACGTATTTAAGTTAATTGTCCAGAGGAAGAAACTATAATATCAAAAGAAGGACTAGGGTCCTACCCATTTGGGCCCTGTAGATAGAGCATTGGCCTACTGAAGGGTCTTAGGCTTGATTCTGGTGAAGGGCACGTGCCTCCGTTGCAGGCTCAATTGAGAGACACATCGGTGTTTTTCTCTCTCTGTTTCTTATCTTCCCTTTCAATCTCTCTAAAACCCAATGGAAAAATATCCTTGGGTGAGGATTTAAAAAAAAATGTATGACTAGGAATTGTGTAAAAGCTAAGGCTACCAATTATAAATAAATCCAATTTTGAATTTGAATTTGAATTATCTCCAGGGAATTGCATTTATCCCTGGTGCTGCTTTAGAACTGTAATGGTCAGTGCCCATTCAGAAAAATAGAAACCACTCTAGGTATTTCAAACATAGGTGACTTGATGAAGGCATCTTTTCAATTTTATTTTTTATATGCACCATCATTTTTAATTTGTCTTTATTGTTGAGATTCCCTGTGTAAGAGTGTGGGTGCCCCAGGGGCTCACCGGGAATTGGGTTGGGTCTCTGTAGTCTGAAGCTTCTGACTCCTTCCACTATGGAGAGGCCATGGCAACCTCTGTGGTCAGACTTCTTGCTCACACTCATTCACACGCGACTGTAGACCCTGCCCACTGCAGCTCCTGGCTCCCCCAGTATCCCAGTCTCTGAGTCTCTGGGTGCCTTTCTCTACAGTCCAGACTCCACCCGTATGAGCTGGGTCCACAGGGTTTCGGCTGGGATTGGGATTCAGTACAGTCAGAAAGGGTTCAGTGCAATCAGGGACTTCCTTTCCCCTCCTGCCAGCCAGGCATTCGGCCGCCCCCAATTTCCCTCCTCTGCCAGCCTAGTCAGCCCTAACTGCCCTCCCCTGCAGACTTGATTACCCTCAACTGCCCTCCCTTGTAGGCCTGGTCCCTCCCAACTCCCTCCCCTGCTGGCCATATTATGGCTGCCACCTTGTGTTCACATGGGGGCAGCTATCTTTGGCCACATGGAGGCAGCCATCTTTGTGTGTTGGAGTGATGGTCAATTTGCATGTTACTCTTTTATTAGATAGGGTTATCTAAAGGTATATTATATTACACATATGCATTTAGAAGGCATTTGGCTACAAACGTATAGCTGTCTACATGACTGCTCTGCCCCATCATGGTTAGGCTAGCCCAATTGTATGGTTGGCAGTCTCATGCCACATTAGAGAATCCATAAAGCATATAATCTACTTTCAGACAGTAGAGAGACACATGGAAAACTCATATTTGTGAAACCACATTGAAGAGATCATAAAGGGCACAAACATCTTTGAGGCAAGAAAAATAGGGTTAGAAATAGAACTTTGGTGGGACTGGGATATCTATATCACGCTAGGTCATTTTGAAACATTTTGTTTTTTGGAAGCACGGATTTGGGGACCCACGATACATCTATTTTAGATCTGTTCCTTAGACTTGAGACCTGAAAAAGATTTAAACTAATTCTCATATTTTTATTTTGGACTTTTCAGGCCATTAGAATCCCTGTGGCTTTATTAACTTTACAAAAGAAAATTCTGTATTGTGAGGTAAGGCATAAAGGAAAAGGAAAAAGTCAGGAAATAGCTAAGACGTCTTGGGAATCTTAATTTACTTCCAAATTTAATTTACTCCTAACATATGTTCCCCATGTTCCTCAACACAGGGCATGAGGAGCTGGAAGGAGAACTGACAACTGACGTGGCATTCACCAAAAGGGAACAGAAGGGGGAAGGTGGCACTTTTCTCCCACTCTCCACAACTAAATCACAACCCTTCCTTGGAAGGCAGGCTAGATGGGTAGCATCAGATCATCAGGGAAAAAGGCCCTGACTTTACCCTCAGCATGAACTAGAATTACAGGGGAATTTCAAATTCTGATCATTTGACATTTGATAAACGTCATTTAGCCAACTAAAAGGCTGTTGGCTTTGAGAAAGAAAAGCAGTGAGTTACAACACACACACATATTGAAGTTCATTCTGAATTTTATACCTCTCAACACCTTCATTATCACTCTCTGGTCCCAGCCATCACGTGGTGGATGCACTATGACAATAGCCTTCTAACCAGCTCAGCTGCCTTTATCATCTAATCTCTTCAAGCAACCGGAGAGAGATCTTAAGATGTAAATCCGATTTTGTCCAGCTCCTACTTAGATCCTGCAGTGGCTTTCCTTTACATTTCTCATTTGTAAAGTAAATTTAACAAAAGTTCATACCTATTGGGGTTCTGAAAATTAAATGTGGTATGTAGTTGGCATATAGTAGGTACTCAATAAATGTTCATTGCTATTATTGTTATATCTATCTGATGTGTATTGAGTTGACAATTATTTTTTTAAATATTTTTTATTGATTTTTTTACAGAGAGGAAGAGAGAGGGATAGAGAGTTAGAAACATAGATGAGAGAGAATCATCGATCAGCTGCCTCTTGCACACCCCCTACTGAGGATGTGCCCGCAACCGAGGTACACGCCCTTGACCGGAATCGAACCTGGGACTCTTCAGTCCGCAGACCAACTCTCTATCCACTGAGCCTAATTGGTTTCAGCTGACAATTATTTTTTACTTGTAATTTTTTTCAGTTGCTAGTGAGTGCTTAGTTGACATTGCTTAGGAGAATCATTAATCACGGCTAGATGAATAAGTCCCTGCTTGTTATACATTTATTACACATTTTGGAGCAATATAGATTTGAAAAAACAGCTTCATATGCAAATGATTGTCTGCCCTTGCCTCCTCTCAACTTGGGTTTACATCTGAAAATACTGTTTGTTTTATCTGAGCAAAATGCCTTAATTTAATAGCACATTTCTCCTGATTATTGACGTATAGGTTTCCTTGTATCAGAGTTTTGGTGTGTCATTAGATGAAGTCATTTCTCCCTGAGGTGCCCCTCTGAAACCCCTAGAGTGGAATTCAGGTATGACATATTTAGGTTAGACTAACCCAAATATACTCTCCAAATTTTGAGAGGGAAATCACCTAATAACTTTTATGGAATATGCTAAATAAATAGACCAACAGAAACTTCATTTTTTCACATATTTTCTATACTCTGCTTCATTATAAAAAGAAGGCAGTGTACAAAAATACTTATAGAAGTATTTACAAGATAAAATTAAAAGGAGGGATAAGAATATATAAAGCAATCCCTAGCTGGTTTGGCTCAGTGGGTTGAGCATCAGCTTGCGGAGTGAGGGGTCCTGAGTTCGAGTCTGGTCAAGAGCACATGCCCAGGTTGTGGGATCGGTTCCGAGTAGGGGGTGTGCAGGAGGCAGCCGATCAATGATTATCTCTCATCACTGATGTTTCTATATATCTCTCTCCCTCTCCCTTCCTCTCTGAAATCAATAATAATAAAAAAGAATATATAAAGCAAAATTTTACCAAAGCTGATGCAATAAAATGTATGCCATAAGGTACATGTGTTACAGAGAACTGGAATAAATTACACTTTATTCACCTCGGCGGGCTCAGAGAAAATGAATTCAAATTCTAAGCAAAGCTACAAGCAGAGCTTCCCTTTTTATTAAAGAGCCAGCCCTGTGTGTGCTTAGTGGTTATCTCGCTGGTGGCCTTGAAAACAACATAGTTCTATCCAATTAAAAAAATAACACCTGGCATGGCATTGAGAGTATGGGCATATCTAGTCTCTGGCCTACAAGGTCAGACAGCTAAATTTATCTTCCTTATTATTCAAGCAGGCTAAAGCAGGTTAGAAAGCAAAGTTATTATTATTATTTTTTAGAATAAGAGGCCATCTGAAAAATAGCAGAGAATTCCAAGCTGTAGTTTTACAAAATAGGGGCTAGCCTTCTCACATGGACTACCAAGAGCAGGGGTGGGAAACCTTTTTTGACCAAGGGCCATTGGGATATTTATAACACCATTCATGGCCCATACAAAATTATCAACTTAAAAAGTAGCCTGCTATATTTGGTTAAACATTTAATTAACTCAGTACTAATGCCTTGGCAGGGCCAGACCAAATGATTCATGGGCCTTACATGGCCCATGGGCAGAACATTCCCCACCCCTGACCTAGAGATAGACTACAAAGTTGCCTTAAGGGTTCTAGAAATAGCACCAGAAATAAATAAATACGGTAGGTGAATAGTTTGACATCTGTAAGATGAAAACAAACCAGCCATTTAAAAGAAGCATAGCTCTTCCTGGCATTGTAACTTTAAAGGGTCCTCTTGTAGAAGATATGATGTGATGTAGTAAGTGTCCATAAAAATATTCCTACAGAAATTACTCTGATGAGTTTCATAGGGCTGTCTCTTATAATGCCCCTCAATGTAAGCAATGTCATATCAGAAGGGAACTGTTTGGTAAAGCAAGGCTTTTTGGGGTGGTGGAAGAGTTATAAAATAATGTTGGCCAGATAGATCTCACTAAATCCAAGGATGAATTTAATAGTGTCTGTAGAAATTGACTGCATATTTTTAGAAAATTATCCCAAATATTTTTAAAATGCATTTTTGGTAACTATTATTTATGCAACCAAGCAGTTTAAAGTTACTAGTACACTCTCAAACAAACACTTTTCTTTACCATTAATAGCAGACCCATTAATTAGATTGATAAATTCTTAGATTGATAAATAATTAGATTGATAAATTAGACACATCTAATTTCAAACGCAACTTCCTAGTGAATTCTCAAGGATAAATTAGTTGAAAAGAGTACCAGGTAATAGAATAATAAGCAGTAAAATGCTGGAGAATGTTTACTAAAAATAATTACTAATAATAACTTATGTGCATATATATGTAGCCAGAAAGACCAATATATAGGGTGTCCCAAAAATGTATACACATACTTTGAATAATTATAAAGGCTGGGGTTATTAAAATACATTTTATTTCCAAAATTGAGCTATCAGCTATTAAAGTGTGTATCATTTTTTTGGGACACTAATTTGCATACAATTTATTGCATACAAAAAATTGCATACAAATAAATATTGGTTCTTTGGTTTAAAGTACCCCTCCTTCTTTGGGACTTGACATTTGGAATAAGTGTTGATTAAGAAGTATCTGACTACAGGCCATGGTGATTCTCTGACTGGTGCTGCTTCCTGTGACTGCTATAATCCTCAGAGCTGTGCTGAGAAAAAAAATTTTAGGTTTTCTTTTAGCCTGTCTTTCTCCATTCCTCTCCCATATACATACTTCCAGTTGCCCTGCTTCACCTTGGTATAAAGCACTAATTTAGGGTCCCTCTTTCCCCCTTTCTTCCTCCCCCTCTTCTTCTCTCATTCCTTCCTTCTTTGCGTCAACAGGTTCGATTTGGAGGAGTGGGATTGTAGTTGTACGTAACCCTGCAGTCTGGTTGTCTGTACCGGGGCCTTTTACTTCCCTCTCTGACGGCAGCATGAAAAGCAGCACAATTACATGGGCTTTTGGAGCCAGACATTTCTGGTATTCAAATCCTCGCTCTGCTATTTACTAGCAAGTGACCTGCACACTTGCTTCAACTCCCTCCGCGTGTAATTTTCCTCATCCATGAAAAAGGAAAACAAAACCTACCTATAATATTTTTTAAAAAAATGTTTTTTAGAAAGTGCCTGACACTCAGTAGTTGTTAGTTGCACTCTATCCCATTTCAAAGACAGGAGTCACAAGTTTTATTAAGGACATTATATACAAATCAGAATATTCCCTAGAAATGACATCCTGAGTAAAAATGAGTAAGGGGCCATTGGCTTTAAGAAGTTATTGGGGGATCCAAAGAAATGTTTCAAGTTACAGGGATTAGAATGAGAAATCAAATCACACCCTGGCCAGATAGCTCAGTTGGTTAGAGCATTCCTGATGTGTCAAGGTTGCAGTTTTGATCCCCAGTCAGGGAACATATAAGAATCTACCAATGAATGCATAAATAAATGCAACAAGTTGATGTTCCTCTCTCCCTCTCTCAAATCAATTTTTTTAAAAAAATCTAATCACCATAGATTGCCACACATTTAGTTAAAATGCACAGGAAAGGTAAAAGCCATTTTCAAGTGGCAGAAGTTTTAAATATTCCTGTAAGCTGAGAGGAATAAGAGGCTCAAGAATTGTAGTTTATTACGTTGGAGATAAGAAAAAGCCAGTAAGATGGGAGTCAAATGTAGTTCACTTTATTCTGATAAGTAAAACAATATCCTAGAGCAGGGATTTTCAACCTCTCTCACCTCATGGCACATACAAAGTCATTTCTAAATTTACTGTTATATAAGGCTTGCAGGCAACACCAATGAAATTATTCTTGGAGTGACATTTTTAAGTGCTGGGTCCTTATCTTAGCCACTGAGATTAGGCTCTACCCCCTTTAAAAAGCATCAAACCCTTCTGTTTGACTAGGTACCTGCGTTAGGCAGAATAATGTCCTCCTGTTTTCTCCCCCTCCCCCCACAGATGTCCAAACCCTAATCCTCAGATCCTATGATTATATTATTTTACGTAGCACAACCGGGTTTCTATAAAGATACATTAAAAACTTTGAGAGGGGAGATTATCCTGGATTATCTCCGGGGACTCGGTGCAATCACAGGAGTGAAAGAGGAAGGCAGGAGGGTGAGAGTCAGAGGACAGGTGATGACAGGAGCAGCAATTAGTGTGATGCGATGCTGGCTTTGAAGGCGGAGAGGGGCCACCAGACAGGGAATGCAGGAAGCCTCTGGAATATGGAAAACACAAGGAAATGAACCCGCCCCGCAGCCTCCAGAGGAGCGCAGCCATGCCATCACCGAGATTTCTGCTCAGTGAGAACCATTTTGAACTTCTGACCTCCAGACCTGTAAGATAATAAATTTGTGTTGTAGTAAACACTAGGTTTGTATTAATTTGTTACAGCAGCAGCAAAAGCAAACGAATGTTGTGCCGTTTTCTGCTTGTCTTTCTTCTAAAGGCTCTGTTACTTGTCAGGTGTGGGGGCTGAAGGTGCTCACTGCAACTGAGCTGGGCTTGTTTCGGGGCCTTCTCAGTGGCCTGAGCTAAGAAATATCTATATACAATACCTGTGAGTGAATGATAATATTTCAAATTTGGGATTGTAGGCTATTTAGATGGCCATTTGTGTCATCTGTATCAACACCAGGGATGACAGAATTAGAGTATGCCATAATCACTCATTTTGGTTTATCCCAGATCTCAGAAAAACAACCTCAGCACTACCACTAACAATATAATTATTTAAAAAGTAAAAAAAAATTTTGCATTTGTTTTGTCTATAGACTATTCCTGTGACGAATATGCAGTCAAATTATTATATTTTAAAGTCACTTGGTATTATGATCTTCCAAAAACTCATTTTACATGTACAGTATAAAAAATAATCATTCTTCCCCTCTATTTACCAATCATCATCCCCGGATCTGCTAGAGAATTATTTTTATTACTTCGGACAATGTTTACGTCTATTGAGTTTAATAATAACAACTGACATTTATCATAACAGTCACATTTAATTGGGTTTGCTGATATCTGCACATGAATTTTAAGGCCAACTTCTATTTTCTTTTTTGCAGCCTTTGTCAGGATTCAGCAGCCTGTTCTACAACACCGGTAGGTAGGTTTCCAGTGAGATGTTAATGCCTGTTTCAAAGGCACGCAGGAGGAAGTGGAGGGCGGCAGCTTCTGTTTGTATCCCCAACACTGCACAGATAGATTCCCTTTAATCTTCCAAAACTAGGACTAAGTTGTTTAGCAGCTTGTAAAAAAAATAAATAAATAAAAATAAGGGCTACCCCATCGCTTAGCACTCGAATAGCCAGAGTAACTTTAGAACACAGAATCTATTCCATTGTACACGGACCAAGTCGCTTTCCCTTTGCTGACATGACTCAAGATCAGAGAAACACAGATAATACATAGAAAGGAAATGAGATACAGGATGACACTGGCTCTCATTATCGTGAATATAAATCAACAAACACACACTAACCTATGAAAGCCACAGTTCTAGAAAGCAGCAAGTATTGACATTTGGTTGAAGTTTCTGCTCAAGTTAGGTCAGTTCACCCAAGCTGGCAGAAAACAGAGCACTGGGTCACAGTCCAAAGGGTTAGTTAGGTCTGCAACCGGCAGGGTTTCAGCCAGAAGCAAAGGTAGGACAGGCGGGCTGGTGACTGGAGGCGGCTGCACTGAAATACAAAGCCTTTCAGGGTGTGGCCAGCTTTGTCAATTAAGAGAACAGAAGCCTGAAGCCTGGGAGCCTCGTAACCACAGAGAGACAGCCAGAGATTATAGGAGGGGGAAGCCAGTGAAGAGAAGCAGGACTGAACTGCAGCTTGGAGTTCAAGTGTTCCCAATGACACAGAGCCAGGCCACATAAAAAGGGATACAAAAGGAGAGACAACAGGGAGCTGAACCAAAATCCAGGAATGAAAGTGGTGGGGATTTTTCAGTTGCAAACAATAGAAACTTACTATGGGTAATGCAAGCAAAACAGAATTGAGTGAAAGGCAATTGGAGGGGGATGGGGGGGGGAGGAGTGGGAGGGTGCCTCATAGAATTGACAGGAAGCTGGAAGTCCTGGTTTGGGCAGGATCCAAATGTTTCAAAGGCTGGAAGGTAGAATCATAGTCACTGTCCTAGGGCAGGAACTGTGTGGTCAGGGTACTGCATTTAGGACGGAGTGCCTTTTCCCACTGTCTTTAGCTTGCGTGTCCCTCTGCTCAAGATTCAAATGTAGGGAGAGAGCTTCCATTTGGCATTGCTTAGGCAATGTGTTCCCCGTTACACCTCCCTCCCCTCGTACCTACAGGAAGGCAGAGCCCCTGGTCACAGGATCTAATGAGTTGGAGAAAAGCCACCAGAAGGAAACCTGGATGCCATTAAGAAAGGGTAAACAGATGCTAAACAGCCAACACACCATAAATGTCCAAATACATGTGGTGAAATAAAGAAAAATAGGCCCCGGAGCAAAGTTTGGCTTCAGGACCACAGATCCACTTCTGTGTTAAGTCTGGGGAACTGCTTGGGGCCTGATATTTCCAACTCAGGAGATTTTGATTACCATTCATGTAGGATTAAGAAATGTAAGTTTCTAGGAGTCACATGGTAGCTAACAATGAATATATTTTAATTCTTACTATATGCCAGGCACAGTGGTAAGTGCATTAAAGATTCATCATTGCATTTAATCTTCCTGACATTGATGTGAAGTAGGCGTTACTGACTCATTTTACAAATGAGCCAACTGAGATTCAGATTACTTAAATCATGCAAAGAAAGAAAAGAGAAAGAAACTGAAATGTCGTATAATCCTCATTACAAGAGAAGTAGAATGAGAACTAAATGGAAGTGAGGGTTCTAAAGAAGACATTCTCCTGCGTCTTATGTTCTGCTGATCTTATGATTCTGTGCAGCCAGATAGGATAGCAATAGCATAATAGGAACAGGTGGGAGGATAAAGACATGTCTGTAATGTAGCAGTAATGGTTGCTGAAGAGAGGGATGAAGACCAAGCATGATCAAGCATGACCAAGCCTAAAGAAACCTAATTAGACACAGATGCAGTCCCCCACAAGGTAGTCCTCTGTTCATTGTCCAAAGGACATATGAAATTCAGACATGGCTTAGACAAGGTTTGCCCCCAGTGTGGGCCTATCCAGAAGAAGTCTATAGTAATTCTGTAAGCCTAGTCAGTTGCCCAAGATCTAGTCAGAAACTGGGACTAGTGAACAATGATCTAAACCAAACTTACAACTTTTTCACATTGGATGGAGTTCTGGGAAAGCATACAGTTTCAATGAGGAAAGGAAACCAAAGGAGAAAGCCAGTGCAGTAGACAGGGAAACGTGGTGAGGCATAATAGACAGGGAAGTGGCACAGTTGGAAGTCTACACTCTAATTCAGAGCTCTTCCTTGGCATCCTGCACATACATCCAGAGAACTGTGTGATCCCTATGAGTGGGGGTTGATAAGACACTTAGTCTTGGTCAGATCTGTCTCATGAAACAGAGAACAATTATGACCATCTCTCAACCTTGGATCTATATGTTATCCAGAATTCAAGCTGTTGTTGAAACCATTACAAAAAAATCAGTGTCAGCTAACTCCTGCATTTGTCACAAAATATCGTTCTTTAGATAACCAAACTTGCTTAAAAGCTGCCAAAATTCAGGCCTGCTAATGGAAAAAACAAACAAATAAACAAACAAACAACAACAAAAATTAAATTGCCTAGCAAGAGACTGTCACTCTTTTTGGTAAGACACCTTTATATTTTTCTTGGTGTTTATAACTTTTCTCTATAGACTATTTTTTTTAATTGAAGTACTTTAAGAATTTATTTTTTTCCTCTATGAGGCTTTAACATTATGTTGTCCACAGTTATCTTCCCTTATTGATATCCCCTCTAACCTTTACCTGATCTTTTATTTGTAGACTAGAGGCCCTGTGCATGAAATTCGTGCACAGGTAGGGTTCCTAGGCTTGGCTGGCGATCAGGGCCAGCTGGGACCTCCCTCCCCAGTGGCTGGCCGGGGCCTTCCTTTGTTCTGCACCACCCCCTGGTGGTCAGCACAACATGTCACAGCAAGTGATCAGTCTCCTGGTTGAACTCCCGTGGGGACAATTTGCATATTGGGATTTTATATATATAGATGATATACTTTCTACATAGAACATATTCTTTTGAAGAGTGCTATGGACTATATTGTGTCCCCCCCAAATTCTAATGGTATCCTAACCCCTAATGTGATAGTATTTAGAAATGAGGCCTTTCAAATATAATCAGGTTTGGAAGAAGTCATAAAGGTGGGGCCATCATGATGCAATTAGTGCCCTTTTAAGAAGAGAAAGAGAGAGAGAGAGAGAGATTACATGCATTCAGTAAAGGCCATCTGAAAGCCTAGAAGATTGGTCTCACCAAAATCAGACCATGCCTCCACCCTGATCTCAGATTCCCAGAACTGTGAGAAAACAAACTTCTATTGTTTAAGCCAGTCAATGGTATTTTGTTATGTCAGCAGAGCTAAGACAAGGAATCTTTAAGATATTATTTTATTAAACATTACTGAAGATTATTATAATAAACTGCAATAGCCTTTCAGAAAAATTTTGTGATTTTTGTACTTTCATTTTTCCATTTACAAAATACGTAAAATCATCCTTTCAGAAATGTATAAACCAGTGTTTTGACCCTTTTAGCTGTAGTCATGTGACAATGTGAAGGAAAGGTTGCTAAGTGACAGCTTCCCCCAAACCTGATATATCTGCATTCTGACTGGCTTTCTCTCAGAATCTTTCTTCCTTTTCTTTACTACAGGCTTGACAGGGGAAGAAGTTATTTTATTGGTTGTGGTAAAAATATTTTGCTCTGCTCCCAGGCTTTGTCTGCTATCACAATGTCTCCTTTACTTTTTCTTAATTACATCTTTCCTCCATCAAGTTTACTTTAAGGCTAATATTGAAAAAGAAAGAAATCATTTGGTAATGCTTCAGGCTGTACCCTATGTCAACCCGTAAGTCTCCATGCTAGGTTTACCATTAGGGTGAGACAAAATATTTGGAAGACATTTCCTTTGTTTTTGTTTTGAAAAGTTATTTTAAATATCTTAATCTCATAATTTTGTATTTTACATTTAACAAGTTTTCACTTATCACATCATCTTGGGCAAGTCAATTAACCTCTATGAGGCCAACATTTCTCATTCCTAACAGAAGAAAAATAATAGCTGAAATAGTATTTTAAAGGGTTGTTGTCAGAATCAAATGTAATAATATAGTGTTTATACAAATGTTGGTTGTTACATTGTTAATTGGGAAAAATCTACCTGTATTTAACTCAGCCAGATTGGCCACATTGTTAATACACTGCATCAAAGCAGAGTGTTAGATCAGTGATTTTCAACCTCTATAATCTCATGACACACATAAACTAATTACTAAAATTCTGTGGCACACCAAAAATATATTATTTTTTTGCTGGTCTGACAGAAAATAGGTATAATTTTGATTCATTCACACAAATCAGCTATTGTTGTCTATTGCCGTTTTTTTTAATTTGACAGTCTAAGGGAAAAGAGATCAGTGCCCCTGAATAAATAGTCAGGTATTGCATGTTTTAAGAATTCTTGTGGCACACCAGTTGAAAGTCACTATGCGAGATCAGTCTTTGGTGTTTACGTTTCAGAGTCCTCTACAATGTCTTCATATTGGATCTATTTCCACAGTGGTCTTCCAAAGAGAGACCCATCTTCATCCCAGTTAACCAGCTATCAGAGGGAGGAAGAATGTAATCTGTCTTTTCTTCGTGGTCAGAAAGGACTAGAAAAGCGGAGTCAGAAAACATGGATCCCAGTTAGTGTTTTACAACTTGATGACTCGAGTGGTTTGGCCTCTGGGAACCCCAGGAGGTTCGTTTGAAAACCTGAGCTAGTAACTACAATGATAAAGTTCAGAAGATTACCTGCACTCACAAACTGAGCAGCTGAATGCCTGCCTGGTAGAGCACTGGGTTTCAAAAAAATGTGGGCGTGCCTGCCAGTCATGTCACCCCCTCAGACCAGGTCCTAAAACTCTTTAGCAGGTGGAGGAGGAGGGCTGTGCTGGGCACCCTCGGGCAAGCCTTGGCTCCCGAAGTTGGCACGATGGCGCCCTTAGACTCTATGCTCACTCCAAACCACGGGATGTTTAGTAGCTTTCCTAAACCATGGGTGTTTTTTTTTTTCCCCCCTCCCAGTTCTCTCCACAAACTTCGCCAAGCCTCTCAACTAGAGAAACACAACTACTCCGGGTTAACCCCTATACACATCGCTGGTGAGGAAGTGGGCAGGAAGGTGTGGTCTGGGTCTTTATACGTCTCGCCAGCCAATCAGCGTGCTGCCTCTCTTCCGGTCGGCGAGCCGACCAATCCGAGCGGGCCAGTGTGATCTTCGGCTTCCCTCGGCTCTTTTCGCTGCTGCGGGGCGGCGTGGGGGCCGCCGCGGCGAGAGGAGAGAGAGGAGAGAGAGAGAGAGACGCTTTCCTTTTTTAATTTTTTTTCCGTGCGTTCACTTCCGGGTCCGGCGCCGATCCGGATGCCCGAGGCAGAAGGATGTTTGACCTCCGGATAAGCGAGGCGCTGCCGTGCATTCATTCCCGGCTGCCTCGGCGGCGGCAGCAGCGGCCCGGGCGGCCCCTCTCCAGCCGGAGGCGGCGGTAGGAGGCGCCGGCGGGAGTGCGGGGACCCAGTCCGAGCCGAGCGGCGCTGCCTCCCCGGCCGCTCGGTCCTTTCCCCCCCACCACCACCCTACCTCGCTCGCTCGCTCGCTCCCTCCCTGCGAGGCTCGCTCTCCTCCTCCTCCTCCGGCCGCCGGCGGGGGTGATGTGCCGCCGCCGCCGCTGCTGCCCGCGCCGCCGCCGCCGCTGACTGACGGAGCGGGGGGCGCCGCCCGCGCCCGGACCGGCCCCGACCGCGCCGCCCGCGGCCGCGCCTCTGAGGTAAAGCCCCTTCGCGTGGGCGCGGGGCCGTGCGGCTCGGCGGCCGCGGCTCCCTCCGTTCCGGGCGGGGCTGGGGTCCCGGGCTGAGCGGGGTGGGGTGGGGTGGGGTGGGGTGCGGAGGGGGCGGGGGCCTCGGGGAGGGTGGGCGAGGCCCGGGGCGGGGAGGGCGCGGGGGGCGCGGGCGCCGGGCGGCGGGCCGGGCCGGGCGGGCAGCACAAGTTGCCCGGGCGGCGCGGCGGCGCGAGTGGGGTCTGGGGGGGGCGGGCGGGCGAGCTGGGGGGAGGCAGCGGGGCGCCTTCGGGGAGGGTTGTGGGGAGGTCGGGAGCGCAGTTTGCAGCGCTCCTTGGTGCCTGTGCCCAGACCATTCGCCTCGGAGTGGGGGTTTGGGGCGGGAGGGAGGAGGGCGGGGATGGGTCTGCTGGGAGGAGGTGTCCGGGGCCCCCCGCGGCGTTCGTTTCAGGGTAAACTTTCCCGGCGGGGCGTGTGTTTGAAGGCAGGGCAGGGGGTGGGGTGGGCCGGGATGGTCCTATTCGATAGAGCTGAAAACTTAACCGAGCCCTTCGTGGGGAGTAAGGAAATCACTCTGCTGGTGGCAGTTTCGGCCGCGCTGGTTTGTTTATCCCACCGGCGGGGGAAGTGACACCGGAGCGCCGGCTCTCCTGGTCCACGGCCGCCGCCGCGTTTCCCTCGTCCGCGGGTGGTGATGGGGACGTGTGTGTGTGTGTGTGTGTGTGTGTGTGTGTGTGTGTGAGTGTGTGTGTGTCTCTGTGTGTGTCTCTGTGTGTTTGAGTGTGTGTGTGTGTGTGAGTGAGTGTGTGTGTGGCGGGGCGGGGGGCGTTAGTTAGGTCGGTGGCGGGCCGTTCTGGTTCTCCGGGGCAGGAGGAGAAGCGAATGGGGCGGGAGAGTCTGCGTGGGAGCTGGCCCCCGGGGCCGCACCGTGCGAATGCTGTAACCCCGGCGTGGTGGGGGCGAAGGCTGGGCAGCGAGCGGCCCCCTCCTCTCCTATTGTTTTAGAACGCCGTCTTGGAACATTTCATTTTTATTATTATTTTTTTAATAAGCTGAGAAAATAAGTCAGTGTGTATTTCTTCTGCTTTTGCAGTTCTCGTGATATGAATGGCGTTTGCCCACCACAGATAGTAAAATAAGTTGAGCCACGTCTAAGTTGGAATACTTTGTAAGCTGTAAATACCGTATTTTTGAAGCGATGTATATAGTTTGGAGGGATCCTTTCTTGTCTATCAATAAATAGGGTGTGTGAGAAAAAAAGATCACGACAGTTATAATACGAGTGATTTAAAATCAGATCTGCAGCCCGTTTTAAGAAAACGTTTTCCACCAAAAAAAATTAGATTTGGTTTGTGGCATTCTTAATAGCTGTTTGGAGAGAGGGGGAGAGAGATGTACTTAGTGTATTTTACAATTTATTCTGAAACTTTGCTTCCATTGTATACATTAGCCTTTAGTTAGTTGCACAAAAGGTGAAAACTATATTTATGAGCACTGGAAGAAAGATGTTATCAAATAAATTACATGGCTTTGAAGATTCTTAGCAAAGTGTATAGATATTTATTTCTCTTTTCCGAGAGTTTGCATTTTTGGGTATGTATCAGGTATAAGTAGTTTTTATTAGATAGGAGACAGAAAAGTTAATTTTAGTGTTGATATGTATGAGACTTTTGGGGAGCTCTTGGGAAATGATTATCTTTATGGATGGTTTATTCTGCTCATTGACCTCTGTTGCAATAACAAACTTAAAAAAGTTAATGGGTTCTATAGTTATTAATGTTTTCATCATTATATTTGCAAGTATTAACTATTAATAAAATCTTCAACACATGAAAATCATTTATTCCCTCAAATAAAAGGATTGGGATTAGAGTCAAAGATAGTATAGTTCAACCTGGACCTTTAATGTGTGCAAGGGTGTTTTATACTGTGTGGTGAGGATGGAAGAGTGGGTAGAATATGAAGATGAATGAAACCCAGTAGCTGCCTTCAAGGGAGAAACAGACTTGAACAGATATGATTGCAACACAAAACTCCCGTGGGCTTTATTAGGTGCATGGAAACATGGTGTGTGTGTGTGTGTGTGTGTGTGTGTGTGTGTGTGTGTGACTAATTTTTGACTGGGGAATTATGAATGAGTTTACAGCTGGTAACTCCATTTGTGCCTTAAAATATTTTAATGGGCAAAATGAGAGGGCTGTGTGTGTATAGGGCAGTTTTCCAGGTAAAGGGGACGGCCTGAGCACAGGCATGTGGGTTGGATATTAAGGGGCCTGTTGAGCTGGACATAAAAGGCTGCTGTGCCAGGAGGTCTTGTGGGAGAGGAAGCTATGAAAGTAGGTGGAGATCAGGCCAGGGAAATCCAGCTTGCCTTCCTTGTATTTGAAAATGAGTCACTTTGAGGTATGAAGGTCCAAGTGTATAGAGTCTCTGCTGATAGGAAGTAAGTAAGGCAAATAAGGATAATAAAATGAAGGAAATAAAATGTTACAGAATAGTCCACTTCTTATTTATGCTAATGGAGGGAAATAGAAAAAGTATAAAATCTAAAACAGTTCATACATGGCTTACCATATTTCTTTACTTGCATTTGAATATGGGTGTGTCTGGTAATCTTTTAATGGTTTTACATGAAATAAATCCAGACTGAAAGTGTGACTCAAGAATAAGTGGCCAGCAGCAGCCCATTTACTTCTCTGTGGTCCCCTCTGTAATCCCCTCCGTGCTGAGACTGGGCCATTATTCTGGTAGTTATTGGTTCAGGTTTTTTCAGAATGGCACAGGTAGTTGTTTAGTTTCAAAGGGCTTGCCAAAACGATGTATCAGACGAAATAGAAGGCATGCTGAAATGTTAAGTAACAAAACAAAATGCAGTTCATTGTTACATGTTTGAAGGTGAGATTTACCATGGTTAAAGTAAAATGTAAGGAGTCTGCATCCAAAGAGAATTGACTTAATAGGGAGATGATAAAATGAGAAACTTCCACAGTTCCAGATAAATATGTATAAGGTTTTTAAGTCATCTTAGATACCAGATGACCCTAAAATTATTTAAGTTTTACAGGGCTGGGCAAACTAAGGCCCGTGGGTAAAACTGTTGAATTAAAAAAACCCCAAAAAGGCCGTACCCTTTTATGTAATGATGTTTACTTTGAATTTATATTAACTCACACAAACACTCCATCCATGCTTTTGTTCTGGCCCTCCGGTCCAGTTTAAGAACCCATTGTGGCCCTCGAGTCAAAAAAGTTTGCCCGCCCCTGGTTTAGAAAAATGTCACTCAACATCTGTGTTTAAGTTCATGTTGAATCATGTTACAGGGAAGATTGTTTGATAGTTTTTTGCTATTTTCCTTTTAATCTTCAAAAACGAATTACATTATAGTTGAAATTGTGTTATTTTGAATCTCCCAATAACAATACCTGTTACATTTTAAGTGCCTACTTTGTATAAGGACCATACAGTAAATACTACTCTTCAGACAACTCTATGAGTTAAGTGGCATTAAACCCTCACTTTGACTGTAGGAAAGAATCTTCTAGGGTCAAAGCAATCTGTTTTATATCTTGAAAGTAGCACAGTACCTATTTAAATTAAAAAAATTATTTCTGGCTTCAAAGTCTGAAACCACGAAGTGATCTGTTTTTTTTTCTTATTCCCCCTCCCTCCCTCCCTCCCTTCCTCCCTTTATTTCTTTATTTCTTTTTTCTTTTCTCAAGCAGTTAACACCTAGTGGCATTGATTGGTGTTATTAATATGTGTCTGGGTGTTGATTTGTCAAGATGTAATTTCTTTGGAAATAGCAGTTTAGGGGCATCTGAGGTTCTCTAACTAGAGATTCTGTAGGAGCAGACAGTATGGTTTTAGTAACGTAAGCTACCTCAGAGTATCACTTTTATGTCGATCTGCATTATAGAACTATACTTGGGATTCTTAATGTGTAGAAATCAAGTGTGTATTACCCATTCATATAGAGTGACTTTGGCGAGTTTCTGAACTACCCAGAAAAAATGGAATGAGAGATATATGGGACAGATAAGTTTTAGAGATACAGTGGAGGCTGCTGTTTAGCCATGTTTTCTCCAGCTCCTTTCTCAAAGCTAAGATTTAGAAACTATAAATGTGTTTCCTCCTATTGTGGGACCTTCAGAAGACATGTATGATTTGTTCTTAAACTATAGTAAGTGATTGGTTATATTTTCTTATGTCATTCCATGCTCATCATCTTAATTATCAGAAAGAATTCTTAACTATGAACTTAAAGTGTTTATGTATTTGATAGATACGACTCTACACAGTTTGGTCATTTTCTTTACAATGTTATATCACAGTTGTAGTTTAATTTAATGAAAATCTCTAGCTAAGTTATGTCTGCATCTGGCTAAATCATATCCTCATTTTTTTTTATAGCATTCATTGATGTTAGGTAAAATCTCATGATAGATAATCTTTTTCTTAAACAAACCTCTATTGTTTTTTTTTTTGTTAGTGAAATAATGTCAGATTTTAGCTGTATTCAAAATTATTATATTTATTTAGCTGATTTGTGTTGAATTTCTTTCTTTAGTTATGAGGATACTGTTCTGTGTGGTTGTGTAGCCATTGCAAAAACAAATCAGCCCAGCCAACGTGGCTTAGTGGTTGAGCTACCTATGAACCAGGAGGTTGCAGTTGGATTCTCAGACAGGGCACATGCCCGGATTAGGCAGTTGATTAATGATTCTCTCTCATATTGATGTTCTATCTCTCCCTCTCTTCCTCTCTGAAATCAATAAAAATATATTTTTTAAAAAATCAACACATATGCACACACAAAAAAACTACCCCAAATTTTAAAAATTTAATAAAGGGAGAGGTTATTCTGTGATTATGTTCTTGGTCAAAATTGAGAAAATTTGCCCTGGCCAGTGTGGTTCAGTTGGTGGGACATTGTCCAGTGCACCACACGATTGCCATTAGATTCCCATTAGATTCCCAGTCGGGTCACATGCCCTGCTGTGGACTTGATTTACAGTAGGGGGCATGCAGGAGATAGCCGATAGATGTTTAGCTCTCACATTGGTGTTTTTTGCTCCCTCTCCCTTTCTCTCTTTAAAAATCAATAAAAATTCCTTAAAAAGAGATTGAAAAAATTCATATAAAGTGCCCAGGAGTGATGCCTGGCACTGTATAAATCTTAGAAGCAGATTCAGAAGTTGCTCACATATATGAGTTGTTAACAGGGTTGATTGGTAGATAGAATAAGCAAAGACTTTTTTCAGCTTGCCTTCTACTGAATGGCAGTAGACTCTAGTTTGTTCTTGAACTTTTACTCCAACCAGTTACTGTATGTTTACCAAGAATTATTTGTGTTTATATCAAACAAATTGTTAATGGCAGTTGTACCTGATGTTGTAATTACATAGTTTAATGAAATATTCATTGAACTGTGAAGGCAAAAAAGGTGCATGTATGAGAAGCAGTGGGCACTTTGAAAACAGGTAAGTAGTTAAAATCAACAGTTGAAATAAGTGTGGGTGAAATAATTTTAAATGGTTAGGGGAAAAATTATAAAATCTAAAAAGCTTCTGCTTGCTTTTAAGCATTCGTGAGATATCTTCCCATGTTTAAGAAATAGAAATTGGAAATCACAGGTGATGTACTATGGACATGGTTTTTAGAGAAAGGTAAAATAGAACTACAATTCATAGACCCTTTAAAGAAAAGATGATAGTCTTGCATTAAAAGATTATCTTGAGAAGAATGTACATGTTAATGTTTTAGTTGCAATAAAAATTTTAAGGTATGTAGATTTTTGAATGATTCCCTTTTTGAACTAACTTAAGAGCTATTGGTTAATAAAAAAATATATTAAAGAGACTATCTGTTTCTAAAATATCACCTACTTTATACTTTCTCTTAGAAATTTATTTAATAGCATCCTCTTTAAAAAAGAAATATTGCTATTCTTTTTTTTTCTTTTAAAAATATATTTTATTGATTTTTTTACAGAGAGGAAGGGAAAGAGATAGAGAGCTAGAAACATCGATGAGAGAGAAACACCGACCAGCTGCCTCCTGCACACCCCCTACCCGGGATGTGCCCATAACCAAGGTACATGCCCTTGACCGGAATTGAACTTGGGACCTTCCAGTCCGCAGGCTGACACTCTATCCACTGAGCCAAACCGGTTTCGGCAATATTGCTATTCTTGAACCAATAGTCATTCATACTTTAGGGTGAATTGCTTAGTTATTTAGTCATAGGATTAATTTGTGGTTCTCACATATTTGTTGACATGGTCACTCATCAGATTTCATATGCTACTTTTTCATCTTTTATACAGCATTAGGGTTGGAAAGAAGCTGTTGTATAATTCCAGTGTCTCCTCAACCTGCGTAGGAACTGCTGGAATGAATCGGTAGAGGAAATGGTCCCTTGGAAGAGGAAATGCCATACTCTAATGGGTACCAGGAGCACTGGTGCTTGTTGCGCAGCATGTTGACTTAACAAGTTAATAGTAGCTACCCTCCTCTTCTTGCCTTCCTAGCTCGGCCTAAGTACAAAAGAGAACTTTTAGGGAGAGAAGGAGGTCCAGGTTGGGAAAGGAAAGATAGATGGGGTATACTATTTATCTTGATGTCACCACGTTACAATGCCTGACATGCAGTAACTTCTTCAATGGAACATTAAAGCGTGTAGTTAGGGCGGGCTAGTTTTTTAGAGCTTTGGTCTGCCTCTCTATGATTTTCTTGACTCACCTCTTCCCTGTGTGTTGGATTCATCCCCAGGCTGGTAGCAAGGTTACATCTAGACATGCATTGGCCAGGAAATCTTTTCACAAGCCTGCCTGCATACTTTTCTCTTCATGTTTTATTGACCAGAATTAAGTCACAAACATTTACTTCCTAATCAGGTAGGGCCAGGGGTAGGGGACTATCATGGCTAGTTTTTACTAATCAGGGTATGTTCCTGCAATTGGGGATGGCATTCCATCCTCCTGAATTACATGGTAGAGGGAGGATATTTAAAGCCTAGTGGCAAAGAAAAATGTGGGAGAAATGGATGTTTGAGAGACAAATCAATACTGACCGCTACATCTGTTTGTTTTAGAATGAAAATAAATAATGCATATAAGTGCACTTTGAACTTTAAAGCATTGTACAAATGTAACGGATGAAAGATTAGAAAGCTGCTTCTATGTTACCATCTTAAATATGCTCAGGTATGAATATTTTAGGAGCTAAAAACACTAATTTTCTTAATGACTAAGTTTAAATCAATAAATTCCATTATCTAAGTTGTAAGATTATACATACATGTTTTTCATGGAACTCAAAAGCTGTTTTAAATTCAAATTAAAATTTTCTATCGATAAATTTATTTATATATTTTTTTCTGAGTTGCTGCCCTCCCTCCTCACCAAAAACTGCCCACACCTTTGATTTTATCAGATTTCTTTATTCATCCCTGGAGCAGAATAAGTGCATGCGTTGTCAACAGAGGAAGGGTTTATTTTGAATTGTGGGATCCCAGTGAGATAGGAGGGAAAGTAAAGTTTTTAAATATCTTGAGAGCAGCAGATGAATGAATGGTGAGAGGATGGGGAGGTGGGCATCACAGAATTTTAGAATTGAGATGAATCATAGGAAGTTAGATCTCTCGTATCTTCAGTGCTAGAGCTGTGTTCTTTCTGATCAAGAGGTGGGAGGCCTTGAAAACTTATTGTTTACTTTGCTGTTTTGCTTAGGATCATGGGCTAGTTCTTTTATTTTTTATTTTTTAAAATATATTTTATTGATTTTTTTACAAAGAGGACAGGAGAGGGAGAGAGAGTTAGAAACATTGATGAGAGGAAAACATCAATCAGCTGCCTCCTGCACACTGGAATCGAACCTGGGACCCTTGAGTCCGCAGGCTGACTTTCTATCCACTGAGCCAAACCGGTTAGGGCTGGGCTAGTTCTTTTAATCAGTCACCTGGATTCATTACAGATAGCTGTGTTCTCAGGCTATGTAAAATTGTGGCTAGATGGTCTATAATTTTTTTTTTTAAGTAAAACAACAGACAAATCTTTTAATCTTCTAAGCAGTCAACATCATCAACATCAATACCTCTCCTTCCCCCACCATATACACAAAATAACCTCAAATGTGGCTTGCTTAAATGAAAATGCAGAAACAGTGTGAGTGCTTGGAACAGTATACAGTATATATTTTTATTTTCATGAAAGTTGCTATCTCAAAGATTTCTCTGCTTTCATTATATGTAAAAGTATATGTGTTTGTGTATACACACATATATGTATTTAAACTGAATAAATATAGAGACAATTGTTATAATTTTGTAATTGTTGTAAATATACAGAATAAATCCATTCACCCTTGGGAAGGATATTTATGTTAATGACAGTTTTTGTAAGTAGTGAAATTTGGGATGATTTTGCTTTTATACCTTTTATACTTCTCTGTATTATTGTAATTTTCAGATATGATTATGTATTATTTTTGCCATCATAAAAGAGAGGAAACTTTTTTTATTTTGAGTATAGAAAGTGGAATCCTGGAATATAGGATGTTTTCTTCCAGTTTATTTTTTTAACATATAAGTCTGCTGTCAGATATTACCTTGAATAAAGTGTGCCTCAAATACACTCATAATAATTGTCATTATTTTTAAAATTAGGCTTATTAAAATTATTTACTTTAAAATTTAAGGTTGAAATTGGCCATATGGTACCTTTTGATCCAAGTGTACTTTATAAAAGTGGTGGAGTTCTGGATATTTTGTAATTATTACCCTATTTTTTACACTTGTTTGGTTTTGACTTGGCAGTATATTAGAGTACAGTATATTAGAGTCAAAGTTAGAGTCAGAGTTTCCTTTAGTAAAACAGGAAGTGAAAAATGGTTTTTCCCTTACACCCAGTCTGTGTCATGTTTATTTTCTATTTCTGTGAAATACTTATTTTATATTCTAGTAATGAATACTTTAAAATGACAGGCAAATATAGTAGGTAATGCAATAGGGAGAGAAGAGAAAATTCCTGTTATTACACTAGTCTTATTGTGCGGAGATTCATGGCTACAAGACCATTTAATAAAATACTAATCTGGTGTGCAAAAGTAGCCTACTATTGTGTTGGGAGTGAAACTAGTAGGTATCAGTTGTTTGTGATGCTAGAAACAATTGGTCTTTGTAGATGCATTTTTAAAAATTGATCTTAGAGGAAGGGAGAGAGGGCGATAGAGAGAGAAACATCTATGTGAGAGAGAAACATTGATGGGCTGCTTCCCGCACACTCACTGACCAGCGATGGAAACCTGGTATGTGCCCTGGCCAAGAATTGAAAACGCTACCACCTTTCATAATACGACACTATAACTGGCCAGGGCTGTAGATGCATATTTTTATAAGACATTATTTTCTTTTTTCTTTTTATTCCAGGGACCTGAAAACAATATGAACAGTACAAATTATAAAGAAGCGTAAATTATAAAGATGTGGAATCTTGTAATGCCAATTGTCATTTAAATATGGAATATTACTTACTCTTTTTTTTTCTGTTATGAGTGTCAAGGCATATTGTGGCTAATTTTTTGAAACGTATTTGAGATTCTGAAAATACTTGTAGTTAATAAAATACCAAAATGTAATCAGCCTTTTAAAATCATTCTTTTAAGTATTTCCTGATAATCTGTTGAAAGTTGATAACTAGAATGTATATTGTGTGCTTATTGTATGCTCTGCTGTTTAAATACCCTACAAGTGAAAGTTGTCTTTTGAAAACTGAAAAATAAAATACTGAACTTTGGGAATGAAATAAATAAGGTAAAATAAATTTTACTATATACACTTGTTTAAATTTTTCCATCTGAAAATTTTTTTTTGGTCCTTACCAGAGGATATGTTTATTAATTTAAGAGAGAGAGGAAGGTGGGGCGGGGGGAGAGAACATTGATGTGAGAGAGAAACATCCATTGGTTGCCTCCTGTGTGTGTCCCAACTGGAATTGAATCCCCAACCTAGGTATGTGCTCTGGTTGGGAATTGAGCCTGCAACCTTTTGGTATATGAGACAATACTCCAGCCAACTGAGCCGCCAGGCCAGGATAGTATTTTGAGTTAGTTTCTCTCTCTCTCTCTCTCTCTCTCTCTCTCTCTCTCTCTCTCTCTCTTTCTCTCTCTTTCCCTCCCTCCCTCTCTCTCTCATTTACTTTGTCAAACACACACACACACACACACACACACACACACACACACACAGTGTGTGTTTGACAAAGTATATGAGAGAAGAAAAATGGACAAATTTTAAATATAATCCTTGTAGTCTTTGTTATAGAGCTGGGAGTGCTACCACTTACTAAAAGTAAAAGAAAAGGGTTTATGGAGAAGGCAGTTTGTCCCAAAGATTCTCAGTCCTAACATCACATTAACAATTTTTCTGAGGAACTTAAAAAAAGATAGATATTGGGATGCTACCCATGTTAATTTGTATTTGAGTTTGAGGTTGGGGCCAGGACATTAATGATATATTTTAGGATTTTCACAGGTGGTTCCAGCATTGAAAATGACTGATTTATCCTTCTCTTTATACATATCTGTTAGCTCTTTTTTGAAAAATGACTTCCTTTTTTACTTTCATGTTCTTTTTTTTTTTTATTCGGGAATGGAGGTATGAAGATAGATAAGAAATGCCTAAAAAATATTTGCAAGAGGATCAGGTTAATGAAGTGATTTCTTTTTATAGATCCATACCCAGAATCCTTAATGAGGCCACTCTATTTATTGCTCGTTAGCTTTTTAAAAAAATATATATTTTTGTTGATTTCAGAGAGGAAGTAATAGGAAGAGAGAGGTAGAAGCATCAACGATGAGAGAGAATCATTGATTGGCTGCCTCCTGAACATCCCCCTCCTCCTTACTCGGGATTGAGCCCACAACCTGGACATATACCCTTAACTGTAATCGAACTGCGACCCTTCAATATGTAAGCCGATGGACGGTCTAGCCATTGAGCAAAACCAGCTAGGGTGCTTGTTAGCAATTTTTGATAAGTAAAGCACCAAAATTAGAGGATTTTTGACATTTGGAAAATTTGTTAAAGGGAAATATGTACCAAGAATAAATTAAGGCCTCAGTTTGGATGACCTGGGAAATCTTAAACTTTAGTGGTAAAAATTATATCTTTAAAGTTTAAGTTATAAGGCAAGAAGAATTGTTGCTCTTCAAAAGTTTTTAGTTTTAGGTTATATTTATCATATTTACAGTATCATTGAGTTGTATTTTTCATGTAACATAAGGACTGAAGAGACCTTGGTGGTTTTTTAGTTTAATTGCACTCTGCTCTATTCTCTTTGTACAATTATTGACAAATAAGTACATCTGTTTTTCCCCCTCAGTGAAAATAGTTTACTTACCATGTATTGTATACATAGTATATTTTATATATTGTACATAGTCAGTGAATGTTTATACATGTAAACATTGATACTAGGGTTTTATGATTATTGTATCTTGTCACTTATGACAAATTGGGATCCTTTTGGTGACTCATTTGATGTTGCTTCATAAGTCAAGAACACCTTTAGTACTTAAAGCATTTTTCTTGTGACAAAATGAGAGCAAGCCATTTCATTTTATTTTATTAAAAAAATATTTTATTGATTTTTTACAGAGAGGAAGGGAGAGGGATAGAGAGCTAAAAACATCAATGAGAGAGTCATCTACCAGCTGCCTCTTGCACACCCCCTACTGGGGATGTGCCAGCAATCAAGGTACATGCCCTTGACCAGAATCGAACCTGGGATCTTTCAGTCCGCAGGCCGATGCTCTATCCACTGAGCCAAACCGGTTTTGGCAGAGAGCAAGTCATTTTATGAGTTCACTATGTTAAATTTATTCATTGAACATTTTTTTTTTTGCATGGTGGGAAAATTAGATTGGGCAATTCTATAAATTTCTAGGGTCATATTTTTTGCAAACTTTTTTTTTTTTAGTAGATTTTATGGTAGAGACATTTAAGAGTGGTTAGAGTTTAGAGGACATGTTATGTGTGAACCTCTGGAAGACTTAGAAGATTTTGAGTTTACCAAAATACTTTAATACTACAATAAAGTTAGTATCATGATAAGACTAGCATACCTCAAAGGGAAGAATGGGGTGGGAAGAGATTAACCAAAGAATTTATATGCATAAATGCATTGCCCATGACACAGACAATAGGGTAGTGAAGGCCTGGGGTGGGGTGGGAACCTGGGGGTGGGGGCAAGGAGGAAAAAGGGGGAAGACATCTACAATGATAAAGATAAAATTTAAAAAAAAAAGGTTACCAGAAACATTTGGCACATACAATTAGAAATGGAGTAATGGGTACAGTTTTACAGGACCCTAATTCCTTATCAACAATTCTAACATTGAAAATGCTCTGAAAAGCAAATATTACTTTTATGTTTGGCACAAATTGCTTTTTTTCTCTCACAAAACCTGTGTGAAATGTGCATTTATTTAACATATTTGTAGATTTCTCTGCAAAAATAGTAAATATTTTATTATAGTGTGTTGTCCCAGATTTCTGTGTGCCATTCTGCCTTCTCTAGGGGTGTTACAAAATATCTGATGTATGCACATTGTATCATTTGTCAAAACCCCTAAATTTCTGAATTCCAAAACATGTTTGACTGCAAGAACTTTGAAAAAGGAATTGTGGAACACATTATTTTGCTTCTACTCCTTGTTTCTTGATGGAAACTACTCAGCATCTTACTCCTCTGAGATGGAGTTTCAATAAAATGCTGGTAAATTTCTTTTGCTTTTTTTTCTTGTAAATATATACATACCAAGAGGCAGTTGATTTTAATTTGTATTTGTTTCTTTAATAGCTATTGAAAGCTATTCTTTTTTCTTTTTATATTAAGTTATTAAGACTGGTACTTGCGAGCCCTATTGGAATCCCAGGAGCATTGTGTAATTAGGATGCTTGAGCTGGAAAATGTTTTGGGTAACTTTGGCATAGCTGACTATTCATCACATACACTTTATTCCTTGGGGTTATGTAAGTTTACCTCTGTACATGATAACTTCATGCCAAAGCACCTGCAGGCCGCTCTCTTTTTACATATCTTGGCTTTCTTTTTCATAACAGAAAGAAGTAGGGGTGTGGTTCAGTGCTTCTGTTTTCGTTTCCTTAAACTTCCTTAATTTGTTTTTAAGACTTTACTGCAGAAATCTTTATACTTATTTTGGTCTTCCTTCCCCCATCCTGTGTGTGTGTGTGTTTTCTTTTCTCTCCTTTTCTTTCTTGCTCCCCTTCCTTTAAAATATTCCTCAAAGAGAAACATTCATAACTACAATATTCTATATTGGTAAAAAGTGTTGCATGTTGAAAAGATGATAGAAATAAATCTGCATAGGTATTTTCCTAAAGGTGACCTCTATAGGGGAGTGATGATTATTCTGCTTATTCATGTAGTGTTCCATGTATGTGGTCTTTGCTTTCTTTCCATCCTTAAACACTGAAGGTAATGGGATGGTTAGTATTGTGGTGTATGCACAGGTTTTAAGCTGTGTTTTTGTTTGAAAAATTTTTTATTTTTATTGTAGTTGATTTTTAATATTATGCCATTGTGATCTGAGAAGATGCTTGATATGACTTCAATCTTCTTAAATATGAAAAGGCTTTGCCTGTGACCCAATATGTGGTCTATCTTTGAAAATGTTCCATGTGCACTTGAGAAGAATGTATATATTGTATCTTTGGGGTAAAATGTTCTGAAGATGTCAATTACATCCATCTGATCTAGTGAGTCATTTAGGATTGCTTTTTCTTTGTTGACTTTAAGCTGTGTCTTTGAGTTCACCAAGATACCAGGCACCTCAAGGTATAAATCGTAATGGGAGATATAGTACTTATATTATTTATGTACACTTGCTATGTGCTCTGAAAGCACTGTCATTCTCTTGTAGTACATATTATATATAAGAAAAGCCTAATATGCAAATTGACTGAATGGTGGAACGACTAGTCACTATGACGTTCACTGACCACCAGGGGGCAGATGCTCAAGACAGGAGCTGCCCCAGCCCACAGGCTCCAGGCCAGCCAAGGCAGGTGCCAGCAGGGGCCCCTTGGTTGCCCTGCCAGTGGTTGTCCCAAAGATTAGCCCAGATCGCCAGTCAGGCATAGAGACCCTACCTGTGCGTGAATTTCATGCACCAGGCCTCTAGTCACACTTTATATTATTGTTTAAGCCAGGGGTGGGCAAACTTTTTGACTTGAGGGCCACATGGGTTCTTAAACTGGACCGGAGGGCCGGAACAAAAGCAACCTCACCATGCTGGCACTCTCATCTTGGGCTGCTGGTGAAGGAGCGGAGGGGAGAGCAAGAGAACCCTCTGCTCTTTTGGCTCCGCGTCGGATAGAATAGCCGAAAGGGCCGGATCTGGCCCACGGGCTGTAGTTTGCCCACGGCTTGTTTAAGCTATGTGATATCAGGGATTGTGATGGTCTTCTTTGCCATTTATATTTCCTGTGTTTGGCACATAATAGGCCACTACTGATTACTTGTTTGCTGAATGCATGGATGAGTCATTTTTTATCAGGGAAAACTTTGACATGGAGCAATTTTGATTAAATTCCTCTGAGCACCATGCTCACCTAAACCAGTTTAGTTTGCATCATCACAGTTGTATGGATAAATTTCAAACAAATAAATTGGTGATAATTTAAATAAAATAATAAACACAAGTATCTGACGTAGTTACCTAGGCTTAAAAATAAAGATATAATTATAGAAAGTTTTTTTTTTTTTAATGGTAGTAGTTGATAGTAGATGCACTTATGGGCTAGCCAGTTAATGTAGTTAAAGGAAATATTCCACGTGTTGAGCATTTCTGTTAATACAACTTTGTTGTAAGACATTTTTATATTAAAGTTTTTCTCTTTTAAAATTTTCACACACTAAAAATCACTCCCTCTGCAATCAAGATACAAAGCAATTCCATCACTCCAAAATATTTCTCCATGCGGCTCCTTTGTAGTCAACCCCTTCTCCTACTCCCAGTCCTTAGCAATCACTGATCTGTTCTCTGGCCTATAATTTTGTCCTTGTCAGAATAGCATATCACTTGAATCCTGTGGTATGTAGCCTTTGAGTCTAGCTTTTCCACGTTACAGAATGCATTTGAGATTCATTCATGATATAGTGTATATCAGGTTATTTTTTAATTTTTATTTTTTGCTGCTGAGAAGTATTCTTGTATATGGATGTACCTCAGCATGTTTATCCATTCATGAGTTTGGAGCTTTGTTTCTTCCAGTTTTTGGTGATTATGAATAAAGCTGCCAGAAAATATTTTTTTTGTTTGTTTTGTTATTTGTTTGGTGAATCTAAGTGTTCATATCTAGTATTGGAATTATCGGTTCATACAGCAGGTGTATGTTTAACTTTATAAGAAATTGCTAAACTGTTTTCCAAAGCAGCTGTGCCATTTTGGACTTCCACCAGCAATGTAGAATAGTTCTAGTAATAAGCCATTCCTAAAAGTTAAATTGGCTGCATTGAATGACATTTTAGTAATTAGTTTGTTAGTTTGAATGCACACCAGAATATCATGACAGTAACATCATTTCTGAACACGATACTTTTATTGCTGGAGGTCTATCAGATGGAGATGGTGATTTAGGGGAGCCTTACTTTACAGGATATGCAGACTTCAGAATGCTTTGAAAGTATTCTTTTTTTGCTCCGGTAATGCAACCCTGATTGCTACATACAAAAACACACACAGACCAAGCCTTTAACCCTGGTGCTAATTTTGGGGATTAGGGTGCCTTTGGATTAATTCTGTGTCTCTGTCTTCAGGCAATAGCACTTAATTTGGGAAAGGATTCTCTTGGTTTAAACTGTGCAGAAGGATATCCTTTCTCTGGAGAAATGGTTGTTCTTTCAGCTTTTTTCTGTCACTTGTTTCATGTTTTCGTATTTATAGAAGGTAACTTGGTTACTTACGATTTACTCTCAGTTATACTGTGTAGTCCTTTTGGGATGAGATTTGACAATATTAGCATTATGTGTAAAATTCCCAAATGCTACTAACTTTGAGTGAACCTTTTTCATTTGTGACCTTTGCATACACTAGACTGTTACTTGTAATTATTCATTTTTAAAATTAGGAAATTGGCACTGTAGTTAAGAAGAAAGAATGTAACTTTTTAGAGTAACCATGTATAAAACAGTATTGACTTCTGAGATACTTTCTTATTTAATCTAGCATTATCAGGGAATGGCCTGCTAGATAAGTTAGAAGACTGAATTTACACTAAAATATTTTTTAACTGATAACCTTCATAAGTTTGTATAATTTTCTCAGTGTTTCTAAGCACATTCTGGTCTTTTCTTGCTGATACAGGGCTCTCATTCTGAACAACAGTGATAAAGCACTGTTCTGCATAGATGTCTGAATTTATTGAGGTACATAAGATTGTTTGTCTTCCTGTTTTCTGTCATTTTTACTACTGACCTTAATTTTTCCATTTTAAGTTTGATTTCTAGTGTAAACTTACTAGAGTTATTTTAAAATTAAAGTGGGGTTTAGGGGCTCTTATTGTTTAGTGAACAGAATATGCATTTTTGACCTCTTTTAGTATATTTTTTTCTTCTGGTTCATAGCTATGTTTTGGAGAGTTGAAATTATAGAATAAATGGCCTTTGACTTATGAGGTGTTCCAGTTCTTATAGTAGTATCTCTTAAAGCCATGAATTGGCTGCCTTCCTATACCTTTTTCTTTCATCTATTTGAAAAAGGGATGATCATGTAAATAAACATTCTTAAATTTATAAGAGGTAGTTCATTTGTTCATTCATTTGCTCATTGATTCAGCAAACTTTTAACCAATGTCTGTTGTGTACTGTGGATTATAATAGATAATGGGGAGACAGAATTGAATAAAATATGCTTTCTGACCTTGAGGACATCAGATTAACATATGGACTATTTTAAAGTTAAAGAGTTAAAACATTGTCCCCTGTCTTTGTTGTAATTTAGTAGTGAGATATAGAGATTTGATCAGATTCAGTTTCAAATTTTTTTCTAGCATCAGGAAGATCAAAGTTTGTCTCTCTTTTTGTGATGTTAGCAGCAATTGAGGATCTTTGCCTTGCTCCAATAATTCATTAGGAGTTGCATGATTATATTTGAATTCTATAATTTCTTCCTTATTAGATGGAATACTTTTAAAGAGAAAATTCCCTTTATTAGAGTTGATCCTCATTATTCCCAAATTCCATATTTACATACTTTCTACTTGCTCAAGTTTATGTTCCTGATGCTTTCCCAATCATTCACAGAGATGTGCATACACAGAATAGGAAAAAAATTTGAGTCACTTGATGTGCAATTTCCAGGTAAAGTTGAACAAGGTGATGAAGTTCTGCCTTCTTGTTTTACTTTGGGGGCTTGTTATTTTTTTTGGGGGGGGTGATTTTGCTGTTTAAAATGGCCCCCAAGCATAGTGCTGAAATACTGGTTAGAATTCCTAAATTCAAAGAGGCTGTGATGTGCTTTATGGAGAAAATAACATGTGTTAGATGAGCTTAGTACAGGCATTAGTTGTAGTGCTGTTGGATGTGAGTTCAGTATTAATGACTCAGCAAAATAAGGTATCTTTTAAACAGGAACACATTAAAACAAGGTTATGTATTGATTAGCTTATGAAAGTATGATGAGACTTGCAGGATCCTAAACCTATTATTTTTCCTAGGAGCAGTGGCTCATTGTTGGCTGTTTCAGTGTTTGCAATAACTTTATGGAACCTAACTACTGTGCATCAACTATTTTTAGTTTTGCTAAGGACAGAAGAATATCCTTTTTTAAAAATAGATATAAAAACATGCTGTAGAAATTTGGCATTCATAGAAGTAGATAGTCATTAAGAGGATTGGTGAGACCTTTTCTGGGGCAAGTTTATTGCTCTATTCCCAGCACCTTAGACTGTGTCTGGCACAAGGTAAATACTCAGTATTTGTTGAATGAAAGTAAGTGCCCCACAAAAGAACATGACTTTCCTTTGTGGCCTGGATTTTAAAATTTAATATCATTCCTGTGATTGGGGCTTGTAATCAAGTTTATGTTTATAGATAGAGATTGAGATGGTGAATATTTCAGTGATATAAATTTAGTATGACCTCTACTTGATTTTTGATTCCCATCATGCTTAAAGGTTTGGCAGGAGGTGAGGGTAATCCATGATTTTTTGGGTGTACGTACTATAATGAATGCTTACCTAGCTGGACATTTTCAAATTAAACCTTCTTTCAACCATTGAGACTCATTAGCTATGATAAGGGGATGTCAATGGGAATTAAATTTGCCTGTAAAATTGAAAAGATGAGGCACAAAAGACATTTTGAAGACCTGCGAAATAATCATCCTAATTACTGAAGAACAGTCAGACTTGGATAATTAGAAAATTTATTTAATTAGATTTTCAGTAATACTTATGTATATTAAAGTTTATATTTTAATAAAAGTTCTCATTTAAAATTTGATTTATTTATAACCAATTACAATATAGTATGTTTTGATACTTCTCTGCTAAGTTGCTTCCAAACTTAGAAATATTTTTATGACTACAACTTAATGGAAATAAATTTGCCACAATCCATAGAAATTTATTTTACCTTGTGACCCAGTGATACATATACATTCATATAAAAAAACAAGAAATTTCATTGAACACAAGTGTTTGTATTACATATGTATACTCCATTTTCTTTTCTGTTTGGAACTATTTCTGAATAAAACTGCTGCTTAGGACCTATTGAATTGGCTTAACAACCCACTAATGATTCATGATCCACAGTTTGGAGAACACTGCTCTAATTGAACTGGTGATTTTTAAAGGCGAGAATATCCTTGCTTTTAATACAAATATACAAGGGACATCACTCAAATCAGGTTTCAAAAATGTAAAGTTTTGTAGATGATACTTACTAAATATTTCTGAGACAATAAGTTTCTGTGGTATGTAATTGAAATTAACCTCCCCCCCCCCTTTTTTTTTTTACTGGCTTCAGCTCTTTGGGCTCGGCTCTTTGGGGTTAGCTGGCTTTTGGGTGCTATGTTTGGCTCTTAAGGGGATGATTCCTGCCTACTTCTCTGCTTCTTTATGTCGATCTCCATTTTTGACATTACAGTTAATGATTTAGCTTTTAAATATAAGTGTTTAGTCTTTTCTAAGACAACCACAGTTGAGCTCATGCCAGAAACCAGTATCTGGGACACTTGCTGCTAATAGAAGCATATGATGTAACAGCTAGCCCTCACATCACAAATATCCTTACTCATTTAGCTTTAGGAGAATCCTAGAGACATGTATTGTAATTTTTTAAAGACTGAATAAGGCATTTGAAACAGTGAATGGGTCATTTCATATAGTAAATACAGATTTTTTTCATTTATGATAACAGCAGTGATAAGTCAATGCTTTGACAATTAACGTGAAGAAACTAATTTTTAAAACTTTCATTCCTTATAATTTTGTATTTTAAAGGATATTTAATAACATGCTAAACATGAAACGATATCTACAGAAACTTTTACTAAATGTTACAGGTACATAGACAGGTACATAGAATAATTTTATATTTATCGCAAAAGTAGTTTAGAAGCTAGGTAGAACTAGCTCATTAGAGTTTACTTGAAAACTTGAGCTTGCTCTGGGTGGTTTTACAAGAGGCAGAACATATTATACTGATATGTTCTCACACTACTTATTCTGTTTTATGTAGCTGCAACCTAAAGGAGGTCATTTGGCTCTCTAATACTCTAAATTATTGGGCCATGCAGATTATAAAATGTGGATTTTTTTTTATGTTTTGAAGATTCATCAGTGATCCTCAAATTAGAAGTATGCCAGTGGCCTACATTTCTACTCATATAATCAGATTATGTGTAATGTTTTTTGTATTTAGTAGCTCACTTTTATCTTTATTAGTGGATGTTACTATAGCAAAATTGTAATTGTTTATGAAAGCAAAGCGATTGATTATTTATATTAGTTCATCTATTCTCGAGGACAATTTAAAATGCATCTTTTTGATAAATTTAATATATATACTTGAATAAGTCAATATGCTGAGAATAATTATAGAATCAAACAATTTGTAAATGTCTTGTTAACATTTATTTATGCATGTTCATGTAGCTTTATGCACATTAACTAAATGCATATCCATTCTTTTTTTATTGTAGAAGGTCTAAAATTTCAGTTAACTTGTAATATATCCTGTAAAAGTTAGTGTGTTATAAGAAATTATAAGCCTGGCATATTTCTGTGAAACTTTTCTCAATTTTTATTTCTATGGATGACTGATTTTTAGGTTTTAAAGCTGTATTTTTTCACTTTCTTTTTTAAAAAAAATATATTTTATTGATTTTTTTTTTACAGAGAAGAAGGGAGAGGGATAGAGAGTTAGAAACATCGATGAGAGAGAAACATGGATCAGCTGCCTCTTGCACACCCCCTACTGGGGATATGCCCGCAACCAAGGTACATGCCCTTGACTGGAATCGAACCTGGGACCCTTGAGTCCGCAGGTCGATGCTCTCTCTACTGAGTCAAACTGGTTAGGGCTACTGTCAAATTTATTACTCTAATGTATTTTGAAAATTTCTTTACTAAATTTTCTTTGTCCTCTTTGTTAATTTCTATTAGTTGAAAGTTTGAGGTATTGAATGTCTTTTGTCTGTTTTCCTTTATTTTTTTCAATTTCTTGTGTTTTTATTTTACATATTAGAATTGTTGCCCCATTTTATTTTTGTTATCATTTAATGTGGCATTATTTTTTTAGCCTATGTACTTATTATTGTTCTCCAAAGCCTCTGAAGATCTAATGGTTTTCATTTTTGTTTTTCTTCTCTTCTGATTTTTGAATGATCTACTATCTTCAGCTTTTTTTTTTTTTTTTTTTTTACTTGCTTGCTTTTTTTGGTTATTTTTCTTTCATTATTAGCTTTCTTCACTCATCTAGTGATTCTTGATTGTCAGTTCGTATTTGTGAATGATGGGTTAGGTTAATATTTCTGGGTAAGTAGTTTTGATTTTCTTGCTGTCTGTTTTTCACCAGTCTCTTGGAGACCTGTGTACATGGATGGTGCTTATTAACCAGTCAATCAATTCATAGGGTGAGCACTCAGGGAACCAGTCTTTAAGCAAGGAGTTTTTCAAAATGCCAGATCGCAACAGGTTTTACTTTCTTCTCTTTACCCCCTCTTCCTCTCCTCCCCATTTTCCTTTGGAGCTTTCTTTAAATATTTGTTTTTTTCTTTTACATAGCTTCCCTCCACTTTTCACTGCTGCTTACCATTTCACTTAGGAAATCTTTCTGGACTTTTGTCTGGCCTTACTCTGGCACTTAGTTTGGGCATTAGCTTCCTTCATTGTTTCATCTATCAGTACATGCTTCTTTTCTTCTATCTTTCTAAAGTTTATTAATACTTCTTATCTCCCTCTAAATCTCTGTATTGATGATAATAGATATACCAAGTTACTGATAAAAATCAAATATTGCCACAGAAGAGTATATCATAGTAAGAACACCTTGCAATTTTCTAGATTAATGATTTGTATATTTTCCCCCTGTGTCTATATATAGTCTTTCTGTTTATACATCTTGAAACCTGTGTACATGAATGGGGGTTATTGACTGGTGGGTCCCCCCACTTCACCCTCAGGTTGTTTCAAATTAGGCTGCATTGAGGTATTATATTCATTTATAGTATGGGCTGGCAACATTGAGGTGTTGTATATACTTATAGTATAGGCTGGCAAGGGGAAATGAATGAACTACACTGCAGATCTACATAGACAAGCACAGGCCAGACTTTGGGAGGTCACGGAATTAGCAAGAAAAAAACTAGAGGTAAAGTGGATAAGAATATGACCTCAGAAATATGATTCTTTTTAATCATATTCTTTTTACGGCACTTACTAATTTTATGATGCTGGTCAAGTAGTGTAATTTCTCTAAATTATAGGTTTTTTATTGGTAAAATTAGGGATTGCAATAGTATCTTATGATTGTGAGAATTGATGAGTTAATCTAAGTACTTAGCAGAGTAAGTGCACAGCAAAGGGCAACTGAAGAGAATTTAAATAAAATAATCTAGGTTACTGGATTTTATTGAAAAATTAGAATATCTAGTATTCTTGAATGGTAACAGTTGTTTACGGCTGAGTAATGTCTACCCCTTTTAAAATGGGGTAATTGCTCTCCAGTGTGCCATAGCTCCCAATATTCCTTTAAAAAAATACATTTTTGTTGATTTTAGATAGGAAGGAAGAGGGAGATAAAAAAAACAAACACATAAATGATGAGAGAATCGTTGGCTGCCTCCTGAAGCCCCCTTCTTCCCCCCCCCCCCACATTGGGGATCGAACCCACAACCTGGGCATGTGCTCTTGACAGAATCGAACCTGGGACTCTTCAGTCTGCAGGCTATAGCTCTATCCACAGCCAAACTGGCTAGGGTCCAGTATTTCTTATTGTCTTACACTTTGCTTGTTTATTCATTTATGTTATCTGTTTTGCCATTTAGGCTTTTGGATTTGTGACTTTGAGGCTTCTGGTATCGGTTATAGATAAAAGAATATCTAGTTTTTAGAACTGAGTTTTCTTTGGCATTATGATGAATCAGTACAAAAGGCAGAAATATAGACCGTATTAGAAGAATAATTCAGGCAAGGGAATGCCATCTCATCCAGGAAGTGACTTAGGAACGCTTGTCGCACTTTGGTTGGCATATGTGGGGTTTGGTGATGTGCTTCAGGTGAATGAAGAGCCTGCTATGGGGTCTAATGATATGTAACTGGGAAGGCTTTAGATAGAAATCATGCAACTGAAGCCTAGAAATGTTTAGAGATGGAAATAATTTCTTTATGATTCTATAATAGCTGTTGACTGACCCAGTGCCCAGCAGTGTGCTAGGTTCAAAGATCACAGTTACATAAAATAAGAGTTCTTGTAATCAGATATAATAAGTAATTATCATTACTGTGCATAATATAAGAGTATCTTTAAAAATCTCCTGGTCTAATCCTCCTATTTTACAATCACTAAAATCACTAAAATAAGATTAGACAGATTAAGCCTTGTCTAAAGTTTTATAACTATTTGGGATTCCAAGACTTTTTTTTTTTTTCTCTTCTAATTCTATGCTCTTTCTAGGTAGTATTAGACAGGCAGCATTAAAGAGGTCTGGATAGCAAAGATCCCAAGGTCTGGGAGAAGGGTTCAAAGATTGGGACTTAGGTATGAGGGAAGGTTATGTTACCTTAGAAGATTGGAGCCAGAGTTTCTTCTTGCAGGCTTGAAGAAGTAAGTGTCCATGTCGGAGAAACCTTGTGGCTATGAACTGGAGGCAGCTTCTAGCAAATGCAGGTACCCTGTAGGACCGGAGGGTGGCTTCCATCTGGAGAGCTAGCAAAAAGCTGGGCCCCTCAGTCGTACACTGCAAGGTTATGGATTCTGCCCACAATCTGAAGGAACATGCAAGAGGATTCTTTCCAACTTTAGTCCCCAGATGAGAATGCAGCCTAGCTGATACCATGAATGAAGCCTGTGAAAACTCAAGCAAATGACTCAGCTGAGCCAAATCCAGACTTCTGATCCACGGAAACTGTGAGCTATTAGATGTGTATTGCTGCTAAGATTTTGATAATTTGTTATGCAACAATAGAATACTAATACTTTTGAGTCCAAGTATATTGTATCTTTTAGTGTAGTGTCATTATATAATAAACACAACACTTTGCCATCTAACTTGAAATACATAACCTACACTCCATTTAAAAGCATGGTAGTCACTGCAGTTTGTGGTATGCTGGGCAGCAGTGTGAAATGATGAGTGCCACATAGGTTCTCTCGCAACTACTTAACTCTTCTCTTTTAGCATAATGCAGCCATAACAATACGTAAACAAATTAGCATGGATTCATCTTCATAAAAAAGTATTTACGAACACTAAAATTTTGAATTTTATATAATTTTCATGTGTCTAAAAATATTATCATCCTTTTATTTCCCCAACCATATTAAAAATGTGAAGACCATTCTTAGTTTGTAGCTTGTACAAAATAGGCAACGGGCCGGATTTAGCCTGAAGTTTGACTGGAGTTTGCTGACCATGGCTGTGGACAAACTTGAAGGCAGTTCTTTTTTTTTTTTTTTTTTAATCTTTGTTGTTGAAAGTATTACATAAGTCTTTCTTTTTACTCCATTAACCTCTTCCAGTCTGCTTCCCCCTCCCCCAGGCCTCACCACCCCATTGTCTGTGTCCACGGGTTATGCATATATCATACAGGTTCATTGGTTGATCTGTTCCCACCCACTTCCCCTGCTTTCCCTCTGAAGTTCAACAGTCTGTTCATGCTTCTGTGACAGTGGGTTTATTTTTGATAGTTTATTTTTTTCATTAGATTCCACATTTGAGTGAGATCATGTGATACTTATTTTACTCTGGCTTATTTTGCTAAGCCTAATGCTCTCCAGGTCTAGGCAATTCTAATATTACTTGGTAGGTACTATAGTAAGGAAAGTATTAGCATTATTTGAGATTCCTAGTAAGAAAATATTTTAATAAAATATAATTTGTTAAAAATATTTAAAAAATGAAAAATCTTTTACAAGTTTATGGGCAGTTTCCTGAATGTGGTGAACTAAATGGAGTAAAGTAGGAAACAGCTTCATTTCTCACTAGTTAGTACAGTTGGCGCCTTGAACAATGCAGGTTGGAACTTGTATGTGGATTTTTCTTAATTGGTCCTTGTAGTTCATTTTCTCTGCACAGATGGAGGGAGGGTTGACTGTAGATAATTCATAGATATTTGGCACCCCAGCCACTCAAGTTGTTCCAGGGACAACTGTATATACTTTGATTCTTCTTCTTTACTCATAGATAATATCCTAATGAGTTCTACTCCATTCCATTTCTTCAATTTAATAGGACTTTAACAACTGTTTTAATAGTTTCAAAATCCTGTTTTCTAATTTTAGTATTAGTGTCATCTTGGAATCTGTTTTCTTTGTTCCCCAGTTGTGGGTACACTCACTGCTTATTTGCATGTCTGGTACTTTTTAACTGTCTGTAGACATTATGAATTCAACATTGTTGAGAGTCTTGATTTTTTGTCTTTTCAAGTATGTTGAAATACATCCTCATTCTGACCCACAAAATGAACAAACAAGCAAAATAAAGACAGAGTTACAGATGGAGATCAGGCTGACAACTCTGAGGGGAGGGGTGGATTGTGGGGTGGAGGAATTCAGAAAAAAAGAAAAAAGAAGGAAAAGCTCTTGGGCGCAAATAACAGTGATGATTGCTGGGGGCAGGAGAAGGGGTGGGAGGAAATAGAGGGAGATGGAGGAAGAGGAGTGTATAGAAGGAGATGAAATTAGATGGAAGGAGACTTGACTTGGATAAATGAGATGGAAGGAGACTTGAACACACACTACATTGTACAGATGATGTGTTGCAGAATTGTGTGCCATAATCCTACATAATTTTGTTAACTAATATAACTACATTAAATTCAATAAAAAGGAAAATAACATTTTAAAAAAAGTATGTTGAATTATGTTCTGAATGCAGTTAACTTAATTGGAGCTATTCTCAATCCTGCCTAGGCTTGCTTTTAGGCTTCAGTTAGAATAGTCTGTAGTAGTTCTTTCTCTAGGTCAGCGATTTTCAGCCAGTGTGCCACAAGAATTTTTAAAACATTCAATACTTGTCTATTTAGTCAGGGGCACTGACCTCTTTTCCCTTAGATTGTCAAAAAAAAAAAAAAATGACCATAGCCAACACAACAATAGCCATCTGGTGTGAATGAATAAAAATTATACCTTTTTTTTTGTCAGATCAGCAAAAAATGTATTTTTTTTTTGTGTTGCAGAATTTTAGTAATGAAATTTATGTGTGCCATGAGATGAAAAGGGTGAAAATCACTCCTTTAGGTTATGGTCTTTACTCTTAAGACTTTGTCTTTGTGGTGTTTCATCTGAATTCCTGGGGTATTTAATGAGGTTCCTCCATGACCAGACAAGAACTTTAAGGTCTTCCAGCACCTTGCAGCCTTTAGTATCTCTGTTCTTCATTTGTCCCATCAGTAGCCATTGCCCGCTAGGTATTTCAGAATATTGCCCCTCACATATGTAGCCTGGCCTTCTGCCTTACCATTCCCTAACCCCCAAACTGCACAACTGCCTCATCTTCAGCATCGTGTCCTACAAATTCCACTCACTTGAACATCCTCCAACAGTGATCTGTGATTACTGTTTGCTGCCTGGGCTGGAGTCAGATAATTGTGTCCCTAGTCAGACAGCTTGGGCGAAGGTGAGACCCACCTTTCCTGTTTCTCATTTTTCAATAGTATCAATACTTTATAGCAAGTGCTTCATATGTTTTTGTCCAGTTTTATAGTTATAGCAGGAAGAGAAGTTTAGTATCCAGTTATTCCATTATGGCAGAAAACAAAATAAACAGTGTATGTATGTCACACTCAATTCTGTTTTATATATAACAAACAGATGTTTACAGCTTCACCTGCAAAATAGAGTATGGTAAATGTTATATATATATATATATATATATATATATATATATATATATATATATATATAAAATAGATTGGATGTTAGGACTAATTACATATTTGGGTGGGGGTTGCTGAAAATCAGAAAATACTTTTATCTTGTTATGATTGCATTATATAATAAAATCATTTCTGAAATAGGAATAAAAAGGCCTTGATATTGATCCTAGTTTCTATACTAGTGAGTATCTATTTCAGTCAAAGTATCTTTAATTGCAAACAATAGGAATCAAATTGTTCAAGCAAAAATAGGCACATTTAAGCTTGCAAATTTACCGCAGAATTGAGATATGGTTAATGGGTGAAATTCCTAGAGAAAATGAATGGGGCAGAAGTCTCCAAAAGCTTTGAAATTTTTCTTTGAGCTTTAGTGTTTTCATCAGTATATTAGAAAATTAAAAATCTACCTTCTCTACCCAATAAGGTTGCTGACTGCCAACATTTCTTAACCTTGCCAAATTACTGTATACTTATTTTTTTACGGCCTAGTTCAGATGTTACATAAGAATTAAATCTTTTTCTTGATAGGCAGGAAGAATGATCTTTGTATTATCAATTCTGAATACCATTCCCATGTACAACTGGTGGGTAATAAATATTTGAATACATGAAGATCAAATGAGAATATGTATTTGACGAAGACTTTTGAAATTAAGGGTTTGAACATGTGGAAGATATTTTTATTAAGACCTTTTACCAATTTACAAACTATTTTCTTTTTCTGCTTTTAAATTGAAAATCTTATAGTAACTTACTGGAATTTTTATAGTTTTTTTTTTTTTTAAATGGAAGTGATTTTAAGTGAGAAGGTCTAAGTTAGTGAATGTATATTGGCTTATGAAACACTCAATGCATTTTTGTTACTTTTTTAAGAAGTAACTGATTCCCTAATTTTTTTTTGTTTTTGTTTTTGTGAACTTTCTGTATATTCTTTATAGAAATAAAGAATAATGGTTAATTTAAGAGTCGACTGTGGTTTGGTTTATAGTAGGTATCATTAAGTAGCAATAATCCATTGTCTGAACTTGTGTTATTAACTTCCCCAACATATATTTTTTAATACTCTAAGTTGACTAATTTTCTTGCCTGATTATTTCAGTTCTCTATCAAGATCAGCGCACATCATTGGAAAGAAAATTTTGAGGACATGTTTTGCTGAAAAGACAACTGAGAAAAATCTTACGAATGGGATGAACACGCACCAGTTAATTGACTACCTACTGCAATTTGAATGTTAACATTACCTGCGTGGTACAGTTACCTAGTGATGTACCTGCTGTCACAATACCCTATTTCAGTGTGCTTGTCTTGATTAAAGAATTCAAAGTGGAGTACCGCAAACTTGATATGGATAATAAAAAGAAAGACAAGGACAAATCAGATGATAGAATGGCACGACCTAGTGGTCGGTCGGGACACAACACTCGAGGACCTGGGTCTTCCTCCTCTGGAGTTTTAATGGTTGGACCTAACTTTAGAGTTGGAAAAAAAATTGGATGTGGCAATTTTGGAGAATTACGATTAGGTAAGATTCTTTTGTTTATTCCTTTATGCTGCAAGTATTTAAAAAAAAATGAAAGATACTTTCTAATGAAAATGAATTAGTTATTTAATTTATTGCAATAATTTAAAAAAAATATGAATGTTGTAAATTTTTTTATGTACTTGAATATTTATTTGTAAGGAATTCCCTAATTTATGAATATTTATTTACTTGAGATTAGCCATTCAGCATATGAAAAAAAGAGGTAAACGATAAAGTCCAAGCAGGCTGAACTAGGTGCCAGGAAAACCATTTCAGTGTATACCTTAGGAATGATATTCAGGCTTTTTCACATTTGAAAACATTTAGTAACTGATTACTTCTGGAGAATATGTATGGCTTAAAAATCAGTAAAATTTACATGGTAATTTATTCATTCTCCCTCCCCCAAGTATATTTAGGGTGGGGCTCAGGGTGGGGGACACAAAATACTATTTCAGTAAACTAATAAAAGGGTAATGTGCAAATTAACCATCACTCTATCACAAAGATGGTGGTGCCCATGGCCCCAAGATGGCGGCACCCAATCCTCTCAGCCCCTCCGGAGTCCCCCAGTCCCAGGGGGTGCGGCTGCTGAGAGCAGGCAGTGTGAGCAGCCTGGTGGAATGCTTGCTTCGTTGCTATGGTGACGAGGCAAGTGTTCTGCGCCTGGCTGTGGAGGGAGCGCCTCGCTGTCAGGCCCGGTGTAGACGGGAGGAGCAGCCCTGCAGGTCACCTGGCAGGCCTCACAGCCCTCGGCGGGTCAAGGACGGGATGAATCATGGAGCCCCAAGTGCAGCCTCCAGTGGTGCCAGATGGTCGCCTTGCCAGTTCATTCGGAGAGCAGAGTCTACGGTACAGCCCTCCTCTGAGTCTCATGCTGTTAAAGAGGCTGGAGGTCCAGGTGACACTGTTCAGAAACCATGCATGCAGGGGAAAGCCTGTACTGCCCGCTGCCTCATGGTCCCCTTTTGGAGAGGACCCTACCTGCGTGGTACAGTTACCTCAGCTCCTCTTCCCACCTGGGAGGATCATAGGCTCACCTGCCAGAAGAGGGAGCTCTCGGGAGCACCCATCGTATAGAGGGCCTCTCACTCCTGCTTTCCCTTGCTGCTGTGTGTCCATGGGAGAGGCCAGCTCTCCGGTAGCTCTTCCTAATCATGCCCACATTGAGTGATTAGGAAGACAGCCCGGGCGCCTGCACAGCCTGTGGCTATGGCCTCCTGTGAACGACCTGCATGCCCGACATTCTGGCCAAGGATGCTGGGAGGTCACGGGTCAAAAGGACCCACATGAAACAGCTGCAGTGAAGGAGCCAGCCTCCTGTCAGCAGGTGGCATGAGAGGCGGGATGTGTCCTGGAAATGTACTGTGATAGGCTTGGGAAGTTACAGTCAAGAGCCAGTCACCTTCCAGTACTGCTCCTGAGGTGTAGCTGTCAACTCTTTTGATTTTGTGTGCCCTTTACCCTTGGCACACACATGCATGCACATCTATGAGATAGATAAATATATGACACACACATCCTAGTTTTTCCCACATACGCATCTCAGACACCTACAGGGAATCACCAGGCATTATTCCATAGGTTCCAGGTAGTTGGCATTTCCTACTGAATGGAGTTGGGAGTGGAATTTATGGTGTAACCAAGCCAATTGAATGTGATGGCAGTGTGTGGTGGCCTGGCTGTCTTCCAGCGGCAATTGCCAGGCGCAGGACTCTTGCATTGTTTTCCCAGCGAAGAGACAAGCATTCTGCGCCCGGCTGTGGAGGGCCTCTGGCTGGGGAGGGCAATTGGGGACCATGAGGTTGGCAGGGGAGGGCAGTTGGGAGCCATGAGGCTGGCACGGAAGGGCATTTTGGGGCCATCAGGCCAGCGGGGGGCAGTTGGGGGCAAGCAGGCTGGCAGGCAGAGTGGTTAGGGGCGATTGGGCGGGCAGGCAGGCAGGTGAGTAGTTAGGACCCAGCGGTCCCGGATTGTGAGAGGGATGTCCGACTGCTGGTTTAGACCTGATCCCACAGGGACATCCCCCGAGGGGTCCCAGAGGGGACCATCCCCACCCCCACCCCACCCCCCCGCACAAATTTTGTGCACTGGGCCACTAGTATTCTTATAATCAAGCGTGTTTGAGAAACATTGATATGTTTAAATTTCCTACCTACATTTAAGGAAATTGAAAGTCAGGGAAGATTACCTGCCAGATGTAACACAGTGATTTAATGACAAACTCAGCACCAAAACCTAGCTGTTTAACTCATATTGGAGATGTGGCTGTGTTTACTGAGCAAGAGAAACAAGAAGGAGGGCAACATGGCTATATGAGAGTCAGTATTGAGGTCCCTTGATGGCTCTGGTCAGCAGACTACAAATAGTGGAAATTTTACGAAAAACAACAACAACAACAACAACAACTTGTTCATAATTTTTATAGATCCAAACCTACCCGTGCTTCCCCGAAAATAAGACATCCTCCGAAAATAAGACCTACTCCATGGAAACATAATACATCCCCTGAAAATAAGACCTAGCGCATCTTTGGGAGCAAAAATTAATATAAGACACTGTCTTATTTTCGGGGAAACAGGGTAGTTGTTAGAAATAAGTTCAGTTGTGTGCTTCTCAACTACTTTTCTTTTTCATCTTGTAAAATACCCTAATTCATACTTACTTTTTCATTTTATTAACGTGTTATGTTGTTAATGTACTCTAAATCTTAAATTGGGCAAGCTAGTAAAATGTAATGACATACTTTGTATATGGCTGTAATATGATGTGACTGGTAGACTCTTGCATTTTAGTAGGTACTCAGATATTTTAAAGGGTGCATGCTTGACATTTTTTTATTAAAGGATATTGAATTAGATATTTTGAAGTTCTTAAACTGTTTCTGACTTTCGACTTAAAAAAAGCAGTTGATTTACTTGTCCACCTTTGAGCATCATCATCCATCCATCCATTCAAAATTCATTACATATTTATCATGTATGAGACTGATAATACATTGGAAAAATATAAAAATTGTCCCTGCCATTATGGAACACATAAGCTATGAAACCATTTGGGGCCTCAAATTCCTTAACTTTGAAATGGGATTATTTCCACTTTCTAGGTTATTGTGAAGATTAAATTTAGATGACAATATGAAGGGACCAGCACTTTGCATATTTTAGGAAAGCAATAATTCTCTGTTAAAAGGCAATATCAAGATATTTGTGTGTTTTTTTTTTAAAAAAAAGATTATTGCAAAATATATATATATATATATATATATATATATATATATATATATATAAATTAGCTATACAGATGTACACACACACACACACACACACACACACACACACACAAGAGGCCCAGTGCACGAAATTCGTGCATGGGGCAGGGGTGTGTCCCTCAGATCAACCTGCACCCTCTCTAATCTGGGACACCTTGAGGGATGTCCAGTTGCCCAGTGGGATTGGGCCTAAGCAGGCAGTCGGCCATCCCTCTCACAATCCAGGACTGGTGGTTCCCAAGTGCTCACCTGCCTGCCTGCCTGCCTGATTGCCCCTAACTGCTTCTGCTTGCCAGCTTGATCACCCCATAACCACTCCCCTGCTAGCTTTATTGATGCCTAATTGTCCCCTGCTGGCCTGATTGCCCCTAACTGCCCTCCTCTGCTGTCCTGGTCACCCCTAATTGCCCTCTGCTGCAGGCCTGGTTCTCCCCAACTGTCTTCCCCTGTAGGCCTGCTTGCCCCCAGCTGCCCTCTGCTGGTCTGGCCACCCCTAACTGCCCTCCCTTGCAGACCAGGTCCCTCCCAATTGCCATCCCGTGCTGGCCTGATCACCTACATCTGCTCTTTCTGCTGCCCATCTTTTGGTGGCTATCTTGTGTCCACTGTGGGTGGCAATTTTGTATGTTGGAGTGATGGTCAATTTGCATATTACCTCTTTATTATATAGGATTTATATTATATCTGTTATGTACATGACTATGATACTATAGTACTTTGGCCATTTTTATTCAAAACTGGTTTCATAGAATTCATTTCAAAATAACTACATGTATATACATATCTGCAGTATGTATATATGTGTATGTATATGTGTGTGTGTATACCTATTCACAAAAATATATAGTGAACCATTTTGACCAGGGCAATTTGAGAAACATGTCCCATATACTGATTCTATATATGCTATAAAATGAAAAAGTTATTAAATACCCCTTTCTTTTGCAGTCTGTAAGCAGGCATAGGAATAAGATGATTTATTCATCCATCCATCCATCCATCCATCCATTCATTCATCTATTATCTACTTATCTATTTTTCTATCTGTATCTATTCTTTCTGTGGATGTTTATTGAACATTTGTATATGTTTATTTAAATATATTATCTATATTTTTATGTGTACTATGCTTTATGTATATTTATAATATACAGTTGACCCTTGAACAACTATTAAATAAAGGAACATTTTATTCCATTTATGAAGGCCCCAAATGAGTTCTCGATACATTAAAAGTTATTATAAGTATAATTCTTTCTATACCTGGATAAACATGCTAATGTAAAAAGCTAGTTTAGATTTTTTGTTTTGTTAATTTTCACTCAAGGATTTTTTTAATTGATTTTTCTTTAAAGGTGGGTGGGGGGAAAAGAAGAGAGAGAAAGAGAGAAAAATATCAATGGGAGAGAAACAAATCGATTGGTTGCCTGGGGATTTGAATCTGCAAGCCAGGTACATGCCCTTGATTGGAATTGAACCCACGACCCTTTAATGAGCTGGCTGATGTTCTGACAACTGAGAAGCATTGGCTGGGGCTGGTTTATAAATTGCTTTTTTAAAAACCACATTAGTTTTTTTCATAATTGTGGTGGATTAAGTGGAAGCTACATTGACACTCTCCCAGGACCAAACTGGAATTAAAATATAGAAAAGCCATCTGGAAAATCAACTGAAGACTAGTTGGAAAGAACCCCTCTAACAAGGACATAAAGTGGAGACCACATAGTGACTGGTAGGAAGTAGCAGAGGCACGAGTCAGCTGATCAGGCTCCCACAGACATTCAGCTGTGGGCGTTCACACTGAAAACACTTCGGTCTAAATCCCAAGCTGGGCCCCCCAACCCAGAGCAAAGAACTGAGAAAAGTGCCCACATAACATCTGGTTGTAAAAAGCAGTGGAATTGCTGTCTGTCAGAAAGACAGCTGGAAATGCAGGCACCCTCTTAAAGGGCCATGCACGAAATTTTGTGTGCAGCCACTCCCCTTGGGCTCCAGCAGGAGGAGGACAGAGTGAAGTGGAGCTGTGTGAGAGGATCCAGGGTTGGGGGCTCTGGGATCAGAGCTCGAAGGCAGCTCAGCCACCTGGTTTCCTGTACTGAGTCATCCCCCCATACTGCGGAGGACACCTTTCTCAGCCAGACCTTTACTATCCAGGCAGCTTTTGCCCGAGGTGGGCGTGGGAGTGGGGGAAAACTGTTGTAAACCCTCTTGCTCCACCCTTTGGAGTTGAGGCTCATTAAGAGACTGAGAATAACTATCAGCCTGCAGGCAGAGGCAGCTCTCCAGATGCTTTGAGTCTTTGCCTGATTGGCTTCAGGACCCAGAGCTAAGAAAAGCAGGCCTTGTTGCATAACTCATGGATACAGAAAATAGTGTGGGGAAGGCCTGGGGTAGAGAGTGGGTGGCAGCTAGAAGTTTTCCTGGGGGAAAAAGGGAGACATATATAATACCATTTTCTATGTATATAAAAGTCTAAGTGACTGAACGACTGGTTGACCAATCACTATGATGTGCAGTGACCACCAGGGGCTCAATGCAGGAGCTGCTGAGCTGCAGTGTCTTGGCAGCTGTGGTTCTCGGGTGATACACCCAGAACCAGAGAGGAAGGAGCCCGATTCCGGGTGTGTGTCACCTGAGAATCACCCGCTAGCAATCTGGGACCCCTTGGGGAATGTTGGTTTTGGCCTGATTCCTGCAGGCCAGGCCGAGGAACCCCATGGGTGCACAAATCTGTGCACTGGGCCTCTAGGCAACAATAAAGTTAAATTTTTAAAAAAATCCACATTAATAGAGACATCTCAAACATTTGGTTACTGGCACTAAAACCTTTGTGATTAGTATTGGGTAAGAAAGAGTATAAGGTATACGTATTTTAGGTAAGTGGCTTTCAACAAAGGTGCTATTAGCATTTGGGGCTGGCCAGTTCTTTTTTGAGGACTGTTCCACACGCTGCCTGGTGTTCAAACTGTTGGACATTAACTAGGAGTTGCACTTGCACAACCCCAAATAATCTAAGAAGAGACAGTATTGCTCACTGTTGAAACTAGTCTTCTTGGTAATTATTTAAAAAAAATAAGGTTGAACATTAAAAAAAATTGGCCTTGACATTTTAAAATAAAACCAGGTAAACATTTTAAAAAATACTGTGAAAATCAATTGTAGATACATGTTTTTACTGTCATTTTAATCTTTTTATTGTAAAATGATGAATTAATATATTTTTTAAATTTATATGTATTGGTGGTAAGGCTGTGTAGATGTATTTCTAGCTTAGGCAGTCAACTAAAACCTTTAGAAGTGTTTTTAACAGGCATTGAATGAGATAAAATATAGCTAGCCAAAATATAGTGTTGTATTGTACATATACTTGTTATTTTTTGTATATATTTTATATATCTGTATACATCTTATACATTCTGTATACGATTTAAGATGATTTGACATCTTGCCAAACATTTCTGGCTGGGGAGAGATTGCTTTTCCTGGGGCTTTTTCAGGTGGGAGCAAGTTTTTGATCTGCCACCTAAACAGTCCAGCGCCATTTCTCCTCTATTTGGCTAATACATTCCAGGAAGCAATCTTCTTTCTGAATCATTCCTTGGCCAAGACAACGGGAGACCGTCTATATAGTCCAGAGGAATTTTTTGGCATGACAATTATTTAAATTAGCCAATTCTAAACTATTTATCCTGCCCAGCCTTGCCTTTTCCTTGGAAATGGAAGACATAAGCTCTCTCCCTGCTTTTGTCTTTTTCCTTCTGACCGAAACATGTGATCCTTATACTAAGACCCTTGAGCATAATAAACTTTATTTTTCTGAGCCTCTACTTTGTCTTCTTTTTTTAAAAAAAATATTTTTTATTGATTTTTTTTTACAGAGGAAGGGAGAGGGATAGAGAGTTAGAAACATCAATGAGTGAGGATAATTGATCAGCTGCCTCTTGCACACCCCCTACTGGGGATGTGCCTGCAACCAAGGTACATGCCCTTGACCGGAATCAAACCCGGGACCTTTCAGTCTGCAGGCTGAAGCTCTATCCATTGAGCCAAACCGGTTTCGGCCACTTTGTCCTCTCTTGTGGCTACACCTGACTAACCATCACATAAAAGAACACAGCACATGGGTGTTATATATATTGGTTTATGAATTACCATATCTAAAATAAGATATTATAACTTTTCACATAATTAAATATGCCACAGTTTTCATAACTTCTTTTTTTGTTGTTGTTTGTTTTTTCTCTTCTTATTTTTATATGAGAGGCCTGGTGCACCGATTTGTGCACTGGTGCAGGCCTGGCCTGTCGTGATGGGGCTGAAACTGGATCTTTGACATCCCCTGAGGGATCCCAGATTTCGAGAAGGTGGTTCTTGGGTGACACACCCCAGAATTGGAATCCTTTCTCTCTGGTTCTGGATGTATCACCTGAGAATCACAGCTGCCAAGTCACCACAGCTTGGCAACTCCTGTGTTGAGCGTCTGCCCCCTCTTGGTCATTGTGCATCATAGCTGATGGTTGGACGGTTGCTTAGGTTTTTACATAAAGATAGCTCATAATTCTTAATGTATTGTTCATGTTTAAGAATTGTTGAAAAGTCTGCAAGCCTTCTCTCTATTATATACCAGAAGCCTGATGCATGAAGATTTGGGCAAGAATAGGTTTTCCTTCTCTTGGTTGCTGGCACATCATGGGCTTGCTTAGCCTGTGCAGTGGTGGTAGCAGTGGCGGTGGCAAGCCCTGCCTGCTCTGGTGTTACTTTCTCCTCACCCTTCTTCTCCGGAGAGTTCCTCTGTGCAGCGCTGGTGCTTCTGGAGAGGCACAGAGGGGAAGAGGTGGGGGGAGCGAGGCAGGCAGGGAGGACTGTAGAGGTTGGGTGTGTTAGTGCGTTTCACTCTCCCATTGTGAAAGTGGGGTGCAATTGGCCCCCTTCCTCATCCTCTTCCTCCTCCACCCTCCACCCTCCACCTGCCCTCCCTCCATGCCCATCGCCCCTTCCCTCTTGATTTGGCAAGTTAGGGAGGAGGGAGATCTGATAATTTGGGTTACTGTATAGGTGGCCTCTTTCATCTATTCAAAACAAAGTTGAGCCACCTGCCATTGCCACCACGGCTAGCACCATCACTTCTTGGCTGGCCCGGGGCTCCTGGGGCATGCTAACTGTGCACCAAGCGAGCTCCTGTGCACGGCTACACCCCTGGGACTGCTCCAATGTTAGTGTTTTGTTTAACAGAGCACCGGGGCGGGCATAGGGTAAAGGGAGACGCCAGACATCCGGAGCTACGACCTCAGTCACCAGAGGTTTGCCTCTGAGGCTGGGGCTGGGCCACAGGGAGGCTGCAAGGACAGTTGACAAATGGAGCATGCACCAGGCCTCTATCCTATCTAATAAAAGAATAATATGCAAATTGACCATCACTCCAACACACAAGATGGCTGCCCCCATAAGGTCAAAGACGACTGCCCCCTTGTTGACACAAGATGGCCATAAGGGGAGGTCAGTTGGGAGGGACCAGGTCTGCAGGGGAGGGCAGTTAGGGGTGACCAGGCTGGCAGGGGAGGATAGTTAGGGGCAAACAGGCTGGCAGAGGGGGCAGTTAGGCATCAATCAGGCTGTCATGGGAGTGGTTAGGGGGTGATCAGGCTGGTAGGCAGAAGTGGTTAGGGGCAATCAGGAATGCAGGGAGGCGAGCAGTTGGGAGCCAGCAGTCCTGAATTGTGAAAGGCAGTTGGACATCCCTTGAGGAGTCCAAATTGGAGAGGGTGCAGGCTGGGTTGAGGGATTTCCCCCCTCACCCCCCACCCCCTGTGTACGAATTTCATGTACCAGGCCTCTAGTATCAAATAAATAATGCATATTCATCTTTTTTGTGTTTATTTTCCTACTGCTCCTAACTGAAGTGTATTATAAAACTTATCTGAAAAATCTCTATATATATATATATATAAAGTCAGGGTCCGTAATGACAAAGGTTCAACCAAACAACGGAAGTCAGTGCTGGATTGCTGTGGCGACCCAGCACTGACTGCTGAGGTGGCTGTGGATCAGGCCCAGAGAGAAGCCTGCAGAGAGAGAGGCAGGGTCTGATCCCCAGCCTCAGTGGCAGCTGTTGATCAGCTGTTGCGGCAGCCATGCCTCTGTTTCTCTCCAGGCCTCCCCAGGGGCTGCTGATCAGCCCCACCTCTTTGATCAGGCACTGATATAGGCCCAGAGACGCTGACTAGCCTAGAAACTGACCAATCAGAACCAAATCTGGGTGAAGTGCCAGGAGCCAATGACTGCCTATGAAGCGGGGCTTTTGATGCTGATTGGCATAGAAACCGACCAATCAGAACCTGATCTGGGTGAACTACGAAGGCAGAACCTAAGGTGGGGGTTGAGGTGGGGTTTTAAGGGCAATAGTTCTTTGATGTAAGGTGTAAGAAAGCGGTTTAATTTTTTCATGACCGATTTGGTAGTATATTGCATATAGCTGGCTATCAGTCCAGATATAGGGATTATGTGTTTTTTTTCCCAAGAGCATCTACTCCTGCTGAAAAAGGCCCCCCCCCCCAAGCAATCCTATTTCTATATAATCTATACTACTAAAAGGGTAATATGCTAATTAGACCTGGTTGACCAGCCATCTTCTGGATGTCTGATTTCCTTCCAGACAAAGTCATAGTTGTGAGGGCCAAGGCAGAGGCAGTTAATGGGCAATCAGGTCGGCAGGGGAGAGCAGTTGGGTGTGATGTCAGGCCATCAGGGGAGGGTAGTTGATGGTGAGATCTGGCTGGTAAGGGTGGGCATTTGGGGATGAAATCAAGCTAGCAGGGAAGGCAGATAAGGGTGATCAGGCAGAGGCAGTTGGGAGGTGAGATCAGGCTGGCAGAGGAGGTGAGTTAGTGGCAATCAGGCAGGTTGGCAGGTGAGTGGTTAGAAGACAGCAGTCCCAGATTGCAAGAGGGGTGTCCGACCATTGGTTCAGGCTCTATCCATAAACCTGTGATCGGACATCCCCCAAGGAGTCCCTGATTGGAGAGATTTCAGGCTGGGCTGAGGGAACCCCGCCTCGTGTATGAATTTTGTGCACTGAGCCTCTAGTGTAATAGTAAGGAATAGACTATGATGCTATAGCAAAATGGTGTTAAGCAAAAATAGTTTATTTTTCTTTAACATAATATAAATCATATGGAGAGCACCCAGGGCTGTCTGGGTACCTCTGCCTTAGTATATGGCTTCAGTGTCTGTGGAATTGTGATTGCTCCAGTTGTTGCCACCTCCTAACCAGCACGAAGAAAAAAAAGGGCCAGGAGAGCACACATTTATTCTTGGGAGTAGGGAGTGATAAACCTCATATTCAGAACGTTATCACTTGGCCCCTCAAGGTGAAAGGCTGAAAATGTAGTCTCTAGCTGGACAACCATTTTAAAATGAAGGCATTCTATTATAGAAGAGGGCACATGGATATTGGTGGTAACTAATAGTTTCTGTTATAAACATATACATTGTTTTTGTAGAATATAGTTTTTTATAATTACCATTCATATACCATAAAATTGGTAACAGCAGCTTTTCAAGTTTAATATGGCACAATGTTCTATTGGGAGTATCTTTTAAAATTGGATTAAAACCAATTAGCTGGAACCAATCTGTTACTTGGAGCCTTCTCTTAAGTGTATTCCCTTTACATATACACACTTCTCTCATTCATACTGTACACACATATACACACTTCTGTCTTATTCATACTGTACACACAAACACTGCATCGTTTGCTAGTGCATATAACAAATATTGATTAAAAGCTAACTATGAGACCTATGCCTATGCTAGGGGACAAAAAAGCATTGGTAGTATTGTTTAATTATTGTTAATGTTTATAAATATAACCCTCAAAATTCAACAAAGCTCTAATGTTCTAGAAAAGATGATGTTTTTAGGATTTAGTGGTTTTTGCTCTGATATAAAAGATAGTTGACTATGTAAATGCAACAAAAACTACTTCTAGAAGTATTTGGTAAAGTTATATGGAATCTGTATTTAATCTGACTATCCTATGAATATTTACTTTTCATGTACATGTGAATAAATATATACAAAATAGTTTTGAAAAGATTATAATGTTCTGAGAAAATACAAATCCATCTTTGAACTTAAAATAGAATTATTCCTTTGATAGATATCAGTTCCTCAAGATTAAGTTAGTGCACCATTAAATTTTTCACTGGACACTTACTCTAGGAGAAGCCTACAAGTGTATACATAATATATTCTTGAAAATGTATAAGAAGTCACAGATTATAAATGCTAACCAAAATGGACTAAAAACATGTTTTTAATATATGTTTCAAATACTTATGGGATCAATAAGTATCTAAATACAGCTTAATGTTCACCACTTTTGGTATTTCTATTAAGTTCCATCTTTCTGCAAACTGTAATGGTTTTATGAGACATATTATTTAGTATTAGTATGAATGCTTTTTATGATTTATTTTTATAAAATAGGTATACAAACTCAGAGCAGCATTATACTATTTATGTAAACAAACACCACTGTACAATAGCAGCAATATATCTGAGACTGAAATTTTGCTTAGAAGTTTTACTGCCATTTGTCAGCTGCTTTATAAAAAGAAGTTAGGTGTCTTAATGCTGGAAAATCACGTGTGAAAGATGATGCTTGCTTGTTCTGTGTTCTGTAGCCAATATGACCAGGGCTATTTACTGTAACAGTTGTGAAAACAAAACAAAACTGCCTTTTAAAAATAATATCATAAGAAAAATAACAGTTTTTTTGGCCTAAATTTAATACATGCTTATTGAAAAAAGTACTAGAAATTCAGAAATCACATATTCTAGTTCTTATCCTTTTTACTATACTTGCAAAGAAATATTAATTTATATATCAAATTGTCTTCATGTATTTATTGCTTTTAAAATTCTCCATAGTATTTTACTTGGGCTACAGATGCTTACCCATTGGGCCTTTTTAGATTATTTTCAATCCACCATTGCAAAGATTATTATAATTTATTTGAATTCTTTACATAATAATAATATTAAATCTTTATTCCTGCTTGTTACTTATCTGTTCTTTGTATATGGTAGATTTTTTTTCAGCATTCAGAAATGTTAAATATTTTATATAATCAAACATGTATAAAAATCTTCTGACCTTTTACTTTTTCCCATTTTTTAGTATTTTGAAAACTTCCTTATATTGGGCTAATAAACATTATTTTAGATATGTGCACCCCTGTGTTCATTGCAGCATTATTTACAATAGCCAAGATATATAAACAACATCAGTGTCCCATTGATAGAAGAATGGATAAAGAAGTTATGGAACATAAATACTGTAGATTATTACTCAGCCATAAAAAAGAATGCAATTTTGCCATGGATGGACCAAGCATTATGCTAAGTGAAAAGAAGTCAAATTAAGACAAATACCATATGATTTCAGTTACATGTGGGAACTGAAAAACAAAATAAATAAACAAAACAGAAACAAACTCATAGATTCAGAGAACAAATTGATGTTTGCCAGATTAGGGAGCTGGGCAATGAGTGAAAAAGTTGAAGGGATTAGGAAATACAAATTGGCAGTTATAAAAATAGTAAGGGGATAAATGTACAGTATAGGGAATATAGTTAATAATATAATACCTATGTATGGTCTCAGATGGGCCTAGACTTAGGGAGGGATCACTTTCTAAGGTCTGTAAGTGTATAATCACTATGTTGTACAACTGAAACAAATATAATATTGTATGTGAACTGTAATTGAAAAATAAATTTAAAAAATAAAAAATATTTTTCTTGTTTTGTGCCTTATTTTTAACTCTTAAAATATTGGAATTTAATTTGGTTATACATTAAGGTGCTAATAATTTTTTCACTCAAAGTAGTTAGCTAATTTATTGGAGCTAATTATTGGTTAATACATTTTTGTTCTATTTTTAATATAGATTTTTTCCAGGTATTTATTGTATTTACTTGGATTATATAGAACCCCAATAAGATTACATTAGATAATGATTTAAAATGAGATGGTGATTAGGAAAGGAATTTTGTATTTCTGTTTTTATATAAGAGTTCTGGTTTTGCAATATAGTAACAGTTGGACTATTGATTACATTATGAATTGTGTACAATATTACAACAAAATAAGATTCTTTTCATCTCTGTAAGTGGGCTGAAGTATTTATTAGTATCACTTCCTACTCTGAATTCAGGTGAAATAGTAAATTTGTGATTGAGTTGTAGTATTTCCTCATTATTGAGGTTTTTCCTAAGTAGTTGGAAGAAACCTGTGTTTCCTCTAAATATATTTGTGCTCCCCCTCCCCTCAGAGTACAGTTTTATATAATATATCTTTAAGAATTAATTACTGGTAGAATTTGACATTTTTTTTCCTTCTTTTTTAAGGGAAAAATTTATATACAAATGAATATGTGGCAATTAAACTGGTAAGTTCATGTGTCTTATTTTTCCTTAATTCCTATTTCTTTAATGATTAACTTATATTTTACTTTTTCATTTTCATATTTATAACTTGAGTGTTTAAGTATATGGCAATGTGTAGGATGTCTCTTATGTTTCTGTGCCATGGAAACTCAATCCCTTTACTTAGGTAGCTTCATAGAATTGAATTTTTGAAATTCGGGCACTATTTCTCACTTAAGGAAGCTGGCATATTGACATTTTAATTAGATCAAAATTAGAAAGCAAGATTTCTCTTTTTGATTCAAGCATTTAAATAAAAGTTTCCTTAATATTTAGGATTATAATCTTTGAAAGTATTTCCAGGTAGCTTTCAAAATCTCTTCTTCAGCTGATATTTTATATATTGTAAAGCTGGCTATTGCTTGGCTTTCGGGGATTCGGAAATTCTTGATGTGGGTGGAGAACAGCAGGAAAGCAAACTCCCATGGAACTATTCTGAATTCCTAAATGTGCCCGGTATGACAGCTGTAAAGCATCTCTGTTTTTGGAAGAGTTGGGATCTGCGAGTTTTTATAAGACATAACTTTCTTTGGCAAGTGTTTTCTATCTGGTTTGCCAGCCAGATTTCCATGCCTGGGTTTTTCCAGTCTGCCTGCCATTCTCAACCTTGTGCTTGCCAATATAACCACTGTATTAAGGTAATGAAAGATGATTAGAGAAAAGGTAAGTGGGGGAAAATAGAAAATCTTTTGGGATGAGCTAGAAAACTGTACTTAAAGTATGATGGTGAGTAAAGGCCACTGCGACAAATGTTTATTTTCACTGGAAGTAAGATGTACAGTAGGGTTGTGGTGCTTCTTCTTTTTAAAAAAAATATATTTTATTGATTTTTTTACAGAGAGGAAGAGAGAGGGAGAGAGAGTTAGAAACAACAATGAGAGAGAATCATCAGTCAGCTGCCTCCTGTACACCCCCTACTGGGGTTGTGCCCGCAATCAAGGTACATGCCCTTGAATGGAATCGAACCTGGGACCTTTCGGTCCGCAGGCCGACGCTTATCCACTGAGCCAAACTGGTTTCGGCTGTGGTGTTTCTAAGAGTGGCTGAGTGGCTTGTGAGTTTGGTCTGGCATTTACCTGGAGGGGTTCACCTTGGTTTTAAGGTATGGTCCTTGGCTTTATGTCGGAAAATTTGGTTAGGTCATCTCTTTACAGACATCGTCACTGTTAATCAGAGGTAGATTTAATAATTTCATGCAATCAGTCAAGCTCAGAAATATTTAAGAAGAGTTAATTTCTAATTTTATAATGAAGTATTTTACTGTTACAGGTTCAGAATGCCCAAATCAGTATAAGTAATGTTTTCTTTCTATAGGCTGATCTGCATAGAAAGCCAAGTTAAAATGATAAGCTTTCCTCCCGATCATGAAATCTGTACAGGAGGAGTTAGTGTGTATGAATCACAGTGGGGAGATTCAGGATGCATGGACTGAACAGTGTTTGAATGAGCATTGCCAACTTTTGTTTCTTTGGAATTCTTTCTTTTTCCATGTTCTATTTCAGTGGTCTAGGGTGTAGACATTGGATGGTGTTGGGAGTGGGGGTGGCACACAAGAATAGAAGTGTAGTAACACCCATATGCTGTGTTATTGATGCAGCAGCCTGTAGTGAGCAGGTCCACTCAAGGGAGCTTGTGAATGATATTTAACTGATATGTTAAGGGAAATAGACCACTGTGTCAAAACAGGAGCCACTGCACTAGGCTGACGTTTCCTTGTCATAAGTGGTATTGGTTAGGTCTGTTATTTCAGCTTTGGAACCTTTTTACCCTCTTGACACCATTGATGCATTAGTAAACATTTATTAAGTCATCTTTTGTCCTTACATATACACACATATGTCATCTTTTTAGTTCATATTCATGCTATGTTACTATCCCCTTAATTATTTTTCTTATTTTTTTCTTTTACATTCTTCCCCTGTTTACCTTTTAAGCATAGTGATCAGAGTGCAACATATAATAATTTTGGTTATGCAGTGTTCTTTTGAGGAACTGGGAATGTTTTTGTAGCTGTTTCTGGTATTCTGAGGTTGAAGTATATTATGGAGACATGTTTGCTTTAAAATCAAAAATATATTGACAGGACAGAAATTTGTTTTAATCTCTTTTTAAAAAAATATTTTAAGAAAAAATTTTAATGTTATATGCAATAAACATTAATATTTCAAGAAAGAAAGATTTTAAATATAATATTACCAAAACTGTATTAACATATATAATATCACAAAAGTTGTAGGAAGTATTATAGGAAGTATTAGAAATCTGCAAATACCACATCATAGTTTGGTATTTAATTTACTAAACACATGTAAAACATATACCAAGTAATACCTTTAATATTAATACAATAATAGACAAAACTAACCCAAAGGCGATAGAAGTCAAAAAGTGATTACTCTGAGGGAATGATGATAAAATGTTCTAAAGATTTTTTGAGGTGATAGTTGCTGGCGAATATGCAGTTAACAAAGCTCATGGACGTAATGCTTATGAACTGTGTGTTTTGTTTAAGCTTTATCCCAAGTAAAAAATTAAAAAAAATATATTGTTGTTACTGTCAAAAATTTATCTTCATATTTGTTCTTTCCTACTTTTATATGATTTCATTTTAACATAGAACTTTTACATAAGAAATACACAGTTCAAGATGAATTCCTAGAAACAAAAGAAATAGAGTAAGGGTCACCATTCCCCCAGTCATGAATGTTTGGTGTATACTTTCCTTCAGGGTCAAAGAGTCAAACATAAATTTCCCTAATGATTGATCTAATAGCCATGTAATCTTATGTACGTTTTGGACATTAATTTATTTTACATTGAAATATATGTACAGTTGATCTCACTTTAGAGAGATAAAGATGCCTAATAAAATATTAATTATCTAAGAGTTGACACCAAGATTTATAACATTTGGAATTGGGGCCTAATGATCTTTTAATAACTTGTTTTTTGTTGTTGTTGTTTTGTTTTAAATTAGGAACCCATGAAATCCAGAGCACCACAGCTACATTTGGAATATAGATTCTATAAGCAGTTAGGATCTGGAGGTAAAACTTTATATTTTAAAATTTGAAATAAAATGGATTGTCATGATAACTCTTAGGTTTCAAAGAATAGTATTTAAATTGAGTTAAAATGAATCACTTCTTACAGCGTTACTTACTGGACATTTTCTTGCTGTAGTCTTAATGTTCACTTCCTTATTTTAAACTAGAGGCCCATTGCCTGAAATTCATGCACTGGTAGGGTCCCTAGGCCTGGCTCGTGATCAGGGCCAATCTGTGGGGTGACCCGTGGGGTGATCTGGCAGGGAAGGCCTGCTGGCACCTGTTGAGTGTCTGCTCCCTGGTGGTCAGTATGCATCAAAGCAACAGGTTGTTCTGGTCGTTTGGGCTTTTATTATATAGGTTAGGACATTTTTGGAGCTTTTTTATCTTGGTACTAATATGAGTAGAGATCATTGTGAAAAAATTTAATTTGAGAATATAAGATGAATATAGCTTCTATATTATTATACTTTAGTAATATGTAGTTATTGAAATGACTTAGACATTGTTGGTATGCTGATAAGTGGCCCATAAAAGATATTTATATCATAATCCCTAGAACTTATAAATGATACCTAGAGCAAAGACTGCAGATATTATTAAGTTAATGATTTTGAGATAAGGAGATTATTCTGGGTTATCAGAATAATCCTAAATGTAATTTATCCTCTAAATGTAATCACAGATGTCCTTATAAAAGAGAGGCAGAGGAACATTTATATTTACAGAAGAGAAGGCAAAGTGGTACAGAGGCAGACATAGGAGTGATATAGCCCTAAGCCAAGGAATGCTGGCAACCATTAGTAGCTTCATCTAGAACCTCCAGAGGGAGTATGACTCTGCCCATGGCTTGATTCAACCTAGTGAAACTGATTTCAGATTTATGGCCTCCAGAATTGTAGAAAATAATTTTTTGTCAGTTTTATTATTTTTTTGAGCTACAAGTATGTGGTAATTACAGTGCTGTAGGAAATTAATAAATGTATCTTTTATATGAACTCTAAATATAAGTGATAATGGATGTGCTGTTAGAAAAAACTAATGAGAAAATTTCCTATTGTACGTTGCATTTCTTTTATGTTAAACTCATAGTACTACATTTTCTCTTCACTAACTATAATGACTTTACATATACAGGTTCTAATTAGGTAGGAATATTTTGTTTCCTGAGATTTGATAAAATGAAATTTTTTCATGTCTTTGTAAGTGCATGCTTATATTCTAGTTGGTAGAGCTGTTCATGTCTTTTAAAAAAATATTTTTTATTAAATTATTATCTGTGTACATATATTAATATTGTCCCCCCCTCCCAAACAGACCCTCCCTCCTCAGAGTTTTGTGTCCATTGGTTGTACTTATATGCATGTATACAAGTCCTTCGGTTGATCTCTTATCTCCCCTAGATCTCTCAACCCTCCCCACTGTAATTTGACAGTCTGCTTGTTGCTTTACTGTCTCTATATCTATCTTTTGGTTCATCAGTTTATAATGTTCTTTATTATCCATAAATGACTGAGGTCATGTGGTGTTTCTCTTTCATTGACTGGCTTATTTCACTCAGCATGATGTTCTCCAGTTCCGTCCAGGTTGCTGCAAATGTTGAGAATTCCTTCTTTTTTTATGGCAGCATAGTATTCCATTGTATAGATGTACTATAGTTTTTTTGATCCAATCATCTGCTGATGGGCACCTAGGCTGTTTCCAAATCTTAGCTATTGTAAATTGTGCTGCTATGACCTTTCTGATTGGTGTTTCTAGTTTTTTGGGATATATTCCTAGAAGTGGGATTACTGGGTCAAATGGGAGTTCCATTTTCAGTTTTTTGAGGAAACTCCATATTGTTTTCCAGTGGTTGTACCAGTCTGCATTCCCACCAGCAGTGCATGAGGGTTCCTTTTTCTCCACAACCTTGCCAACATTTGTCGTTTGTTGCTTTGTTGATGTTGGCCATTCTGACAGGTGTGAGATGGTACTGCATTGTTGTTTTGATTTGCATCTCTCGAATAATTAGTGACTTTGAGCATGTTTTCATGTGCTTCTTGGCCTTCCTTCTGTCTGCTTTTGAGAGGATTCTATTTAGGTCCATTGCCCATTTTTTAATTGGATCATTTATCTTCCTTTTATTAAGTTGTATAAGCTGTCTGTAGATGTTGGAGATTAAACCTTTATCAGTGATAACATTTGCAAATATGTTCTCCCATACAGTGGGTTTTCTTATTGTTTTGTTGATGGTTTCTTTTGCTGTAAAAAAGCTTTTTATTTTGATGTAGTCCCATTTGTTTATTTTTTCTTTAGCTTCCATTGTGTTCATGTCTTAATACAGTTTTGGCAAACTCATTAATCAACAGAGCCAAATATCAACAGTATGATTGAAATTTCTTTTGAGAACCAAATTTTTTAAACTTAAACTTCTTCTAATGCCACTTCTTCAAAATAGATTTGCCCAGGCCATGGTATTTTGTGGAAGAGCCACACTCAAGGGGCCAAAGAGCCGCATGTGGCTCACGAGCTGCAGTTTGCTGACCACAGTCTTCATACGTTACCAACTTTGCATTTTTTTTCTAACAGCATATTTTCCAAATAAGTGGTCAATGTAGGGCCAGTAAATTGACATTTTGTGTATTAATGTGGTTGTTGTTGTTGTTGTTGATATTAGCTTATAATGCTGACAGGCATCCAGGAGTTATTAAAATTTTCCCTGACAACAGCAATGTAAAGTATAGGGGGATAAAACTAATTGTATGTGAAGCCATTAATATTAGGACTAGCAAGTGACAGAAAGCCCTAAAAAGCTAAGTGAAAAAATAGTTTATTGGCTCATGCACAAATAATTTGGGGAGTACCTATTTATAAGACATTGTGTCCAGTACTTCAAATGCTGTGTCACCGGACAGCCTTAAGTTTGTCTCTGCTCTGCTGTGTGTGTATAAGCTTCATTCTTTGATTAGCCCTTCTTATGAGAGATGATAGAGGTGGTTGCCAATAGCTTAGCAATTATAAAAATACCTCTTTCCTAAAATAAAAAACACAGCAAAAGTTCTGGAACTGAATCTGACTATCTTATTTTGTGCCCCATGCCTTTCCATGATTTAATCACTCTGAATTTGATTGCCAGATTTAGATCCTGTGTTTGCCTTAAGAACTTTCTGAAACTCAGGCACTGTGAATGGGAAGAGGTAGTTGCCCAGTGAAAAACTGAGGTGTTATCAGAAGAAGGAAGATTGGATGCTGAGAGATAATGACAATAGTTCTATCTACTTAAGTAATAAAACTACTGTAGAAAAATAGCAATAAATACTTCAATTGGATAAGAATGATTAAGTCAATTTAGAACTTATGGAGTCATTGAATTGAATTCCAAAATTCAATTCACTTTCGTTATAATTTTCTTTGCCATTTTTAACTTTAAAAATTAAACATACATCTTTTACTGCTTTAATGCCATAGGGCTTCACTGCTGTACAACTCCAGGGACCACCACTTATTGGGTGCTCCCCTGTGCTCCATAGGATAGCATTTATGTAGATTGGATATGAATGGCATTGCCCAAAAGTGTGCATTGTGATGACTTCTGAAACACTGACAAATGTAAATATTGTCAAATATTTCATATGGATCATGTGAATTTTGGTTACTTGTTAGTATTACCAATAATTAATTAAAAAATATATATATGTTTTAGTGATTTTTTTTACAGAGCGGAAGGGAGAGGGAGAGAGAAACATCGATGAGAGAGAAACATCAATCAGCTGCCTCCTGCATTCCCCCCAATGGGATTTGCCCACAACCAAGGTACATGCCCTTGACTGGAATTGAACCTGGGACCCCTCAGTCCACAGGCTGACACTCTATCCACTGAGCCAAACCAGTTAGGGCTCAATAATTAATTTTTAAAACATTTTTTAGTATCCATGTGAGTTTTGAGGAAAGACTGCTGACTTTAGAGTAATTTGATTTTGGAATTGATATGTGAAAGGATTATATTTTCAGACTGCTTTTAGTCATAAATGGGCCACTAAGATAATTTAACCTATAATTCACTTATTGTATTTTAGGTATCAATTTAAATAGCAACTGTATCAATATCCAGAATATATAAAGAATTCCTAAAACTTAATAGCAAAAATACAAATAATTCAACTCAAAAATGGTCAAAGGAACTTGCATAGACATTTTTCAAAGGAAGATATACAAATGATTAATAAGCACAGGAAAAGATGCTCAATATCACTAATCATTAGGGAAATGTAAATAAAAACCACAAAAACATACCACTTCACAGTAATGAAAATTTCTATTATCAAACAAAAAACAAACCAGAAACCAGTTAATAGGTGTTGGTGTGAGTGTGCAAAATATGGGATTTTTGTGCATTGCTGGTGGGAATATAAAATGACACAGCTGCTCTGAAAAGGAGTGTAAGTGGTCCTCAAAAATTTAAACATAGAATTATTATTTAATCCAGTAGTTTCACTTCTGGTCATAAACACATGTTCAAGCAGATATTTATACATCTATTCATAGCTGCATTATTTGCATAGCCAAAAGGTCAAAACTAACCAGTGTCTCTTGATGGCTGAATGAATAAACAAATGTGGTACACACACAATTTAATATTATTCAGCCTTAAAAAGGAAGGAAATTTTTACACATAGTGTGATATATGTGAACCTTGAGGACATTATGCTAAATGAAATAAGCTAATCGCAAAAGGAAAAATACTCTGTGATTCCACTTATTTCAGGTGCCCAAAATAGATTTATGGTGATAGAAAGCAGGATTAAGGGGAGAGGTGAATGGGAAATAATGTTTAACTAGAGGCCCAGTGCATGAATTTCTTGCATGGGTGGGGTTCATAGCAGCTGCTGGCTGCTGGCTGGGGCCTCACTCCCCTGCTGCCAGCTGCCTGCCAGGGCCTTCCTTCATTCTGCGCTGCCCCCTGGTGGTCAGCATGCATCATAGAGAAGTTGTGGTGGGCACAGGGGCGGGTCTCGGCTCATCCTCTGTGCCCCTACCCTGCCCCTCCTGCCACAGTCCCCAGTCCCCTGGCTGCTGGCAGCCCTGCTCCCACACCTGCTGCTCCCACAGCCGCCTCTCCCATGCGCTGATGGCACCGGCCCTGCTTGCACCTTCTGATGGCACAGAGCAATTGGGGCTGGCACAATCAGTGGGTGCTAGTGGTGGCTGCTGCCCTGATTACCCGTCAGGAGCAGGGGGAGGTGGGGAAGCCCTCAGGGACAATTGGGTCCGGCAGCTGCCGCTTGCACCCACTGATGGCACTGAGTGATCAGGACTTGTGCTGGGTGCCAGCAGAGGGTTTCAAGCAGCAGATCCGATGCTGGCAGCGGGTGTGAGCGAGACTGTTGCCAGCAGCACATGTGAGAGGTGGCTTCTGGCCCCAATCACCTGTTAGGAGCAGGGGTAGGTAGAGAAGCCCTCAGGGATGATGGGTGCTGGCAGCCCACGTTCACTCCTGCTGACGGTGCTTTAGCTTAGGTGCTTAGCTTAGCGATCAGAGATGGTGTAGTCAAACTCCTAGTTGAATGACCACGCGAGGGGATAATTTGCATATTAGACTTTTATTATAAAGGATGGGATGGGTAATGGTGGTGGTTGCACAACAGTATGAATATACCAATGTCACTGAACTGTAGACTTAAAAATGGTTAAAATGATAATTTTATATAATGTATATTTTATCACAACGAAACAAATTAAAGAGATTTATTTTCAATTATTTAATGAGATATTTTTGAAAAAATATTCAATTTATCTAGTTCTGCCCGTGTGGGTTTTTTGATCCTCTTATGAAGTCCACATATCTATCTCTTTCTTTAACTTCCCTGACAATATCCTTCTTACTTTGTTCACTGAAGCTGTTATATACATGCAGTGGAATTGCTCAACTCTATTGCAGTGTGATTATGAGGGGCTGGCTCTTTGTGTTTACTTAGCTTTCTATGGGATTGGAATATTGTTTTATACCACTGTCACTTTCTGTGATAACAAAAATTTAATGTATGGACTAGTCTTGTCACATCAACCCAACATTTACTGAGTAAATTGAAGACCTAGATTTGGGAGTCATCAAGCCAAGGAAATGGATGATCTCCCTGGGGAAATACAGAGAATGATGAGGGAAGAGATACCTGCAGAACTATGCTGACTATGGCATTGGGTAGGAATGAATTGGACTGTCAGTAAAAAAAATCACGCCGCAGTAGCTTGAGGGGATGTTATGTGAGGAAAAATAAACAAGAAGTTCTGAAGTGGACAATGTAAGCTTGAGATAGCTAGCTACTCAAAAGTAAGGACTCAGGCACTCTCTTAACTTCCTGATCCTATTTTTAGTATCATCTTTATGATCCTGGATAGTTCATGCCAGGAGGGAGGGAGGAAAGGATGAAATTACTATCTATATCAGTGTTGGGGAACCTTTTCCTCTCAAGGTCCATTTGGATATTTATAACACTATTCACTTAATATAATCCACTTGGAATAAGTTATGTTGCTATGAAAAAAGACCCTCGATTTATTGAATTTCGAGACCCACCTGCAGTTGTCTTGGCAGACCAAATGATTTTGTGGGTATTATACAGCCCTCACTCCTGATCTTTATAGAGATAGCTTCCAATTCTTTATCTCCTGTCTCCATTCTTAAAATCTAGTTATACGTGTATATCCCTACTGGAACCAGGATTCTAATATACCTAGAGTTATGCTCCTTACCTTCTTTTCTACTTACTTTTACAATGATTTTTTCCCCCTTTCTTCCAAAAGACCTGTTTTCTTTTCTGGATTATCTTGTTCCATTAGTGGGACACATATTAAAGCTGAAAATGTTAGTCACTTTTGATTTTGGTCTCTTGGGATAAGCAGAAAATTCCCAGTTTCCCTGTCAGTTGTCTTTGAATTGGGCCTCCTGTCGTGATTCCCACCTCCTCACCTTCTTACTAGAGGGTTATTACTTAGCATGAAGCCCAAATTTCTTTCTTTTTCTACCGACTCACTTTTTAGTCACCCTAAACTTACTATTCCCTGAATAGACGGTATTATTTTCATGTTTGTATTCTTTTTTCTGAAATGTCTTCTTTCTTTTTCAATGAATTCCTTCTTTTTTCAGGCCCAACTAAATGTCACCTCTTTTGCAGTGCATTTTCTAACATCTGTTCTGTCTCAACACACTTTTTCTTGGACCTGAAGTTTTTGTGAATGCATCTTTATTTTTCTTTTACCATATCATATTATATCATTATTTGCTTATGTCTGTCTCTTCCACTAAAATTTGAACTCTTTGAGGGCAGTGAGATAATATATTCATCTTTTTATTCTTGAAACTGAGAATGGTCAGTAAAGTAGGTCCTTGGTAAATGATTGAAGTGATTAAATGAGAATAATAGACAGTTTTATTAGATATTAAGTTGTGATACAAAATCTCCAAAATTTCCTTTTTAGGTTCTGTGATTATATGTTTAAAGTTTTTTTTTTAATATTTTACAAAATTATTATTAAATTTTGAGTTTTTGTTTCTGACAAAGAGTCATATGGTTTCAACATTTTTTATTTAATTAATTTTATTTTTATTATCTAGTAATTTGGTAAATTTAATTTCTCATTTTAGAAATTTAGAAATAGAAGGAAAAATCAGTAATATTTTTTAAATTAATGAAAATGATAAAGCAATGAGATATGCAAATGCTTATTTAATGAACTGAATTATATAACTCAGTCATCTAAAAATAAATTACTTTTCAGAGTAGGATTGGTTTTAATGATTAGGTTTAATTAATTTTTTATATACTTTTAAAAAGTTTAGTTGAATTGTTTATACTTTATGAAAATGCTTGGAACATATTTTGAAATTTATAGGGAATTTTTTTTTTTTGAGAACCTGTGATTCTGAGTAATGCTTTTTTATGTAAATGATTTCTTTGGCATCAGATGATTTTAAATAGCCGATACTGGGGAACTTTGAATTAAATTATTTCATGAAATTTCTTTATCAAGCTGTTATCTTTGTCACAGAAAGTAAAATAACTTTTTTTTCTGTCATAAATTATTACTTATTAAAGTAGGTAAAATAATCTTTTCTGTCATAAATTACTGTTCATAGCAAATTGCTAACTATAGAAATGACATTAAACATATGGTTTAAAATCATGCATTTTTTTATATCATTGTTTCTCAAACAAGTGGCTTGATTTTTTTATGTTTCCTGAGCTATGATGTTCTAAACAATATGCAATTTGATAATAGCAGCAGTGGCTGTTTCTAAAATTATACTTCTGTGTAGTATTGCCTTCTAAGAGCTGTTAAAAGAGCTTCTCTTCTTTCTTTATACTGACTCCTCTGCCTTCTCAGTTTGTGCCTTGTTAAAATGTGTTTTGCTCTGGTTTATAGATACATTTTCATATTTTTTCAATGTTATTTAGCTCTGTCTGCAAGCTAAACCAGTGTTGGTAATTCCATAATGGATGGAAATTTTATCATACTATTCACTGTTGATAAACATTGTGTGTAATAGTATTAGCATTTTAAACATGAGTGTACACATACAGTAATATCTAAAATTCCTTCCACTGAGTTGCCAGATTAGATTTTTCTCTGATCATGTCTTAAATCTAAGAAATTGTTATTTTTATATAGAAGTGTCTGTTTGAGAAAACTGAGAGAAATTATTAAAACCAGGAAAGTTAAGTGAATAAACTAATTAGAATATTATTTACAATATTTTGGTATCAACAAAATGAATGAAGAATACTAATGTGAGTAGGTGGTTAGTGAAGACTTAATCTCAACCTAGATAACCAACAGTTTATGTAGCAGATTCTCAGAGTTCTCTTTTCTATCTTAGATTAATGGCTCTTAGAAGACATCTGAAGTATATATAATAATTCTAATTTTTTATAGAGGATTCTTCTGTATGAGAATTTCTGTAAGTTATGCATTGCTAAACTTTTACTAATTTAGGTACTAGAGGCCTGGTGCATGAATTTGTGCACAGGTGGAGTCCTTTTGCGTGGCCAGAATCGCACAGTCCAACGCCGCCTGTAGCTCCCACCTGCCGTTCCTGCTTATCCGGGCCCCACTGTGCCTGCTGCAGGCTCGCGCCCAATCAGTCCCCAATTGGGAGAGACTCAGGCTGCCACGGCAGCACTCTCTAGCCATGAGTCCTATGTCTGGCAGCCTCCCAAGGGGAGTGGCCTGCAGGATCAGGCTGAAACTGGCTCTCCAATATTCCTTGAGGGGTCCCAGATTGTGAGAGGGTACAGGTCAGGCTGAGGGACCCCACCGGTGCATGATCAGGCTGGGGAGGAACTGTGGGAGGACTCCAGGATGTGTCTGGCCCATCTTGTTCAGTCCCAATGGGCCACTCCCCAGCAGTAAGCTAACCTACTGGTCGGAACATCTGCCCCCTAGTGGTCGGTGTACGTCATAGCGACTGGTCAACCAGTTGACTTTCTGCTCCCTGGTGGTCAGTGCATGTTAAAGTGAGCAATTGAGCAGCCATATTATTAGCATATTACACTTTGATTGGTTGTTTGGTTGTTCTACCATTTGGTCTATTTGCATATTACTCTTTTATTATATAGGACTAGAGGCCCAGAGCGCAAGGAGGCACCCAGAGGGCGGCTAGGACCTGTGCCTGACTCTCAGTGTCCCCTGGCTCCCCTGCCTGTGTCTGCTCCGGAGCCACCCAAGCCACCATGCCGGCTTGGGCAGGCCCTATTGCCTCTGTCTCTGTTTCCACTCCGGAACTCACCTGCCTACGCGTCCTAGCCTAATTTGCATATTACTTCTTTATATATATACTTGAGGCCCAGTGCAGAAAATTTGTGCATGGCGGTGTGTCCCTCAGCCCAGCCTGCACCCTCTCCAATCTGGGACCCCTTGAGGGATATCTGACTATTTGTTTAGAGCCAATCCCTGTTTAGGATCAAGCCTAACAGGCAGTCAGACATCCCTCTCACAATCCAGGACTGCTGGCTCCCAACTGCTCGCCTGCCTGCCTTCCTGATTGCCCCTAACTGCTTCTGTCTGCCAGCCTGATCACCCCTAACCACTCCCCTGCCAGCCTGATTGATGCCTAACTGCTCCCCTGCTAGCCTGATTGCCCCTAATTGCCCTCCTCTACAAGCCTGGTCACCTGTAACTGCCCTCCCCTGCAGGCTGTTCTCTCCTAACTGCTCTTCCCTGCAGGCTTGGGTCCCCCCAACTACCCTTTCCTGCAGGCTTGTTCACTCCCAACAGCACTCCCTTGCAGGCCTGGTCCCTCTCAACTGCCCTCCCCTGCAGGCCTTCCACATGGGGGCAGCTATCTTTGACCACAGGGGCAGTCATCTTGTATGTTGGAGTGATGGTCATTTTTCATATTTTATTAGATAGGATAGATATGTGAATATAGGTGTGCATTGGTACTAGTAGATGGAAGTGTACAAAGTTCTGTTATAGTTTATGGAGAATGTGTACATTTAAAGAATGCTATGAATTCCTGCCGAAACTGGTTTGGCTCAGTGGTAGAGCGTCGGTCTGCGGACTGAAAGGTCCCAGGTTCGATTCCGGTCAAGGGCATGTACATTGGTTGCGGGCACATCCCCAGTAGGGGGTGTGCAAGAGGCAGCTGGTCGATGTTTCTCTCTCATCGACGTTTCTAGCTCTCTATCTCTCTTCCTTCCTCTCTATAAAATATCAATAAAATATATATATATTTTAAAAAAAATAAAGAATGCTATGAATTCTTGAAATATGATTTGTTTGTATGGTATATGTATTAGGATTATTGTATATTATGTGGTAATTATAGTATTTTTAGAGATTAATCACATAAGAATCTCAAAAAGGAAACCATACTTTTTGAATAGGATATGACTAAATGGAGATAAGAGATTTAATTTTCTAAAATACGGCATCATTTATGTTATTTCCAATTTAATATTAAAAAGAAAGAAAGCAAAAAGCCATGTAAAGCAATATGTTGATTTTATATTTCATGTTTTATTTTAGATTTAAATATAAAGTAGCACATTGTTAGAAGAAAAAGTTTATAATCTTAAAACTTGGGGTAAAAATGATACAATTCGTTTTTTTTCTTAATTATTTAGGCCCAAAGAGGATAATAACTGAATAATGAATAATATGGCGTAAATAATATTCATTGAATATTTAATATAATAAAGAATACTTGTGATGTTAGTTTTTAATGCTCTTTAAAATTTAGAATAATTTCTAATGTAAAATTGAATTATCACAGAAAGTACTATTGCTTCTTTTGTACAGTTGAGATGGCTTTATTCCTTTTATTTGAGGTTAAGTGGTAGAGATTTACTACTAATTGTGGGTGCTGTGGTATTTTAATGGAGTAACTTTTACCAAGTCTGGAAATCATGGCACCTGTTTGTTCATTCATATCAGAGCTTAAAATTTTGGGGTCTCAGAGTCTTTTTGTACCCCTAAAACTTTTTGAGGATCCCAGAGAACTTTTTCTATTGTGGATTATAACTATTAGTTGTTATCATTTGAGAAATTAAAACAGAAATATAAAAATATTGCCACATTAATTCATTTAAAAAAAACAGTATTTTAAAATCACAACTGACTATATATTCCAAATAAGAAAAAGTGAGAAAAGTGGCCTTGTTTTACTTATTTTGGACATCTCTTTAATATCTGGCTTACTAGAAAACAGCCAGGTTCTCATATCTTCTTCATTCATTCAGTCCATTGTCAAATTATATCATATAGCCTCTGGAAAACTGACTACTTAGAATGTAAATAACATCTTAGTGTTATTATATAAGTAATTTGATGTCAGTGACCTCCTGAAAAGGTCTCATGGACCATCTACATCTGTTCCCAAGTATTTCTAGACCATATGCTGAGAACTGCTGAGCGAGGCGTATAAACATTTATGCTAAAGGTTAAGAATGCCTTAAAATAAAACTGCTTTGGAAAAGAACATAGCCTATGTGATAATTCTGTACTTAGTATTTGTAATCAGATTTTAAGTTTTCTCAACTAGATCTGTAAATTTTAAATTTTCTAACAAGAATATTGATTTTTGTTGTTCTTTCTCCAACATGAATACTACTAAACCTGAAAATGTAAAGAAACATCCTGATATTATTTCTTTTAATGACATGCTTAACTCTCACCTACTTAAAAGGAACGGAAGTACTTCAATGCCTGGCTCACAGTACTAAGTACTCTTTAAGAGTATTAGACCTTATGTTTTTTTGTGACATAAATTAATGTTATTCAACACTTAAATGGAATGCTGAAATATAAATTTTGGGGTCTCAGAGTGAAATGTTTAGTAAAATTAATTTGGGTAGAGTATGTGTAAGATTGTATTTTCAAGTAATATGTGATTTTTGCATTGGTGCCCATTGTTGAGCTTTGCTTGGGAAAAATAAAATACACTTGTCTTGAAAAATGGAGATGCTAATAAGCATCCCTGAAAAATACTGATGTTGGAAATTATCAGAACTTTGATGAATTCACAATGGGTGGCTTTTTATAGTAGTTTCAAAAAATAATTTTAGAATAATAGGAATTGGGTGGAGTAAAAGTTTATAGTTGAAATATCACTAGATATAAGAACAAATACAAAAGCTTGCTTTTGCCCATGAGTTGGATTTCATCCATGCAATTCAGTAGCCAAGTACTTTGATGAAGAGACAGCTAGTAATTTATCACCTTCATTACTCTTCCTGCTAAGCCTTCTTTCTGAGCCTTTCTCTTCTCAGTTACCCTCTTTTCCCTTACCTCTCCCATTTCCAAAACACTTCCTTGTGGTCTTGACTACCATATTTATATTGCTGTGATTGTTTTGTTTTGTTTTTGATTAGCATACTCCCTAGCCTGTTTGTTAGAAAACAACACAGACCTGCCTTTGGAAATGAAATCTAGTTTGTTCTTTACAGAGCTTGCTTTAAATTTGTGATTTAATATATATATATATATATATATATATATATATATATATATACACTCTTGATTTTATATTTCAATGACAAAGTTTGTGTTGAAATACATTATCAATAGTTATCTATAAAGTGTATATATTCATTGACTCACAAAACAGTATGTATCTCAAGGAGTCATTCAGAGCTAGGTCATCTTTTTTTTCACCAGTGATTTGTATTGAGTCATATTTTAAGGTAAAATTACATTGCTTGAGAAAGCTGAGGTATTTTGATTCATACTGGAGACTCAATATCTGTTTAAACTTACAGAAGTATAATGCTATTTATGGGACTTAGTCATTTTGGATAATGTAGAGATACATAGTTCTGAGATACATAATTTTGAGACACTTTGAAACCATTAAAGAAAGAAAATTTTGGAGAAAATGGAAGTAGTTCATTTTTGTCCCTTTCCTGACATTTTTCATAGTGTTATTTTAGAAACCCAAAGGTTTGGTATGCATATCACTTGTTTGAATGAACATGTTAGGTACACATTCTCCTCCCAACAGTGAGCTGGCTTACTTGAAGTAAAGCAGAACAGACTTACTTATGCATACATTCCCTTGGCTATGAGAAATTCTGTGGGAATAATTATGAATTTGGGTCATGCTTCAGAGGTAGTTTGAAAAGAGGAGACTTGAAGGTTGGATAAAAACAAGTTTGACAACTTGGATGGCAGAACTAGGGTAGAAATTTTTTGAAATGTAACCTTAGAAGTGTTCAAACCAAGTGAAGCAGGGTAAATGGGGGCCTTAGTGTGGATCTGTTTATTCCTTCTATTAGGGAGTTATGGTGGGAAGGGAGAGGAAGCTAGACTTACATTAATCTGAATAGTGTACTTTGCTTTATTCATAAGAACTCCAAAAATGAAGTTAATAGTTAAGAGTAGAGGCAAGGCTATATAACTTTGAATATTAGGGAGAGTATTTGAGAAATACTAGCTTAGTTACAGATAATGTGTGGATTAAGTAAATAAGGTAAAAATCTTCTTCTAATTAAAGTATTTTTTTTTGATCCCAAAAGAATTTTTAAAATGTGCATTTTATTCCTGATTGTAAAGGTAGCACATACTTTTCAGAACAATTTTAAAAAGTTTAAGAAACATAAAAGAGAAAGTAGAAATCACTTGTGCTTCCAAAATGGGTGTGGCATATTTTGCCTAATTAGTCCAGGGTTGGTGGATGCTTAGGTAGTTCCCTGTTGTTGTTTTTTTACAAGCAGTGCAGCTTCAACATCATTGTATGCATACTTTTGCTTACTTTGGAAAGGGAAAGGCAAGTTCCTCCAAAATTGTACCAGTTCATATTCTCATCAACAAGGTTTTAACTCACAACTTTGTAAACTTTGATTAATAATTAATTTTTAAATTATTAATATTCTTTTGATCCTATACCAAAACTTCACAGGTGATTGTTTTTCTTGTTTTTATTTTTAATCACCTGATAATGTTTTTTTATTGGCTTTTATTTTAAAAAAATGTTTTTTATTGATTTCAGAGAGAAAGGAAGAGGGAAAGAGAGATAGAAATATCAATGATGAATTTCATCAATCAGCTGCCTCCTGTATGCCCCTTACTGGCAATTGAAGCTGCAGGCTTGTGTCCTGATGGGGAATCAAACATGACCTCCTGGTTCATGGGTTCACCCTCAATCACTGAGCCACATCAGCTGGGTTTCCATTGATTTAAAAAAAATTTCTTTATTGATTAAGGTATCACATATTTGTCTTCATCTCCCATTCCAATCCCCCACCCTTCCCCACGCATGCTCCCACCCCCTGTTGACCTTGACCACTGGTTAGGCTTAGATGTATGCACAAAAGTCCTTTGGTTGATCTCTCCCTTTTATCCCCACCTTCCCCTACACTCCCTCTGAGGTACAACAGTCTGATCCATGCCTCCTTGTCTCTGGGTCTGTTCTTGTTCATCAGTCTATGTTGTTCATCGTTTCCCCTAGATGAGTGAGTACATTGATTTTTATACAGAGTGGAAGGGAGGAAGGAGAGGGCAAGATAAGAAAGAAGAGAAAGAGAGAGAAGGAGAGGGAGAGGGAGAGGGATGGAGAGGTAGAGGTGATTGGTTGCCTCATGGATTGGTTGCCTCCCACATGCAGGGGATGTGGAGCATACAATCAAGACACATGCTCTAGCCTGGGAATCAAACCCATGATCCTCTGTCCTCGGGCTGATGTTCTAACCATTGAACAAAATGGTTAGGGCAGGGGATTGATTCTTAAAGGTCAGTTGCAATGTAGAGTTAGAAACTATATTAAAAAAAAACTTTTCCTGTTCTCTCTTATAATAATATTCATCATATTTTTAATAGATCAATTACTTATGGGTGTTTTTGTAAATATATGCATTGGTGATTTGGAAATTATTGGTTTATTAAGTTATTTCAAATAATGATATATTTTCATTACCAAATTTAAATTGAAATAGTATCATCGCAAGTTTTATTAGAAAGGGTTTGTTTGTTTAAGTATGGCAAAAGCTTTCAGGTTCATCTTGGCAGATATAAATTTTTCAAATTCTAAGTTTTACTTGAAAATGTGAACTTTATTGTTGGTATCAAATAGGAGCAAGTATTTTAGGTTTTCTTAAATCAACAGACTCTGTTCATTTTCCAAATGCCTTTTATTTCTTTTTCTTTTTGCTTCATTGCATTGTTGACTAGAAGAGGTGAAAGTGAACAGACATCCTTCTCTTGTTCCTAGTCTTTTACCTTCAGTCTGATGCTAGCTAAAGGCATCTAGTTTTTTTAGATGCCTTTACCAGGTTGAGGACCTTCTATTCCACATCTGCCGAGAGCTATGTCAGATGAATTTTCAGTATCTATTAAGGTGAACTAATGCTTTTTCACGTTTAATCTGTCATTATGGTTAGAAACATTGATGGATTTCTAAATAATAAACTTGCCTTTCTGGGTTAAATCATCCTTGATCATGGCATCTTTTTAAAAAATATATATTTTATTGATATTTTACAGAGAGGAAGGGAGAGAGCTAGAGAGCTAGAAATGTCGATGAGAGAGAAACATCGACCAGCTGTCTCTTGCACACCCCCTACCGGGAATGTGCCCGCAACCAAGGCACATGCCCTTGACCGGAATCGAACCCGGGACTCTTCAGTCCGCAGACCGATGCTCTACCACTGAGCCAAACCGGTTTCGGCAATCATGGCATCTTGTTCACACATAATCTGTTATGTCTAACCCAGTCCTGTAAAGATATAGAGGATGCTCAAAAAGCATTTGTTGAATTGATTAAGATAAATTTCTTAAGTGGTTTTCCATTTTTAGAAACCTTTGAAAACATTTGAAAAAAGCCAGTCTTTTAATAAACCAAAATATGTTGCTATCTTATTCAGTGATCATTACACAACAACTTTAATTACTAGAGATATAGATGGTGACTCAGGAGGAAGTATAAAAGCCTTTGTCAGTCCTTCCATTGAAGAACTTCAGACCTGTTTATTTTTATATTCTATATATAGTTCTTACAAGCTTGGTGATCTGGTTTCCTTGCACCCAGAGCAGAAGCAACAAACTAAAGGGTGGAAATGAGTTATTAGAGATTGCTAAAATTAAAAAATTCCCATGGTATAGAGAGTAAAATGTCACTGTAGAAATAATTTTAAAAGCTTAGTAGCTGATGGCTGTTCATAAGTCTTAATTGCCGCTCTTGGAGCTTAATGTATGTAGCTTTGTAAAAGCAGTATTTTGAGTTGGAATAAACTTTAGTGAGCCTTTCATTCACTTTTATACATGTGAGGGGTAGTTGACACACATGATAAGAGTGGCTTTGGTAAAAGTGATTCATACATACTATAACATACTATAGTAGTGATTCCCAGTGGCAATTCTGTGTGTGTGTGTGTGTGTGTGTGTGTGTGTGTGTGTGTGTAACAGAGAGAGAGAGAGAGATGAGGGTGCTGACATATACCGTATTTGCCGGCGTATAAGACGATTTTTTGGCCCTGAAAAATATGCCTCCAAGTGGGGGGTAGTCTTATACGGCGAGTATATAACAAACTCTGTATTTTTAGTGGAAATGTTAGGGGGTCGTCTTATACACCCAGTCATCTTATACGCCGGCAAATACGTATTTTTTCAGGGCCAAAAAATCGTCTTATACGCCTGCAAATACGGTATACATGGGCATGTATGGGAATCTCTGTTTCTGGGAGGAGGCCATGTATGCAATTTGAACTTGTCCCCTTCCCTTCATCCCCACCTTGATTATATTATCTTACCTCCTTATCTTCAGATATTCTGCTGTCTCACTCAGATTCACATTTGAGAAACACTGGTCTTATCCAAACTAGTAATCTATACTAATAAAAGGGTACTATACTAATTAGACTGGGAGATCTTCCCGGAGACCTTCTATATGTGCTTCTGGACAAAGCCATGGTGTGGAGCCAAGGCAGAGGCAGTTAGGAGCGATGAGGCCAGGAGGAGAGGGCAGCTGGGGCAAGCAGGCCGGCGTGTGGGGGGGAGGGCGCAATTAGGGGCAAGCGGGCTGGCAGGGGGGGGCAGTTGGAGAGAGTAGGCCAGCAAGGGGGGGGCATTTGGGTGCAAGCAGGTTGGCAGGGAGGGAAATTCGGGGTGAGCAGGCTGGCAAGGGAGGGCAGTTGGGGGCGAGAAGGCTGGTGGGGGGGCAGTTGGGGGTGAGCAAGCCATCAGGCAGAGTAATTAGGGGCAACCAGGCAGGCAGGCAGGTGAGCAGTGAGGAGCCAGTGGTCCAGGATTGCAAGAGGGATGTCTGACTGTCGGGATCAGGCCTAAACTGGCAGTTGGACATTTCCTGAGGGCTCCCAGATTGGAGAGGGTCCAGGCTAGGCTAAGGAACAACCTCCTCCTGTGCACAAATTTTATGCATCGGGCCACCAGTCCTATATAATAAAACGCTAATATGCAAATAGACCAAATGGCAGAACAACTGAACAACTGGTCGCTATGGTGTACCCTGACCACCAGGGATTCATGCAGTACATGGTGGGTGTCAATAGTAGGTGGCAGAGCATGGAACATGGAGGATGTCAGCAGGAGAGTGGGGAGCCAGACCAAGGCGGGGTGCTGGTTGCTGTCATTGGGGTGAGCCTCTGGTGGTTACTGAAAAGTCTTTGCTCTCGCATGCCATAGTCACTGGGTGCTTGCACCTGCTGTTGGCACCAGCACCACTCGCACTGGCTGTGGAGGATGGGCTGAGACCTGCCCCTGTGTATACCGCAGCCTCAGAGCCCACAGTTCCTTTCAAGGTGCACGAATTGCCTAGTAATATAGATAAGCCAATGTAAGCCTCCTTGAGAGGTTAAATGGTTAATATTGGGATAAACTATGAAACTAGTAGTCCTGGTTTCTAGTTGAATGTTTTCTGTTATGCCCCTGCAATAAATATTCACAATGATAGAGGGAACAGAGAATAAAGTTGTGTTTCCCAAGCTCTTTACTTAAAAGAAATGGGAAGGATTTTTTCCCTTCTAAAAAATCTGATACCACTTGTAAGCAAAACTGAGACATTTAAGATGGAAGACGTTCATTTCTTCATGATGAATAGATAAATGCAGTGTTAAGATAAATTGATAACCTATTTATATTTACTACTTGGGAGTCTTATAGCTTTAAAAATACAGATGATTTCTGTGCATTTAGACTTTAAATTGGAGTTTGATTAGTTTGTATTGGTGAATAATAAATTATTCAGTATCTGGTGGCATAGAACAGTAGATCTTACTATCTGCCAATTCCCAGGGGTCAGGAGTCCAGGCATGGCTTATCTGGGTCCTCTTTTGAGGGTCTTGCCTGGCTGAAATCAAGACATAAATCCAGATTGCAATCTTACCTAAGGCTCAGTCCTCTTCTTAGCTCACTGGCTATTCCCAGAATTCAGTTCTTTATGGCTGTGGACCAAGTCCTTCAGTTCCTAGAGCCTTCCCATCATTTCCTGGCATATGATTTTCTCCAAAACATGGTAGTTTGCTTCTTTAAGGTCAACAGGAAAGCTTTTCTGTGGGATTTAGCTGATTAGGTTAGGCCCACCAGAATAATTTTGATTAATTTAAAGTCCACTGATATGGATATTAATTATATAACATAACCTGATCACAAGTGAAATCTGGGAATTTTGGGCACACTCAGAGGGAGGAGATTGTGCAGGGTGTATACACCAGATGATGGGACTCTTAAAGGCTGATCTTAGCATCATGCCTACCACAGTGTAATTAAAGAGAACAGTGACTCTTTTGTTCAGTGGAAATCAAATCATCCCTAGGTGCCAAGCATTTCTCTAGGTCATGGAAATATAAGACTAAAATGCCCAGTTCCTGTCTTTGATGAGGTGGTAGAGACCAACAATGAAGCACTGTTTGTAATGTAGTTCAGTCATGCAGCTGCTGTGGAAGTGTAACCAGGCTACCCTCTAGTAGGAGAAGGCTGGGTCAGGAAAAGTTTATTATATCCATGGGAAATGTAAAACTCTTACTGCTGTTCTTGAAACTGCAAAATTAATTTTTAATTGAATTTTCTAGGAAGAAAAGTTGGATATTGAAGATGAGAAAATTATTAAAATCCTTTCTTCTTCTTCCTCCCTCTCTCCACTCAGATGGTATACCTCAAGTTTACTATTTTGGCCCATGTGGTAAATACAACGCTATGGTGCTGGAACTGCTGGGACCTAGTTTGGAAGATTTGTTTGATTTGTGTGATAGAACATTTTCTCTTAAAACAGTTCTCATGATAGCTATCCAACTGGTAAGTAAAGCTGGGTGCTTTGAAGTCATTTGAACAATTGGGTGGTTCTTTAGTCACAAATTTATATTAAAAGTTTCAAGTTTTGCTATATTATCTTGCAGAGCATTCAACTTAATACAAACATTTCTGCTTTCATATTGTCTTTTTAGGATACAACTTAAAATAATTGAATCAGGTGTAGTATTTTATTTTTATGAAACAATATTTTATTGCTTTAAGATTAAACTACTCAGTTTGAGAATTAAGTTGTTTCTAGCACTTTTCATTTAGAAGATGAATACTTACGAAAAGAAAACCCTCAAAAACATGGATTATAAGTCTTGGTAATAAATTCTGATGGCTAAAAAAAGAGGAAACAAACTAATGAGAAGTTTTCTAAATTATTTAAATTTAGTGAACCTATGGGAAAACAAATTTAGAGAAGGACTTTAAGGCAATTTTGAAATAAATGTCAATAGAAGTGTGGTGCAGAAGTCTTAAAGTTTTTTTTTTTCATTGACTCATTAATTTCACTTCTGTAACTTCTATAAATTTGTTCTATGGAAGTATTCAGCTGTACTTAAAGGTTTTTGTACAAGGATATTTATAATAAAGTGGAAACAACCCAAATGTACAGAAATAACAGGATTAGTTGAATAGATTGTTAATAGCCTTATAATAGTAAATTATGCATTTAAAATAATACATACTTTTAATGCAAAGTGTGTATTAAAAGAAAGCTTCATGACCTGGAAAATGCTCATAATATATCATTAACTAAAAGTATAGGCTATAGAATATTATATATTATATGATCCAAAATTTGTTAACTAAAATGACTTGAGTTTATAGTATATTTATTTTGCATTGTCAGTTGTGATTACCACTAAATGATGCAATTTTATTTTATTTGTAATGTTCTATTTTGTGACAGTTTATACACTGAACATTATTTGAGAATGTGTAAAACAGTAAAAATGTACTGTATCATTATTAGACTACTAGAGGTCCGTTGCACAATATTCGTGCAAGAATAGGCCTTCCTTCCCCTGGCTTCACTCCCAGCTTAAAGGGAGCTGGCAAATCACCACTCCCCAGCTACCGGCAGCTGGCAAATCCTTGCTTCTATGTGGAGCAGCACTCCAGTAGCTCCCTCTACCGCTCCCCTTCCTTTCATAGCCAGCTTCATACTGCTCGAGCTTGAATATACAAATTAACCTCTATATTTGTTGGGTTAATTTGCATACCTACTCTGATTGGCTGTGGGCATAGTGGAGTCATGGTTAATTTGCATGTTTCTCTTTTATTAGGTAAGATATTTGAAAATTTTAAAGTTTTAAGATCTTTTAAAATGTTTTATACCTAAAGAAAATGTAAAGAAAAGAAGTTACAAAAAGAAGATTTACTAAAGGGTACTCTGTTAATTGTTTTTATTTAACAGTTTAGACTTTTTAAGTTTTTAAAATATAATTATAAAATTTGCTTGATTATTTAACTGATGAGAAAGATTAAACTGCAGCTTTGTGAATATATCTTTATATTTTTGAGTTCAAGATTTAGTGTTGGTAAAGCTTTTATATTTTATGATATAGCATTATCTAGAAATGTTGATTAAATCAGGCTTACTGATTTAAAAGGAATTCATAAAATTCAAATGTTCATTTATAGGTGACATTAATAGTAAAAGCAAAGAATTTTAATCATAATCAGATATATATTCGAGTGTATATAGATCTGTATGTTTCTTTTAAAGAGTTGAAACAATTTCTGATTTTTTTTTGTTTTTATTATGAAAGTTGTCTTGCCTCTATCATGTTTTTTAAGCTAGTCAAAAGCTTAAAATAAAGTTTATCTTCCTTCTCTTTTTAAAATCAAGATTTCTCGTATGGAATATGTTCATTCAAAGAACTTGATATACAGAGATGTAAAACCTGAGAACTTCTTAATAGGACGACCAGGAAATAAAACCCAGCAAGTTATTCATATTATAGATTTTGGTTTGGCGAAGGAATATATTGATCCAGAGACAAAGAAACACATACCATACAGAGAGCACAAGAGCCTTACAGGAACAGCTAGATATATGAGCATAAATACACATTTAGGAAAAGGTATGTGTACCTTTTGTTTAAATTCAGTAACTATGCTAACGGTGTGAGTTTTAATATTTGTTATTATGGTTCAATTTTTACAGGTTAAAACTGCTTTTATTATAATTTTTATTTATCACATATAGCTAGAGTTTACTTTTATATTTAATAAAACATTTTTATTTATTTTACTTCATTTTTAAAATTACATTTTTGTTTATTTCAGAGAGGAAGGAGACGGGGAGAGAGAGAGAAACATCAATGATGAGAGAGAATCATTGATCCGCTGCCTCCTGCATACCCTACCCTGGGGATTGAGTCCACAACCAGGGCTTGTGCCCCAACCTGGAATTGAACTGTGACCCTCCTGGTTTATAGGTCAACACTCAACCATTGAGCCACTCTAGTCAGGCTTAATAAAACATTTTTAAAAGTAGTTGTTCTAGAGTAAATGAATAACAGATATCGTTGCATTCACTATATCTTTTTAAAAATATAATTTGAAATTTTCAACTTTGATATAGTGAGTGTGATGCATTTGATTATTTCTGTTAAAAGGATATGAGAGAATACTTAATTCTAACTGAATTTAGTTTGTGCAAATATTTTTGATTGAGAATATAGCACTTTGATACAGTTAGCCAAGAAATAACAAATGCCTAATATGTTTAATGCTAAGAGGACATACCTTAGTGGTACTGTTTACTTTTCCTGTGTACTAGCTATACGACTTTGGTTTCCTTATTTGTAAAAAGAATAAAATAATAACCTCACAGGATTTTTTACAGCTTTTATTTTTTTCCTAGTTCAGGACCACACATTATCATTTATTTGTCAAATTTCTTTAGTTTCTTTTCATCTGGAGCAGTTCCTCCCCTCTCTTTATGGCTCATGACCTTAATATTTTGGTGAAGTATAGAATGTTTTGTAGAATGCTTTCCAATTGCGTCAGTCTGATATTTCCTCATGGTTATATTTTGGTATGCATTCTTAGCACAAATATCATAGAAGTGATATGTTCTCACTGCAAAATGTCAAGAGGTGCATGATGTCACTTGGTTTCAAGTATCTTGATCATTTGTTTAGGATAGTGTCTGCTAATTTTCTCCACTTAACAGTTTCTTATTTTCCCTTTGTTATTAAAAAGTGCTTTGTAAGTAGATCTTTGAGATTTTGTAAACATGTTGTTCCTTATCACCTTTTTATCCACTAGACTTAGCATCCATTGATGATTTTCTGACTCCATCAATTATGTAGTTAGTTGATATCCTCATGTAAGCAAAAGCTTTCTTTTCACCCCTTTATTGACTTCTATCAGTATGGACTCATGGAATCAAACTAGCGAGCTCTTGGTGCTTGGGTCGAAGTTCAACCACTGAACCACACTGGCTGGGCGAGGTTCTTTTTATAATATATTCTTTCCCATTGAATTACTTTTCTGACTTTTTAAAAATATTCAGTTCTAAGTTGTACTTACAGTAGGTTATTGTTAAGTCTTATGCTATGGTTGGTTTTCATATCAGAGGAAGTCAAACTTAAATTTCTGCTTTTAGATTCTATCTTCTTAAGGGAGAATAGACATGAACATACATTATCTATCATCGCTGCTCAAATGTACCTACAATGTATGACCGTAATTTGTACAGGACCTTGTAAGTTATCTAATCCAACTTCCAACTCCTAGTTTAGCCCAAATCTAACTGGTCTCCCCGGACTTACAAGCTGTATACTGCATGTCTCTGCTTCTGCTTATTCAGAACTAAATAGCACTTGGCATCTTCCCTGACAGCTGGCCTGATAGTAGGCTCACGGTATTTTTCTTTGCAGATGTCTGAAAATACCTGAAAAATGTAAATTTGCCCTTCTTTAAGAAAAGTAAGTTTCAAACACCTAAAATTATAAAGCACAAGATGGGTTTAGGAAGTGTTTGTGGGGAGTACTTTCAGTAACACACTTTCTCAATAGATTTAAAATATGATTGGATAGATATTCAACTTTCAAGATTGTGTCTTATTAAAACCGGGCACACCTATATTTAATTGTGAGAAATTTCCATTTCATGGTGGTTATTAACAAGCTGCTTTATAACAACAGAGGTTCATCACCATTTTATTGAGAGACATGAACTCACAATTTCCCTGTGGCCCAGTGTTAGTTTTTTTAAAGATGATTTTGAGAGAGAGAGAGAGAGAGAGAGAGAGAGAGAGAGAGAGAGAGAGAAACAGAAACATTGATCTGAGAGCAAAAATATTGGTCCGTTGCCTCCTGTATGCCCCCATCTGGGGATGGAACCTGCAACCTGGACATGTGCCCTGACCAGGAATTGAAGAGGCGACCTCTTGATGCATGGGTTAGCCAACTGAGCCACATTGGCCAGGCCAGGGTCATCATTTTTGTATGATTACTGTTTTTATATAGTGGTATGTCAGTTGGAGAGTGCTAGGATGTATACCTTTATCTAAGTAAGTTTAGAGAAAATGCATTTAAATAGTATTTTTTAAGATAGACATTTTTTAAGAGCAGTTTTAGATTAATAGAAATTAGGTGGAAGGTACAGAGATTTTTCTTAGACCCCATGTCCCCAAACATGCATTAGCTACATTCCCTACCAGAGGGGAACAATTGTTATAATTGATGTACTCGTACATACATTGATACATCCTTGTCACCTAGAGTTCATAGTTTACTTTAGGGTTTATTCTTGGTGTTGTATATTCTGTGGTTTTGGACAAATTTTTAATAACATGTATCACTATTATAATATCATACAGAGTAGTTCCATTTCCCTAAGCATCTTCTATGCTCTACCTAATCCTCTCTCCCTCCAATGCCTGGTAACCACTGGTCTTTTTACTGTTTCCATAGTTTTTCCTTTTCCAGGTGCCATATAGTTGGAATTACACAGTATGTAGCCTTTTCAGACTGATATAGTTCATATAGTAATAAGCATTTAAGACTGCATGTTTTTTCATGGCTCGATAGCTCGTTTCTTTTTAGTACTGAATAATATTCTCTTGTCGAGAAGCACTATAGATTATCCACCAAATGATGGACATCTTCATTGCTTCCAAGTTTTGGCAATTAGGACTAATACTGCTATAAGCATTCATGTGTGTGTTTTTGTGTGGGCATAAGTTTTCAATTCTTTTGGGTAAATACCAAGGATCTTAATGCTAGATTGTATGGTCAGAGTATATTTAGTTTTGAAAGAACCCCTCAAACTGTCTTCCAAAGTAGGTGTACCATTTTGCAATCCTACCAACCATGAATGAGAGTTCCTGTTCCACATTCTTGGTAGCATTAGCTGTTGTCAATGTTGTAGACACCATTTTAAGAAATGGAAATTTGCACTTTTTGATTACATGATCTGAGATTTTCACATACTTATTTGTCGGCTGTATATCTTCTTTTAAAAAAATATATATATTTTATTGGTATTTTACAGAAAGGAAGGGAGAGAGATAGAGAGCTAGAAATGTCGATGAGAGAGAAACATCGACCAGCTGCCTCTTGCACACCCCCTACCGGGGATGTGCTCGCAACCAATGTACATGCCCTTGACCGGAATCGAACCCGGGACCTTTCAGTCCGCAGACCGACGTTCTACCACTAAGCCAAACCGGCTTCGGCTATATCTTTTTTGAGGTGTCTGTTAAGGTCTTGGCCCAGTCGTAATCGGGTTATTTTCTTATTTTTGAATTTTAAGAGTTTTTTATATATTATAGATAACAGCCCTTTATGAGATGTGTCTTCTGCAAATATTTTCTCCCAGTCTGTGGCTTATCTTTTCATTCTTTTGATGGTGTCTTTGCAGAGCTGAAGTTATTAATTTTATTGAAGTCTAGCTCATCATTATTTCTTTCATGGATTATACTTATGTTATTATATCTAAAAAAAATCATTGCCAAAACCAAGGCCATCTTTCTTGTGTTATTTTCTAGGAATTTGATAATTTTGTATTTAACACTTAGGTATGTGATCCATTTTGGTTATGTTTTGAAGGGAGTGAAGTCAGTGTCAAAATGAACACTTTTGTTCTTGGAAAGAAGCCCAATTTACTAGGACATCTTTGACTACCCTTAGATCACAAAGATTTTTCTTCTAATTTTTCTTCAAGAAATTCCCTAGTTTTGTGGGTTTTAAAAAATTTTATTTTAGAGGAAGGGAGAGGAATAGGGAGATAGAAACACCAATGAGGGAGAAAGTATTTATAAAATTTATATCTGAAAATGATATATCCAGAATATATAAACAATTCTTACAATGTTAGAATAAGACAATGAATAGAACTTAAAAAAATATGTTAAATATTTGAACACTTAACAAAAAGATGTGTGAATGACCAGTAACACATGAAATGATGTTAAAAAATAATAGTTTCTAGTGGAATTCAAATTTAAACACAGTGAGCTCATACTTCATGGCCACCAGCATGGCTAAAATTTAAAAGATTGGCTATACTACTAGTAAATGTTGAACAAGCTCTGGAGCAACTGGAACTTTCCTACATCGTTGGTGGAAATATAAAATGGCACAACCCCTTTGGAGAATAGTGTAGAAGCTCATTATAACATTAAATCTATAATTTCCATATGATACAGCAATCCACTCCTAGATATTTACCCAAGAAAAATGAAAGCATCTGTCACACAAAGACTTGTATAAGAATGTTCATTAACAGTTTTATTCACAATGACCTCCAACTGGAAGTTACACAAAGGTCCTTTAATAGATGGTATTTGGATGTGTGTGTTGTTAAAGTTTATCAAACTGTATCCCTATAATGTATGTATTTTATTATATCTTAAATAATTAAATTAATAAAAGAAGTTTCATTTTTAGAGCTTACCAAGTCTGACTGTACTTTAGAATTATCTGCTAAACTTTTAAAATGTACATTCTAGCTGGTTTGGTTCAGTGACTAGAGCGTCGGCCTGTGGACTGAAGGGTCCCTGGCTTGATTCCAGTCAAGGGCACATGCCTGGCTGTGGGCTTGATTCAGAGTGGGGTGTGCAGGAGGCAGCTGATCAATGATTTTCTTTCATCATTGATGTTTCTAACTCTCTCCCTCTCTGAAATTAATTAAAAAGATATATGTGAAATGTACGTTCTTCTATTCCATGTTGTACCCAAAGAATCAATCTCTGGCATTAGGCCTGCTTACTAAAGGCTTTTAAAAGATTCAGGGGTTGATTCTGATTCTCAGCAAGACTTCAGAATTTTTTGGCATAACTTTTTATTCTTAATACTTCCAGTACCTAATAAAATATAATTTTAGTAATGAAAGGCATTACTGATTTTTTTTCCATGTTACTCACACCCCTCATTCATTAATGGTTTTACAAAGAACTTTAAATCTATTTTACTTATTTGAAAGTTTGCTGTTTTCAATAGCATATGCTTATCTACATTATAAAAGGCCAGGGGCCGTCACGACCTAAATGACCAGATTGTCAACCAGTCACCAGGACACGCATGGAGCACCTCTTGGTCCCTCCCCCACGGCCCACAGGCTCCTATCACAGCAAAGCTGGCGGCTGGTGGGTAGGGGGTGCTGGGAGGGCCAAGGCAGATGCTATGAGGTCTTTAGTCTCAGGCCCTCAGGGCTGGAAGCCTAATGACCTTGCTGCTGCTGTGGCAGCTGCAGATCAGGCCAGGACAGAGAAGCAGGCTGCTGCGGTTCAGGCTCGGAGATAGGCCTGGAGATGCTGACTGGCATAGAAACCAAGCAATCAGAACCTAATCTGGGTGAACTGCGAAGGCAGAACTAAGGTGGGGGCTGAGGAGGGGTTTTAAGGGCAACAGCTTTTGGATGTTAGGTGTAAGAAAGCAGTTCAATTTTTGAATGACTGGTTTGACAGTATTGTGCATATGGCTGGCTATCAGTCCAGATATAGGGATTATGTATTTTTGTTTGCCAAGAGCATCTCCTCCTGATGAAAAAGGCCTTTCCTCCCCATTTAAGCAATCCTATCCTATGTAATCTACCCATCCTACTAAAAAGGTAATGTGCTAATTAGACTGGGTAGACTGGCCATCCTCAGATGTCCGACTTCCTTCCAGACAAAGCCATGGCCGTGGCGGCCGAGGCAGAGGTTGTTAGGGGCAATCAGGCCGGCAGGGGAGGGCAGTTGGGGGGTGACCAGGTCTGCAGGGGAGGACAGGTAGGGGCAACCAGGCTGGCAGAAGCGGGTCATTGGGGGTGAGATCAGGCTGGCAGGGGAGGCATTTGGGGGCAAGATCAGGCCTGCAGGGGAGGGCAGTTGGGGGCAAGATCAGGCCAGCAGGGGAGGGCAGTTGGGGGCAAGATCAGGCCAGCAGGAGATAGCATTTGGGGGTGACAAGGCCTACAGGGGAGGGCAGTTGAGGATGACCAGGCTGTCAGGGAAGGGCCATTGGGGACAAACCGGCCGGCAGGGGAGGGCAGTTGGGGGTGTGGTCAGGCCTGCAGGGTAGGGCAGTTGGGGATAAACTGGCCAGCAGGGAGGGCAGTTGGGAGTGAGATCAGGCTTGCAGGGAGGGCAGTTGGGGGTGAGATCAGGCCAGCAGGGGATGGCTGTTGGGAATGAGATTAGGCCGCCAGGAGAGGGCTGTTGGGGTGACCAGGCCAGCACAGGAGGGTAGTTGTGGGTGACCAAGTTGGCAAGGGAAGCAGTTGGAGGTGACCAGGTTGGCAGAGGAGGGCATTTAGGAGCGACCATACTGGCAGGGGAGAACAGTTAGGGATGAGATCAGGCCGGCATGGGAGAGCAGTTGGGGGTGATCAGGCTGGCAAGGGAGCAGTTAGAGGTGATCAGGCAGGCAGGCAGTTAGGTTAGGGGCAATCAGGCAGGCTGGCAGGTTATCGATTAGGAGCCAGCAGTCCCAGATTGCGAGAGGAATGTCCAATGCCCACAGGGATTGGGCCTAAATTGGCAGTTGGACATCCCCCAAGAGGCCCCCAATTGGAGAGAGTGCAGGCTGGGCTGAGGGAACCTCCCCATGCATGAATTCATGCACCAGGCCTCTAGTATTGTTATAATACAAAATAGAAGAAAAATGTCCAATTATACCACATTTTTTTCAGTATATGAAATGAGAAATTGAAATGTCCTGTCTCGTTCTCCAGTCTCATACCCCTGATTACTAATGATTTGATCCATATTGTTTTAAAAGATATTTTCATGTACTTATAGAAAAGGGACATATATCTGGTAGTATGTATTTCCAAATACTCATTTATGTATTTAAATAGTTTGTGTTAAGTGCCTACTCTGTGGCAGCCATTATACTAGATCTGAGAATAATGAGCCAAGTAGACAGGCATGTGGCCTTTTGGGACTTGCTATTTGGTGGGAGCACAGATATTGATTAAAAAATAACACACACATATATTTTAAAATTGTAGCACATGTTACAGGAGACAATTATAGAATTTTATGAAATTATATAAAAAATTAAAACCTCTGAAGCTTTAGTGCTCGTTTGACGTTTCAAAAGCATTTAGTATTGCTTAGATACCCTGTTTCTCCAAAAATAAGGCAGTGTCTTATATTAATTTTTGCTCCCAAAGATGCGTTAGGTCTTATTTTCAGGGGATGTATTATGTTTCCATGAAGTAGGTCTTATTTTAGGAGGATATCTTATTTTCGGGGAAACATGGTAGTATGATTATTCATTTGTATATATCATCTTGCACATGAACACCCTTTTATTATTAAAGTATTATTTTTTTCCTTTTATTGTTAGTCAGCATTTTTTATGTTATTTTAAGCATTTAACTTCAGTGATTAAAAAAATTGAAAAAAATACACTAAGCTAATATTTGTAAATACCTCCGTTAGTGTGTGATTCTCATTTGGTTGTGTGCTATACAGCAGTTTACTACTAAAACAATAATAGCAATTTGAAAATGACAATTGTTTTTAGCAGTACATTTTTTGAAGGGGTTATGCATCTTGGGATGTGTCAAACACAAGTGGTTTTTAAAAAACATAATGTAGAGAATAATAATTGTTTTTAAAATCAATGATGCTTGCAGGGTGGAAGTTTGTTTTCATAAATTTAGGAAATGCAGGCTTAAATGAAGTTAGACATTTTTAGGGTTTAACGTTTAAGGTTAACATTAGCATTAATCTTGTAGGGAAAAAACTCTAGGCTTTTTCCCAGAATCTTTCATATGTTACATTCTGAATCTTTAAGACAGAGCTTTAGTACACAGTGACTCTATTTGATCATGGAACCTTTACCCCCTTGCCTTATGTTTCTATGGATAGATATCTCAGGAGAGAAATAAGTCCTCAATAGCATCTCCAGAAATATAGCATATTTTAAAGATGTATGATAATTTTAATGTTAATCTATGTTATGTATTTATATACTAAACTTTTAGGAGTTAATTGGTATATAACAGAGTAATTAGCTCTCCATTCTTACATTCTTAACTGGAAGAGGCAAGTGAAATTTATATTCTTCTTTTATTTCAGAACAAAGTAGAAGAGATGACTTAGAAGCTTTAGGTCATATGTTCATGTATTTTCTTAGAGGAAGTCTTCCTTGGCAAGGTTTAAAGGTAAACATTTTTATGTTTCCTTGTTGAATTTTAGAAATTGTTAATATATTGCGATCCAGTCTTCCAAGTATTTAATTTTAAAATTACCACTTTCTCAAGGTTTTTTTCTTCTGTTTTAGGCTGACACACTAAAAGAGAGGTATCAGAAAATTGGAGATACAAAACGAGCCACACCAATAGAAGTGTTATGTGAAAATTTTCCAGGTAATGAATGATGCCCCATTGATCCATATACTTAAACACAGAAGACCAGAACTGTTAATCATTGTTTAAGTCTATAAATACCTTTTTCCATGTTTTTAAAAAATGAGCTCAAAATATTATTTAATAGATGTCAGCATATGATGCACAGACCATAGGGTCAGTTTCTATATTTGCTTTGTTAAGATGGTATTAGTAGAAGAAAATACCATCTTTAGTAATGCAGACCAATATCACTGAAGTAATATTTTCTTCAATAAAATACTTTTAAGAAGTTAAAATATTTGGAAGGGGGGTTGGATGGAAGGAGGGAGAGGGATCAACCAAAGGACTTGTATGCATGCATATAAGCATAACCCATAACCCATGGACACAGTCAGTATGGGCGGGGAGGGTATGTGCAGGGGCGGGGGGGAGAGGGGAGGATGAGTGAGGAAATGCAAACGGGGGAAAAAGATTCATATGTAATTCTTTAAATAATAAAGAATTAAAAAAATATTTGCTAAGAAATACCAACTATAAAGTTTCAATGTATAATGTTAGTCATTTGGGTCTCATTGTCCAGCTCAACGTAGGTATGAGATGTATGATTTAGTTAAGTTTTCAAAGTACATTAAAACCTTACTACCCTTATTACCTTTAGGCTAATTTTATATTAAGGAACTTTATGAAAATAGTTTAACTTTCATGTAGATTTATGGCAACTGAAACCAACAGAAACTTAAAATTTCTAAATCAATTAGGAAATAAGAATAAAAAAAATAACAATAATGTGTTGCTAATGTATTTAAATACCTGCAATAATATTGAGAAAACAGAGAACCAAACTTGAAGGTAGAAGACTAATTCAGTCTCACATCGATATCCACAACTTTGCCTGTACCATGCTGATTGTACAGGCAAAGTTGTGGATATCAATGTGAGATTGAATTCAGCCTTCTATCTTCAATATAATCTCTGGTAGCTCTTTCCCAAGTTTGCTCTGTTATTCATTGTCAGCAAACTTTAATTATGTGTTTTTCTTTTTTAATATAAAACTAGAGGGTTAAAAAAATATTCGTTACTAGTACTAGCAGTTTAGGTGTGGGCAGATTGAGCGCAAGTTAAGAAGCCTAGTATTTAAATTTATGCAAGAAAAATGTTGGTGCCAAAGTAAATTAACCAGATAATTAGCTAGAAAGTGGAATAGTGAGCTTCACCATGTGATCAAGGTCACTTGGTGCCATTTTCATTGCCCATTGAGCTTTGCATGATCCTGTTCTTATTGGCTACCAGGAATGAATTGAATCAGAAAAGCAGCTAGGTGCAACCTACTATCTCTTACTACAGTGATATTTTTGTGCTTCCATGGTGAAACATGGTTTGCTTACCATTTTGCCTATTGATTTTTATGTCTTTTTCATTTTGGAGAGTATGACCTTTTAAAAAATGTACATATCTCTGATACATTAGAATTTTAATGGAATGCATGATTGTTAATTGTATGACCAAAAATTAAAAGAAGAATTAAACAACTTCTGTGTTATATTTCTGAGGATTATTTTGCTAGGTCAGTTGGTTCCAATACTGCTCATAACCAAGGTTAGAAATTTTCTACCTATTAAAAAAATGTCATTATAATTAAATTTATAAAATTTTGAATTGCAATTTTATTTTTCTACTGTATGCTTTATACACACATAACTTTGTTATTAACAAGTATAGATAAGTATATTCAAAATAATTTTTATATTCTTTCTAGAAGAAATGGCAACATATCTTCGTTATGTAAGAAGGCTAGATTTTTTTGAAAAACCAGATTATGACTACCTAAGAAAGCTTTTTACTGATTTGTTTGATCGAAAAGGATATCTGTTTGATTATGAATATGACTGGATGGGTAAACAGTTGGTGAGTACTCTCTGCTATACAGTAAAACTAGTGGCCCAGTGTAAAAAATTTGTGCACGGGGAGGGAAGGGGGTGTCCCTCAGCCTGGCCTGCAGCCTCTCCAATCTGGGACCCCTCAGGGATGTCCAACTGACATTTCTCTTGCAATCTGGGTCCGCTGGCTCCTAACTGCTCACCTGCCTACCTGCCTGATCGCCCCTAACAACTCTGCCTGCCAGCCTTCTCACTCCCAACTGCCCTCCCCACCTCCGCTAGCCTGATTGCCCCCAACTGCCCCCTCCCTGCCAGCCTGCTCACCTCAACTGCTCTCCCCCCATGCTGGCCTGATCACCCCCAACAGTCCCCTTCAACCCCCTGCAGGCCTGATCATCCCTAACTGCCCTCCCCTCCTGGCCTAATCGCCCTTAACTGTTTCTGCCTCAGCCCCTCCACAATGGCTTTCTCTGGAAGGCCTCCCAGTCTAATTAGCACATTACCTTTTTATTAGTATAGATACTTTATTGTGTTTTCTCCCCCACAGTACAGATCCTTCAACTGAAAAGAGTTGAAAACAAATACTTTTAAAGAAGGGTTCATTTTATTCCCTTTTAGGGATAGTTTAGGTAACACAATACTAATATATTATCCTTTGAATTTTATAAATACCCTACATTTGGACTCTGCTTTTTAGAGCGATTTTTAAAACTTTTCATCCCTGATTTAATTCTTGGTGTCAAATATATATATATATATATTTTTTTTTTTCTAATAATCTAATGATTACTTTAAACGATCAACTAGTTTTTAGCCATCTTTTAAAATATTTGTAATTTAAAAATATTTTAATTATTCTAGCAGTTCTGTTATCTCTTGGAATAGATTGATACTGGAGTAAGTTTTTAAAACTATACCTAAGTTTTTTTTTATTTTTTATTTTTATTTTATTGACTTTTTACAGAGAGGAAGAGAGAGGGATAGAGAGTTAGAAACATCAATGAGAGATAATCATTGATCAGCTGCCTCTTGCACACCCCCTACTAGGGATATGCCCACAACTAAGGTACATGCCCTTGACCGGAATCGAACCCGGGACCTTTCAATCCGCCGGCTGATGCTCTTATCCACTGAGCCAAAGTGGTTTCAGCTCTACCTAAGTTTTTATAACTTAAAAAAATATTCTTTATTATAACTGTAGGATTGGTGCTTAGTGCTTAAAGAGACACATCATTATATTCTTTGAAGAGGTGATTTCTGAAACATCAAATATGTATTCTTGCTAATCTTTTTAAATAAATAAGAATGTTTTATAAAATTTTCTTTATTTGTGGCTCACTGTTAACAAGTTTTTATCCATATTTGGAACCACTAATTTCACGTTTAAGTATTTTTGAACAGTTCACTTACTACGTGTTTAATGTATATTTTTCTTAAATGCTAAGTGATTTAAATATACATGCTATTTATGGTGAAAATTCAAAGAAACTTTGATTAAATAATTTATATTTTGAATTGTACTTGAAAATTAAAATTTTATAAGCCTCTTCTGAGTGACAATATGCTATATTAATACTTTATTTAAAAAGTTGTTCCCGCCGAAACCGGTTTGGCTCAGTGGTAGAGCGTCGGTCTTTGGACTGAGGGGTCCCAGGTTTGGTTCCGGTCAAGGGCATGTACCTTGGTTGCGGGCACATCCCCGGTAGGGGGTGTGCAAGAGGCAGCTGGTCGATGTTTCTCTCTCATTGACGTTTCTAGCTCTCTATCTCTCTCCCTTCCTCTCTGTAAAATATCAATAAAATATATTTTAAAAAATAAAAAATAAAAATAAAAAGTTGTTCCCTTAATAAATAATTCTGTTTATACATTAACTTTGAAAATGAGAAACATGAACAGATATACTTTCATATTTTTGATATGAAAAAGTAATTTAAAAGAAATGATAGCATTAGAAGATCTTTTGTTGTTATATTAGTAAAAATAAATACTTGATAAAGCATTTAAATATTCTGAAAACAGTTCAAAGAGTAGCTGTGTTGTCTTTGTTAGCTTTAATATATCTTGAGAATGCCCTTTTTTTTTTTAAGGCCTTACTTTATTCCTTGAGTCTTTTAAACAGCTAAATGATATTAAGTAAAACTTCTGAAATAGGGTGTATTGATGCTAATTGCTATTGTGTTGCAGCCTACTCCAGTTGGGGCAGTTCAGCAAGATCCTGCTCTATCATCAAACAGAGAAGCACATCAACACAGAGATAAGATGCAACAATCCAAAAACCAGGTTTGCTGTCCCTTTAGACAAGAAATGTCATAGTTTGTTTTATAAGTGCATTTGGTGTTTTGTCATGTCCAGGTGACTGCTTTTTATGTGTGTGTGTGTGTGTGTGTGTGTGTGTGTGTATTTACATGTGTGAGTAAGTGTATATATACACAGGTATATACGTATTGAAAGAATGAAATGCATGTTATTTTCTTCAACAGATAAAATATTGTATATACACGCACTAAATATGAGTTGAAAATACATATTTCCCCTATTCACTATTAATTATAAATTTATTATTCAGTGGTATAAATTAGTATAATTTTGAGCAACTTTTGACATATTAATAGAAGTATTTGGATATCTTATTGGAATGAATTGTAATAGCAGTTGATCCTTCTATCTATAGTCTAGCTTAATAAATTATTTACTGAATTTCTAGTATTTGAAAGTTACTATTTTACATGTTGCAGAAATGCAGAAGTAAGTAAACAATATGACCTATAAGAATTATTTTATAATGAGTGGCTAAGATTTCACTTAGTCTCTGTAATCATTCATACCTGGATATGGTTTAAACCTGGGCAAATTACTTAATCTCTCAAAACTTTAGTTCTGTCATCGATAAAAGAGAAATAATGCATGTTAATTCCTAGCATATAGTAAGCCTTCAATAAATCTCAATTCTCATGGTTAATGTTATTGTTATCATGATTATTACAATAAACTCACAAATAACTACATTACAAAGCAGAATAAGTTCCATCGCATGAAGTATTTTAATGAAGTGCCTTGGAAGATCATTAAGAACTATAAAGGAACTATGTAGGATCTATAAATATTTTAGGAGAATGTGTTTTTTGAGATCAGCTTGAAGAATGGAAGACATTTTCAAAGGCAGATAAAGGAATTAAAACTTTCTGGAGAGAGTGAACAGTATAAAATATGAAGCAGAAGTTTACAGATATAGACTGAAGAACAGCAAGCAGTTCAGTTTGTTAGGAGCAGAGAGTAGGTTCAAGATAATGCATAGAAGATGGATTTCCTTAGTTAAGGTGATTGAGAGCTGTTGAACTTTTTGAGCAATGTTTTCACTTTCTCATTTTTAAAAAAAAGTTTTATTGGAGCCATCTTTGGCATAAGAAATTTTGTTATCACTGAGTTAAAAAGTGTCTTTAGTATTTTCGATTTTAAACGTTTTTAGAGACGAATAATGGTTTATCCTTTACATCTTTTATCCCATCAGAGTTCTAGTGAGGGTTAAACAACGGATGAAAAATCAAAGGAAAAAAACACAACTTGTTAAAAATCATCACAAAATAAAGTGCTACTTTTAGGGGATATTTAACAGTATTCTTTAAAGTACAGCCAGTTTAAAATTTAGTTTTAGAATTTTGCCTTAGAAAAATTGGGACGATAAAGGGTCTTGCACATGAATTAATTCAAAATATAAATTACAACTTGTTGATAGCTTAAGTGCTCTGATAGATGCTGTGTATAGAAAGAAAGGGCTCAGAAGTCAAGACTCAAGAGTTAGTATTTAATAAGTCAGTTAATTTCTCAAATGTATTCTGGAAGAAAATAATTCATATTCTCTGAACATTTCTACTTGAGCTGTTAGGTATTGTAATAAGTGAAGCTCTTCTTTTGTTGTTGAAAAAACTTTAGTTTAAATATTTTAGGGGTTAACTTCCTACATATTTCAGACATATCTTACTAGCTAAATTGTTAGCTCACTGAGGGTGGGAACCATATGTTACTCATGTTGTCATTGTTCAACTAAATGTAGAGAGTCAGTGTTTTTTTTTCTCCCCTGGAAATCCTTTAATATAGCTTACTTATTGAACTTGAAACCTGGATATGCAGACTGTCATTATAATAGAAAAAGTTGTATATCTAGAAAAAAAATTCTTAATTATCTGTGAAGCAGTAAACAGTTTAAGTTGTATGAGAAACTCATAGTTCATAATCCCAAAAGAAATAAAGTTAATTCTTTAAATGGCTAGAACTTTCGCTATGTCCCAAAGTAAACAATTTTTAACCTAGAGTCAATGCTTGAAGTTCAGTGGATCCTGGTATTTTATAGAAAGTGTTGGGTGCATGTAAATGTTTATTCTACTATCTTCTTAAAGAGGTTAGTGACCCCCAAATGTTGCCTTTTGTCCCTAAGCAACATTTAGATATTTGTCTCATCTATAGCATCATTTTCATTCTCCTATCCTGTTCAGATTTTATCTAATCTAATTTATTTAATTAAGCTACACATCTGCTAAATTCTGGTGATGAGTTTGGAGGGTTTAATGAAAAGACATTATAAAATTATCATTATTTTATGATTACATACTTCATACCACAAAGTATGTAATTTTGAATTGTGCAATTTAATTTAGGGAACTTAGTGCCTGAACTTTTATTCATTGTGTCTACTTGAATTTTAATATCTCTTCTCCTCCCAAAGGGTTTCTCTCACCACTGACATTCTTAGGCTCCCTATGTGCTTGGCCCTTTATGGCAAGATTTTCTTGACTCTGAAAAAGGAAGTAATGAGCACTAAAGGCTTTAGAACATGATGTAATTGTGTTAAGGAGCTAAGTAGTGTTATTGGAGAAGCAGTAGACTCTTGAGTTTGAATCTTTGCTGTACTCCTTGCTACCTCTGTGATTTAGGAAAGTATTTAACATCTCAGTGTCTTCATCAGTAAAATGAGGATAATACTACTTATCTCAAAATGAGATAACATATATAAAGCACCTCATGCAGAACCAACATGTCATAGAAACTTAAAATATTGTATTTATTTCTCCCCTTCTTTTTATTAGTCCTGTCCACATTTTCCTGAAACATAGAATCAAACCCTTCTAATTCTGCTAGTAGTTTATTAGTCTGTAAGTTATTACCATGCAACTTTGCCAAAGTCATCTAAAAGCATCAGGAATTATCGGCCTATTTCAGGGAAATGGGTTCCTTAATTTGAACCAGATAAAAAGAGATTAAAGAAGCATATTTAGGATTGTTACTTTTAAAATTGTCATATTCTCATAGTATTTTATGTAGCACTTTTAACTTTTCAACAAACTTCTCTGTTTTCTCATATTATCTTCACAATCAGAAGCAGGAGAGAAAAATTTTCTAGAATATTAGGAACAACTATTTAAGTATTATTTTTTTTTCTTGTCTTGCCAGAAGTTGTTCCTCATCAGAAAACTAATGAGAACCCCTACTGTAGAAAATATAATGAATGGCTTTCTGGTTCGCTTGTGCTTGATTCCATGTGCTTTCTTGGGCCATCATTTTTACCTCCCTGTTCTTTGTTAATTTCATTTATAAAGTTAGAGGGTGGAGTCTGTGACATCTAAAATTTTTTCACTTCTAAAATTCTATGAGTGTATTTTATTTTTATGGCTGATCATGACATAATTGTAGCAGTTTAATTAAAATCTCTCCACATGCAGTATCATTGCATCTGTGACTCAGAATAGTAAGGGTATTTTAAAATTTCCTTTTATACGTTTGTTTTCAATATTATAAGGATGAGATGTTTAACATATTGGGTTTTTCTTCTTCCATCCATGCCACATGCATTAAATAAATGGCAGTCGGCAGACCACAGGGCAGCTTGGGACTCCCAGCAGGCAAATCCCCACCATTTGAGAGCTCACCTTGCAGCAGACAGACATGGTGGCTCGGTACAGGTATTTTCTGATTTTTGCATGAGTGATTATTTCCCAAATTTATACCACTAACCCTTTTTTGGAACTCGTGGCATGATTTCATATCCTAATGAAAAACTTGTTGCTGAACTCTCCATAATTCTGTTCCTTTGTATTTAACCAAAAAGCAAAATTAACATGGTCTAGGAAGACCGACAGAGATACTGAGATTTTGCCTTTGTCCATTTTTGTAAGTACATATTACAGGTTAGAGAAACAAACTGCATTACTTGAAATATGTGCTAAACTTGAGTTTTCAACAATAAGTTCAGTCTTTTTAAGTAGCTTTAGGTAATAGAACATTTTTAATCCTTTTCCTTTTATTGATATGTCTCCTTTAAATTCTAGTCAGTTAAGTAGATATCAATTTTTTGCATCCTAAATATTCAGAATGTACTTTCTGATTAATTAGTCAAATAAACATATCCCTGATTTTTTTTATAATGGTATATTTTGTTTGTACTTATAGAATATCAGATGGAGAAAATAATTTCAAGGACAAGTATATATTAAATATTCTCAATTTTCTGGATATTTACGAACATTTAAAGCAGTCTCATTTTTTTGATGTGTTTTCTTTCCCTTTTCTATATACTAAGAGATAGCTACAATGTTCTGTCCTCTCATGCCCTCTAAGTTTTAGACTTTTATGTGTATTATAGAAATGGGGAAAGATTACTGAGTCTCTTAGTTCTTTTAAAATGTTGGCTTAAGGTAATCTAAATGCTGTTTTCAAGTAATTGAGATCATAAATTATATTTCAATCTACTTTAATATAGAACCTTTTACTCTACATATTTCCATTTGAAATACACACATGCATGCACGTACACACACACACACACACACACACACACACACCCTTCCTACTGAATCTATGCGATGGATTTTATTCTTTCTTGATTTAAATTTTAAAATTTAGTTCTTGATTAAATTGTATAAGTTCTCATGTTTTTCTCACCATTAAATTTTAGATGTAATTTAAATTATATAAGCAGTATTTTTATAGGAGTTTATAGTCTATGGAACTTTTAGTTACATGTAATAGAGGTATTTGAGTAGTTGTGTTTTTTTTTAAGTATATTGTATTGATTTTTTTACAGAAAGGACGGGAGAGAGACAGTTAGGATCATTGATGAGAGAGAAACATCTATCAGTTGCCTCTGCATACCTACCACTGGATATGTGCCCGCAACCAAGATACATGCCCTTGACCGGAATCGAACCTGGGACCCTTGTGACTTCGGACTGACACTCAGTCCACTGAGCCAAACCGGTTAGGGCAGTAGTTCTATAAAAGTTTAGAAAGAGGGACTTAGAGGCAAGGATGCCTGAATTGTAAAATTTTTAATGATCTCTATTCATATAATTGGAAAAGTTAATTGAACAAATTATATTTAGTTTGCATAACTCAAGCTGGGTTGTGTATGTACCTGTATACATTCACATGTCTTTTTAGTGTTGTATGTTATAGCAAGTGTTTACTAAATACTCAAGGAAGTCTGCCACAGAAGGCAAATGGGTTTGATTATATTGGCTCATCACTTCAGTTACTTATATTCTATTTTTTCACATGTTTTTAAAGACATATTTGAACTCTGCTCATTTTTCATAATCCCTTTAAAACTGTTCTGCCTGTAAAGCCTATATCTGGCTTCATTCTAATACTGAATAAGTGATCAGTTTTACTTGAAGGAATTTTATTAACATATAAGTAAAAAACATACATTTTATACTACTTTTATTAACTTCCTCAATATATTGAGTTGCTCTCAGTGTGGCACCACTAAGGTGGTTCCAGTTGATATGCAAGATTAAACCTTTTGTCATTTTAACCTACAGAAAGATCCTCAGATATTCTTTATTACTGATGTACTTTTCATAGCAACTGAATCTTGGAGTCTAAATTTGAGCTCCTTGTCTTTCTAGAATTATTATATAAAGGGTGGGGCAAAAATAGGTTTACAGTTGTTCCTATGGAAAATAGTACAATATTTAAAAAATAATAAAATAAGAATAAACTGTTTGCATACTCACAACTGTAAACCTACTTTTGCTACACGCTGTGTAATATGGATCAGACATATCGCTTACCAAGTTCATTTCATTGTGGTTCAGAGCACAAGTTCTGGAGTCAGATTTGAGTTCAAATTCTGTGCCTTAGATTGTTTTTAAAAAGTAGTTAGCATAGAGGCAGGGCTTAGGCAGTGATAAAGAGTAGAATAATTTATTGCTTTACAAATTAAGAAACTTGACTAATTTCATCTCTAGGAAGCAAAGTGTAGAGGTTCAGCCAAAAGAAAGCATTGTCAAATGCTATCTTTTTAGTGAGACCATGCTAATTTCCTGACCAGAAGGATAGGGCTATATATCTAACTAGAGGCCTGGTGCATGAAATTCGTGCATGGGGAGTGTTCCTCAGCCCAGCCTGTACCCTCTCCAATCTGGGACCCCTTGAGGGATGTCAAACCGCCCCTTGAGGGATCAGGACTAAATGGGTGGTTGGACATCCCTCTCACAATCCAGGACTGCTGGCTCCCAACCACTCGCATGCCTCTGCCTGATTGCCCCTAACTGCTTCTGCCTGCCAGCTCGATCACCCCCTCAACAGTCCACTGCCAGCCTGATCAATGTATAACTGCTCACAGGCTGGCCCAATTGCCCTTAACTACCCTCCTCTGCTGGCTTAGTCATCCCTGACTGCCCTCCCCTGCCAGTATGGTTACCCCTAACTGTCATCCCCTGCAGGCTTGATTGCCCCCAAATACCCTCCCCTGCTGGCCTGGTCACCCCTAACTGCCCTCCCCTGCAGGCCTGGGTCCCCTCCCCAACTGTTCTCCCCTGCAGGCCTGGTTTCCACAACTGCTCTCCCTTGCTGGCCTGATCTCCTCCAACTGCCTTCTGCTGGCCTAGTCACCCCTAACTGCCCTCCCTGCTGGCCTAATGGCCCATAACTGCCCTCCCCTGCATGCTTGGATCCCCCCACAACTGTCCTCCCCTGCAGGCCTGCTCTCCCCCCAGCAACTGCCTTCCCCTGCTGGCCTGGTCTCCCCTAACTGCCCTTCCTTGCAGGCCTGGGTCCCCCTAACTGCCCTCCTCTGCCAGCCCGGTCACCCTTAACTGCCCTCCCTGCAGGCCTGATCTCCTGCAACTGTCCTCCCTGTAGGCCTGGTCCCTCCCAACTGTCCTCCCTTGTAGGCCTGGTCTCCCCCCACCAAAACTGCCCTCCCATGCAGGTCTGGTTTCCCCCAAATGTCTTCCCCTACAGGCCTGATCCCCCAAAATGCCCTGCTCGGCAGGCCTGGTCTCCCCCAACTGCCCTCCTCTGCTGGCCTCTTCACCCCTAACTTCCCTCTCTATTGGTCTGATCCCCCCAAATTGCCCTCCTCTGCAGTCCTGGTCCTCCCCAACTGCCTTTCCCTGTTGTCTTGGTCCGCCTCAACTGCCCTCCCCTGCAGACCTGGTTCTCCCCCAACTACCCCCAACTGCCCTCCCCTGCCAGCCATCTTGTGGTGGCCATCTGTGTCCTCATGGGACGAGCTGTCTTTGACCACATGGGGGCGGCCGTATTTTGTCTTGGAGTGATGCTCAATTTGCATATTACTCTTTTATTTAGATAGGATAATTTTTTCCACTCGAGAGACTAAGAATACTATTCAGATATCTAAAGACTTTAGTATGAATCTGTCTTGGCTTGTATGTGTTATGGAGAAGCTCCTAGAAGAATCAAATGTGTCCCTCTCTGCTCTCCTTAGAATCATGGGTAATTAATATGGCTGAAAAAATTAGACCTATCACTTTCAATTTATGTCCATTCATTATTTAGCAAATCTCCTATCTAATAAAATAGTAATATGCAAATTAACAATCATTTTGCTACACCCACAACCCACACCCACCAGCCAACCAGGAGCAACTGTGCAAATTAACCCAACCAAGATGGCTGCAGTCACAGAGTGAGCAGGAGACTTGGGTTTCCCCAGCAATAGAGGAAGCCAAGGTTTCCTGCACACCATGGCATGCCCAGGCCTCCACTCAAGGCTACAAAGTTTCAATTATTGAAGATAAATAAACCCCAACAAAAATGGCGGCAGCCACAGAGCTGGAGAGAGCAGGAGGTTTGAGTTGACCCTGGCGATAGAGGAAGCCAAGGTTCCTGCACACCCTGGTCTGCCTTGGCCTCCACTCAAGGCTACAAAGTTTCAATTATAGAAGATAGATAAAACCCAGATACCAGGGTCTCTACTTGGGTCACCGGGGGTCATGGCTGGCCTGCAAACTACCACAGCCCCCTCGCTCAGGCCACCCCACACCCCAAGGAAACCCCTACCCTGATCCAAGACACCTTTCAAGGCAAACCAGCTGGCCCCCTCCCATGCACCAGGCCTCTATCCTATCTAATAAAAGAGTAATATGCAAATTGATCATCATTCCAACTTACAAGATGGCTGCCCCTATGTGGTCAAAGATGGCTTCCCCCATGTGGACACAGATGGCCCCCACAAGATGGCCAGCAAGGGAGGGCAGTTGAGGGTGACCAGGCTGACAGAGGAGGGAAGTTGGGGGTGTCTGGGCCTGCAGGGAAGGGCGGTTGGAGGATACCCAGGCCTGCAGGGGAGGGCAGTTAAGGGCAAACAGGCTGGCAGGTGAGCAGGTAGACAGGACAAACAGGCTGGCAGGGGGGAGGGCAGTTAGGCATTAAACAGGCTGGCAGCAGATGGTTAGGGGGTGATCAGGCTGGGAGGCAGAAGCGGTTAGGGGCAATCAGGAAGGCAGGCAGGCAAGCAGTTGGGGTCCAGCAGTCCTGGATTGTAAGAGGGATGTCTGACTGCCTGTTTAGTCCTGATCCTACTGGGCCTGGTCTCCCACAACTGCCCTACCAGGATCGAGCCTAAACGGGCAGTCGGACATCCCTCGAGGGATCCCAGATTGGAGACGGTGCAGGCTGGGCTGAGGGATACTCCCCCCCCCCCCCCACCCCGTGCATGAATTTTGTGCTGCACTGGGCCTCTAGAATACATATAAATGTCTACTAGGGTCTTGGCACTGTGCTGGATTCTTTGAATAAAAGGAGGAATGACAGATATATGGTACCTATCTTTGGAACTTTTAGTCAGTAGGGGAGGCTAATAAACAAGCATAAGTGGAGAAAACTTAAGGGGGGGAGAGAGAGAAATTGAAGAACTAAATAAAATTCAGTCAAGCTGGTGTGTATTGAGAAAGGAGACTGAGAAGTAGGCAGGAGACAAGTCATGAAGGCTCTTAACAGGTCTTGTTATTTAATTTGGACTTCATTCTGAGGATATTGGGTAGCCATAAGGAGAATTAGACAGGGAACTAACTTGATTATATAGTGTTCTCTAAAGATTTCTGTTACTAGGGACTAGATTGAAGGGACCCAAGTGTAAGGCAGGGACACAGCTATCAAGTCTGTAGCTGAGGGGAAACAAAGGGTAGTGGAGATGAGAAGAAATAAAAGCATGTGAAAGATAATTAGAAGACAGATTGCAGTTGGATATGGAGGCTGGGGGAAAGGTAGGGCTCAGTTATCCCTTTTTGATAGGTTTCTACCTGCCAAATGAGGATCTCCAAAAGGGTACAGCTGGCAGCAGCTGTTGCTAACTTCTAATTCCACTGTAGCACAACTCCACTGGGCTCAAAGCTAACTGAAAACCTGATCCTATAAAGCTGAGAGGTAATTGCAAGCAGAGGAAAGAAGACAAATATTAAGGACACTACTTACTGAAAAAATACCTTACATTGTATGGTATACTTCCTGATTGTTTGGAACTCTGTAGTTGTACAGCTTTTGATTTCCATTTAAGGAGTAATGTGACTGAGCACTTGGGAAAAACTAGGATCATGATGCCAGTGTGTTGAGCAGCTATGCACTGTTGATGAAAAGAAAAGAATAACATGAATAAACAGTTTGATATTTTAATCAGTATATCTTCAGAAACAAAAACAGGTGATGGTAACAGCAAAATGTATCTTGAAATGGTAAGAAAACATATGTAGTTAAAAGTCATATCAGTATTAGATGTCTTATCTCAGTTCTTTATTATGCTAATTGTTAATAGTGAGCTTTCTAAAACTTCAAATAAACAGTTTCAGTTTTCTCTATCAAATCTGAACAATCACATTTTTCTGGGGTACTAAAATCTTCAAAAGAGAGGTAGTGATAGGAGAGAATAGTAGTTCCCCATTATTTAGGGGGAAACATTCCAAAACCCCAGGGGATGTTTAAAACTGAGATAAAACTGAACCCCGTATATTACTATTTTTTCCTATACATAAAGGTCTATGATAAAGTTTAATTTATAGGTAAAAAATTAACAACATAACATAAAATAGAACAGTTATACTGTAATAAAATGTCATGTGAATGTCATCTCTCTCAAAATATTGTATTGTACTGAACTCATCTTTTCACTTAAAAGAAGCACTTTACAACTTCTCCTTGGCATGTTCAAATTGCCAGCATCCATTATTAAGTAAAACAAGGATTACTTGAACACAAGCATTGGGATATTATGACAGCTATCGTATATGGGTAATGAATACAGTGTGGATACACTGGAAAAAGGGTGGTTCACTGCCTACGTAGACAGTGCAGGATGGCAAGCAATTTAAAACTCTGACTAGTTTATTTCTGGAATTTTCTATTTAATATTTTCAGACCTTGGTAACTGAAATGGTGGAAAGCAAAACCGAGGATAAGGTGAGATTACTGTAGTTACAGCTTTTATTACATAAGTAGTTTCCAGCTTATCTCTATTAGGTTTAGGTTAGGAAATTTTTTGTCTAGTTATCATTGGGTTAAATCAGCATTACCAATTTATGTTGATATTTTTTATAGTAACATTTACAGTAATGTCTTGAAAGACAGGAATACTAAAAGAATATTGTGTTCTGCTTAATTCTTCCATAAGTGAAAATTAGACTGGAAATCTGTTTGGTTTATGTTTGTTGAAAAACAGTGAGAATGTCCTATGCCTTCAGATTATCAGTTAGAATATGAAGAATTTCAATTATAACTCTAGCTATAGTTTTTAAAATATTATGTTGCTATCTCCCATTTATTTATAAAAAAGTAGTTCCATCATTTTGATGTATGTACATATGTACCTTATGTTATTTATTAATTATTTACCACAAATAAAGGTCAGGAATTGTTATCTTTTAATTATTTTTTACTGTTTCACTTTATTACTGCTGTGTATGTGCTCCATGTGAGTGATGTAGGTGCATTCTGACTTACGGTGAAAATGTGCGTTATGTCGTGTTGTATAGTAGTTTCTCAAGATCTTCGACGTAACCAGAGGACCTACTGTATATGAGAAATTTGGTTTTGTATAGTACCTGTGCACCCTAGCTCAGGTTTGATAAACTCTTTGGAAATTACTCTAGTTTATCAGAAATGCAAATTTAACTGGGTGTTCTATATATATATATATATATATATATATATATATATATATATATATATATAATTGTTTTTTTCACAGAGAGGAAAAGAGAGGGATAGAGAGTTAGAAACATCAATGAGAGAGAATTGTTGATCAGCTGCCTCTTGAACACCTCCTACTGGGGATGTGCCCGCAACCCAGGTACATGCCCTTGTCCGGAATCAAACCCGGGACCTTTCAGTTCGCAGGCTGATGCTTTATCCACTGAGCCAAACTGGCTTCGGTGGGTGTCCTATATTTTATCTGACATCCCCTAACTCACTCAATGCTTCTTCAACAAGCTAGTTTATAGATAGACTAGAGGCCCTCAGCCTGGCCTGCCCCGTCTCACAGTCCAGGAGCCCTGAGGGGTAGGAGGTGATGCCCCATCATACCTCTGCTGCTGCCACTACTGGCAGAGCAAGCCTCAGTCGGCCCTGATTACCTGAGCCTCAAGACAGCCCTGGGCAGCTGGGCAGCCACCATCTGAGGCTTGCCTGCGCCTTGGGCCAGCCCTGGATGGCTGGGGGCTGAGGGAAATGGGAGACTCTGGAGGCAGGCGTGTGGAGCAGCTGAGCCCGCCTGGGGGCAGGCTCAGCTTTGCTGCATGCCTGCTGTCCGGTGGGACTGAGGGGACTAGGCGCCGCCATGTTGTGGCTGTGGTCACCATCATCTTTGAAGGTGTGACAGTCAATTAGCATATTCCATCCTTATTGGCTGTGGGTGCCGCCATCTTTGCAAGGCATGAGGGTCAATTAACACATTTCCTCTTTATTAGATAGTATGACTTTATTTATTTATTTAAATGTATTTTATTGATTTCAATGGAAACATCACTGATCAGTGAGAATCATTAATTGGCTGCCTTCTGCATGCTCCTATTGGGGATCAAACCTGCTACCTGGGCATATGCCCCTGACTGGAATCAAACCTGGGACTCCAGTCTTCAGGCTGACACTCTATCCACTGATCCAAACCTGTTAGGTCTGTGGTTGGCAAACTGTGGTTCGTGAGCTGCCTGCGGCTCTTTGGCTCCTTGAGTGTGGTTCCACAAAATACCATGACCTGGGCAAGTCTATTTTGAAGAAGTGGCGTTTAGAAGAAGTTTAAGTTGAATGACTTCTTTTGGAAATAGATTGGGCAGGCTGTCATTAAGTGAATCATCATTTATCTCCCACATGAGCTGCAGGTTGTTTCCCACCCTCTTCTCTCTCTCTCTCTCTCTTTTTTAAAATAGATATTTTATTGATATTTTACAGAGAGGAAAGGAGAGGGATAGAAAGCCAGAAACGTCGATGAGAGAGAAACATCGACCAGCTGCCTCCTGCACACCCCCCACCGGGGATGTGCCTGCAACCAATGTACATGCCCTTGACCAGAATCGAACCTGGGACCTTTCAGTCCGCAGACTGATGCTCTACCACTGAGCCAAACCGGTTTCGGCACCACCCTCTTCTCTTAAACTCTGATGTTCTAATAGGAAGACTGCAGCCTGGTTGCCTTTTTTTTTTAATCTCTTAAAATAAGAAATGCACTAAGTTTTTTTTTATCAGAGTGGGAATATCAGAGAAAATTTGAGAACAAGAACAAAAAAACCCTGTAAAATACCTGAATCATTTTTTTCAAATGTCAGACCTCAAAGCTTCTGTCATTTTTATACAAACTTTCATTAAGGAAATCAGCCTGATGAACACTAATGTTTTAGAGACTTTTACGTTCTAGTTTGAGTTAAAATTCTAGAAATGTTAGTTAACGGGAATCATTTTTGAATTTGACTTATAAAAATAATTTGTATATATTTGTTTGATTGATTGCTTGTTTGATTTAGGTTTCTAGGAATATGATGATACATTATTATATACTAGAGGTCCAGTGCACAAAATTTGAGCATGGGTAGGGTCCTTAGGCCTGGCTGGCAATCAGGGCTGATCTGAGGGGCCCACCAGTGGGTGGTGAGGGCACCTGTTGTAGCTGGCTTGGAACCTGTGCGCTGGGGGAAGCTCCTGTGTTGAGCATCTGCCCCTTGGTGATCAGTGTATGTCATAGCGACTGGTCATTCCGCCATTCAGTCGAAAGCCTAATATGCAAACTGACCGAATGGCGGACTTAGCAACAAAAAGACTGGTGGAACGACTGGTCACTATGACACACACTGACCACCAGAGGGCATACGCTCAATGCGGAAGCTGTCACCTGGTGGTCAGTGTGCTCCCACAGGGAGAGTGTCGCTCAGCCAGAAGCCAGGCTCACAACTGGTGAGTGGGGCATTGGTGGGAGGAGTGGGCCTAAGCCATCTGTTGGACATCCCCTGAGGGCTCCCAGACTGTGAGAGGGCACAGGCTGGGCTGAGGGACACCCCTCCCGAGTGCACGAATTTTGTGCACTGGGCCTCTAGTTTATAATGTCTTTGTTTCTTCTTTGTAAGTCCATTTGCCAAAAGACCACTAGTTTATGTGAAAACAATTTTGATGCTATGATATACTCACAAGTCACTGGTGTTAAGAAGCCAACTTTATTATAGGACTTTGTTACCCCATTGAATCTATTCTGATCCTGGGATATTGGCCTTCATTCAGAGGGTTAGGGAATCTGGGGAGCCTGGGAAATATTACATTTAAAAATTACATAAAAGAAGATGTTACTTCTTTTACATCTGGTTCTGGTCAGGTAAAATGGGATTTGAAACATTTCAGTAAAATAAATTTTATTAAAGTTAGGCATGACTTTGTGTAAACTGGAGTAAATCAGATTATATAATTACTATAATTATTAGAGGCCCAGTGCATGAAATCGTGCATAGGTGGGGCCTGGCTGCCCTGCCCTGATGGGGTCCTTTCAGGGCCAATCAGGGTGGGGGGCCTATTGGGGTGGGGCTGGCTGGGAGGAGATGTAGGTGATGGGCTGGCTGGTCCTGCCCCTGATCAGGGTGTGTGTGTGTGGGGGTGATCTGGGGCAGGGCTGGCTCAGGGTAGCCGGTCAGAGCCCCCATCAGCTGGTCGACTGCTATAGCGTGCATCATAGCAACTGGCCCTTCTGGTTGTTCTTGTCATCATTATAGATGAGGCTGACAGTAATAATGATGGCCACCAATTATTGAGCTCTACTACATGCCAATCACTACTTTATATACTGATTTCATTTCATCCTTAAGCAGCCTTGCTAAATAGATAATACTGTTTCCAATCTCATAGTTGAGCACACTGAGGTTTAGCAAGATAGGATATCTTCCCCAAGGTCAAGTAGCTGATAAGTGGCAGAGCTAGGTTTTGAATCTAGACCCATCTTATTCCAAAGTCTCCAGCTAGTGCCAAGTGATAAAAATGTACAGGAAATGAGGATTGAGCAAAGACAACTGAATATATTTTCTAGGAATTGTTGTGCAAGAAAACCCTTCTGGTGTAGGGGTGGAATACATATTGCAAGGAGTTAAGGAATAAGTGAATGGGGAAATTTTCTAAAAATTGAAATGGAAATTTAAAGCTTGTTTTCGAGAAATGTGGGGGAGGGCAAGAAGTAGTACAGTATGGTGAATTTGTAGGACCAAGTAAATTTGGGAGTTTCATTATAGTTTTTATCTTGTTTTAGGATTTACATTTATTTCAACAAATATTTATTGAGTGCCTACTTTATGCCAGGTAAATGAAAGAGATATAGTAGGAAATAACACAGAATACTTGTGCTGAGTTTAATTTTTATTCAGGTGGATGTGGTTGTCAAGAAACAAAATCAATCAGAAAAATGTCAACATGGATACATGTTATACAAAGAGTTAAAAATAGAATATAATATGTAAGAGAGTGTCTGCATGGAAGTTTTAGATTGTATGATAGGCCCTTGTTAGAGCCATTATCTGAGGATCTAAAAGATAAGATGACCAATAAGCAGGAAGGGAATTGAGGAAGTGAGAACAGATAAGCCCAGGCCTTAGAGTAAGGATAAGCTTGACAAGAGTAGCTGGAGGCTGTTGGGGGAAAGTGGTATGATGTCAGAGGTAGGCATGGCTCAGATCTTTTATTATAGGGCTGTGTAAATTGGTGTAAAGAGCCTGGAACTTCATTCTAAATGAAGTGGGATGTCTGGCACTTGAAGATTCTTAAGCAGGTAATTATACATGGCCTAATTTACATCTTAAAAGGCACACTCTGGCTGTTGTGTGGGAAATACATCAATGGGGGAGGGGATACAAGTAAAAGCAGAAGGCTGGTTAATAGCTTTTTGCCGTTATTCACACAAGAGATATTGGTGGCTTGGACTGAAGTCTTAGTAATAAAGGGGGGAGAGCTGACTAGATTTTGAATGTTATCTCTGGGGAGGATACAATAGGACTTGCTGATGAATTAGATATGCCTTTCAGTTGAGAGGAATCATAATGTCTCCTGGATTTGGGGCTTTAACAACTGGGTGAATGAATGGGCATTATGAGAGGGAGACCTGACCATGATTACATTGAAATGAAGGATTCATTGAAAGAAGCAATATTGAAGGTTACAAGGGACATAATTCATGATGAAGCAAGGTACCAAAAGAGTGAGCATATAAGAAGAGATTGAGAGAGAAATGTAGGATTTAGTTTTAAAAATCAGAAGGAAGGAGACACAGGACAGAAATTTCAAATGAAAAGGAAGTTGGAAAGCAAATATTGGAAAACCTTGACCTTTACTAAAATGCTAGGCCTATTACCGTGTTCACTTAGGAGCAACTACCTACATATTGTTTTATGTTCCTCATATTAACTTTCTAATGAAAGTATTTTAAGCATAATTATGTTTATCATTGTGTAACCTGTTACTTTGCACATATATAATTTCGTTTGTTTGTTTTTGCAGGTTGTAAGTTCTACAAATGGAGAGTTAAACACAGATGACCCTACTGCAGGACGTTCAAATGCACCCATCACAGCCCCTACGGAAGTAGAAGTGATGGATGAAACCAAGTATGTGTTCGTTTTGCTTGTTTGAGTAACTTTTTGTTCTGAAACTATGCATGTCTAACATTGATAGTCATGCACAATTATTTCAGGAATGTTTTTTCAAGGAATAGGGGCCTATAAAATAAGTGATATGTTTATTTTAATCACTTTAGAATTGTGCTATTTCAGTAAATATTTTAATATGGAATAGTTATTTAAGAACTATGCTCAAATTCTTATTTAGAATCAATAGCCTATTTTTACGAGTGTTGATGCATGAAAATTATTGCTATATTATAGATTCTCATTTTTCTTTAAGCATAAGAATATTTTTTTTAAAATTTTATAGTATGTTGCATGCATTAATATTAGTTTTAACTTAGTGTTTTGCGAGTTTAAATTATAATGCTACCTGGGGAAAAATTAAGCTTGAAAAACAATGTGATAATTTCAATGTGGGCTGTTTCTGATGATCTCTCTCTCTCTCTCTTTTTTCCTTGTATTTTTTTTTTTTTTTTTTTATGTTTGTGTATAGCTGCCAGAAAGTGTTGAACATGTGGTGAGTTCCCAAGTGTAGGCAGGCAGAAATAGCTCCGTTGTCTGTAATTTCAAAGATTTTTAGCACCATGTTGTGTTTTTTAAAAAACGTACCTTTCAACATAGACATTATAATTTGTAAAAGTTGTTCAAAAGAATTTGATATCATTTACATTAGCTCTTAAAAAGCAAGCAATCATTGTTTGAGGAGCTCTTTTGCCTGCTGCAACTTTTGCTTCAAGTAACATAGATTTGGGTGCATTTTTTAATTGAGTAGCTACACCAATCCTGCTTGTGCTTGTGTATTTGTTTTACAACACAGAGGCTTTATTTGCTATTTTAGATAGAAAGACAGGCTTTTGAGATAAGTTTTCTTTCTTCCTGTTTGTGATTATTAAATACACATAGTAAACCCCTTACCCCAACCGCAATACTATTACTAAAACAATATTTCACTTACTAACTAATAATATTGCTATTGTTAACATATGCATTGATAAATTTCATGATAAACTATAGTTGATAGAGTGTTATGAAAAATCTTCATATAATTATTTCCTATTAGTTTCAGATATTATAAAAGATAATATTTCTATCAGTTGAGGTCATGTTGAATTTAACTATGGCTGATCTTTGCCTTTAGTTGTTATGCTGTGTCTAAATGCCCCTTTCAGTTTCAGGACAATTTTTGAGTTAGCATTGGAGTGAATAAAGAAAGTTGCTTCTTAGATTAATAAATTTTGGATCGTTCTATTCATATCCAAAGCAAACCTTACATAATTTCCAAAATAATTTTCCTTTGCTGACTTCAAAATGAGGAAATTGATGTGGATATTTCTTTATTTAAAAAAAAATATTTAATGATTTTTAGCGAGAGGAAGGGAGAGAAATGTTCTGAGAGCACAACATTTATTGGCTGCCTCTAGCATTACCCTCCTCCCCCACTAGGGATCAAATCTGCAACCCGAGCATGTGGCCTGACTGGGAATCAAACTGGCAACCTTTTGGTGCTGGGGTTATTGATGGTATGACTTGGTTTAGTGGATTGCAGGATATAATTAGTCAACTACATCCTTGTACATTTTTATGTCAGAAATAAAAACAACAGTCTATGCTCACGTGTGCAGTCTAAGTAGAGTTATAGAAGTAGGGTGGTAGCGTGGCCAATTAGAATGCACAGGTCCTTTGCAGTTAGACAGGTTGTAGAATCCTACCACTGTCACATCGTTACCTTCTTCAGGCTTGTTTTTTTTTCTGTCAAATCTATATATATAAAAAGCCAGTGATTGTAACAGCCATAATGACCAGTAGTTATGACACCCATTGTGGCCCACCAAGCAGCCCAATTGGGGGGGGGGGGGGCTGGCTGGCCAACTTTGAGGCCCCTCCCCCCTGCCTGCCTGCTCCTGATCAGACTCTCCCATCCCAATCAAGAGTGGGCCTACGGCCAAATGCCCTCTCCCTTCACCAGGGCCAGCCTTGTCTCCCATCAGCTCGCCATACTACGAAAGGCCCACAGTCCCTCCCCCCTGGCTGGCTCACTCCTGATTGTACCCTCCACCCCAATAGGGGGCGAGGCTGGCCAGCCAATCTCCTGAAGCCCCTCCCTCTACTCCCCTCCCAGGTTGACCCCTCACCCTATGAGAGGGTCCGCCAGCCAACCACCCATGGCTCCTCCCCCGGGCCGCTGGCCCCCCAGTTGGCATCCCTTACCCCATTTGGGGGTGGGGCCTGTTGGCCAATCACCTGAGGCACCTTCCCCCACTAGCCCAGCCCTGATGGGGCCCAGATCGGGCCCCGATTGGGGCAGGCCAGCTGGCCAACCTTCCGCCATCTCTTCATCCTGACAGGCCCAGCCCAGGTTGCACGAATTCATGCACGAATTTGTGCATGGGGCCTCTAGTGAGGCCAATAATAACTACCTCATAGAACTGAGAAAGTTAAATGTGATAAAACACTGGTATTTTGTCTGGCAGGTGGCAGGCACTCAGTAGTTATCACCCCGGTTTATCTCTTCTCTCCAGTTGCCTGGGACCTTTCTCATCTGTGCTCTTCCCAGGCTGTACTTCTGTCTTTGTCCCATAGTTTTACTTCCATACTCACGACTCTTCACTGAAACTGGCTGTTTCTCTGTTCATATCTTCCTAGATACCTATCAACCAAAGCTATTGTATATATATTTTTTCATTTATTCCTTCAACAATTACACTGCTCTGATAACACATTTGCCTTCAGTAGAGTACACACCAGTCAGGAAGATTGCAGTTGTGTTAGCATACATCAGTATATGACTAAATGCTATGGAAACGGTATAAAGAGAAAGACTACTTACTGACAGGACGATCAGAGAATGCTTTATGGAAGGGAATTTGAAGAATGACATTGTAATTGAATTAGTTAAGATGGGTGTGGATGTTTATGGGTTTGGGTTGGAAGATGAGAGAAAAAGCAAGTAAGTTGTGGGAAGATTATTCCTAAAGGAAAGGTTCTATGGTGCTCGGAACACCATGCACCGAGGCCTGTCACACCTTTCCCAGCTCCATTTTCCATTCTGAAGCCTGTGTCCTATTGGTTCCATTCTGTCATCAATATTCTATTCTCTTTATCCATTTCCCACTTCCTGAAACTTCTTGAATTTCTTACAAACAAGGCTTTTTTCATTTTTAGATCTCCAATGTCTAAAACAGTATGCCTTAATAAATTATTACTGAACTAGAGGCCCAGTGCATGGGATTTGTGCACTGGTGGGGGCATGGCCTGTGGGGATTGGCCCGCTGTGAGAGCGCATTGGCCACCAGGGGACAGCTTCTGTGTTGAGTGTCTGCCCCCTGGTGGTCAGTGTGAGTCATAGTGACTGGTTGACTGGTCATTCTGGTTGTTTGGCCCGTTCAGTCGCTGGGCTTTTATTATATAGGATAATTAACTATAAATAATGTATATCCATACAATGGATGACTAGGTAACAGTATAAAAACTAACATTGGTAACATTATGCTAAGTGAAAGAAGTAGACACAAAGGCCACATATTAAATAATTCCATTTAGATGAAATTTCCATAATAGGCAGATATATAGAGACAGGAAGCAGACAGTGGTTGTCTAGCGCAGGGAAGAGGAGTTTAGGAGTGGCTGCTAATAGGCAGTGTGGTTTCCTTAGGGTGGTGAAATGTTTTGAAGTTAGACAGTAGTGATTATTGCTGTACTGTTGTAAAAACCACTGAGTCGTACATTTTAAAAGGGTGGATTTTATGATATGTGAATTATATCTTACTAAAGCAGTTATTTTTAAAAAATGAATGTCAATCCATCATTTCAGTAAAGCTTTATTCCAGATAGGTTACAGAGAGCTTTAGAACTTTCCTAACCCTTCACTAGTTGAAAACTAAACACATAAAACTTTGCCTTTCCTTTCATCAGGGTTATTCTTACATTTCTACAAGTTTACGATTACATTCCTCATATTTTTAGTCTGTGATTCAGACATGATTTCTTTTTCTAAATTGCAAAGTATGCTTCTCTCTTTCACCATTTTATTATTGGTGAAGGAACCTACTTAGAATTATTTTTCAGAATTTGTTTCTGACTTCCTCTATTCTTACCTGTGATTGACAGAGATCCCTCTCATTGCATTCCATTAATTATAATGAGTCTCATGTTTCCTAAAATAGTACCTCATGGGATAAATATATGATTTCTGAATGATGGAAAGTATTCTATTCTCCTTGATATAAAGTGAATTCTTCATTAGTAACAAGGTTTTGCCTTTTTTACTGTAGCTAAGAATTTTTTTCAAGGCAGGTAACATAAAGAATAGCACTCTCATCATTCCTTCCAGGAATTAAAACAAGGCTTCCTTTAGCTTAGTTATCAAATTTTTAAGCAGTATGAAATAATTTTTTTTCTTTGTTTCTCTTTCTTTCCCCTTTCTAGCATTTACTGAGCAGTTATTGTGTGTTTGGTAATATGATTATTAGGAGAAATCAAGGCCTCCATTAGAGAAGATAGAACTATCCCAATTACTTTTACATGGTGGTTCTGTACTCTGGCTTCATCTCACAGTCTTCTGGGGAGTTTTAACAATAAGATCATACTTAGGCTGCATTATCAGCATTTCTGATTTAATTGCTCTGTGGTGGGTCTGGTTACCAGTCTTTTTAAAAAGCTTCTAAACTGATTCTAAGGAACAGCCATCATTGAGAATCATTGGTCTAGTACAGGGGTTACAGAATTAGCACTATGTAGGTTATAGTGTTGTTGAAGTTCAGAGACTGGGCTACTCACTTCTAGCTGGGAAGACGGAGAAGTCTTCAGCGGTAAAGATATACTTGCACTGGTTCTCAAAGATAAGTATGGCCCTAGCCAACTTGGCTCACTGGATAGAGCGTCAACGTGGGGACTGAAGGGTCCCAGGCTCGATTCTGGTCAAGGGCATGTACCTTGGTTGCAGGCATATGCCCAATAAGGGAGTATGCAGGAGGCAGCTGATCAATGCTTCTGTCTCATCAATGTTTGTAACTCTCTTTCTCTCTCCCTTCCTCTCTGTAAAAAAATAAAAAAAAAATAAGTATGGTTTAGCAAAGTTGATGGGTGGTAGACAGAGAGAAGAGGTTAAGCAAGGAGTAACCCATGAGGCTGTATAATGTGTGAGTGCTTTAATGGGAACTGGGATGGACAAGATAAGTGTCCAGTCTCAAAGGGCCAGGTTAAAAAAATATTTTTGAACATCATCTTTCTCAGCACAGCAATGAAAGCTGTGCCTTTTAAGCCAAGAAATGGCATAATCAGATTGAACCTTAGGAAATAATATTTGGCAACAGTTTTGAGGCTTATGTCACTTCCTGGGATTCAGCAGATTGTAGAAAACCTTTCTTCCTTGCACAGTGTAGGCTGCCTGGAAAGGAAGCCTCATGGATGATGAGACTGAGAGGAGAGTGGAAATAGGTTGGAGCCAAATTTAAGAGCTGTGCGGACTTAATGCTGTAGATCTTGAGAGACATTGCTGAGATTTCAGAGGAAAGGGTGCCAAACATGGTGGGCAAAAGTAGGCTTACAGCTGTTCGTATGGAAAATAATATAGTAATTAATAAATAATAATACAAGAATGAACTCTATTTTGCTTACTCACAACTATGTACCTACGATGGCATGTTGGAGAGAGGGAAACTTAGAATGGGAAGTCGGTTCAAAGGCTCTTAGCAATGATGGGGACACAGTGTTAAGCCAGCATAAGAGAATGGGACATTTTGAAAGTCATTTCAGACTTGAGGGACTAATTGCATGTGGATGGAGAGGAAGAAATTAAAGATGAGGATAGGTGTGCAGGTTTCTAGTTAGAATAGTTTGTGGATGGTCTTGCTCTCTGATCTAAACTCTTCTTGAATAAACAGTTTATAATTTAAAAATCCAGAGATCCAGAGATATTAAAATGTATCATATATACATTTTAGGGGAAATATCCTTTGTTAAAGAATCATGCTATAAAAGGTATTTTCTGTATTCTCATCAGCTCTGCCCAATGAGCAGAGGTTAGGTTCCAGCGTCCTAACTGTATGGTAGGTTGCCAACAGTCTCTCAGCCAAAGGATGAGCCAGTGAATCACTGTAGGAGGGACTGATAAGAACTTGACATCCAAACAGAGAAACATGCTTCAGTTCCCGGGTATATCTGTGAGAAGGAAGTATATGACATAATCTTAAGAAAACAAGCTCAATTCTAAATGAAGGAAAAGGCAATGACTAAATAGGAAATGGAGGTGTAATGTCAGTAGCAAAGTCTTGGCCCTTCCAGTATGTTTTCTACATATTTTAGGACTTTGAATCATGATAGTCCCTGTTTCCTACCCAAACAGTATTTAAAGAGCAACAACCTTTGAATCCATTAGGTGCAGGACTTAACATTTATCTCCAAAGGATTTAAGAGTAAAGATGTGACTTCAAAGCATTTAGATTGGCTACCAAATTATCGTGTCTGGATCTGACTTGTGAGAGTATACTGTCTTACTGGAACTGCATAAGGAATAATCAAGAAAGATACAAGAAAAGGGGAAGCATTGATAGAACATGATTTAAATGCCTGGTTAGCTTAATCAGCTTCTCTTAGGTGGTATCTGTAGTCTAGATCCTAAGAGACTCCAAATGAGGTATGAACTAATGTATAAGAAATTGTAGTCATTGAGCAGCAAGGACAGAAAAGATATTTTAACATTTTAAAGATGTAAATTTTCTAAGAACATATAATTTAATTTATTGATAAAAATGACTTGCTCACATCATCTGTAAGAACTAATGTATGTGCTAAATCCTAGAATCTGCTGTTATTTACAGTTGTTATTACCAAGAGCTATTTCCCCCCCTTTCCACTGTACCATGTGTTAAAATAACATTGTCTCTTTTTACTCCTTTGCCTGCACTCATGAACTGGTGACATGGTGTCCACTTAGTATCTCCAGTGGTCAGCCTTGAGAACCCAGGCCAAGACCTCATTAGAAATGGAGAAGCAGGAGTGGAGTCTGGGCAGTTGCATCTACAGAGCAGTGCTTCTTGAAATTCAGACTCTTTTAAGAATATGGTGCAAGCCATTCTTTTCCCAGAAAAACATCTACAGGCACTAAAGTCTGCATTGTATGAGTTCTCACTGGGGTCCATAGCCAGTGGGTGAAAACTCTAGCTTTAGAACATGCTCTGTAATTGACCAGCTTCTTATTCTATGAGTTGTGTTTATGAGGCTTATCCTTTATTTATTCAATAATATTTAATGAGTAACAATTTTGTGCCCATTTGTGAGATGTATTTGTGAGCAAGATTTTATGAAGCTTACATCGATGTGGATGCAGATAATAAAGACATGGAATACATTTAGGTTATTAGCACTAAGTACTGACAGGAAAATAAAATAGTCATGTGATAGAGTGATGGTATGGAAACAAAGTGTGCTTTAGGCTCAGTGCTCAGGGACAGGAGATAATTGAGATGATACCTAACTTCTTAATCACAAAGGCTATAAATTAAGCTGTTTTGGTAATATCTTTAAAAAAATCAGCCACCAGTTAAATAGCAACTTTTTATTCTGTTTTGTTTCTATTTGGAATGTATTCATATCATATAAAGCAATGCTGACCTCTGGTGGTTGTAAGTTTAATGGCATACCAGCTTTACTTTTGCATATTTCAAGGATATACTCTTATTTAGTGGGATTTCTTTCCGAAAAATAGATGTCTTCTAGATATTGCTTTTGAATTTAAAATTCTTGTACAGTTATAATTAATTTGAAAATCTTATTTAATCTGAAATAAATTTGGGAAATTTTGTTTGTGATCAATAATTCTCACACAGTTGAAGGAAAAGATACTTAAGAGATAGGAAGAACTCCATTCTCAGAATTGAAAGGAGATTAATAGTACTGGAAAAATAAAGCAAGTAAGGTGAATTGATAATACAAGCATGAAAATCTATGACTTGGACTTATTCATTAAAACATGTATTTCATTAAGCTCCCTATTCCAAAAGGCTTAAGACACTTTTTAGTGGACATTTTTTGAAAGAATGTATTTTGGAATTTCAGTAGCCAAGTGACAATATTTAGAAACAGTGAACATTATTAGCAGACTTTATATTAAACAATGAATGAATTTCCATTGAAATCTGACCATATTATTAAATTTAATATCCTAAATATTTGGTTTGTTTCTTCTAACTACCAAATTTTTAATGTTTTGTTTTTTATAGTATGGACATGTTCTGACTCTTAACTTTTTAATTGAAAGGTTCTTTTTGCAGTAATGATTTTTATTTTATAGAGAATAATTTCACTTGAATAATTTTTGTTTTGCTTTTTATTTTTGAAAATTTATATAACCAATTTGAGAAGGTATTAGGTAGCTAGCAATTACAAATAAATTTGACTTATTTTCTAAGTTCATGAAAAATCTAATGTACCCAGATTCTTTTTTTATGGTGGTAGTTCTCTTTAAGGCCCTTGATTGGGTAATTTATTTCACTTCAATAAAAGTAAAATTCATAAAGATTGATGAGTGTACATATTTCTAGTTGAATCTTTAATTGAATTATTCACATTTTATGGTTTAGTCATTATGTGCTGTTTGAGTATACTTAAAAAATGCCATTGTGTGATTGTGCCCCATAGTGATTTCATAATCATGACATATTTCACAATAAAGGGTCTGAAATTAATTTTAAACATTTTTTATAATATATATTTTTATTGATTTCAGAGAGGAAGGGCGAGGGAGAAAGAGATAGAAACATCAATGATGCAAATCATTGATTGGCTTTCTTTTGCATGCTGCCTACTGGAAGTCAAGCCCCCAACCTGGGCATGTGACCTGACCAGGAATTAAATCATGACCTCCCATACACGCTCTTCTGAAATTAATTTTTATGATGTGGGTAGAGATATTGTATAATTTAACTGGATAGGGTGGATTTCTGTTTACATTTATTTCACCAATAAATATAAAAGTTACCTAGCAATTATTTCATCTTTCATAATCTTTTGCCAGATAGGACAGGTGAAGCTACCTGGTCTCTGTTATGTGTAGGTTGAAAATGTTGAGTTAATATCCCTTTAGGAAGGGGGCCTGGTAAGAATTATAGGAATATCTTTGAAAGGTCACCATAATGTAGCTTTCTTTGTATTGACAGCATTTTGTTGATGGAATCACCATGTATATACCTGTGTCTTGCTTTTATTACAAAATGTGATTTACACATTTACACAAACACACACACACATGACTTCAGTGGGGAAACAAAAGGAGCCCCTTTTTATGTAGTGCTTGTCATCTTTATATTCACATAGATTGGATAGATTGAAATTGTTTTTAAGCGTGGGAGAGAAAAACTAAACCTTTATTGGAAAGGAATGCCAGACTTTTTGTGGATATGAGTGTGTGTGTGTGTGTGTGTGTGTGTGTGTGTGTATACACTTTACCAGCTGATAGCTCAATATTGAAAATGAAATGTATTTTAATAAACACTGTTTTTATAAATGCTCAAAGTTTGTGTATACATTTTTGAGGACATAATATATATGTGTACATATATTCATGTATGTGTGATATATATATATACATATATATGTGTATAGTTTTGTTGATTGCTGACCAGTGATTCTCATTCTCATGGACCTTCAGTTCCTACCAGCCTAGTATTGCCTGACATGGGTTGCATGTGTTTCATCTTCTCATGACTAGGAAAATTTACCCTCAGAAAAGGTAGTTCTCTCAGGGATCATCTCTAGATTTTTTTGCCTAGGAATGAAAAACAGTATAATATTTCCTTCATAGACTACAAAATTGAATAATTTCTCAAATATAAAACTGAATCACATTGATTGTGCTATTTTAAATGTTAACTATAATTCTTACCTTAATTAAAATAACACGATACACTTGACCTTCTTTAACCCTTAAAAAATTAAAAAGTGCCAGTGACATTCTTACTCTATTTTGTATGTTTTCTCTCTTCCAGTTTGTGTGATGGAAAATGTTTGCTGAAGAGCGTATTTTAGATTTTTCTTTTTCTTTTTTGCAATTGAAATGAATTCTTAGTGAAAACAAAATCCCCAATATTAGTATCATTATTGTTTTTCTAACAACGATTTCAACAATCATGTATAAATACCAGGAAGAAAGGGAGAGAATTCACAAGATGAATTGTATAAAAGCATGCCAAAGCCAGAGATTAATGAGTATCTGAAATACTACTACAGTGGGCCAGTTAGGATTCAGAACCCCTTTGCTCCCAATTGGTCTTTGTACAAAGCCTTTTTAGTTTAGTGACTCCTTTTACTGTTGCTCAGGTTGTCTTGCTCTTTCTAAAAGGCACGCTGATAAAACAACAGCAATAATTCTGCCATAGTTCACTAATATCTATGCTTCACTGGCATGTTCCTTGTTCATCTTGCACTAGCCTATTGCTTTTTACGACCATTTAAAATTCATATGATTAGAGGCAGCCTTACTTGGTGACATTTTAGTACTTTTATATTTAAAAAGTGTTTCCTTCCATCTGCAGGTGCTGCTGTTTTTTCAAACGAAGGAAAAGGAAAACCATACAGCGCCACAAGTGACTCTGGACACAGGCAGATCAGGGGGAGTTACTTGCGTGTTCATCTTCTGTCTTGTGATGAAAATCATCTCTGTAGTGACCACATATGTTTTCAAGGACTCACTCTTAGAAACAAAAATGTCATACTTTCATACTTCATTGTGTGGTTGTCTTACATTCACATTTTTTTTTCTAATTTAACTTTTATGGAAGCTTTAAAGTTTTGTCAAAACATGAGTGCTTTGCCCATCAGTGAATGGAATGGACCAATGAGGTAGGATTGGTGAAAACAGTCTTAGAGGACATTTTCAGAAGCTCTCCTCCGGCCACGGAAAGCAGTACAGTATCTTAAATGGCAACCAGTTACATACCTGATCTGGTCTCTTATAACTCCAGTAAGAGCATAACCAAACAGGAATTTTCTCCCCAATGGATAACACAACAAAGGAAACGGAGTTGCCCAAATATTTAAAGAAGTTATTTCTTGAGAAGTTCATTGTTGGTGTGACATCTGCATTGATATCAGTATTACTGATGGTACTGCTATTTGTGAGTCATACTAAAATTCGCTCTGAAATCATGGTACAGTCACTGCCCAGAGGTACAAAGCTCTGTGGGTTTGGCAGGTGATAGTGGTAAAATGAATAACAAGTAATGTGGTAAATACAAGTTCTGCTTTTTTTATTTTTAAAAATTATTTATTGCTGAGAGAGAGAGAGAGAGAGAGAGAGAGAGAGAGAGAGAGAAAGAGAAAGAGAGAGAGAGAGAGAGAAAGAGGAAGGGAGAAAGAAACATTGACTTGTTCCACTTATTTATGCATTCATTGGTTGATTCTTGTTTGTGCCCTGACCGGGGATCGAACCTGCAACCTTGGCATATTGTGACAATGCTCTAACCAGCTGAGCTACCCGGCTAAGGTTGAGCTTTGTTTTTGTGGCACCACTATGTGAAGTACAGTGTTGCTGAAGTGGCAGAAGCACTTATTTTAAAAAAATGCAACATTTGTATAATGTAACTTTATGCTTCCAGATAATGTGTGTTAGACAGCAAGAGATGAATACTTTGAGAAATGAGATATGTGGGAGTTGTTGTTTTTTTTTTTAAATACACTAAGGAGAAGAAATAAATGTGAATCTCATTGCAATGTATAATGTTGAAGTCAAAGGGGATCCCAGTGAAACCCACTGCTGAATGATTACATTCTCCCTTAAGCAGAAAACTTTGAATGTGCCACTTAATGGTGTCTGTTTGTTAATTATTTGCTTTTTGATAAAAAAAAAAAGATCCCCAGCAATAAAAACTGGGTCACTTTATTGCCCTCTGTGCACATTAGTGTCTTGTATTCCACTTTGCTGGCTCTCTGGAGTTTTCTGACGTTTTAGCCTCATTTTGATGATTGAAAACTAGTTTGGAGAGGATGGGTCAGGTGCTTTGCCTCCATAGTCTGTTAAAGTGCCTGCATATGAACAAAGTTACGGTTCTGTAAAAAAGGAAACCCATTCCATTTTTTCAAGTATGCTTTGTTTTAAGCCATAAAGGCAGGTATTCTTTTGTCACATCCTTCCAGCCAGGATTTTCAAGGAGATTTAAAACAAAAAGACGGCTAGGAAGAATTATGTTGTTCAGATCTCATATTCATTTTTTGTTTATCAAATTGTTACTTCCTCCTTCCTTGCAGCCCCTTCTTTGTCTTTGAGTGCGAGCCTCCAGGCACGCTTATTTATTTTTATTGTCTCAAGGTAACATTTAAAATGTGTAATTACAGTAAATAAATCTACATTTTTGACTTCATTATTGCATTTACAGGGATTTAATTGTACTTTGTAATTTATTTTTCTCGTTAGCCAAAAGTTCATTGCATTGTTTTTGATGAATTAGGCACCCATACGAATACCACAAATCTGGACGTTGTTTATCATTGTTGCTCTGAATCCTATGAAGATCTTTTTAAGTTCTTGATTTTTAAAGACCTACACTCAGCCTAGGAAACATTTTTTGTATAATTTGGTTATCAGTTTCCATCCTATCTATTTGTATACCATCATGGTATCTTTAAAACTGCAGGAGTCACATACTGAGTTGTTATTTTTGTTTGCTTTGAGCAAAGTAGATGGATGTTTTGGCCATTATAATGTGAAACCACTTCTTTCTTTACAGTATTTGACCAAATATGTGTGTCTCTGATACTTGTAAATACATGCGATATCTGTATTTCTTATCATAAGCCTATTTAGTTTTATTCTCAGTAGGGTTTTTGGACTGTACAGTGTTTATATGATCTGAAACTCCTTATACATAAGAAGGTGTGTATATTAATCCAATTATGGACTTAAACTATTTTAAAGTATAAATACCCTTATTTGCTGCAAAGACCAGTGTGTACACTTTTGCTTTCTAGCAATATTTTTAATTGCTCCATTTTAATGCCAAGGAATAAATCTTTTGGCAGCACAGACTGGTCAGTAATAGGTAATGCAGGTATGTTCAGGTTAAGCCAACAACGTTTTGCATTTTTATGCTTCTTTTCTGTCAACACTAATGAGTCAACATTGCCTGAATGTCTGAATAATGAAACACATCCCTGTTTAAAAGTATGTAACTGAAAACGAAATAAAAAATAAAGGTAGTTTTTTTAAACTTGCTCTTAACCCTTTCCTCTCATCATGGGTAAGGTAATGCACTCACTAATTTGAAATAGGAATTTTAAAAATCCAATTCACTGAGTTTAGCATATGGGAGAAACAGAGCTATAGGAATATGCTTTTGGTTTGGTTTTGCTTTGTTTGAAACCCCTGTAAAGAGCACATAGCAGGTCTAAGCTTTCTTTAATGAAAGTTGAAACAATTTATTTTTTACACTTCTATAACTACTTAATGGAGCAATTAATTAGAGTGAATGCCACTAGTAAACCAAGAAAAATAAACGGAATAATTTTATTTCTTTTTAAGAAAGAAGTTCTATTATGTTCACATAAATGAAACTATTACTCCAACTTTAGGTGAAATACTTGGCCATCATGGGGGTGGGGGGACATATATCTCACAGCTTGTCCTGTGTGCTTTAAGGGGTTTCACAAAGTGGTGTTAATGGTGCTGTTTACTGAAAGATGCTACCAGTCAAGATAAGGCAAAGCAACACATGCTGAGTACCAGCTTTCAGGAACAGGGAGAGGATATGGACATGAAGGGCGATAGCTAAAAGGCCCTGTCTGGGAGAATCTGATTTAAGGTGGGGGTTCAATCTGAATGATTGCATAGTTCAGTGGTTCTCAACCTTTCTAATGCTGTGACCCTTTAATACAGTTCCTCATGTGGTGACCCCCAACCTTAAAATTATTTTTGTTGCTACTTCCTAATTTTGCTACTGTTATGAATTGTAATGTAAATATCTCTTTTCCAGTAGTCTTAGGCTCTACAACAGTGACCAACAGGTTGAAAACTGCTAGCAGGGTCGCCTAAGACCATCGGAAAACACAGATATTTACATTACAATTCATAACAGTAGCAAAATTACAGTTATGAAGTACATACCCATCCCCGAACCAATTATTACGGCCAAAGGAGAGCTGTTCTCCCCCTTTCAGAGGACTCATTGGACTAAGAAATGCTGTATAAGGAATGTTACCCAAAAGGAAATGAAAATAGTATCAGAAAGTGAGTGAGTGGATACTGCACAGATGAAATCAATAGATATCTGTTATGAGGAAAACAAAGTATAGCATAGAGGCAACCTAATTGTTTTAATTTAGCAAACATTCTTATTGAGGTTTTTATTAATCTGAACATATTATTAGAAACCACTTATAGTCAGTACATTTGAAAAATATTTTGGAATCAGGTAAAAATGGAGGTCATAAGTACCTTATTTGATGTATTTTTGCTCTATTTAGTTTTTAAAGATTTTATGGTAGAATTGGATTAGTAGAGTTAAAAGCTAACATTTCTAGAGTAGAAATAAATTGAAATATGAAGCTTTGCTGATGTTTAGGATAACTACTTTTTTTCTCTGCCCAGTTTTAATACAGGGCCACATGTTATTCTCTTAGGAAATGTACTTCTAAGATTACATGGACCATAACCAAAGAAAGGACTACATATAGAAAAATTACCAGGTAATATTCTGGGATATGAAAATGGTTTTGTCAGAAAGAGTGATTATTTATAGGGATGTTTATCATACTGTGATTTTACTTAAATAGAAAAACACTACTACAGTGCTCTAGACTTGGAGTTGGCGAACTTCTTTTTTTTGTGTGAAGACCTCTAATGTGTTTATTCTCTGAAGATTTTGTACATTGTATAGACCTTTTCACGCTTTAACTTTTTTTTTCTCTCTTTTAAAAAAAATTGATTAAGGTATCACATATTTGTCCTCAACCCCCCATTCCAACCCCCCACCCCACCCCACTCATGCCCCCAAGCCCCTATTGTCCTTGACCACTGGTTAGGCTCATATGTATGCACATAAGTCCTTTGGTTGATCTCTCCCTTTTATCCCTACCCTCCCTTTGAGGTCCAACAGTCTGACCCATGGCTCCTCATCTCTGGGTCTGTTCTTGTTCATCAGTCAATGTTGTTCACCATTTCCCCTAGATGAGTGAGATCATGTCCTACTGGAAATATACTTATAAGAATAAAAAGTGAGACAAGCAATAATCGTTATTCTGAAAGGCATACGAATCAGTCTGTAGTGAGTTTCTTTTTGAGACCCAATTTCAACGTCAAACAGTTTTTTATGTATACATGTCAGCAATGATATTTCAGTTCTGGATGGTGGACAAATGGTGGTAATGCAGGTCCAACCCTCTCTGGTTTGGTCCTGGGCAACCTGCAGTGATACACAGCTGCTGACTGCTATTATGGCAAGGCGTCATCAGTGTCTTCCATCTCTGGACTGCTCCTCTTCTGTCTTCATGGTTGGAGTAGTCCTGTCAATTCCTCTCTGTTGCCAGAATCCACAAGGTCTTGGAGTTGCTTTCTGAAAATATACAAATATATTCTTGACCAAAAGTTAATAAAAGAATATTTTCTATAAATTTGACTTGGGATCCTTTTTCATTTTTTGCCCAAATGATTTTCCTCTGGCTTGTTTTGACACCATCTGTGTTTTTCATGGGTGTCTTGCTGTTAGCATTACAATTAATTTTCTACAGTACAAATTTACTAGATGTAATTTACTTACAGGATATTTTTACTTGTATTCTTTTACTTTCCCCCTTTTTTGATTTAAATATTAGGAGGCTTTTGAAAATTTTATAATGTAGTCTTGATAGCTTTTAAATTTTATTTTTTTGTACTATAATATGACTGCTTTAGGTTCATTTCCTGTTGTGAGATTTTATCCTGAAATGAACTACCAATAAAAATTTTAGTTAACACTTTAGGAATAGCTTTTTGTCCAGTGCAATTAGTTTTTCTAGAATATTTACTTATTTCAATTAGCCAATTTAAATTAGCTTGAAAACTTGTCTACTATTTTACTGTCAAATTTATTTTTTAATATATTTTATTGATTTTTTTTTTACAGAGAGGAAGGGAAAAGGCTAGAGAATTAGAAACATCAATGAGAGAAAAACATCAATTAGCTGCCTCCTGCACACTCCCTACTGGGTATTTGCCCATAACCAAGGTACATGTCCTTGACTGGAATCGAACCTGGGACCCTTGAGTCCGCAGGTCGATGCTCTGTCCATTGAGTCAAACTGGTTAGGGCTACTGTCAAATTTTTATTACTCTAAAACAATCTTATTTTATTGTGTAAATATTAGGGGAAAGGATTATTTGTCTTGAGTAGGCCCTGAGCATTCCTCATCATAGACTGGATTTAGATATCAAAAACCCACTTCCCCACACCATGTTTACAAGACAACTCAAAATGTCTTGTTGTAGTGCGAGGGCAGCTGCTGTCAGCCAAGTCTCTTGTCTTTTACCCAAGTCCCAATTTGACCTGGACATGGGAAGTTAAGCAGTCATGGGGGCAGGAGACTCCTTCAGCAGGGGTAAGATTTCAGGCCCCTGCAAAGTTGAGGGGATAAGGGTCTGCCCCACCTCAATTGACCCCCAAGTTACCTTCTGATGGCCCCTCTTTGGCTGTGCCTGTCTTAGGTTATTCCTTCCCTGAGGAATCTTACCTGTCACTAGCTAACCAGCCATCCTTGGGCCAAGCAGGGTGATGTGAGGTTCAGTTCTGCCTCCTTGATATCCTATGCCCCTGTGGCCTCCACGTCCAGCTCCTGCCTTAGGATCCCCTTGCCTGCTGGTGGGGCCCCAGCACTGATCACATATCTTGGAGAATACAGGTTTCTTCTCCAGGGAGGGAGAATACAGGTTTCTTCTCCAGCTCACCCCACTGGGTGAGAGACAGATCCATGGTACTAGTCACCACGAGGCTTCAACCTCTACATGAACAGAAAGCTCAGTCAGCAGCTGTGGGAATTGGATTGTGAGAGGAGGGTCCCTCTTGGCCAAAGGAGCAAGAGGGGCCAATACAGAATGCTCAGGTGCCTTTCCAGGAGGCCCTCTACACAATGGAAGGGATTAAATCCTTTCATGTCCTTTTTAAATTGCTGCCAGACATTCAAAGAGTTAATTTGTAAGTTTGCTTGGGATAATTGTATATTATGCTGTTATAATTTTAGAATATCAAGAGCTGTGTTACCTTTGTTTCCAAGCACCAAAAAGATGATTTTTTTAAATTAATCCTCAAGGATTTGAGGTACTATTATAAGTAGTTGGGGTAACACAAATCTGGGAAAAAATTTAATGACATTGTAGAATAATATCATGCACGGATATTCTTTGTTCTAGGCCATGGCAATTCCATTTCATACTGGCTGTCCATTTCTTTTTTTATGGACAAGGTCTTAGTTACATTTTCTGCACCTCTCCCAGGGGCTAGTAGTGATAGTAGTGACACCCTTTCTTTGGTGTCCACACAAGCCAGAAACCTCTCTTTAATTTAAACACAAAGGGGCAGAGTTTTGATTTTGTGTCATACAAAAGGGAAGCTGGGTGGAGACCCTTGTGTAATTATACTTTCTTGTCCTTCCCATGGTCCTCCTGGATGACCAAGGTGTTTGGTATTATTGGTGACTACATTAGGTGGGGGATCAGCCATGTAAGGGGTCTTACCGGTGAAGTGTCAGGAGCATAATTCCAAATGGTGAACTTTTTTTTTGGTAAAGTTTAGACTGGGCCAAAGGCAAAATTGAGGCTTTTATATACTTGTGTAATGAGAAAGAAAACAAATTTCCATTACTTTTGATTTGACAGAATTTAAAATATATGTTAATCCTTGAATATAAGGGTTTTTTGTTGTTGTTTTTGTAATGCAGGTCTACTGATAAGAACTGAATTATTTTTTGAAGGGATAATATTTCACTTTAATTGGGTTTCAGAATAAATTGCAAATGTGCCTGTTTTGCTGGTCTGTAATGTGATTTTATGTATTTCATCCTTAAAAATGTCTTCAGATAGATAGATAGATACTACTAAATACTGTTAGCATTCCTTAAGGTATGATTTTAATTGAGTATATTCATAATTTGGAAGGTAGTTAATAGAATTCTATTAGGTATTTGCCTTTTGGCAAATCATTCCATTACAAATTAATCACTTCCTATTGAAGGATAGTTACATGCTCCACAGTTGAACGATTAGATTTTGAAATATGGAAATTTCTTTTGCATTTGAATTGAAATCCAAAACTACAGCTAAAATTGTAGTTGAGTTAGGAAAATATATCCACTGCCGATTTGTGTGGAAAATGGAGATCTTGCTGCTCATTTTAACTTGCCAGCATGGGAAGTAGGTAAAGCAGCTTGACATTACTTGTGATTTACAAAAGCATTAGTTGTCGTCATATTGATCAGTGCAGAATAAGTTTCCCATGTAAGTGATGTTTTGCCTTACAATTTTAAGTTGAATCTACTAAGAAACGTCAAATCTGCAGCAGAAGCTAATTTCCAAAGCTATCCAGCTTTTTGTTAATAAAAGGTGAGTGTGATTCCTCATTCAGAAAAATTTTACTTCAGTCATCTTACATTTTCAGAAGTTTTGTAAATCTTCCCAATAAACCTTTTCCTGCTCCACAGACCTTTTTACCACCCTCACATCATAGCAGATTCCACTTCAGTTTGCACTGAATTGGTGTTTTTTTAAGTTCTTTAAAAGTACTAATTCTTACAGTGTTGCATGAAGACTATTCATAGAGGCTTAACTCATGAGTCCCTTCAAACTCAGCATTGACTTCTCTAGTAAAATAACAGGACAGTATTGGCAATGTTAACCTAAAAATAAAAGGCCTTTTGAAAAGTGAGAAGCAACACACATTTATTGAGATCAATAAGAAAAGCTATTCAGGTATCATTCATGCGGGGGCCCAAATAATGTTCTAATTAGGAGACAAAAGCAAGAATGGATATTTATGAGAAAGGGAAGGAAAACTATCAACAGAAGGAAGGCATTTCTATTGGTGCAGGCACCTTAGTGATAATCCTAAGCAATGTTTTCAAATTTCAATTCAATAGTAATCAGTCCAATAGTCATAACAACCTCTTTCTTGTTACCTCTGCAAACAGTTTTTGGGACACAAGCTTACTTAGTCCAAAGGTTATTTTGCCCTGTTTTAACATCCCAAAGATTTAAGGAAAAGGACTGCAAAGCAGTTCCTTTGGCATGGCGGCTTCTGCTTCACTTTAATTTTTACTTTTTAAAATATATTTTATTGATTTTTTACAGAGAGGAAGGGAGAGGGATAGAAAATTAGAAACATCAATCAGCTGCTTCCTCCACACCTCCTACAGGGGATGTGCTCACAACCAAGGTACATGCTCTTGGCCGGAATCGAACCTGGAACCCTTCAGTCCCCAGTCTGATGCTCTATCCACAGGGCCAAACCAGTCAGGGCTCCTGCTCCACTTTAAAGTGGCTCCGTTTGTTTTGTTGTTTACATCTGCATTTACTGACTCATCAAAAGCTAAGGGAAACTACTTGAAGTCAGTTGCCTTGCTATTTTAGTTGACTCTAGGTGTCTTCAAGCAACTGCCCTTACTAAAGACAAACTAGTAAGCTTAAACAAATTTATTTTCTCTGAACATACAATTAACTTGAACTCTCCATCAATGAAAAGCTTTCTTTGCTTGTCTAACGAATGAGCCAGTTGGCAAGTAGCTTTGGTTGCACCCTGTTTGTGTGTGAATAAATTCTACTCCAATGAGATATTCCATGTTAAGTTTTTTAATTGTCCCGAGGTGCTTTCCTGTGTGTTGGAGATATTGCGGTAAGTGCTTAGTGTGGCAGTGTCAAGGTTGTATTAGCACAGCTAACGTGTGGTTGCCTAGTAAACATGATACTTTGCCATTCAGTTGTACAACAAAATAATCCATAGGCCACTGTGCCTTACAAGCGCAACACTCAACAATCCCTTTTTTTTGTTTGTTTTTCACAAGGTTAGTATGCATTAGTAATAAGATCATTAAGATGTATGGCAATAAGTGTGCCACTTGAAATGCTGTTGAATTACAACTGCATCACTATCACTGGGCCTTGTCGAGTGTTGCACGGCAGTGTGGAGATGAGTGTGCTGCATATGGCCTCTGTCACAGCTCCACCATGCTGCCCTGGTAGCATGAAAGCAGCCAGAGGTAGTTTGTACTAGTAAATGAATGAGCATGGCCGTGTTCCCATGAAATTTTATTTATGGACACTGGAATTTGAATTTCATATCATGAAATACTCTTTTAAAAAAGATTTTATAAATATAAATATTATTCTTAGCTTGTGAGCCAAATAAAAATAGGAAGTGGGCTAGATTTTCTTGCAGACCATAGTTTGCCAAACTTCGTTCTGGACATTGGAAAGAGTTGGATGTTTGAGGTAAATTATTATTATTATTACTATTATTATTATTATTTTTACCTTTTGAATGAACACTACTTACCAAAGATAACCTTTCTTTCTTTTATAAATAGAAGGGCTGTTTTGAAATAGCATCTAGAATTGTGACACCGTTAAAAGAAAATGTATCACAGCACATAGGGGAGTTAGAAGTAAAGCGAATGAGTCTGGCTCTCATTTAAACTGATGCTGAAGCAATGCATGATCTTGGAGAGATCATGAATGGGGGATCAGACAAACTTAACTCCTTAACTTGTGAGAACTGAGCCAAGTTATTTTGTCAGGGTACAGGAGGAAAAAAAGCATTGACTGACATAGAGCTGTTAAACAGGAAGTAGGATTTTTGCATTAATAATAAGGTTGAGCTGGGCTAGTAAAAAGCAGATGCTAAATTAGACTCATATGTTCCTCTTATAATTTAATGAACTTATATTCTGTATTATATCTATATCTAAAAATATATATTGTAAACATTTTAAATAACCATCAATAGCAGACCTAGTACCATTTAGTGACATACTTTAAAATTTCTGTAGATTTCTATAGCATCTAACCCCTAGAATCTCTACACTACATATGTTTCTGAAACTAGTGACTCTTCTGTTTTATAAGGATAGAAAATGAAACCTGTAGTCCAGTTAGAAAATCACGGGTCTTTAACTTGTGAGGTTTTCAAGAGCCTTCCTGATGGATAAACTACATCTAAATTACAGTGATGCCTCACATTCCTATTTAATTATCTCTCACCAAGTTGAATATGCCATCATTATATGTCTTAAAAATGTACCCTGTAGCTACAAAACATTTTCAGAACAAAAAGGCATGAGTGAGTGGGTATGTCATTTTCATGTGAACTACACTGTAAGCCTTAATTTCTTTCTGGCTCAAATAAAGGTCATGTGCAATTATGGCTTCCAGTCACTCTTGGAGTGCTGAAACAAGGAATCATCACCAAGAGCATGACCAAGCTCTGTCCTGTAACTGAGTTTTAGTTCCATGAAGTATCTGTAAATTGATGAGGAAAATAAAACTTTCATATTTAGCTGTGGCAGTGGTAAAAGAAAACAAATCACAGCACATAGGGGAGTTAGAAGTAAAGCAAATGTGTCTGGCTCTCACTTAAACTTTGTGAAATGAGTTTCACTGTAATCCTAGTATTTGGGAGCCTCCGACCAGATATTTTTTCACAGTTTATTCTAATTGTGCCTTGAAATCAAAGCATCTGCCCTCAAGTAAAAGAGACCAGATTTGATGCTGAAGTAAATAGCATAATTATTATATATATATGTAGTTTATATATATAATATATATTATATATATATAATATTTAATAAGTATAATTCTTCGATCTTCAGATCCTGTAATTAAGATATTAGGCCTGTGACTCTAGAACTCACTTTTTGCATAAATACATTACAGCAGTGTAATATTTCTATAACTCCATGTATCTTTTGAGTTCATGTTTTCAATCAATCAAGTATTTTGGAAGCTGCATCGACATCACCTGTTGGCCTGTGCAGTAAGTCCATCATTACTGGGGTCCCAGAGTCCCAGGAAGTGCAGCCCAGCTCCCAGTTGTTGGTTACTTATGCTAACTGGAGCTTTTACGTATTTTTTCATTAAGCCAAGGAATAATTTTTGTCAATGATAGAAATCCAAATAGTGCAGATGGTTGTACAAGACAAGAGGAAAGTCTCTTTCTGATGCCAGGGACACAGTTGACCAGACCTCCTCAGAGGCAACCTTTGTTAAATTTCCTGCAAATCCTGTCTAGAAATGTTTTAGGATGAGTAAACTTTGTGTGTATATATGTGTGTATTATATGTATGTGTTATACACAAATACACATATAAGTTACAAACATACTGCATATACTTTTTGTACCTTGCTTTGAAATATATCAATTGGGTATATTCCTAAAATTGGAATTGCTGAGTCAAAGAGTACGTGTATTTACAACTTTTAAAAACTTGATTTACTTGGAATTTATTTTGGTAAGAGTGAGGTAGAAGTTTAGCCTGATCCATTTCCAGGTGGCTGATGGTTTTCCCCAGCACTCTTTGTTGGTAATTTTCTCTCCACTGCCCCAATAGTATATATTTTATACTAAACTCCATGTGCATATTCCACATAAAAATCCCATATATATTAAATCCTATATATAGTTACTTCTGTTCAGTCAGCTAATCTACTCAGTTTTTTAATTACCATAGTTTTGTAATATCTTTTAATATAAGGTTAGTCTACTCACCTATTTTTGTCTATTTAGTTTTTTATCTAATCTTTAAAATTTGTGTTTTTTAGTGTACAAAAACATTTTTCTGGACTCAATTTATGGGTTTATTTATGGAGAATTAAAATCAGTAAAGTATTCTTATGTAAAAACATGACATGCATATTATTTTAATTTACCTGATTGTGTTATTTGTATATCTTTGAAGATTTTACCTTTATATTATAAAATAAGATGGTCTCTATTGCTTTTTTTATTAACTTAAACAATATCTGCTTACAAAATTAGAAAAATCAATGTGTTTATATTTCTGATACCATGTTCTTTCCTTAATTTTTCCTATCAATATTTATTAATTAGATTGTTTTTCAACATTTTTATGACAGTGTTTATATCCAAGTGAAATCAATTCACTCACCAGCCATTTAACTATTATTTTTCAATTATTCTTGAGTCCCCTCATGTTTGAGAATTTGTTATTTGCCTTTATTTTTGGAAAATAGCTTGGCTGGGAATAAGATCTCTGCATCACCCTTTTGTCTCCTGAACTGCTAGATCCGCTTCACTCTCTGTTGGCAATAAAAGTTCTCATGGGAAGTGAACTCAGTTCTTTATGCACCCTACCTCCATTAGGACTTGAGTTTTGGTGTGTGTGTGTGTGTGTGTGTGTGTGTGTGTGTGTGTGTGTTGGTCTGGATGCTCATAGTATTTTGAAGACCATCTTTGAAATCTTGGGGTTGGTTTTTAAAAAATATATATTTTATTGATATTTTACAGAGAGGAAGAGAGAGATAGAGAGCTAGAAACATCGATGAGAGAGAAACATCAACCAGCTGCCTCTTGCACACCCCCCACCTGGGATGTGCCTGCAACCAGTGTACATGTCCCTGACTGGAATCGAACCCGGGACCCTTCAGTCAGCAGACCGACGCTCTACCGCTGAGCCAAACCAGCTTTGGCTGGGGTTGGTTGTTTTATATCAATCTTGGAGGTACAAAATGTACCTTTTTCAGCAGCATCAATTATATTTTAGAACTCTTGTGTGTTTGTCAAATTATCTCATTTTCTTAAAATCTATTATTTGTGAAGAATTGTCTTTTTCGTTTTAGTTTGCTCAGTTTTATCATTTTGGTACTCTCTAATCATGACTTACTTCTAACATTTAACATTTAAATCACAACTTTATTTTTTTCTGCTTATTTTATCTTTTATTTAAAAAATATATTTTATTGATTTTTTACAGAGAGGAAGAGAGAGGGATAGAGAGTTTGAAACATCAATGAGAGAGAATCATCGATCAGCTGTCTCTTGCACACCCTCTACTGGGGATGTGCCTGCAACCAAGGTACATGCCCTTGACTGGAATTGAACCTGGGACCTTTCAGTCCGCAAGCCAATGCTCTATCCACTAAGCCAAACCGGTTTCAGCTCTGCTTATTTTATCTTATTAATTTTATATAAAATCTCACCATGACCTTCATCTACTTTATTTGCTTTGTGGCATGGTTTCTCTGTTAATAGTATTTGGATGTCATTTAAACTTTTTTCTTAAAAGTATTTCTTTATACATGTGGTTTTATTTTTCTTGTAGTATCTCTTTACATATTACATGCTGGTTCATTTCTAGTTGTTATTCATTGTAGAACTAAGGCTTTTGAAATAGGGGAGGGAAAACTTTGAAATTAGAGCATTGAGAGGAGATGAAAAAACACAAAGGGCAAATGATAGAACAACAGAAAGAGATAAATAGTGAACTGGTGGAGCTCAAAAAGAAATGGAGAGCAAAAGAAAACCCTCAGGTAAATCAAGACATTGGATGCTGCAAGGAATAGACTAGACAGCATGAAAACACAATTTGTAAATGGAATAGGCTTGGGCACCATCTTTTAGTGGGATAGTAAATTTTTGAAGATAAAGCATAGTGGAAGGATTGTAAGAATGTGAGCTAGATCAAATGTCTGTAGGTATTACAATGTCTGTATGTATTACAAATTAAATGTCTAGGTATTACAAATTAAAGAAAAACCTCATTTGTGCATTGGATTCTGCTATTATCCTATACTAGAATCCCAGTACACGAATTCACGCATGGATGGATTGGATCCCTTGGCCTGGCTGGCAATTGGGCCAGTCAGAGCCATCTAGCCCTGTCTCGACTGGGGCCACCAGGGCTGGCTGGCCAGGGGAGGGACTGTGAGAGTTTGACCAGTCATGACAGGTTGGCTGTGGGACCACACTGACCACCCGGTTGGCTGGCGGGGAAGGACCACTGGAGGTTGGCTGTGGTAGTCCACTGACCATCAGGAGTCAGCTCCTGTATTGAACATCTGCCCTTTGGTGGTCAATGTGCCTCGTAGCGATCGGTCGTTCAATTGACTGGTCATAATGGTCGCTTAGGCTTCTATATACCTATACTAATAAAAGGGCAATATGCTAATCAGATCAGGTCAACCAGATATCTGACTTCATTCCAGACAAAGCCACGGTGGCAGAGGCTGAGGCAGAATTGGTTAGGGGCAATCAGGCTGGCAGGGGAGCAAGCAGTTAGGGGTGAGATCAGGCCAGCATTGGGGAGTAAGCAGTTAGGTGCAATCGGGCTGGCATTGGGGAGCAAGCAGTTAGGGGTGAGATCAAGCCAGCATGGGAGAGCAAGCAGTTAGGGGCAAGATCAGGCCAGCAGGGGAGGGCAGTTAGGGGGTGATCAGGCCAGCAGGCAGAGGAAGATAGGGGTGATCAGGCAGGCAGGCAGGCAGGTGAGCGGTTAGGAGCCAGCACAGGGATCACACCTACACCTGCAGTTGGACATCCCTTGAGGGGTCCTGGATTAGAGAGAGTGCAGGCTGGGCTGAGGAAGGGCAGTTGGAGGCGATCAATCCTGCAGGGGAGGGCAGTTAAGGGTGACCAGGCTGCCAGAGGAGGAAAGTTGGGGGCAAACAGGCTGGCAGAGGAGCAGTTAGACATCAATCAGGCTGGCATGGGAGTGGTTAGGGGGTGATCAGGCTGGCAGGCAGAAGTGGTTAGGGGCAATCAGGAAGGCAGGCAGGTGAGCATTTGGGAGCCAGCAGTCCTGGATTGTGAGAGGAATGTCCAACTGCTTAGGATCGGGCCTAAACAGACAAATGGACATCCTTCAAGGGGTCTGCAGGCTGGGCTGAGGGACCACCCCCCTTCAGCCTAGTGCATGAATTTCTTGCACCAGGCCTCTAGTAGAAAATAAAAGGCTAATATGCAAATCAGCCAAACAGTGGATGACCAGTTGCTATGACATCCACTGACCACCAGGGGACAGATACTCAATGTCCTCTTGTGGTCTCCACTCTGTCTCTGTGTTGTGTCTGTAACAAGGACACTGTCACTGGATTTAGGACCTACCTGGTACCAATTCTGCAATTGTATCTAGGCTCATGTTCAGCCTTAATCAGGATGATGTCATCTTGAGATCCTTAATTATATCTGCAAAGACCCTTTTTTCAAATAAGGTCACATTCATAGGTTCTGGGTGGATATATAGGTGTGTCTCAAAAACTGTACCCATACTGTAACAGCTGATAGCTCAACTGATGCTTCTTTCTTTTCAGATTTAACCTGTTGGAGTTAATCATTATTCCAAATGTATATACATTTTTGGGGACACCCTGTATATTTTGGGGGCCACCATTCAACCCATTATACTTGCAAAGCACATACTAGAGAACATTCTCATCTAGGAGACACCTACACATCCATCATTAATAAGGTGACATACAGGAAGGTCATAAACTGGGATTTCTATGACATTCTAGAGGAATTAACTACAACTTCAGCTCCTTCTTGCCCACTGATCTCCAACACAGCAACGAACCATTGCAGCGGTGGTTGGAAAAACCAATGGATGGTTTTAAGGTCACTTCAATGGTGGTCTTGGAATGCTGCCAGGATTCTATCTGTTGTTGTGCCTCACCCACAAGGTTGGGCTCACTTGTCCCAACCCCGTCTAAGTTCACTCTGTTCTTTTTGCAGTTCATTTTGCCGACGTGGGCACAAACTTTAGCACACTGCCTGTTCCTGCGGAACTTCCCCTCCCACTCTCAGCCATTTCATGGGGGTGATTTCCATCACACTGCAGTTTCCGTGAAGAAAATATCTGCCATTTCCGCAGTTGTATCTAGGCCCATGTTGCTGCAGTTCCATAAGCAGGGAGTAATAATAACAGGACAATATGCACTAAGTTTGTTGAATACAGAACAAAGGAGGTTATGCAACCTGCCTTGGATCACACAGCAAATAACTGGTAGAACTAAGTTTCAGGTCCAGGTCTTTCTGACTTCAGAGCCCGTGCATTTTGCCACTACGCTGTACGGCTCCATTGGGAAAGAGCCACTTACACCAGGGATGGGCTTAGGTCACCGCTGTGTGAAAGTTTAATAGGAACCCAACAACAGGCAATCTCTAGGAGACCCTCTGACTCCTCAAAATAGTATAAAGAATGAAAAATAACTTTATCCAAGGGATTAACTACTTGACTAAACAGTTTTGTAGAACTACTTCATGAATAGAATTTTTTGCTTTCTGGTAACAAAGGCTGCTTTTACCTTAAATTTTCAATGCCGTGCGTGATGTATAATTCCTACAGGTGGTAGAGCATTAGAAATCACCTTGCTCAGTTAAAAAGGCATGAGAGAGAAGGCAGGGGAGAACAATGGGGAACGCAGGAAAATGAGGAACAGTCGAAGGCCGCAACACAGACAGCAAGAAAATAATAGAAATTATATTACGCCGTCTAAAGACACAAAGCATTTTCATTTCCCTTTGCATAAAACTGGTCTGACCTTCACAGTTCTGAAATAACAGGAAATATTTCTCTGGTAACCGTACTGCATTTTAGGCAAGTAGTTAAGTGAATGCTCAGCGTGAATAAATGCAAGTTAGAAATTGTTAGGGAAGATTTCTATGAAGAGTGCATGTTAAGCAGTAATATAAATGTAAGTGCTTACAGCGAAATGAAATTCATAATGTAAAGGTCAAACCTGCCGAAGAGAGACTTTTAGGTAAACTATTGGGTTGGAAACGGATTCCCATTTTGTTTTAATAGTACCGTGCAGCGGCGGAGGTGATGTGTTTCTGCTGAGTGGGTCTTGTAGCATCATCTTGTGCTTCATTCGGCATCAGTGTGTCTGACTTCTGCAGGACTATGAAAAATGACTGAATTCCCTCTTCCTGAATCTGAAATTAATGACTAGAAACATTATCAACAAGGTAGATTGTAAAAAAAAAATAGCATAAGTACGTTATCTAGAAATGGTTATATTTTCCCTTAGATAAACACCCAGGATTTTATGGGATAGTTTAGGACAAATTTATGTCATTTGAAACCACAGTATTAGCTAAAAACAACTAGCGATGATAAGAATCAGAGACTTATTATTTACTTCTTTACTTTTTTTTTTTTACTCTCCTACCTCATTCTTGAATTTTGAGGTATGTTATCTAGGCTCATTGCTCAGTGAGAACACTGGCTGGGGCCGTGAGAACCTGTACCAGGACCAGAAGATTTCTAAAATCACACGTGGGCTGCTGGGCCAGTCATCAAATAACTCTCACCCTTGCGGAATTTTGTACTTTATTAATCCTTACATTTATAAAATACTCATTGAACCCCAACTATATGCCAGCCACATGTCTAGAGATGTAGAGATAAATGAAGCATAGTTACTGCCTTCGCAGCTGGTGGAGAGGGTGGGCCTGGGGGACCAGCGGGCAGACCAGTTACCATTCAGAGTCCTGTGGGAGTGCTGAGGTGGTGAGCGACCAGCTGATTCCACCCAACCCAATTAGAGGGATTCAGGAAAGCTTGGGAGAGGTGCAGTTTGAGGGGAGTGCAGGAGTTACTTAATCTCTTGGCCTGTTACCTCTTCTGTAAAATATTGAAAAACTACCACCTCCCTTGCAGGGTTATAGTGAGGATTACATTAGAGAGTGCAGGTAATTTCTCCAGCAGGTGATTCTGCTAAAATAGTTAATGGCTTAAAATGAATTGTTGATCACGCAGACCAACCTTAAAATGAATTGTTGATCACGCAGCCTACAGCTGCCCTAGCCTAGGTGCTTTACACTGCAGTGTTGTGGAGTTTGAGGCATTTTTCTCCAAGCTTCCTTGTCTCGGACCTAAGAATGTACCACAACAATAGCCAGAAGCGGCCCTGGGCTTTGGCCAGTGAGGATCAGCCAGCACCACCTCGGGCCAAAGGCAAATTCAGTTGCAGAGCAGCAGGGAACAGGAAGCTTCTTCCAAACGATCCAGTCTTTCTTGAGCCTCATGAAGAAGGACCCTCTGCGGGTAACCTGAGGAAAGATTACTGGAACTTTGTTCAGTGTTTAGGCCAGCGAGGCCGAGGTCTGTCGTGGGCCCAGCTTGCGTGCATTCCAAGCATATTTATCTGGCTAACTCAGTAATGGAATATCACCCCTGGAAAACAAAGCATTTGTGGCCTGCAGAGTAGATGAATTCTGTGCACCCAGTCCACAAACTTGGAAACCTTTGGGAGAGTCCCCTTGGACAGATTTGGGAATATGAACGGATTTGTACACAGCGACTTAATTTCCTCCCCTTTGCCCAAAGTCCTTATTTGAGGGCTTTCTCATTGATTTAAAGACCTGCTATCATATGTTGGAGAATCCAGAGATTTGGAGGAAAACAGCTGATGACTTTCTTCATGGAGTTGTGGTTGACGGATGCTTACCTTTGCTACACACCTTCTCAGATTGCCCTGGCAGACATTATATTTAGTGCATCCAAAGCAGGATTTACTAGGAAAAGTTATTTATCAGAAAGTCTAATCCTGAAAGAAAACAGAACTTACTTGTCACAGTAACTAGATATAATGAAAAACATGAGAAATTGGTAACACACACACACACACACACACACACACACACACAGGGGAGATGTCACTCTGCTGGGCTTGCACTTAATTACAAGGAAGAGAAAGGGTGTGAAGATGATGTGAAGATGATGGTCATGTCTCGGATACCCAAACACGAGGAGGTTGTGCTCCAAAGGAAGCGTGCACCAACGGTGACCTGGTAGGTTCCCTCTAACCGTTTGAAACTGATGTGTCAATGATAACAAATCAACAGAAGGAAGAAACATACCTAGAATTTAAATGTATTTAACAATGAAATGATGTGAAAGCATCAAAATATAGTAAACTTTTCTACTTATTGAAAAGTTTTCCTTCAGAGCAGCTTTTTGTGAAATAAAACATCTTCAAAGCACCTAGAAGAGTAGCTGGTTTGGTTTTCCTCAGTTAACTGAAAACATTTCCAATTTTTTTTTTCTAAGAAGAAAACAAATGATCAAATAGGCATTTTTTAGTAGTAGCTGTCTAGATAAAAACCTTAAGTTGCTTAAAGGTAAGTAGGTAGCAGATGTATGTTCAGTTTTATTTTATTTTATTTTTAAAAAAATATATTTTATTGATTTTTCACAGAGAGGAAGAGAGAGGGATAGAGAGTCAGAAAGATCGATGAGAGAGAAACATCGATCAGCTGCCTCGTGCACAGCCCCTATTGTGGATATGCCCGCAACCAGAGTACATGCCCTTGACCGGAATCGAATCTGGGACCTTTCAGTCCACAGGCTGACGCTCTATCCACTGAGCCAAACTGGTTTTGGAGTATGTTCAGTTTTATGATGAACCTATTAGATTATCTAAGTGAATCCATAAAAGTGCGTTATAGTTACTAGGGATTTTTCAGATGAAACATATTCAATGTGGATATAAAAATTAAATGCACGGACTGTAGCACCAAATTGGATATGAATCATGGCTACTTTCACTTTGTGACATTGGACAAGATACTAAGGCTCTCTGTACCCATTTCCCCGGGTGAGGAAGGGGGAAATAGTAATTCCTACTCCTCGCAGGGTTAATCAGAGTGCCTTTATATACTAAGTGTTCAATAAAGGTTGAATTGTTGGCCCCATTCATTTCTAAACCACAAGGAAAAGTACAGTGTAAGTGCAGTGTTCAGCTTTTTGTGCTGTGACATCTCTGCCTTACCCTTTCTGTAGTCACCTCCTCCTCCACATGCACCATTTGTGTCAGTTCTAGAGACAAAAGGGACATAATGTTCTCAGCTAATCTCACCCACGGGAACACCCAACATATGCATTTTGAAAGTCCATTTAGCTATGATCAATCAGTTCATGAAAGTAGTGTGACTATCGTGTAACCACTTTATTAGAGAGACTAAAAATCACAGCTTTCCTTGGTGATATATCCTTGTTTTATTGGCTCAAGCACTCACCCCAAATCTGGTTCACCCACTTTAGTGGAAAGGCTAAAAATGAATTTTTTTCCAAATGTTATAGCTTATCTAGAAACAATTTTCAGAACTCATGATTAAGTATCTATGACTTTAACACTTACAGGTAGTTACCTGTTTATTTAAATCAACCAAGATCCCTTGCTCCTCTCTCTGAGCACAGCGCACATTGGCACATTCTGCCAAGGTTTTTCTCTTCAGTTTTGTGACATTCAAGATCTCTCTTGAACTTGCCACCTCTGTGAAAAGTTTCCTGGTGGCTTCCAGTTTTGGCTCTAAGTTAGGACCTAGATTGTCCCCTCTAGTCATCACCTCCTCAGGAGGAAGACCTATCACACCCCAGTTCGTAGAAAATGATATAGTCTCTGGCATTCTTTTAATGTTAGGAACAGCTCATAGTTTCCAGGAGTCTCACAGTTCTAAGCCTCTTGGAATAAAAGTGGATACTTTTTCTAGAGGACTGTAACACAGCTTTTGGGGGCCATCAAATCACTTTTGAAGAAGCACTGAAGCATATTGTAGAAGATATGCAAACGTGAAAGGAAGCATATCAAACTCAATGGGTTGCCATCATCTCTTAAATAAACTCCTCTTTCCTCTCTTCACCCTTGAGCCAATCATATGAAAGATAGCTTCTGAAAAATGAAAAAAGGGGAAGTAATGTTTTTTTCCAAAAGCAACCCTGAAGCACTGATATTGAAAGAAGCAATCTTCAAAAAAAAAATTCAGAATAGGCTCATTCTCAATTTCAAATGACTTATTAATAGAAACACCCTGAAAATTTATTTTTAAAAATTGCTGAATAAATGGTGAATGAGGCAGTGAGAGGTGTTGAAATTGGGCTATGATTTATTTTAACTGTTGAAGTTTGGTTTCCTGTTTTAGAAAGTGTACGTCCTACAGGCAGACCTGGGCTTCCGCACCCTCACCGCGGATAAGGGCAGAAGTCTCTGGTCTCTGCAGGGGTATTTGCTGGGTTTCCGGCTCTTCCTCCACAGCCAGGTGCAGGTCTGTTTGTTTACTGGCTTTATCTTTTTTCTTTAGGCCTTTTGTAATCACACTTATATAACATGATTTTCTCTTTTAGACCTAATCCGAGGGGATTAAATGTAAAAATATAGGAAATATTTTTTTGGCATTTAGTGTTTTGACAACCTTTTTTTAATTTCAAAACTGCCATTTTTTATGATATACTTTTATTGTTTAGTCATTTTTATTTGCTATGTGGTCTGAGATGTTTATATTTTTCCATGTGTTTATATATTTAAATTATGATGTAATGAGTTATCACTTTAAGGCTCAATGTCTATTTGACATTTTTTTGTAAGAGATGTAGAGAGAAGTTGTTTTTTTTTTTTTTTTTTAAATCTTACTTCCTCTCATCACCGGAGGCAGATTGTATTATTATTTCTAAATTGTTGTGATCTACAACATTTGTGTACTGTTCTACTTATAATGCCACAATTGAATAGTGTCTTTACAGTGATTTCTCCATTCATCTCTAAGTGTATGGGATATCCTACCACAATAGTTGTTTCAAAGCAGAGCTCAAAGGAACTGTCTTTTATATTATGTAGCAAGCTTCATATTATCTATCAATTACTTTTATACTTGCAATGATAACTTGTTCAGATTGAACACCCTTGGTGTATAATTTTCTTCCCTGAAGACTTGGTAGATATTGCTTTATTGCCTTCTACAGTGCTTTTTATAAAAGTCTGAGGTCAGCCAAATTTTATTCTTTGTTGTAGTGGAATTGATTCTTTCTTGTCCCCCATTGAGTGCTCTATCATTAAACTCCAGTGACTTTCTCAGGTTATATGCTGATCATTCTGTAACAACTTTTTCCTGCTATGCAATGTACTCATTTTATCTATACATCTGATTCTTCCTTTATTTCAGGGGAAATTTCTTTTATTCCATTTTTGAATATTGTTACATTTCTTATTTAGGAGTGTCAAGTATACAAATGTTGGATGTCCTCTGGCATCATAACAGTAATTTTCTTTCAATTACTTCAAAAATCTTTGTTCTTCTATATTTCTGTGTGTTTTTCCCCCCTTTCTTTTCAGAAGTGGCTTGCTTCCCCTCCTTCCTTCTCCCCATTGATGGCTAGTGTGACCTTCATCTATATAATAGTTTCATTTTTCTCTTCTATCCTTTAACTCTGATGTATCACGTTTCATTATGGTTATTTTCTGATCTTTTCCCTTGTGTCCTACCATGTCTTGTCTGAACTCTTGTATTCAATGGTTGTAATTTTTTAAAATTTCTTTTATTTAAATAGTATTTTACATTTTGGTCTGATTTATGTTATAGACTTGTGAATTTTTTAAAAAAATCTGCCTTCTACTTGCCCTATTCTTTTCTTTAGGTTTTTGGACTACTTTATATACCTCAACTGATTTTTTTCTCTGATTATTATTTGTCTACTAGAGGCCCAGGGCACGAATACGTGCATGGGTGGGGTCCCTCAGCCTGGCCAGTGATAGGGGCTGACTGGGGATGGTCAACCAGAGAGAGGGGCTATGGAAGGATAGCTGGCCACAGGAGGTTTGCTGGCTTCAGGTTGGTTGTGCACCAGTGGGGTCCCTTGGTGTGGGGATTGGGCTGAAACTGGCAGTCCAATGCCACCTGCTGCTCCTTCCTGCCACTCCCACTCATCCCAGCCCTGCTGTGCCTGCCTTGGGCTCATGCCCAGTCAGTCCCCATTGGGAGAGGTTCACCAGCCTTGAGCCCTGCATCTGGTGCCCATTAGTCAGCTGAATGGTGCTCTCGCTGTGGAGCACACTGACCACCATGGGGCGGCTCCTGTGTTGCTCGGTCGTTTGGTCATTCAGTCGCTTAGGCATCTATATCTATATATCTATATCTATATCTATATCTATATCTATATCTATATCTATATCTATATCTATATCGTAGATAGATGATAGATAAATATACACACTTGAATCAGCTACGGATAGATAATACACACTTGAATCAGCTGTTTGATGATAGATCATCTAGAGGAGTGTTAAGTAAAGTGCAACAGGGAGTTTGCATTTTAGACCATGCTTTTGAACTTATTCTCACTAATATTCTACTAATAGACATACAAATCAACTCTGAGTTGGCCAGAGGTATCTTTGGCACATAGTGAAGTCACAAATATATTTGTGAATGTGAATGTGTGTGTGTATGCAAGCATCCCTCCCTCCCTCCTTCCTTCCCTCCCTCCCTTCTTCCCTCTCCCTCCCTCCCTCCCTCCTTCCCTCTTCCTCCCTCCCTCCCTCCCTCCCTCCCTCCCTCTCTTCTTCCTTCCTTCCCTCCCTTTCTCCTCCTGTGATTTTCCTGGCTTCTCTTTGCTGCTGATAATTCCTCTACCACCCTGTTTCATCTGTAGCAGCTCTCTTGAACAGATGGCATGTCTATATGTTTCCTATGTCACTTGAAAACCTGACAGTCTGTGGTATAAAGTAAAGTTTAGTGAGGGTTCCACCACTTCTGCATGAAACCCAGTTGGCCATTCAAATGAAGAATGAATCACTTTGTCTTGGTGTATCCCACTTACTGTGACGAATGCTCACTCCACTCCCCACCCCCCCACTCCCGCGCACACACACACACACACACCTTTGTATAATTTTCATCGCACTTGGCAGTGTTTATGGATGAACATTGCAGTTGTGTCTTTATATGTTGTAGTTTAGTGTTATGGTTGTTGTGTAGCCTATTAATTATCTAATGCTCTGTAATACACCATCCCAAAACATAGAGAATGTTTTATCCCTTCTCCCAATTCTGTTGGTTCTCCCAGTCTTGCTGGTCTTGCCTGGGTTCATTCAATTTATCCCTTCTTCCACAATTCATCCCTTCTCCCAATTCTGTTGGTTCTCCCAGTCTTGCTGGTCTTGCCTGGGTTCATTCATGTGGCTGCAATCAGCTGGTGACTCAGCTGTGACAGTTGAGGTGGCTGGGGTATCTGGGCTCCTCTCTCAGTATGGCCTTTCATCCTGAATATCTTCATAGCATGGTGGTCTCCGTCATCAAAGAGGGTATGAGGCTGCAAGACCTCTCCAGGCTGAAGCTAGAAAGCCACATAACAATACTTCTGCTTCATTCTGGTGGTCAAATCAAGTCAGAAGCCCAACCCAGTTTCAAAGTCACTTTGTAAAAGGTGTGCATCCAGTGATAGAAGGAATCATTATACCTGTCTCTGGGCAAACAGTCTAACACACCGAGGTCATCTTCTGCTTTATGTTTCTTGACCTTTTTTGTTTGTTTGTTTGTTTCCTAGTAAATAGAAGACTAGAAAACAATTTTACACTGTTGCCTTTACAGGAAGTCCGCTATCAGTTTTCATGGTGATGAACAATAAGAAAACTCATACTGCTATACCTTCTTTTTAAAATAACCTAGCTCCTTTTGCTTTTTGCTTATTAAAGACCACAGGGATAACTTCAGAAGTGTCTCTACTATTTGTGGTAAATAGCCCTCAATTTTAGTGCAGGGATTCTGATGCCTGAAATGGAAAGTGTATTGCAGTTTGTGTAGTACAGGATAATGAATTTTGGACTAGAGGGCAGGAAGACTGGCTTCTATTTCTAATTCTTGCGTTGCTTTGTGATCTTAAGAAAATCAGTTTAGCCGAAACCGGTTTGGCTCAGTGGTAGAGCGTCGGTCTGCGGACTGAAGGGTCCCTGGTTCGATTCCGGTCAAGGGCATGTACATTGGTTGCAGGCACATCCCTGGTGGGGGTGTGTGCAGGAGGCAGCTGGTTGATGTTTCTCTCTCATCGACATTTCTAGCTCTCTATTTCTCTCCCTTCCTCTCTGTAAAATATCAATAAAATATATTTTTTAAAAAAGAAAAAGAAAAAGAAAAGAAAATCAGTTTACTGTTGTCTCTCATTTACTAAAATGAGGCAGCTTTAAGCTTTAAGGTGACAGAAATTACATACGGAGTCTATAAAAAATTCAAATTCCATTCCTTTCTCCCTTGAAATTATGACCCAAAAGGTCCACAATGAAGTCTAATAATCTGATGCTTTAATAGCAACTTGACATGATTCTATGGCAGGTGGACTGCTGGCCAGGCTTTGAGAAATACTTTATGCAATAGGTTTGATAGGATATTGAAAACCTTAGAGCCTGCTCCTACTTTCAAAGTTGTGTTAGTTATAAAATGTATCATTAAAATGTTTTTGCTTGTTGAGCAATGTTTAACTAATTATCTGCATCGCTTAGAACATCTTTGAGAATAAGCAGCTTAACGAGGGCGCAGTGCTTTCACATAGGTCACTGTGTACATGAAAAAAAAAGTTTCTCATGAACGTCATTACAATGTGTGGATTTAAACACATTGCCCATTTTTTGTTATTCTTACTTTTGTACAATACTTTCCTTCCCTACCATGCAAATGGGAATAAGTTGACATGACAATTAATTATAGAGATTTTAGGGCCAGGGTTAAAAACCTATATCTCCCACAGTAAAAATACCAGGTTGTGTTCTAGGGAAACTATTTCTCATAACTCAGATATCTATTATCTACTTCAAAGTTGATTCTAAGCAGTGAATACTGAAAATTATTAGAACAAATTTGCACATATCAGGTTCTAAGATTATTAATTTTTTTTTAAATATTAGACAGACGTTCAATGACTTTTTACATTAAATAGTTCAAGTTTAATGCCACCAACATAGAACATTGCCATAGACAGGATTTATGGTGAGGATATATTATTTAGAAATTAGATACCCTGAACTAAAGAATGTTTACTTGCAGAGTATTATCGTTTTTCTGTTTTAGTTTTGGTTGGCTTTTCAGGCCACATTTTTAGCTTGATTGATTTCAGGTTTTAAACATTGTTAGTAATTTAGTTGACAACTTCATTTTTTTGTTAGGGCAACTCTCCATTTGGCCACTTGATGGCAGCATTTGCTATGTGCTAACATTGAACTTCATTTTTCTCTAGGTTCAGCCTCGTTTAACATTGGTAGTGGAAAAGATTGATAGCAATGCAAATGTATTTATAACCACGAGAGATAGTCACCTTCCACCCCAATTAGCCTTTGCATTGATTTACTGAGGGAAAACATCTATTACTGAAAAAAGTCTTACAGATTAGTGTTGCATTATTTTGTTACAGTTGAAATATGTAGGAAAAATGATCTCACAGAAGATGCACTTTAATCTAACTAAAAATGTACTCGTCCAATAATTAAAAAAAAGATATATCATTAAGAATGCAACTCTGGTTCAGAATACTGTACTACAATTTCCCCCATTAAAACCATATACTTAGTTATTTGAAAATTTTCTAATAATGAGCTTGTGTCACATTTTAGATCTTTAAAAAGAGATTTATTCATGAGCTGTTGCTTGGATAAAGCCATTGATCTACCAGAAAAGAAAATCCCATTTCTGAGTTTCTTTGTGAGAATATAATTATAGTTGGAACTACAGCCTTTTTTTTTTTTTTTTTAAATGAAAAGGCTTACTGCCTCCCAAAATACCTTTCTGCAGCCCCTAAGAATGGAACTACAGTCATGGCTTTCTTTCCTGCAGAGAAAAACCTCCAGGAATGATTCTATAAACATCCTGGCAAGCCTTTTCCAGGGGTGGGCTCGCTGAGAGAACTCCCGTTGGAGATCTACATGGAGCACAGATTGGTAGAGATTTACAAGGAAGTTACAATTGGGTACTTTTGGCTTGAAGGAAGGAAGTAGTTTTGCTTTGTTTTTGTTTGTTTGCTTTTAACCATCCCCTGTTTTCCCCTGGTCCCTTAGTTCTCTTAAAAAACCATAACATGTGTAAGATTGGTGAGTTTTGTGTTTTGTGCTGCTAGCAGAGAGGACTCCCCATTTTCTAATTCACTGCCATTTGAATTCATCCATAGTAGGGTGTCCAGGGCTGCCCAAATGGCCAAGAAGTAACATGGTGGTCCCCCCGGTGGGTTATATAAATATCTTTGCGGGTGTATGTAAATATTCTCTGGAGGCAATTTTCACAAGCTTAACTCTATTTTCCTGAGCTCGTATGTTTACTTACATACAATTGTACATTTCCTCCTGTTTATGCACACGTGGGTATTCTGGGTGTATATAAGGAGATTTATATTCCTTATGCATTCTTCCTGTAGCTCATCTCATGCTAGTGTATAAAGGTTTTATTTTGTAACAAACGTAATGCTCGATTGCTATAGAAACCTTAGAAAGCACAGGTAAATAGTAAATAAGATATCTTAGCTTGCTACGTTTGTGTTATAGAATCCTCATTTTTCATATTTCTTGTTATGAGAACTGCTCGGTGGCTTGGGCCCCTGGGGAAGGAGCTCTTAGAGGGTAACACCGTAGTCAACCTCCAGGTCTGAGGGTGGATATGTGGGGATTCAGACAAAGGACCCAGCTCCAGGTGGCCTGATGTCAGCAGGGGAGACTTTCAGGATCGCATAGGAAGTTTAAATCCAGATCTGACAGGCACAATCGCTGATATGTTCGGCCTCAGATGAAATCAATGCGGAGAAGAAAAAGGCAGTAATAGCCCTGACAGCTTTCCCTCTCTCCAGCATTTGCTGCATGTTCCAGTGCTGTTAGATTCTAGCCAGCAGTTTAGGAAGGGAGGAGGAGCTTAGGCGGATGCACTAAAGGAGGGCTGGCTCTTCTTTCAGGGGCCTCGCTGCCCGCTGGCCGGGGGCTCTGAAATCCCCTGTGAGCGCCCAGCTCAGTGCCAGTTCCTTCCTGGCCTTGTGAACGCTCCGCGGGAGGCCTCTCTCCTCAGTGACCCAGCGGGGTGGGAGAGGGAGGGTGTCAGTGCATGCACACGTGGATGTGTGCTCACACCCGTGTTCCATGCATGCTGACCTTTTTGGTTAGCGCAGTTCTGTCCAAGCCTGGTCACTGGTCAGGGTTTGAGGTGTAACCTGCCTCCCAGGCTCCCAACGTGCCCTCTCTGAGCACAGGTTCCTGCCCGGCCACAGTGAGGGCCGCTCCGGGAGGCTCAGCTGTGTCTTATTCACAGCAGAGCTAACGGTCTTAGGGAAGAGGAGGAAGCAGAGCCGTTGCTGGCGGTCCAGTCTGGGGGTACGAGTGGAGAAATGGTTGAAAAGACCAAGGGGCTCCTATACGCTGTGACATGTTGGGGTTTCTCCCTAAATTCCGAAGCAACCGCAGGGCCAGGCAGGTTTGCTTTAACTGGCTGGATAGGCCCAAGCGGCCGAAGGGCCCTCTCCGGGTGTAGACCAGCTGAGCAGTCAGACTTGTTTTATTTTATTTTATTTATTTTTTGTTTTTACCATTTGCAAATGTTCTTCTGCCCCCTGTGACATTTTGTCTGTTCAATGAAAAAATTACCCGGAGAGTTGAAATTGGCATTGATTTTTAATTTATACAGGAGTTATTACAAATATATATCAGTGTCAATTAAAACAAATTTCATTGCCTACAACATAGGAAATCAGATTTCCTAATTGCATTTACCATGTGGGCAGTAGCACTGGTTTCAGAGTTTAAAGGTCATGGATGATTAGGCTCTGGGCTTAAATTAAATTACGTTACATTTTTCCCTCTCCCTCCCAGACTGCAAATGTGACAGGCAGGAAGTGCCCGCCTGAGCTAGCCTTCTCCGGCCAGAGGATTGCTGATGCCTGTTGTCTGTTTGCCTTCTTTCTTGCACCCCGTGCTCTAGAATCGCCCAGATAACTTGCAGGTGACTATGTCATTGCTTTGACCATGAGAAGAGTAATACCAATATGAGTAATAAGCTACCTATGGGGACTTCGGCTTGATTTACAAAAAACGGCATGAATTAAAAAGCCAGCTTGTCTTTGTTGCCACGCGGTAACGGGAGTAGAGTTCTCAAGTTCACGTGCTCCCATTACAGTTGCTTTTTGGAACCTTCCCCTAAGTCCCGCTTCCCCTCCCACACTGCTCCTTCCCCATCTCCCTCCATTGCTACCAACTTTGTAGTTTCCGACAATGCGCCATTTTTTTTCCTACCTTGTGGGAGAATGTCACTTTATTATCAGGCTATCATCAGTGATTGGAGTGAGTCTGGTTCTCACGTGTTACCTGGTACATTGTCTGTTCTCCAGGCCACGATTCCTTCAACTGTGGAATGAGGGTGATGCACTATTTGATTTCTGTGGTCACTTTTAGTCTTAAAATCCCGTGGTTCTTGATTTCATTGCCCCCATGAAAAAAACTCAGAGTTCACTTAGCTTTCTCTCCTTTTTAAAACAGGAAATGCAGGGAGTGGTCCCACAGCTAATGCTTTTTATCAGTGGAAGTGGCACTGGCATTTTTGTTTTCTTAGGGAATATGACTTACATTATGGAATGTGATATTTGTCACGATGTGGTCATTTCTGGAGGAAAACTGGTGCAATAGTAACTCAGATGCATTGAGTGTCCTAGTGGTGTGTTTGTAACGATGGGTGACACAGGTGATGTAAATCAGGTGATGGGCAGGTGTGAGAGGGCAGGACAATGGAAATACTGGTCATGTTTTCGTCCTGATCACAATAGGAAAGAAGCCCCGTTGATCTTGAGCACTGTCTAAATGCAATTACATTCTTGATTTGCTTTATGGTAATTTGAACTTATAGTTATGGGAAACATCTTTATAACCAAAATGTCTGGAGGACATTGACTTTGTTATTCTTTGTCTAAAGTTCATTGGTACAGAACAAAATTAAGAGCTGGTTTTCAAAGATTTTTGAGAGGCAAACCTCTATCAGGACCAACCTAGATGAGACAAGAAGAAATAAGACAAAATACTGAAAAAGCCTTGACAATTATTTTAGATTTAAAATAATAAAAATTTTGTGAAGAAGTGTATGCAAGCTGTTGGAAGCACTGATGAAATGGTGAAAATACCAAAATTGGTATGAGGAAAAGAGAGAGTATGAATAAACCAAAAGTCATTTTAAAAACAGCAATGGAAATCAGTGGCCTCCTGACAGTAAAGTCTCAGGCCAAGAATACTTTATAAGGTCTAAAAATTTAAGTAATGGGTCTCTCTCTATTATACAAATTGTTCTAGAAAAATATTTTTTTTAAATATATTTTATTGATATTTTACAGAGAGAAAGGAAGAGAGATAGAGAGCTAGAAACGTCGATGAGAGAGAAACATCGACCAGCTGCCTCCTGCACACCCCCTATCAGGGATGTGCCCGCAACCAATGTACATGCCCTTGACCGGAATCGAACCCAGGACCCTTCAGTCCGCAGACCGACGCTCTACCACTGAGCCAAACCGGTTTCAGCTTGTTCTAGAAAAATATTAAAGCCATTCAACTCATTTAGAAGTTACTATAACCTTGGCTACAAAGCCACGTGAAAGAATAAAAAATAAAATTGTAAGCCTACTTCACATATGAGCCTAGATGATAAATTCTAAGTAAAATATTAAGAGAATTTAACAGCCTAATAAAAAGTGGCTGACATTACCTCTGTTTAAATAGAATGAAAACATTCATACTGTAAAATATCCTGAAATGTTGGAAAATGTAGCACAAATAACCTTTAATGCCTAATTGAGCTCTAAGAAAGTAAAGAAAATCCATAAGGACCTAAAATGGAGAGCGGTAGAGATGCCGAAAACTAAAGGAACAAATATGAATTGATGTTTGGTTGCTGTGGAGATGGGATACTGGTCTCACTAACCAAGGGACTTGGTCTTAATGGTCAAAGAAAACAGGCTGTGTTAGGTGGGAAATTCAGACTCGAGGATGCTGAAAGTTGAAATCCTGAATGCAAAATGGACTCGAAAAAGTCTCTCATTTCCCCAGTCTTTTATTATCTCACCAGCATAAGAATGAAATTTTCTTTTTTTTCATCGAAGAAAAAATTCTTCGCAAATAATTTTTAATTGTGGGTAATAATTGACATAAAAATGATCCTAAGTAAGGTAATACTATTGCTAGAGTTCATCAAGAGAACATGTAAACTCACACAAACAACATGGACTAGTTTATACTGAGTCGCTGCTCAGAATGTGTCACTAAAGAAGAGATTAGAGCCCCCAAATACAAACCACACGTGAAATAATCAACCACATGTAACAATCAGTGCCAGTGGAACTGACCCCCAAGAAGTTCAGATGTAATTTTTATGAAATTTATACTATGGAAGTAGCATATTTGACTTTATTATTACTTTTAAAATTTTCCCTTTATTATTGAAAGTATTACAGATGTCCCCTTATAGATTCTTGAGGACTTAAATGCCCACAAAATTAGAAAAAGAATGAGACTAAACAAATGAAATATTAGAGAAGACATCATAACTAAGCCCAGCAAGGTCCCAGGATACAGAGTAAACATAAAAAATCAATTATCCATTGAATGTCTGTGTATTAGCAATGGACATATGGACTCTGACATTAAAATTGCTCAAAAATGTTAAATACTTCAATATAAATATGAAAAAACATGTACAGGACTTGTATGCTTAATAGGACACAACACTGATTAAAGAAATTAAAAAAAGGTCTGCATAGCTGAAACCGGTTTGGCTCAGCGGTAGAGCATCGGTCTGCGGACTGAAGGGTCCCGGGTTCGATTCCAGTCAAGGGCATGTACATTGGTTGCTGGCACATCTCAGGTAGGGGGTGTGCAAGAGGCAGCTGATCAATGTTTCTCTCTCATCGACGTTTCTAGCTCTCTATCTCTCTCCTTTCCTCTCTGTAAAATATCAATAAATATATATATATATATATTAAAAAATAAAATAAAAAAGGTCTGCATAAATGGAGAGAAGTTTGTATTAATGTGTTGAAAGACACCAAATAAAAAAGATGTTTTACTCCCCAAATTGATGAACAGGTGTAAAACAAATCCTTTCTAAATTCTAACAGTATTTTTGTTAATATAGATAAAATTGTTCTAAAATTTATATGGAAAGGAAAAGGAACTAAAATAGCTAGAACTATTTTAAAAAAAGAATCAAGTGGAAAGAAACCATCTTTCCAGTTTTGAGAGTTGTATAGCTATGGTAATGCTTACCATGTGGTACTAGTTGAGGGACAGACATATAGAACATTGGATTAGAATAGAAGAACCCAGAAATGCTAACAAAAACACACAAATTTGCCTAACTTATTTTTGACAAATGTGCAAAGTCAATTTAATAGAATTAAGGTAGAAATTCCAACAAATGTCGGTAGAACAATTGGACAGTCATAGGTTAAACCAATAAACCTTCAATTGAAGCCTCATGCCTTATACAAAAGTTAATATTAATTACAAACTTAAATGTAAAATATAAAACTATAAAAGTTTTAGAAGAAAACAGAGAAAATTTTAGGGTCCAGGACAGGGCAAATATTTTAAGATTTGAAACCAAAACACAACCTATAAAAGAAAAAAATGACAAATTGGACTTTGTCAAAAATTAAAAATTTGCTCCATGAAAGACCCTGTTAAAAAAGATGAAAAGATAAGCTACAGTTTGGGAGAAAACCCACCTATCTGACCAAGGACTGCCAAACCATGCAGCAGACAAAAGACTAGGATCTTGGACATATAAATCACTCTGAGAACTGAACAGCAAATCAGCAAACAATCCAATTAGCACATGAAGATATACAGATGGCAAATTAAGTGAGTGGAAAGGTATTCAACATCGGTAAACTAGAGTAAATTCAAACTAAAATCACAATGATGCTATCACTAGCTATCTATCAGTGACTAAAATGAAAAATATTGTCAACTCCAAATCCTGGTGAAATGCAGAGGAACCAGATCACTCACCCATTGTTAGCCAGTTTTCTCAGACACACACACACACACACACACACACACACACACACCTACCTTTTGAGATTTTATTTGGAATTCTATTGAATCTATAGGTCAACCATGGCGATTGACATCTTTACATTATTAAACTTGATATGTGAACATAACACATCTCATCATTTACTTACATTTCTTTAAATTTAATAACATTTTTGTAGAGTTTTTGTGTAGTTTTCATTAGATTTATTCTAAGCTGCTAGGTGTTTTTTAAATCTCATTATAATGACTATATTTTGTATATTATTAATAGGTAGATATAAAACAGATTTTGAATATTGTGTTTGTTCTAACTCATGTATTAATTCTAATAATTTATCTGTAGAGTTTTCTGGATATTTTACATTCTTACATCATTTGGAAATATGACTTAGTTTTTTCTTCCAATTTCTTTTCTTGCCTTGCCTTATTGCAATAGCTAGGAGAGTGGTGATTAGAATGCTGACAGCAGATGTCCATCTTTTGTCCTCATTCTCAGAGGTAAAGCTTTCAATATCTTATCATTAAGGATGATTTTTAAGGTAGGATTCAAAGATGGCTTTTCACACAATAAGCTGTTTGTTCCCATCTATTTCTAGTAGGGTAGAAGTTTTTATCATAAATGATGCTTAATAAAATAATTTTCCTGCATTTACTGAGAAGATCATGTGATGTTTCTAATTTAATCTTTTGATGTAGGGAATTTAATCGTTGATCTCCAAATATTAAACCAGCCCTGTATCACTAGAATAAGCCAGATTTAATCTTGACATATTGTCCTTTTCATATATCTTTGTACTTTGTTAATATTTTATATAATATTTTTACATCTTCAATTATCTTAGAATCAGATGCATTCAACTTCAAGTCACAAAAACTTAGCCATGCTTAAACAACTAGTGTTTTACTTTTCTCACGTCACATAAATTGTGGTGCTTCAAGTTGATAGAATTGATTCACTTGCTTAGTGATGCCATCAGGAACCTAGTTTCTTTCTTACTTTCTGACTACCATTTCTCTTACTGTCTTTTTATCTTTACGGTTGCTATTTCATGTGATAGCTTAGAGCCTCCTGATCTCAAACTTTCCAAAGGAATGAAAGAGTCAGGTTAAGGCTTTCCCCAAGTGAAGCGATTTATAAATGAAAAAGCGGAGCTCTCAAGCACGTGTCCTATTATACCTCTTTGGTCAGAACTCAATACACACAGATACCCAGAGAAATCATTGGTAGAGGGAAGTGAAATTTCTATGACTGGATTAGAGCACTAAGGATTCATCTTATAGGATCAGAGAGGGGCCTACTTTTCCCTGAAATCAAGAGATCTATGTCTGCTACAAAATCTGTGTTTTGTTAGCCAGAAAAAGAATAGGGGAATCATATTAGCTACAAGTAGTTGAAGAAATAATAATTTTATGTGGTCCTCACTTATGAATATTGATGCAAAAATTCTTACTCAAATGTTAGCAAGCTGAGTCTGGCAACTAAAATAAATCATAATGTAATTGAATTTAGCTCAGAAAAAATGTAGGTTGATTTTGACACAGTACACAAAAGAGTCATAGCAATAAGACAGTAAGGTACAGAAACATGTTGATAGATCATTGGAACAGAAATGAGTGCTCAAAAACAAGTCCATGTTTATAGGGAAACCGGACATATGATAGAAGTGGACCTAATGAAAAAGGATGGTTTCTTTATCACATGATATTGAGAAAACAGACCACATATAGAAAAAACATTGTTATTCTCAAAAATATAATTTAGATTAACTATAGTCTTAAAAATAACAGATAAAACTATGAAAACCCCCAAAGTATAAGGCATAAGATAAAATGATAAATTTGACTACATAAAAAAATCATAAATTTCTATTCTATGATGGGCACCATCAATAAAGTCAACCAACAGCAAATAGGCTGGGGGAAGTTATCTGAGAATTCAAAACTGACAAGGGATAAGATCTAGAATATTTAAAGTATTCTTATTAAAAATCAGGAAACCAACAGAAAAAAAAGTAAACCACAGACTATAGACTCAACAAACTAATCTGGAGAAAAATCTGAAGAAACTTAGCTTAAATTAGTATAGTCTGACGACACATCCATTCCACTATGGTAAAACTTGTGTCTGGTCCCCATGGAAGCACGTGTAAGAATGTTTGTGTAAGCATTATTTGTGGAGTAGGGCATTGTAGACAACTTAGGTACCTGTCTCTAGGGGGATAGATGGAAGAAATACTGTGAATACTCATAGCGGTAACAAGTAAAGATAGAATTATGTGGAAAGATCTTTCATATATTGTGTTGAGAGGAAATTGTTAGATAAAATCTATAACATGATGGACTTAGGCAAATCTATAATAATAAAAGTGTAATATGCTAATTAGACCAGAGAGCCATATGACCTTCCAGATGTCCTTCCAAATGAAGCCGCCGTGGTGGGGGCCAAGGCAGAGGTCGTTAAGGGCGATCAGTCAGGCAGGCAAGTGATTAGGGGTGATCAGGCAAGGCAGGTAGAGTGGTTAGGGACAATCAGGCAGGCAGGCAGACAGGCGAGTGGTTAGGAGCCAGTGGTCCCAGATTGCTCGAGGGCCTAAACCCACAGTCAAACTTCCCCCGAGGGGGGTCCCAATTGCAAGAGGGTGCAGGCCAGGCTAAGGGACCACTGAATTTTGTGAACCAGGCCTCTAGTTTAAAACATAAACACAAAACAAAATAGTACTTTATTTTAATATCCAAGAAAAACACCAAACACATTACAGTAATTGTCCACAGATAGAGGAGTAGATTGGGAGTGGAGAATGAGGATAAACGAGAAGAATAAAAGAAAACAAGATAGGGACCTTGTATGGATGGTCGATAATTGTGTCATGAACTTGCAGGTGTGACCAATTTAGTTCTCTGCATAATTTAGGTTATATGTTTACTAACTAAGTCCTATTAAGTTTCAAGCTTGCATTTTATCTCCTAGTTACACATCACCACAAGTTTAAATATTTGTTTCCAAGAAAAAACTTTCCTGTAATTACTTAATTTGTAGAAGCCACTTTATACAAATATAAGTCCTAAACAAAAGAGTATCTTTTCCCCAAATCATGCTTTTTAAATTATCAATGAGAATATGTTATCCTTTCCACTGTATCAAAGACTTTGGTTTCTTGGAAAACCATAATCAATATCAACTGTAATTTTACTCAATGTAACTTTCATTTTGCTTTCTACTTTCTTACTCCTTTTTATCAACAACAAATGTTAAAAATTTAAAAGTTTCCTGGGGGTAATGATCAGGATTTCACTTTTCCCCCCATTTTTCATGAGAATTAAGTTTATGAAGGAGTTTGGAAGAATTACCCCGGGATATATTTTATAACTGATAATTTGCCAGGTAAATTTAAGTCATGACTCAAAGCTGATCACACTGCGTCCCCTTGATGGATAATAAGTTCTGAAATTCATTTTGAGGCATAGGAACGAGAAATTAAAAAAAAAGACTCTCCTCTTGTATTACTAGGGAAATTTCTCTGTTCCTTAAATGAACCAAGTTTGTTCTCATCCTAACGAAATCTTGATTTAATATTTATTGATTACTTATTGCATGTCAGGACACGTATTACTTTATTAACCATGCATGGTTTGCCTGACCCGAGAAGTTCAGTGAGATTCTAATGACGGTAAGACCAATTAGTTGATGAGGATTAGGGCATTGCTACTCAACTGATCTGAGCCAACAGAACCACCTGGGAGATTTTCAGACATGCAGCAACTGTGGCCCAGCCACGGACCTAGTGGATCAAAACTTGTGTTACAACAAGATCCCCAGGTGATTTTAAGGACATTCACGTTTGAGAAGCACTAGAGATCAATCATTCCTGGGCATGTAGACAGTGAAGTCAGGTGGAAGAAAAGCTGTTTTAAAATTAAATCTATTTTTTACTTGGCTAGCCTTGCTTTTCTGTTTAATCTATCGCTCATTCAGTCATTCAATACACATTGAGTGCTTATTGTATTTTGGGTATATACCGAAGTAAGCAAGACATGCTAAGCAATTCCTGTTTTTTGTTTTGTTTTAGTTTTTTTTTTTGTTTGTTTGTTTTCCAAACTGGAAAAAAAAAAGCAGAAGACAGCTGTGAGCGGACTGTCATGTGCTTTTGGTCCTCTGGGAGAGGGTCCAGCTCAGCAACCTGTCAAGGGCGGCACACACGGTGGAGACAGCCCTGCAGAGCCTGCTAGGTGGCACTGACTGTGCCCTGGACACCCTCAGCACAGCGGTGAGGCTGAGAGCAGGCACTGCTTGGCTGGGGAGCTTGGTTTCTGGGCTCCCCATGGGGCCTGGGCTAGCTCAGAGCTGACACCAGGCTGCCTCCTCCGCTTTGGGGATGGCTGGATGGGTAAAGAAAAGGGAATGGAACCTGGATGACAGGGCTGGGCAGGGTCGGTCAGCCTGGGGCGTCCTCTATAAGCCTGCATGGACTGATTCCGGTGCTGTGAGCAAAGGGTTGCACCATGGTAAAGAAATAGAAATGATTGAGTGGATTCTAATGGGGAACATTGAAAAACAATGCATCCAGGCCCAGTTCCAAGGCATGGCAGGGAAATGAATGCCACAGGCAAGTTCTTTTTTGTATTATAAATTTTATGGCACACCTAAATCATGTTGCATTAAAAGTTTTAAAGTAATGTGTGCTTAGATTTCACAATTCTTGCTTCAGGACGTGGAGATGAGGAATATCTGCCAGTCAGTCCTTTTTATGTGAATTAGCCACACAGTGAATTAGTCTAGGAAGGAGACTGTATGAATGTCTAATTTATTACAACTACACACGAGTCCAGGTCCAAATACCTGGATTTGTTTGTTTTCTATTCAATGTCTGTTTCCATGAATTCTGAAATATGGTTCAGAAAAAGGCAAGGAAAGCAAACTCTAGTTATGGGGCAAAAAATCTCAGCTTTGGTAAGATGAATCTTCTTCTCTTCACACCTATAGTTCAAACAGCAGTCGTTAGTGTCTGTGTGGTATGTGGCTGCCAAATGGATGAGGAAGGAAGAAAACATTTGAAATAACTGACTATACATTGGAGGTATTTGTGAAATACTGCTTGGCTGTAGGTATGGCTTTATCGTATCTTTACCATATGTGTACTTTTGCTCATCCTTGGGTAAGTCATTGAATATTTGTGAGATTCGCTTTGCTTAACCATAAAATAAATACAATTAGACTACACCAAGGGTAAATGATTTAATGTTGAGTTCGTTTAATTAGGCACCTTGCAAGCACTCAAATTGTACCTATTATAGTAGGACTAAAATTCACACATAAAGACAGTTGTGCTTAAAAATAAATTCTGTTTTCTATAATTGAGCCCACTTTGTCCTTGAGTCTTCCAGTCTGCCTTGACAAAACAACTTTTTTTTTTTTTAAATTCAGGTGTTTTCTGTCCAATCGGTAATTTTCTAGCTAAATTTGAATATCATCACAATCACCATCCAATTCTAGCTTAACTACATTGTATCTGTACATTTCTTTTCTTTATGCCTCCTTTTGTCCTCTCCACCATTCAGGGCTGACGTGTTTCCACAGGAGAGCGTATGCATAATTCTGGCAGCAGGACAGTGATACATGGTCTTGCCGGCCTCTGCTTGAGGATGTTCTGCTTGGAATTCAATCAGCCCCTACTGTGGTACCTGCCGTGATGTTCCGGGGTGTCCCTTCCCCTGAACTTCTTTTTTTAAAAAAATATTTATTTTATTGATATTTTACAGAGAGGAAGGGAGAGAGATAGAGAGCTAGAAACGTTGATGAGAGAGAAACATCGACAAGCTGCCTCTTGTACACCCCCTACTGGGGATGTGCCTGCAATCAATATACATGCCCTTGACCGGAATCGAACCCGGAATCGAACCCTTTCAGTCCACAGACTGACGCCCTACCACTGAGCCAAACTGGTTTCGGCCCCCTGAACTTCTTGACCTGGCTTCCACGGCGGTATGGCTGGTGCAACTGGCCTTGGGTAACATGTCAGCATTTGGCCTTGGCCTCCAATAGCAAAAGCTCTCACCTTTGCAGCTACATCCTCTTGACCTTGGGTATCTTCCTGGTCATCTGTAACCCCTCACCCTTCTGAACCCTTAACAAAAAACTCTTGATTGCTCTTTCTGTGTCACTGTAGAGTAGAACCTACAAGGTTGTGATTATGCACACCTGCCCTTTGATGTAGCTGCCTTAGCTCTCACACGTGGGATGTGGGACTTTCCCAAGAGGCCTGCTACCTTCCTAGGTAATGAGAGAATAGGTACTTACCGGTTTAGACCTGAGCTGGGTACTTCTCCTTCTCCCCACAAGATTGTGTTTTCGTTTTACCTTCTGAGGAGTGAGCCAGGAACCTTGAGTCTGGACACTTTCCATCTTGCCCTCTACTCAGCCCTTCCTTCTCTTCCCAGGAAAGGTGTGTGGTGTCCTGCGTAGCAGGGACTTTACTTCACACCCCCGTCCTTCCTGTTCTATCAGTCATTGGGAAAATTCTGTGCTGTGGTTGGCCACGCTTAGATCTTGACATATAAAGCTTTGAGTTTCTTATAAAAATTTATTTCTCCCTTAACTTGCCTGACTATTGCAGATCAAAGAAAGAAGAGGATGGCAGTGTTTTAGTAGCTAGTTGAGCAGAAAATAAGTAGATGCTTACAAAATAGTAGAAGGGTCAGGAACAAGGCTGAGCTTCCAGGACTAACTAAGAACAATACCAGGGCCAAAACCGGTTTGGCTCAGTGGTAGAGCGTCGGTCTGCGGACTGAAGGGTCCTGGGTTCGATTCCAGTTAAGGGCATGTACATTGGTTGCGGGCACATCCCCGGTAGGGGGTGTGCAAGAGGCAGCTGGTTGATGTTTCTCTCTCATTGACGTTTCTAGCTCTCTATCTCTCTCCTTTCATCTCTGTAAAATATCAATAAAATATATTTTAAAATTAAAAAAAGAACAATACCAGGTACTGCCCACCAAGGGAGCTCATCGCCACCAGTGGGAATCGGCCCTGCAGATAGATGTGTGCTTCAGGACCAGACCACCTGAGACAGGAGTGAGACCCTGAAAATGTAGGCTCTGACACTGCTGCTTGGCATTCACAATACTAAGGGCTGGTCTTTGGTGCAGCAAAAGCCAGAACCTTCCCTGACGGTGCTTGTCAGTTTTCAGAAGCAGAACAAGCATGGACTGTTTCTCTCCTAAATCCCATGCAGTGCACGCCTGTGGTGGAGACCAGGCCTTGGACAGAACGTGGGCTAGAGGGGGCCCGAGGAGCCCTTAGCTTTCCTGCCTCAGGAGGACCAGGTTGGAGCGGTGAGAGAAAAATCCGCACTGCTTGCCGCAGTGAGGAAAATGAAGAGGTCTGGAAGCTGTACGGTGGGAGAGAGTTTGTGGTGGGGGTGGTGGATGTTGGAAAGAGTCAGGTTGTATAGAGCACCTGCCATCTGCTCTTTTTATAGATCTTTTTTTTTTTCCATGAAAAGGTGGCACTTTTTAAAATATTCATGAGTATAACTCTTTTTGGACTACAGCAGGAGTGAATCTCCTCCAAAGTATGACCTGGACCCTGATGAATAATGTTTGCATTTATTTACCTCAAACAGGTGTTGATTAAGCATAGCTTAATTTCGTGAGTATTTATGCAGCTTGTACTATATTTAAGGCACTTGGTTAGTAATGAGGGGATTTACATTTCTTCAATTATTCTTATCAAGTCATTAGATTCTGCAGCCAAATAAAAAAACTTGTGGGTAAGAAGCCATTTACATATCAGAATTGCCGGGGTGAAAAAATACCCTAAGCAAATAACATGCATGTAAGAGCTTGTATGAAGGATTGACGGGGTCAAAAGCAGGCAATAAATACATCCATTCCAGGTCTCCATTCTGTCCTGTGTTGGGTGAACTCCATGGTCCTAACTTAAAATCATCCCACAGCAACTCATCGCAGAAAGTTGCATTGATTTTCTCTAGCATTGACTTCATGAAATTGGAATTTTACTACCTTATTTGTGGTTCTCCTCCATCAGGGAAGAGTCAGCCAGGTTCTTTTGGGCTGTTCATGTATGTCTAAAATACCTTTGTTTTCTAGCATGTAGGAAAAGCATCTCTTTTCTTCTCGAAACCCCGACCCTGTAATGCCTTTCCCCCACAGTGTAGCCTCTCCTTGAGGGAGAAAGACCCTCGTGATTCACTGAATGAGATGGCTTGGCTGCCTTTTGCATCTTGGCGTCACAGGCTCTGATAGTGAAGTATCCGGCCTCCTGGAATGCAGGGCCCTATTTACTCCAACTTATGTCAGCTCCTGTATGATCTGGTTACACTTCGTTCATTCGGTCATCGCAGTGTGGTAAGGTGAATAGTTCAGTGAGAGAAGAACCAAAAAAACTGAGCAGAACAGATTTGCAAGTCCATTTGTTCTAAAAAAAAATAAAAATAAAAATGGGCATACTATTTTAGAGATACGGCACATATTTTTCAGTGGGCTCTCCCATCTCCTTGGCTGAGGCCCACTCTTTGAAAATGGATACCCTTCCTACAACAAAGAGGTGCATTATCTACTTCAAAAGGTAGTGTTCAAAATTGTGAAATAACCATTTTTTTTGGTGTGTGTGGGGGAATTTCTTCTTTGTCCCAGGACCTATTTTCTTTGATTACAGGCACAGTGTGGAGAGAATGTGAGTGCTGAAGTGCTGAGGGTGGGACAGAGGGCTGGTCCAGCCAACCAGCTGACAGAACCCACCATGCAGATTGATGGGGTGAAAGAGAGTGTGGCTTATTCTCATGTCAGTTTGCAATAAGGAAGTAGTCTGATTGTTCCATATTTTATTTACAAAATTGAAGGAACTGAAAAATATTCCAATTTTATTAAGTATGTGTTGGAAATTCTCCCTGAGTAATGGGTTCATGTCCCTAAGAATGGGGTGTTTGCTATCTAGGCCTCTGGGACTTCTGGCCCTGCCCTCTGCCTTTCACACTGATCTGCTCCCCACTGAGTGAGTTGCTGCCCTCATGTCAGAGCTCCGCTTTCTGTAATTACATGTGTTCTCAGGAAGGGGCCTGGAAGCTGTTTATGCTACAGGTTAAAACTAAAGAAATGAATAGTAATTCAGCCATCAGCCAGAAGGCAGAGGAAGTACATGGGACTTTCTAACTACCTCATACTTGCTTTATAGAATATAGACTGATATGGATCAATAGTTTCCAGATTTGGGGGTGGGGCACATCCTAGGAGATGCCCAGGATAATCCATGTTAAAACATGTATACACATTCACATGCGTACACACACACACACACACACACACACACACACTCATACTTTAAATTTACACATCTGGGTATGATTTTACCCTATACTAGGGGCCCAGCGCATAAATTCATGCACCTTGAAAGGAACTATGGTCCAAGAGGCTGTGGTGTGCACAGGGGCAGGTCTTGGGCCATCCTCCATGTTCCCTCCATGCCCCCTCCTGCCACAGCCCACAGTCCCCTTTCTGCGGGCAGCCCTACTCCCGCCACTGCCACTCCCACCCGCTGACAGCACTGGCCCTGCTCGCACCTGCTGATGGTGTGGAGCGAGTGGAACTGGTGCCAGCAGTAGTTGAGAGTGGGGCTGTCACCATCAGTGGGTATGAGTGGCAAACGCTGTCCCCATTGCCCCTCAGGAGCAGGGGGAGGTGGAGAAGCCCTCAGGGGTGATTAGGGCCAGCAGCCGCAGCTCACACCCACTGAGGGTTCCTAGTGATCGGAATTGGCACTGGACACCGGCAGTGGGTGCAATTGCGGCTCTGGTGCCGGCAGTGGGTGTGTGTGTGGCAGTCTCCGGCAGCGGGTGCAAGAGGCAGCTGCTGGCCCTGATTGTCCCGCAGAAGCAGGGGGAGTTGGGAAAGCCCTGAGAGGTAATCAGGGCCAGCAGCCACTGCTCGCACCCGCTAACAGTGCCGAGTGACCGGGGCTGGCACCAGGTGCCGGCAGCGGGTGAGAGTGGTGGCTTTGGCACTGGCAGTGGGTGTGAGCAGGACTGGCGCCAGCAGCAGCTGCAAGTGCTGGGCGGGACTGTGGCATGGGGAGCAAAGAATTTTCATCAATCACCAGAGGCTCACCCTGATGGTAGTGACTGGCACCTTGCATTGGTCTGGCGTCCCCGTCACCTGCTCCACCATCCCGCTGTGGCCGGCGCCTGCCATGTTCTGCGCTTTGCCACCTGCTGCCAATGCCCACTGCGTTCTGAACATGCCCCCCTGGTGGTCAGCACACATCATAGCAACTGATTGTTCAGTTGTTTGGTTGTTCTGCCATTTGGTCTATTTGCATATTAGAGTTTTATATGTATATATAATAAAAGCCTATTATGCAAACTGTCCCCTGGGACAGTTGTTTGGAAATTTGACCAGGAGACTAGGCATTTGACTGTTTGCTATGACATGTGTTGACCACCGGGGGGTGGTGTGGAACTTGGTGGGCATCGACAACGTGCTGCCACCTCTCGCTGGCTACCTGGGGGCAGGAGTGACTGGGACACAGATGTGGTGAAAATGTGGGGTGTCCGCTGAGTTCGCTCTCACTTCCCCTGCTACCCTCCCCTGGGGCATGCTGGGGAAGCCCCCATGCTTAGGTGCTGGGCTCCTGAGAGGAGCCTGCCCTGCACCCATGTGGTGTCTTCCAGGTGAACCAGGCCACAGCTGCCGGGACCACAGGGGCCAGTCTGGCTCCATGTGGGTTCGTGTAGGAGCCGGTCTGTGAGAGAGCGCACTGCCCGAAGAGAGCACACTGCCTGCCCAGCTTCCGTGTGGCACCACTGGGTGGCCCAGAAGCCCATGCTGTGCCCTGGCCCATGGCATCTGGCCACATTCACCACATCTCTGCAGGGGACTTGGCACCATGACTCAGGCAGAAGGGTTGTGGGGGGCCATGGGTCCAGGTGCTGTCCAGAGCCCAGAGGTTAGCTGGGACCTGCCCTTCTGTGCCAGATGCTCATGCTTTGATTGCCAGCCAGGCCTAGGAACTATACCTGTTCACAAATACCATTCACTGGGCCTCTAGTAACATATATAATACTAGAGACTCGTTTCACAAAGAGATTTGTGCAGTAGGCCTTCCTTCCCTTGGCTTCCAGCACCGATTTTCCTCTGCCACCCGGGACCCAGGCCTTCGCTCTGGCCAGAGTCTGCCTTCTTCATCTTTGCTGCAGACTCCAGACTGCTACAGGAGTGCCGCTCCTGTAGATCCCTTCGCCTCCCCTACCCTCCCTCTCAGAGCAGGCATCCTGCCCCACCTGGCCACTCCACACCTGGAGCAGTTAGGCCCAGTCATATTTGTCCTTCTAATTTGTATATTCTCTCCTGATAGGCTAGTGGGTGTATCAGAGTGATGGTCAATTTGCATGCTTCTCTTTTATTAGTGTAGATCTGTGGTTGGCAAACTATGGCTCTTTGGCCCCTTGAGTGCGGCTCTTCCACAAAATACCATGGCCTGGGCGAGTCTATTTTGAAGAAATGGTGTTAGAAGAAGTTTAAGTTTAAAAAATTTGGCTCTCAAAAGAAATTTCAATCATCGTACTGTTAATATTTAGCTTTGCTGACTAATGAGTTTGCTGACCACTGGTGTAGATGATAGCACATAGTACATGCATATCTATATCTATCTATCTATATATATATATATATATATATATATATATATATATATGCCCAATATGTAAATTTTCCCCTTGGGAGTTTGACCAGGAGATCGGGAATTCAATTGCTCACTATGACATGCACTGACCACCAGGGAGAGCATTGAAGGAAGGTCCCGGCTACAGACAGAAGCCGGGGAATGGAGGCCCTGGCTGGCAGCCAGAAGACCCTGATGGGCCCTGATCACTGGCCAGGCCTAGGGACCCTACCCATGCATGAATTTCATGCACTGGGCCTCAAGTAATATCTGAATAAACATATGGAGGGGATTGTGATTGTCACTTATGTGTGTCAACTTGCCTGGACTAAGGGATGTCCTGAGAGCTGTGAAGACATTATTTCTTGGTGTGTCACTGAGAGTGTTTCCAGACAGGGCACAGTCTACAAGTTGCTCTTAGTTGAGATCTGGGTTTGGGCCTCTGGAGACTTTCCTACTACTTTCACATTTCGACCATGCCTTTCAGCAGATGTTACTTACATTTAATCCAGTATTTACAGGAAGTTTAAAAAAAATAAATCATATATATGATAATTCCCGAAATGGAGTCTATTACATTTCAGTCAGGGTAACTGCAATCTCATTATCCTTCTATTGTGTTTTTATATGCAGCTGAATAAGTTTCTTCTAATACTCTTATTTTTCCCCTTAATTCTTAACTCGTTTGTTCGTTCGTCCAGGGAAATGTAGTATTAATTTTGTCAAGTTCAAAAAGAAACTGCCATTAAGAATTTCATGTGTGTGGATTAGTGCTGCGATTGCTGTGCACTTCCAGGAGATGTCTTCCAGCCATTTCCATGCTCCTTGTCAGAGAGCTGCTCTGTTTCACATGTATAACAATTTCAAAACATTTCCTCCAGGTCTAGCATATATATTTATAAGATGGGCCTATTGTGAACATTTAAAAATATACAGAAAATTGGGGAAAAAATGGGATGAGCCCCCAGATAGCCACCATTATAAGGCAAGGATTTCAGGAGGAAAAAGAAGGCTTTTTCTAAGTATTAGAAAAATAAGTGTGATTTAGACATATGGGGACTGCCCCCCAAAATTTGTCTGATCTGGGGAGTATTATGCTAAGCGAAATAAACCAGTCAGAGAAAGACAAATACCATATGATCTCACTATTGTGTGGAACAAAATAGAAACAGAGGCATGGGTACATGGAACAGACTGACAGCTGTCAGAGGAGCGGGGGTGGGGGGTGGGGTGGTGGTGGTGGTGGTGGAGCAACTGGATAAAGGAAGGTGAAGGGGTTAGCTAAAGAACATACACTACTAAGCATAGCCCATGGTGCAAAGGGACAACTTTTAGCTTATTTTGTTTTTCTCTTGCTTAATAATCAACTATGTTATTATAAAACATCTCACATTTGTAGGTAAGTAGAGAGGCTAACATTGTGACCATCTACATATCTACCAATCAGATTTATTAAATTTGGAGATGTTTTCCATCTTCACTGGAGATACTTAAAAAACAACAACAAACCATTATAGTTAGAGTTGAGGAGAGCAGTGTACTCCTTAATAACTCTATTCCTTTGCCCCCATTCCATAAATAACCACCATCATGAATTTAATGTCTTTCATGCTATTGGTTTTTAGAAATACTTTTTAAGCCTCCATGAACATTTACCGTATTTTTGTGAACTTTGAAACAGTATGACATTATACTATGTGTCCTTCTGCAACTCATTTTTTCTCTCTTTCAACATTATGTTTCTGAAGACTCTATATTATATGTGGCCCCAGTTTATTCATTTTAACAGCTGCACTTTGCTGTTGTTCAACATGACACACTCTATCTAGTTCCCGATAGTGGGGCATTTAATTTGTTTCTGAACTTTGGCTCTTTGTACACAGTGGTCTCCTTGTGCACACATACAAGCTAAGCTTCCTAGATATTACCACAGTTACACTATACTGTATCTGTACCAATCTCCTCTCTTCTCAAGAAGTTTCCCTACTATGGGTTTTGTAAAGGTTTGTGTTTTCTTTCTTCTCAGCTGCTAGACTGAAAGGACTCTGAGGGTAAGGAGTTGGTGTTATGCACTTTTGTACTGTGGACCACAGGCAATGTTTGGAGCTTAAAGGGAGCAGAGAAGGTGAGGTGAAGAGAAGTGGAAACTTGCCTCAGTCTACTGAATCTTCCCTCTGGGAGAGGCCAACTTTCTTGGGACTCAGACTTGGGTTCTATGATTTATTAGCTTCCTTTTACTTCAATTTGTATGTGTAATTTTTTCTTTTTTGTATATGTAGTCTTTCATTTTTTGTTTGTTTTATATCCACTTCAAAATTTTGAATGTTTATAGAAATTGGAGTATAGATATGCTAGTATATGGCAGTTTCACAGAGGGGCAATTCACTTAAATCTCCTTCTAGCTCTAACCTGGTCTAAGGCATTCACTAAGGGTGTCATCAAAATAAGTGTGTTACATCCCAAGTGATAATGTCAAATGACATGGTGAAAATTTAGCAACATTTTAGAACTTGTCACTCAAGCTAAAACCCACCCAAACAATAAGAATTTGTGTATACCCATCTCTCTGAGTACACTTGTCTGAGACCAGTTTTCTAAATATACACCGTTGAGCGATAAACTCTGTTGTGAAGCCGGTTATCACAACTGGTCGAGTTTGAGATCCTGACTCAACAACATTTTACTGAGTCATTCGCTGCGATGGGCAAGAATAGTTCCACTGACTAATACTTTGTTTTAATGGGCAGCTGTATATTAGACATCCATTAGTGTATAGAGGAGACTAAAAAGGAAATAGGAGACACTTAAAATCTGCCCCCCCCTTTTTTTGCTGATGTGATATTTTTGTTGATGGATTATATTTCTAGGAGAAAGGAGGTTTCTAGATAAAGTAGTACCATTCTTTCAAATTGAAAAATCGGAAATGTGTTGAGAGTTCCTGGGGGCGTGACTGAATAATCAGTTCTAGGAGCTTTGTCTGTCTGTGAGGCCCACATTCGCTTCCCTACAAGAGTGTATTGGTCCTTGGGGCCTGCAGGGAGCAAATGTTGACAGCAGCACTTAAATCAGCGCGCCATTCTTTACTGCGGGCATTTTCGCCTTACAGAGACTCCCTGGTCATGCGGTTGCACACTCTCCCTCCTCGTTGTAGATTACATTTTCCAGGTGAATAGAACCCGAAGCTCTCAGGTGATGTAGCATCCCTGTGAGAAATGATGTGGCTAACATAGAGACCTATTCCCAATAATTACCACATAAAGCAGCCTTCAGTGCAGGCCATTATCCTGCTATTCCGCTCGGCCAGGTACCGCCGTCCGCGCCCTTTCCTAGGCCGGGAGCACGTCACTGTGAGTGGTGTTCTGTGGGCCCTTATGTCAGCTAGACTTTGGGTGTCAGACCTGGAAAGGTCTTCTTGCTGTTTTGGCAGTGACATCTTTCCTGAGCTTTGAATGATGGGGCGTGATTGGTGAATATGTGCTTTCTCCCCTTTCTTTAAGTATGTATAAAGCCAAGAACTCTGTAAAAGTTTGCTTTTGTGTGCATGCATTGGGCTACCTGTTTTGGTAAGTGCTGACACCTTTTTTATTTTTCCGGAGGAATCAGCTGTCTGTGTTTTGCTTACCTTGCTACGCTTTTATTTTTAATACTCTGGTCACTCTTTCAAATGCCTCAGGGAAGTAAGCTGGTGGTTCAGTGGGGACAGGGAGAGGAAAACATTACAGAAATGTTTTCTGGGTTGTATTATTTATGAATTTATTATCTCCCCAGTATATGGAGAGTTTCAATACCTTACCTGTCATTTTGATATTTTGTTCTAAGCAGCAAGCTTTGTAGGGAAGAAATACTTGGGAGGAAAAATCTCCGAAACAGAATATTAAGGACCCTAGCACAAATTCACTGACCTGAATATTTATGCATAAACCATACAGTAAAACATCATAGCAGCTTAGCTCATTTGATCAAAATCATGCTTGTTGAATAGCAATTTCTTTTCTTCCAACATTCCTCAACAGTGTACCCGCTTGTTAGAACAGAAAAATATTCACTTGGTCTCAAAGAGTTGAGCCCTCAACTGAGTAAGTGATTTTGTTAACCTCTTCAGCAATTGAGAGTCAGAGTTCATAAATTCATTAATCTGAGATGCTGCTGAGTACTTGTGAAGCTTTCCAAGTGTGGCCTGTTGTGGGAAGACACAACCACACAAAAGGGAAACAACAGGCAGAAGGAGTCCTCCTGAGCCACCTCATGTGCAGTGTCAACGTGCTACGGGATTCGCCCTGTAGATGTCTCATACGATTGTCAAATATCGTAAGCAAGGTATTATTGCCACTTTTCAGATGAGGAAACAAAGGTTCAACAGAGGTAAGTCACTGACTGAAGAATAAGAAAATGAAAAGCAAAAAAAACCCCACGTTTTTCTAATGCCAACGCCCTTACTCATTCTTTGCTGTATCATGCTTCCAGAATGAATTTTCTTGGTGGAAAAAGAGAGCAGCTGTTCAAGACACATTTTATCTTTCATTTAGAATTCATTTCTGGTGGTTTGGGAGATGTTGCTATAGGGAAGGAGGGAGGAAGAAGTTTTTAGAGGTGTTTTCTGGAATGTATTATTCAGGGATCTATGTATTGAATTTATTATCTTTCCAGTGTGGGGGGGGGGAGCATCAATATCTCAATTGTTATTTGGGGAAAAATATACCTGAAACAACCCTTTATCTTAAACTTAGGACCCTAGCCTTCATTAAGTATTGTCAACATTCTTCTACAAAACAGACTTCATCCAAAACGTGGCCTTTCAGCCTTTGAATTTGGTCAATATGGGTTTCTCTGGTTTGTTAATTAATCTGGCACTTATTTTTGACATGACTGCTCTGTCTTTTTGGTCTGGTTATGCACTGAATCTCATTAAAGTGAATCAGCATTTTCTGAGCTGACAGTGGGTGTAAGGGATCACAGTAGAATTGGGCCTTGGCCACAAAAAAAAAAAATAGTGTGTTGGATGCTATCAGTTCACTTTATGCTTTTATGAGTGTGTTGACTTGTCATCTGCATTGTCAATGGCCTGCAGGAAAACAAATGTAAAATGCACAAATAAATGTTGGCTGTTTGAGAAATAGTAAGTGATAAATAGATAATTAATAAATAAATGATAAGTCCCAAGTAATATTTTTATTTTTTAAAAGAAATTTAAAAATAAGTTAAAGCATCTTTATATGAATGTAAACCAGAAAATTGTGACTACTTTTTTTTGTCTCCAAGGTATCTGTTAATCTTAACATGCTCATAGTTATATCACATTCATTTTTTAAAAAGAGCTTTATTGATTTTAGAGAGAGGAAGAGAGAGAGAGAGAGAGAGAGAGAGAAAGAGATTGACATTTGAGAGAAACATCAATTGGTTGCCTTTTGCACATGCCCCAACCTTCATTGAAAGTAAAACCGAGGTATGTGCCCTGACCAGGAATAGAACTTGCCACCTCTTAGTGTACAGGGTGACACTCCAACTAAGCGAGTCACACTTCCCAGGGCACATTCATTTTAAATAGGAGCATTAAATAAAGATGATTTGTTTTAGTTGGAAGTTAAAAAGAGCTTTACATTTTTTAACTTTCAGATGACAGAGTTTTAAAGTCTCCCACTTTTTCTAATATCCTCTCCTTCTCCATCCTCCAATCTAAATTTTAAAATTTAAGTAGTTTTGCAATCTGTAGATAAGAAAATTAGACTGTAGATCTCAATGCAAGCATGAGAACAGTAAAATTTTTAATGCAATTGATCTCTGAATTCAGTGCAGTGTCAGCAGGTAATATCATAGTAAGACTGACTTATATTTCATCTTTGCATTCAGAGATTTAAATGCATGTCAGAACCCACTCTCTTCACTCCAGGCTGTGCAAAAACATGCCACTTCAGACTCTCACAAACATAAGTCAACTTTGAAGAAATATGTTGTGATATAATCCAATATATGTAGAAGCTGCAGAAAGTTTTCAGAGACAAATGGTAAGCCTTCATGGACTTGGGTTTTAGAAAGTCATTTGGTAACTTCAGTTCTTCTCCAAAGCTTCACAGACATGCCCATTTACATCAACTCATCTACTTGCCCTGGGGATCCGAGGATCCCTGGGAACATGGGGAACCAGCTCCAGAGTTAAGAATTAGAAAAAGAAAGATAAAACCTTTGTACAGCTGAAACCGGTTTGGCTCAATGGACAGAGCGTTGGCCTGCGGACTGGAAGGGCCCGGGTTTGATTCCTATCAAGGGCATGTACCTTGGTTGCGGGCACATCCCCAGTAGGGGGTGTGCAAGAGGCTACTGATTGATGATTCTCATAGATGTTTCTAACTCTCTATCCCTCTCTCTTCCTCTCTGTAAAAAAAATCAATTAAAATATATATATATTTTTTTAAAAAACTTTGTACAAGACACCTCACTAAAATCCTATCATTGGTTACTTTTGCCTCCTTAACCTTTAATACATTTTGGAAAATTTTACAGATGATAGAGATTGTCAGACAACATATTTGAATGTTGTGTTATATTCATTTCTCTTCAAGCTTGGCACTAAGTTGTTATCCTATAATATTGTATTAGTTTTAGCATAAGTCATCTTCGTGCTTAGGAACTTCTGTGGCAAGGTAACACCATGCAAAATCTCTAAGTGTGACTCGTAATTGTTTTATAACTGATTCAGCTAAGTACTCACGGTGATCTCTTGCATGTATATAAAGAGAAATACTATAGTAATAGATTTGAATGTCATATACAAATACAGTGAGTGAGACCCACATGGCCACACGTTTGTAAGACAATAGATACAACTCTGGGTAGAATAATATTGAGTTGTCTTATTGGAAAGGCATAAGAAGTAAAAGTATCAGCTTCAAAGGGTATTTTCAATCTGGTGGATAAGACACAGTGTACGTAGATGTGGATACTTGCACCTTACAGTGCATCATGCAGACAAGTGGAGGTTGTGCTGCCACAGTAAAATGGCAGTCAGCAGTATTCCATGACTAGTCTTCCTGGAGGTGGTAAACCCTTTAAAATGCTTATTTAAAAATATCTTTAAGTACTAATTTATTATTGATTAATTTATTATATAACCATAAAATACTAATTTATTATATGACTGTGAGCTCTTTGAGAGTTCAAACAATTCAGAATTAGGTAAAGCACTAGATATACATTTCCCTTCACATCTGTCTTCCAACTCACAATTCCACTCACATACTTAAAGATAAGTTCTGTTAATGTTTACTGTATATCATCTATCTATCTATCTATCTATCTATCATCTATCTATCATCTATCTATGATGTCACACTATCTACATTATTTTGCATCTTGCTTTTTAATTTGCAACATGTATATTTTCTCATGTTAGCACATGCATGTATGTCTTATTCTTTTGTAAATTTTATATAGCATAGATGTATCATAATTTAAACTCTATTGACTGTTTACATTTTTCTATCACAAACAGTATTGGAATGAAAGTCCTTGCAGTTAATTAATTAATTAATTAATTCATTCACTTGGTACTTACTGAGTGCTGTGTGTCAGATATTACGTTAGGTGTGGCAAGAATGAACACACATAAAAAAGCAAACAATAACAAAACCAGATGATTCCATCCAGAATTGGAACCAGAAAGAGGTGATTGAGGCTCTTGTCATTAGGAACAAAATGTAAGGTGACACCAAAAAGTTCCATTTTCAAGATAAATCATATTTTAACACAATATTTTAAAAATTTGAAAAAATTCCATGATAAACAAAATATGAACATTTTAAACAAAAGCAGAATCTGTGCTTGCCTTACATTCAGTTTAGTTAATTCATTTTTGTTTATTTTCTGTTTTCTAATTCATTGATTTTTTTTTGCTTTTATCTTTGTGAGTTCCTTTCTCCTTCTTGTGTTTGATTTATTCCTTTAAAAAAGTTTTCTTAAAGTAGGAACTTAAGTTGCTTTAGGAAATTAAATTACTTTCTTCCTTCTAATAAAGTCATTTATTTCTATAAATTACTTCTTATGCACTATGTTAGCTGAGCCATACAAATTTTCATATATTGTATTTTCATTTTCATTCAGTTGAAGATACTTTTCAATTTTCCTTTGTAATTTTTTTCTTTGACCCATGGTTATTTAGCAGTGAGTGTGTCACCTGGTGGTTTCTTCTTATCAATTTTTGAAACAATGGCTCATTGTAATTTATTCAGCTTTCTATCTATTTGTGATGGGTGAGCAGGTCTGGTGCCAGTTACTCATTCACTGTAGAAGTGGAAGTTCTCTCCCTCATTTTTATTTCTGTTAGTGTACTGAATTGCATTGCCAATAACGATATTGATATTTGAAATCTTCTGATTATATATTACTCAATTAATATGGTTGTGGATAATTGCACTAGTATTTTAATTAGGATTTTTGTACTTGCCCCCAAAAGTTTTATCATATTTTTAGTCATATTATCTTCAACTTTAGTATTACTTCTGTCAATTTATAAATTCATTTAAGACATTTGAAAAATTTTCACATGTTCTGGAGTAGTTTTAAAACCAAAATTAAAGCCCTAACCAGTTTGGCTTAGTGGATGGAGCATCGGCCTGCGGACTAAAGCATATTCGATTCCAATCAGGGGCATGTACTTTGGTTGTGGGCACTTCTGAAGTACAGGTGTGCAGGGGGCAGCTGATCGATGTTTCTCTCTCATCAGTGTTTCTAACTTTCTTTCGCTCTCCTTTCTTCTCTGTAAAAATCAATAAAATATATTTAAAAATTAAATATTGTCTCTTAAGTTTCTCATGAAAATATCTATAACAGTTAATATTTTTTAGGAGGTTACAGGGAAGCTTGATACTTGTACTGCCTTTTAAATATTCTTTGTTATTACTGACATATTTAGGTTTTTCACTCTTCTTTTTTATCTTGCCAATTTTCAAATTTTATTTTTGTTTTTTAATTTATTCCAATGTGTTGATACCTATGATTCCCTTGTTATTTAGAAAGTTTTCCCTACGTCTCTATGTTTGAACTTTTTCATTGCTAATAACCCTGAATATATGTGTGTGGTTTTAGTGGTGGGAAAGGGGAAGTTTTAAAAAGAAGCACACAGCACAGTGGTAAGATTTTGAGAACTGAAAAGTGGTATAATTAAAATTGATCAAAACACTGGTTAGAGATGCTAAGGGGTGTGTGGGAGAAGCTAGCTGGAATAGGTCAGGTTGTGTAGTCAATGCTTTCTTGACTCTTTTAACCCTGAAATTAGAGTAAGTTCTGATGCTTACAGGTGACTCTTAACCATATGAGCAGGAGAAAGGTCAGATAAGTTACATGTTTTTATTTATTTATTACTTTTAAAAATATATATTTTACTGATTTTTACAGAGAGGAAGGGAGAGGGATAGAGAGTTAGAAACATCAATGAGAGAGAAACATCAATCAGCTGCCTTCTGCATACCCCTAATGGGGATGTGCCCACAACCAAGGTGCATGCCCTTGACCGAAATGGAACCTGGGACCCTTCGGTCTGCAAGGGAATGCTTTATCCACTGAGCCAAATCGGTTAGGGCTCAGTGGATAAAGATAAATACATGTTTTTTAAAAAAATACATGTTTTTAAAGAATATGCTGGGAGATTACAGAAGCCTTTATGAGGGGGAAGTTGAGGTCTTTATGGGAGAAAACTCAGGAGCAAGAGAATAGATGATGTGGTTTTGAGTTCCTTTGTTACCTCTTGCAGATCAACAGGAACACTCAGTGTGGAAAGGAGGTCGCTGTGGTATGGTGGTCCTTCCATGTACTCCCTGCACTGGCTCTCCTAGTTGCAGCTGTAAATGTAAATCCTAAGGCTCAGTTCAAGAAGGAGCCATTATAACAAGCTGACCTTTCTGTTTTAGGCCCCGTTAATAGCTGCTGTTTTAAAACCCAGCATTTAACAGCAGTTGTTTTCCAAATAATGGAGCATGTTTTCCCCAACTTTAATAGCTTATTCAAAAGCCATTTCCCCAAGTTGCCCATGGATGTTGGAAATAATTTCTGCATTTCCCTTGGCTTATATTCTAGTTGTCAAAAAGTCAAAACACAAACACTAACCGAACAGACTCAGTTACATCTCAACACGGTAATTGGTAAGCCACTCAGCAGAAGGAGAAAAAAAAAAAGTCACACAAGGAGTTATTATTATGCATATGCATTTTTAATGTCTGATTCTCTGTATAACCTTAAATTACAATGCAGGTTAAATTTCCCTTGCTGATTTATAAGCATAATGTAAACTCTAGACACAGTTAATGATATTGCAATGTAAAACTGTTCTGTTGCAAACTAAAGACCTTGCTTAGCACTGCAAAGCTCCAGGTTCATTTCAATGTGATCATTGAGGCACTATGCAGAGATTATGCATTTATTGTATTTTTTTTCATGAATACATGAATGAATAATAAGTTCAACAAACAAGAGTTTCCTACTGGGAATGTCAAACAAATCATTCTGCAAAGTGCTCTGAATTTCAATCAATCACTCTCCCCAACACTTGTCCCGCTGAGGTCTTCAGCTTCAGCAGAGTCAGCACTTGGAAACATTACACACAGTCTTGGTGGGAGACACAGGGTGCAAGAGAGCAGGAGACAGAGTTCCACTAAGTGGTCCTGTTCTTACTCCGGCTGAGCTTCCTTGCCAGGGCCCCTGCTAGTTACACCTGTATTGGTGGAGACCTAGGGCATGGGTGAAACCTATTCCTATAGCCTTGCTTCAAACACATCCCTGCTGTTACCCATAAGCCAGAATCTAGAAACTTTAGTGGATGGCTCAGTGGAAGGAAAGTGACCACTTGAGGTGAATGGACAAGACAGGACAGGGCAACATCTGGCAAGAGGGTTGCACAGTGGTATCACTTGGATGAATGGTATGATTGGGTCATTGAGTCTGAAGACATCATACTAGATATGTTTTGGCAGAACGGAGTCTTTATTTGGGGAAGTATCACTTGAGGTTCTGGAGTTGGATTAAGTGTCCTGCCTTGATGATTCTTTAGTTTTCACCATAGGGAGTTTAATGTTGCTACTAAGGCGGCCCCAATTTATACTGAGATGGGGGAAGAAGAGTCTTAAAGGAGAGAACAACCCTTTAGTTGGTATTTTTTGTTCAATGGTAGTTTTAGGACAAACAACTCTTAGAGCTGTTTCCTTTTTCTGTCTTTTGCCTACATTGTGACCTGAGGCAAATTCTCCCGCTGAAGTAGAAAGCCTCCTGGATGGGATGGAAGTGCCAGCTTTAGGCAGGGTTCCTATAGCTTGCAGCAGCATTCTCAGGGTGACCTCCTTGCCCAGGTGTCAAGGGAGCTTGCGTCTCATCACCTACCAAATCAATGAATACCAACAGATTTTGAGTGAATTCCAGAGGCTGTGATAACTGGATTTCTACTTCAGTACAAATGTTCATCTTGGCTCTCCCAAGCCAATTGTTACTAAACAACACAATTGCTTTTGTTTTATTTATGGCCTCTTAAATGAGATTTGTATTCTTACTAATTCTTATTAGAGCTTCTGGCACAGAACCTATCCTATATCTGTCTGGATCAGTTTTTACAGCGCATGGAGGGCCAAGCAGAGTGATTACTTAATCCAAGTCTGTTCCTTTCCTCACTTCCTATTCTTTTACATTCGTCATAGAAAAAAAATACCATCAGTTGCAGATTTATCGGGTTTTGTTATAAAGATGCCTTCCCCACTATGAATCTCATATAAATAAATAACATGATTCACTGCTTTGCCTGCAGAGGAAAAAGACTGGATAAAATGTGACAAGCATGCCAACCTCTGGGGCAGGCGCTGAGTTATTTGCTGGGGTTGGGGAGAGTTTCTCACTGACACAGGCTCCCAGATAGGTCGGATTGTCCTGATTGGCCAGGTGATATAAAGTGAATGACATCACGATTGTAAGCCTTGGTTTTCTCATCTGTAAAATGCAAAAGTTGGGCATGGACTCTGGAGGTAAACTGGATGAGGTTCAATGTTGTGAAACTATGACTTAACCTGTCTGTGTCTCAGAGTCTTACCCCTGAAAAGGTTGTTGAAAGCATCAGGTGAGTGGTCAGTATAAAGGACTCTGCCTATCCCAGGATAAAGCTCATGAGTGTAAGCTATTATTATTCTGATTGTGACTTCCATGGATTTAATAACAATAACACAATATCTATTGTTTATCGAGTGGTTAAGATGTTACTGCCACAGATGGGTTAAATATTATTTACATTATCTTGTGAACATATAAAAAAGGAACCTGTGATGGACATACCATAGTTATCTTTATTGCACGAACGAGGAAGATGAAGCAGTGCTAAGTCACCCGCAGTCTCACAGTTAGGAACGGGACGGGACTGCAAACCCAGCGCTGCCCGCCTCCCTCCTCCAACATGCACTCTTGCCCCATCCTCTCTCCCGGGCTCTGTTGGAACCAGACCAGCCTTCAAGGTTTGCTACAGGACAAAGACAGAAGGAAAGGAGGACAGCTCCTTTGCTGCTGCTGCCAAGCTTGATGTCAGACTCTGCAAAATAGTCTCCACTGAATTGATTCCACCAGTTTCATTGTGGCTTCTGCTCTTGTACTCAGTGTTTACCTAACCGAGACCGAGCTCCTCTCTGCTTCCACACTAATCCATAATGACCTCTTGCCTCTGAATTGATTTCGAGTGTAAGTGCTGGTGCTGCTGCTGCCTTTTCCTTTGGCCCCGATGCTTCACTCTGCAGCCACCTTTCAACCTGCTATTTCTTCTCTGCTCCTTCCTCTTCTCTGTCGCTGGTTGCGTGTCAGGAATAAAAGGCAAGCATACCTAACTCTGGCTCACATTGCGCCCTCAGAATTTCCCATGGTTCCAATTCCCCTTCAGTGTGTGTGTGTGTGTGTGTGTGTGTGTGTGTGTGTGTGTGTGTGAGAGAGAGAGAGAGAGAGAGAGAGAGAGAGAGAGAGAGAGAGAGAGAGAGAGAAATAGGGAGTACATTGTTTTTTCTTTACATCACCCAACCAGAAATATATTCATTGCTTGTGATGGGATTTTTTGGTGGGTGAAAACAATATCAATTTTTTACCTGGGAGTTCCAGAAGGCTCTGAATGCTGGTAAGCAAGAGAAAAAACTGTGGCACATTCTTATAAGTCCTCTTAAGCCATTTATCCTCACCAGGTCTTTGAAGTGGGGAGAGTACCTTATAGGCTGGGGAACAGGAAGCCTGGAGCTGCTCCAACCAGAGGCAAGCATAGTTGGTAGTTAATTTACAAAGGCAAACACACTCTCCATTACTGATTGTAGTGCTAATTTTAAATAAAATTCTGCATTTAGTACTTAATCAGATCTAATGATCTGTAATACTTTTAATTGTTCATGACTAGGGCTCGGCTGGTATCACTCAGAGGTTGAGCATTGAACTGTCAACCAAGAGGTTGCTAGTTCGATTCCGAGTCCGTGCACAAGCCCAGGATGTAGGCTCAGTCCCCCGTGGGGGGCATGCAGAGGCAGCCAATCAATGTATTTCTCTCTTCGATGTTTCTATTTTTCTATCCCTCTCCCTTCCTCTCTCTAAAAATCAATAAAAAACGTTAGAAAAAGAGAGAAAAGATTGTGAATAGGGAAGCAGTGAATAGCCAGGAAGAACAGATTAAACTAGGTTTACCTTTGAATTTCTAAGTCAGATAGGTGCAGGATTCTAACATTCTACTCTCCTGTCCTAGCTACAATGTGGGCAATGTCCATTTCTGGACCGAGGATTGGACCAGATTCTTATCTCACTTTGCAGTTCTCTGTCCCATTTTTCTTTTAGTGATTGATACTCAGTGGTCTCCCTGTGTGTTTAATATTCATAGGGACAGGTGTACTTTGAAATAGAGAGAGCGCATGGACAGGGGACTTTGTGGGGAAATGGGGTTTGGTGCATGCTGAACATGTTTCATCATTTATAAAGAGGAACGCATCTAATACCTCGAGACCCCCCACACATGTGAAGGTGACACATTGTGATTATTACCCCTTAAATCTAGAAATTACAAAAATTCGGATCCTTATCAAACTGAGCATAGAGATAAGAAACCCTTCCTATAAATTCCTCTTTGTATCTGTGGAGCACGTTTTTGTCCTCTTGCAGTTTGTTGAGCAGTTACTTGCTGCTGCTGCTCTCTCTACATGTCTGATTTTGTCTTCTCTGTCTCCCTTATCTTAGAGGTCCATACTTCCCTTAGAGTTAAAATAACCCACGCTCACTGCACTTCTAAATGTATGTTCCCTCTGAAGTGTCTGTACACACACGCTATCATCAGGAGTCTTTCTTCTATAACTGTGTCCTTCAGATTGTCAGCACGTTCCATTCCGATACTTGGGGTCCTTCTGATACTATTCTGATACTATCTGCCCTTCATCTGTCATCTTGTTTGAGGGACAGGTCTCATTCCTTCCTGTTTGTTGGTGTCACCCCTTAAATGTCCTCGGGCCTCTCACACCCAGCCTACTCAAAATACAATTCATTATCTCTTTCCTTGCTCCAAAGCCCTCTTCTCCTCCACCCTGTTTTCTCTCTTACTTACGTCTCATCATTTTCTTCAGTTGCCCCTCTAGAAACTCCAGAGTTACAACTCTTTTTCCTTCCCCTCATCAGTTACTCACCACTCCTCCTCCCTCTACCCCTTCTTACACTTCTCTTAGTTTTGAAGTCCTACCAGTTCTGTCTGTGCCACTTCTATCCCTTCAGGTTCTAATCATCTCCTCACTGGCCAATTTCATTACCTTCCTAGCTTGATACCCTGGATTCAGCCTCTTCTCTCTTTATCCCATCTTTCCAATCCATGCCAGAGAAATCTCAGTTTTCATGTGATTCTCATTTGCAAACATTTGCCGTGGCTCCTCTTTGCCTGAGACCAAACTTCTAAACAAAGCATGCTTCTCATGCCAGACTGTCTTTCCAGCTTATCCTCCATATGTCCTGCGCTGCACAGAACAAACTGCTCACTGTTCTCTACAAGTACCATGGAATTTTATAGATCTGTGTTAATTTTCTCCTAAAATGCTGTCTCACTTACACAGAAGAAACTGAAGTAAGGACACGGCATCTGTTTTGTCCAGTGTTGAAACTGGAGAACCAGCACGGTGTCGAGCACAGAATGGACACAGAGATGTGCCCATTCACCCAAGGACACACAGACACTAGTGAGGAAGGGCTAGTGATTGGACCTATTGACTCTGAGCCTTTTTTTTGTTCCAAAATATTGGACGTTTAGGAGATTGAAGAAAACAAGTTTCCCTAATGGTGTCAAGGAGATCCATTGACTTTTAACTTATGTAGCCCTGAGCTTTACACTATATAGCAAATGCAAGTTGACCTTTCCCAAGGCCTATATGAAAGAAGTAATACGTTGGTTTTAACACCATAAACATAACTACTGTATTATTACCTCTCAAAATTTAATGTCTGTATAAATCACCCAGGGAGATTGTTTTAAAATGGATTCTGCTTTCAAACATCCACTGACATCTGAGATTCTGGATTTCTAACATGTTCCCAGATGATGGTCACAGTGCTGATCCCTGGAGACACACAGGATGGCAAGGAGCTAGACACCTTTACACAGACCATTCTCGTCAACTCGTCTTTCTCTTTCACCAAAAAATTAGGTGAATTTTAAACAAATTTCTTTATCCCATGGTAGTGTTTCCCAAAGTGTGGCACGCGTACCCCCAGGGGTACGGGAAGAGTTTTGTGGGGATATGCACTGCACCGTGCCCTAATTCTACGTTCTCATGAGTCAAGTCAAAACAGTCTTGTGAGGCGTGAGATGGTCCGGTGTGCAAATAAATGTTATTTATAATATAACTTTTATTCATATTTTATTATTAATACTTTTATTTTTTGTTTATTATTATTTTGTGTATGTACCAAAAAATAAATATATTTTGATTGTTATTAAAATACATCCATTTTTTGACGAGGGGTACTCAGTGTTACGAAAATTATAGAAGGGGTACACATATGTCAAAAGTTTGGGAAACACTGGTCTATAGAAATAAAAAATTTGATTATCATGAAAAATTCAGAACAAATTATGCTGATCTAGTGCAGACAGATGACAAACATGATGGGGAGAGGGGTGGGGATTTATGTTCCTCTACAACAACTCTCTTCTTGGATCTTTTTTCAAAGGAGTTTTCTAAATCTCAGTTTTTCATGCCAAGGCAATGATCATTGGTCAATATTTCTTTGTGGAAATCCTCAGGATAATTAATCTGAAGGTATTTCAAAACCGATCTGAAGGTATTTTAAAACTGTGAAGGCATGAGTAACTGTACTTTAATGAAGGCAGGATTCCGGTGTCTGAATGCAGGTTGTAAGTCCATCAGGGTTGATGTCATCTGTCACTACTTGCTGTATTCGCAGGGGCTCAGACAGACCTCTTACCTCACTGTTGTCTATGGTCTTGATTTTAAAGAATCCAGATTGTGACTGACCATATACAATGCCAAAAAGAGACATAATAGCTCTCTGATTGGTCAGTGAAAACTCTGGGTGTATAGACTGCAGTAACTCTGGCAGAGCCACTGTTACATAACCTGATCAGTTTTCTTAGTGATCAGTCCTGTTAAATTTGCTTTGTGTTGCCGTTTCATTGTACTAGTGAATGAGAAGGGTACGATACATATTTTAGTCATATAATTACTACACTCCCAGGTTTATTGTTTTTCTTTTAAGAAAATTGGCAATAAAAGACAACATGGGTAGTAAATAGCTTGGTTCATAAAAATATTTCTGTGTTTCCATTTAATCTACAGGGTGGGGCAAAAGTAGCTTTATAGTTGTGAGTGTACTAAAGTGTATTCTTGTATCATTATTTACTAAGTATTGTAGTTTTTATTAATTATTGTAGTATTTTCCATGCAAGCAACTATAAACCTACTTTGCCCCTCTCTGTATTTAAAAATAGGTCTCATTGAAAGTTAAAAGAGCACAGGGTAATTTGCACTATTAATGGGATTGATGGAAAAGTGGGGGTTCACTGACCCAGGGCATGTCTGGTTAATGACAGTGCTTAGAACCTTATGAACAATACTGGATATTAAATTTAATAGTTGGGGAATAATTTTAAAACTTAATAAGTTATCTTAAGCCTTATAAGGGATCACCACTTTCTTCAATCCATAGACTGATTACTCCTGTGATTGACATAAAAAATGTTCTGTTTGGTAATGTTTTTAAAATTAACTTTCTCCCATCTCCCTCTGCCATCCTAAATCCAAACTGGAAGCTTTCTGGCAGAATTTAAGGGTATTTAGATGGAAACATTGAATTCCTATTATGACCATGGCTTTAAGGGAATGTTCTAGGCTGGAGCTCTGTTTGCCTTGAAATGAAAAAGATGCCGAAGCCGGTTTGGCTCAGTGATAGAGCGTTCGGTCTGCGGACTGAAGGGTCCCAGGTTCGATTCTGGTCAAGGGCATGTGCATTGGTTGCGGGCACATTCCCGGTGGGGTGTGTGCAAGAGGTGGATGTTTCTCTCTCGTCAATGTTTCTAGCTTTCTGTCTCTCTCCCTTCCTCTCTGTAAAATATCAATAAAATATATATTAAAAAAAAGAAATGAAAAAGATAATATTCAGGCGGAAACAGTTTGTTGCACTATTTTAATTTATAAAGAATCTGCCTGTATGTTTGACATTTTAATATTAAGAAAGTTCCCAGGGTTCTACTGGGACAAAAAGGTGTGTGTTGAGCCATTGGCCATATTTCCTTAAGGTCGGCGTTTTATACCTGGGCCTGTGTCTGGAAGGTCACCTGAGTAATTTGGCTTCACCCTTTTCAGGGGGGCAGGGTGCGGGGGGGGGGGGGGCTGTTCTCCGGGATGCTGGGGGATGTGGATACAGAGGGAAGAGGCGTGGGAGGTTACAGCATGTTGAAGTGTGCAGCTGAGAGCCACACATGCTGCTGGAATTCTTTCTCCTAGCCTCTGTCATGGCCGATGGTGGAGGGGAGGATGCTTTCACACATGTTGGGTGTGTTTCTTAAAGCGCTCCGGAGGAAGAACAAAACACCCTCTTTGAGGCATCCTCTTTGAGCCCATTTCAGGATTAAACACTTTGAGTCTCTGTTATGGCTTCCATGGAGCCACATCTGTTTTTCTATTGAAGTTACACCTCCTCCTGTGCCCCAGCAAGTCAACGGGAAGTGAGTCACCCTCAGTGAAATCACGCGGGAGGAACAGGGGGTGTTTCTGCAGAAGACGTGCTGGACGGCGGGGGCGCCTCTGAAGATTTGAATGTCTGTATGTGGGTTGAGTCAACACGAGCTAATTAGGAGGCTTTTGTTTGGGGCCTGGCACGAGGACCCGGACACGGGGAGCTCTGCCTTTAATGGACTTTGTAATCTTGGGCAAGCGACTTAACATGTTGGGGCTTTTATTTTTCCATTTAAAAATAGGACCACGGTCTTTCAAAGCTCCTCTTTGGCAAGATGGTTCTAGAATTTTTCTTTAATTTACCATAAAAAGTGCTGTGCCAGAAAATTCTCGGGTAACTTGTGTATGACGTGAAATCATCTGGTGAATATCACCAATGTGGAAAAAAAAATCAATCATTAACAGGTGCATCTGGTATTTGTGGTGTTATTTATTTCTTAAATGCTAATCTTTAGTAAATTGCTTGATCATTTGGTGTGCAACATGCTGCAAGTGTATTGCATACTGTATTTGTGTTTTATATTTGGAAGTGCCATTGAGCATTGCATATGGCTCTTCTGAATTTGTCAATAATATTCTCTGTGCATTCCATATGGGAACAACCATGCAAGCCTTATATGGTAATATTCCCATTACTTTCATATAGAGTGTAATTATGTTTTGTACAATCAATGCACATATTTTGTAGTCTTGCACTTTTACAAATGAGACTAGTTAGATAGAAATGGCGATTACAGCAGTCTTATATAGTAAAAGGGCTAACTTACTTTATTTTTTTATTTAGACAACTGCCTCTAAGGAATATTAATTTTTTTAATGGAAAAGCTGTAATAATGTTGTTAACTTTGGGGAATATTTTTGGCTAGTGAAATTACTCATATTTAACTTGTATATCATTAAATCTTAGCTAAACAGGGCTCTTCAAATGTCATTCCTACTTTTCAAATCTCATATTTTGATAAGGGCAAGTTTTTATAATTGCGCATGCATTTCTTTACGTGTTTTGCATATTCACGCCATGTCTATTGCGAAGGCCTATATATTATAAAACGATGGAAGATTGGTAATATGGTAATTCATATCCTTTTTGACTTAAACCTATATGCTTTAATTTATTGTGGATGACACTAGGACATTCTCTGTTTTGTGTGAGAGAGCATCAATTTTCATTGTTATGAATTAGCTATGAAGTGGTCTCATTTTCAAAGAGATATGCAGGACATATGCTGGCACATTCTGTTAACAGCTAGTGATCCAAATGGGGAAAAACATTTCCATGAGAAAAGCAAGTTGCACAATGGAAAGGACACTAATAATCCAGAGACTGTGAAAAGCGTTCCAGATTGTCCACGCTGGTGACATGCATTTGGAAGTGTTTTGAATCAGAAGTCTTCCCTTTGCTGCGGATCATTGTATTTAGTTCATGACCTACCAGATTCACGCAGGTTATTTTCTTTCGTAAAGTCCTCCCCTGCTCTGAAAGCATGTGCACTGAGGACAAAGAGGTCCTTCTCTGTTGCTGTTGGTTAAAGCCTGTGTGTGCTCTGCTGCTCCATCCATCCTCCCGACTCATCTCCACGTTCCAAAAATTGCATATTTGTTTGGCTGTTTGAAAAAAACACACACAAAAAAACAACCTTCCAGTATTTCCCCCCCCTCATGTCTGAAATGGTTCATATTAAAGCTTTCATAATACCCTTCAGTTTCTGTGTTAAATTGATGTTTAAATTGGAAAGAAAGTGGGAACTCTGGCAGTTTAGATAATTCACTTCATCTGGTGGCCAGCTATGTTAACAATCCCATCATATGCCGGCGCTCAGACGAGATGAAAGGAGCCCTCGGGGCACCGAAGCTACATTTTCAGAGCAGAGGGAAAATGCAGTTCGAGTCCTTTGTTTCATCATTATTCTCCCCCTATAAAACGGTAAATTATTTTGACCAGAATTTTAAAGTGTTAAAAGCACAATTTAGAGGTGACGCGCGGTGGCTTTAGCTGTGGGAGCTGCAGGCAGATGGCTGATCAGTATGCTGGACCGAGAGCCTGGAGCCCAGTGTCAGCACATGACGTCTTTTATTCCCCGTGTATTGAGAGCTGCGAGGAAATGGTGATATTGTTAGCATATGAATAACATCAAAGCCGGTGGGAAGATAAACCTCCGTCTTCTGCACAGCCTCCCCTCACGTGCTGAAGTGCCTGTCTTTCCAAGAGTGCCCTGTGGGGCTCAGAGCCGCTCCTTCCAGAGCAGGCGAGCTGCTGCCAGCACCCAGGGCCGGGCCACGACCGCACATTCCATCACTGGGGAGACACCCTTTCACAGCAGACTGTCTTTCTCCACGAAGGGGAGGAAGGCTATTAGATTTTTCTTTTTTTTCTTTTACGTTTGTTGGGGAGTGGAAGTGACATTCTCTTTAGAGGCCCCCACAAGATGCTCACGATTTTTATTATTATTTGTCCTCAAAAAACGAGAGCCTGATCTAGCCAGTTGACAAGCAGTGGAGTGGATAACTGCCTCCTCCTCCTCTCTGAATGCACACTTGTCTCTTCCCTCTGCCGCTGGGTTCTTCAATCAATACTGACATGCTGGCCAGACACGATTGGAAAACAACGCAGCCGTCTCACGCTTCTCTTCTGTGCATATTATTGGAGCGTGATGAGCAGTCCTTGTCAAGCCCCTTCTCTGTTCTGATGATCAACAAATGCTTCTGCGCCTCAGCATGGAATGTTAGTTCGGCGGCAGAGTTACAGGCCTGGGGTCTGTGCTAGTCGGAGCACCAGCCATGTCACACGGGGCCCGGGGTGATACACGGCATGGCAGGCCCTACCAGGACAAGTAATTCCAGATGCCGTGGATGTTTAGGCTATTAGCTCATGGGGACATGTAAGGAATAGTCAGTTTCCATTAACGTTCAATTTATTATGGCCCAAGATGCTTAGGGAATGATGCTGCTAGTCATTTTCTGTAACAACTTTATTTATAGAGGAAGTCTTTTCTGAAAGGTACATGGCTGCAACGTCATTCCTGAGCTCATATGTTATGCTGACCTAAAACGTCTGTCAGAACTTAGATCAATGTCATGGGCTATATTTTCATTTTCACTATTCTTGGAGTTCTTTTTTTTTTTTTTTTACATTTATATTGCCAGTGCTTTGATTTAACATTCGGTAAAGTTTAGGTTAGCCGAATTCCAGCCCAAGATTTAGAAATAAGCAGAGCATAAGGTTGACATGATTGATTTCTCATTACTCACTCTGTGTAGCCAGTTTCTCTTGCATGTTTAAAGACATAGCTGGGTACAAAAGCAAAGAAACAACACATTTGTTTTAGAAAGAGCTGAATGGGTTCTTGATGGAGAGCTGTTTTATAGTCTTTGTAATAGCAGACTTTTCCCCCCCTTTTTTATTTTTTTGACTCTTGCCCAGAACACCAGGTTATTCTTCTCACATTCTCACCGAGTAGTACACAGTGAGAAAGTGAGTCTTGGTGAGTCAAACCCTTCTGATTGTTAGATTCTGGATTGCTTCCAAATGGGAGGCTGGAATGGGAAGAACGGACTCAAAGGCTTCGGGCACATGTTAGGAATACCAAGTACTTTCTCCAGATTTCCTAATTAGCTTTCAAGACAAATGCTCAGGAAATTACAACAATGTACCTGGTTCAGCTCAAATTTTAAATGTCGTGGATTTTCAATAAGAATTAGTATTTGTACTTTTGGGTGATTCCATTTTAGGCTTCAGATTATTTAGTTCTTATATTTTCAGATCCTTCCTTCCTTCCTTCCTTCCTTCCTTCCTTCCTTCCTTCCCTCCTTCCTTCCTCCCTCCCCCCTTTCCTCCTCCTTTCTTCCCTCCCTTCCTCCTCTCCTCCCTCCCCTACTCCCTCCTTTTCTTTTTTTTTTTAAATATATTTTATTGATATTTTACAGAGAGGAAGGGAGAGAGAGAGAGAGAGAGCTAGAAACATCGATGAGAGAGAGACATCCACCAGCTGCCTCCTGCACGCCCCCTACCGGGGATGTGCCCACAACCAATGTATATGCCCCTGGCTGGAATCGAACCTGGCTGGAATCGAACCCGGGACCTTTCAGTCCGCAGACCGACGCTCTACCACTGAGCCAAACCGACCTCGGCTACTCCCTCCTTTTCCTTTCCCCCTCTCCCCCCTCCCTCCTTCCCTCCCTCCTCCCTCCTTCCCTCTCTCCCTCCCTTCATTCAAATTGATCAGCAAATGTCATTGTTCTGAACTGGATTTTCATCTCTAAAGAAGAGACAGCTTCATGTGTAACTGTTCAAGGAATGAAAAAGACACCACATTTAATTCAATGATGGATAGGTTCTTGTGCATGGCAGAGCATAAAAGCCTGTGTTACTCTTCTAATTATTTTTTTCATAATAGCCCTTGGTAATGATGTATACATTTTAAAGACTTCTTTATGCAGAACGTTGGAGGGCAGAGGTTGGAAGGAACCAAGTGATTTCACTGATGAAAAGAATGGTCTTATTTAATGATGTCAGAGTTGGATGAACTGATGGGTTTATGTGTCAGAGATTTCAAGGCACCTAAATTACTCTCACATTTTTGCCAGCTACCCTGATTGTTTGGGATAGCTATTGAACATCACACACAATCATTAATCCCCAAGCTGGCAAAAAAGATGATTAGAGTGGCCTGTAAAAATAAGAAATACCATACTAGCTGATTCAAAAAAACCCCCACAAACTTACTTGGCCAAGCATGGTTTTGAGACCAAATAAATTATGGAAAAACTTTTCATCAGTGCAGTTTAAAGCTTCTGCACCCCTTTTCTGTGAATAATGATTGAGTAAGGTCATATTTCTGTCCTGGAATCTGGACCGACCTTAGTGATCAGAGAATTTGCCAGCAAGTCTGGTGACTAATTTTGGAGTCTGATTAAGCTTTAAAAGCATATCTCTATGAAAATGATGAATCATCTCAACTCCCCAAACCACCCTTCTCATAGGCTATGCAAAAATTCTTTTTTAAGGTCACAAGGACATTTATAATTTAAAATTATGAACTTAAAAACTTAAGGGAGAGGGATAAGGAAGGAATGGGAGAAACAATGAGAGAGAGACATAGGTATATTGCATGTATGATATGTGTACATGCAGGGATGGGCAGGATGTAATTGAATAATAATAACAGGAAGTCAAAGGATGAAAATTCACCAAAGGAGCTTTGAAATTATTGTCTTGGATTGAATTTACTGATTTGTTTAAAACAGAGGTTTCTACAACTATTCAGGTGAGGAAGCATGAACAGGATCAGATTATTTATCTGTAAAGAAATAGAGAAGTGGCTTTAAGCATCGGAATTCAGTTTAAATAAATTAATTAGCTGTTGGACCCCCTGAGTTGATCCTATGTCTTCTAACTGCTTTTCCTCATACACCCCATTTTTGCCTTACTATTCTACATTCTGGGACATTTGCTCAAATTTTTCTTCTAGAACTTCTAGTGATTTTATAAAAATTGATACTAATATTTTTATTGGGATAGATATAATATTCTCCCAAATTCCTGATGTTGTCAATGATAATTTTTAAATAAATCTTTCTTTGTGCCATGAATTGCCTTTAGTTCTTCGGAGGTCCTTGTTCTGTTTGTTCATCCCAGCCCACCTGTCTTTCAGTGTTTTAGGTCCATGTACACGACATCAATAACAGCCTAGATTCAGCTTCTGAAGCCCCCCTCAGGTTCCGTTGACCCACTCATCATTATTAAAGAGTCTTCCATCCAGCTGTTTGTTTAGTCTTTGGTTATGTTCTTATAGTTTGATGTGAAAGAGGGTATGGGAAAGGAGGGACTCAATAATCAAAATCATGTCTCTGTTTTCTGTACTCTCATAATTTCCAAATTATATCTCAGTCCAAATCTCTCTCCTGAGATTCTGATGCATATGTCCAACTGCATGCTGGACATTTACACTTGGGTAGAGGGACTGTAAACTCAACATGCCCAGACTTAATCCATCACTAGCCCACCTCTCCCAGTCTCCTGCTCTTCATCCTCTTCCCAAATAGTTATCTCAGTGACTGGTCTGACCTCCCACGTGGCAATTCTAGCCAGAAACCTGGATATCCTTCTCAGATCTTTTATCTTCATTCAACCACTCATCTAGTTCTGCCAATTCAGCTTCCAGAATATCTCTTGAATCATCTTATTTCTTTTACCTCCATTTCCCATAGGATATGTATGCAGTACTTCCTGATCATTATAATTACATTGAAATTATTGCAACATCTCTTTACCTGGTTTCCTGCTTGTAGTCTTTACATATTCAGTGTTTTTTTTTTTTGTTTTTTTTTGTTTTTTACAGGGTGCTCTTTTAAAAGGAAAAATCTCATATTATTCCAAACTTACCATTGCCCATTTCATTGACTGCCCACTGATTTGAGGGTAAACATGAGTATTTTACTCTGGTTTGTAACACTGCTGGTAACCTATCCAGCTGATCGCTCCGCTCACCCTTGCCCACCTCACCTTCTATGACTAGTTATGCTGAGCCTCTTGAAGAACTCAAAGTTCAGAGTGTGTTTTGCTCTCTCTCACCTGGGAACCATTATTTAAGAGTTGCAGAACAGAAAAGGGGCTTATGAAATTGAAAAGAAGATGCCAAGGTCATACAAGGAAGTTAAAGAGTTTCAAATGCAGAAGAGAGGGCAAGTAAGATAAGAATGAAAAAGGGCCTGTTAATTTTTACAAGAAGAAAGTCATTATGTAAATTAAAAAATTATCTTGACTTGTTAAATTAAAAAGACTGATCAGTAACTCTTTTATTTTCAAAATTAATTGTTAGATTTTCTGTCTTTATGTGAAAATAGACAATGAGTAAGTGCTATTTACTGATGATAGAATTTAAAGGTGGTCATTTTTTGAACGACCTGAAATAAATTTTGGGGAAGCAATGATAATGGAAGCTGATTGTTAGGTGAGGAAATGAAAATAGCTTTTGTAGCCAACTCTTCTAAAATATAGGACTCTGGTGAGAAAGAATAAAACAGTATGGTGATTAAAGTCCAGATAGAGTGTTTAGTGTGTGTGTGTGCGTGCGTGTGCATGTGCGTGTGCATGTGTGTGTGTGTGTGTCTTTGTAAGGTTGTAGAGATGTGAGCATGTTCATATGCTGATGAGTCCACAGCACTCTAATTACTCAAACAGATTGCTTTCTCTCATGCCTATATTCCCAGTTTTCCAAATACCCGCAGACATTTCTCACCTTAGGTTCTTAGGTTCTCTTCTCTCCAACATAACTCACTTGTCTGCTGACCAAACAGATCTTAGCTCTGGATGGCACCCTCTGCCTCCCCTATTGGCACCCTTGCAGGAATCAACTTCTGGTTGTCCATGTGGAAAGTGGGAATTGTCTCCCATCTATTCTCCAATTGCTTATTCCATCACCTTTTCTACTCTCTCTTGGATTCATCACATCTGCTCCTCCTTGGGCCTCACTCAGCTCACTTTGCCAGTGTCCCTATTTGAAATAGTCTTTTGCTAAAAGTTTAGGGAATAGTAGAGAGGCCATAGCACATAGATAGGAAACAACTTTTGATCATAACATTATTCTTGAAAGTTTATCAACAATTCCTGCACAACCATGGTCCTCTGTGTAATCTGCCAGGTGGTGGGATTTCCTCCTTGATATATCTTTCCTTTTCCTTTTTCAGGATCCCAATTCACCAAAGCGCTGATGAATAGCTACAAATTATTACATCACTACACAGAATAATTTAAATTTTCCTTTTCTAAATGTCTATCTGTATAGTGGGCCCATATTTCAAATTCCAGCAGGCTGTTAGGTAGCTTCCTAAAAAAATTGTTGTCGGTCTTAAAGGAATACTGTAGTTTTTCTCAGTGAGTGATTCAAATGACAGCCACAGTTTATAACACCATTTATAAATGTTGCCTGTCTATCTGTCTGTCTGTCTTTCTATGTACAATATATTAGTTAAGGATACCAAAGAAGAAAAATCATCTTTATTGCATACTTACAGTCCTACTAACAGTGTACAAGGGTTCTCTTTTCTCCACATATCCAGCAAACTGGTGCAGCCCTTATGGAAAACAGTCTGGAGATTCCTCAAAAAATTAAAAATAGCCCTAACAAATTTGACTCAGTGGATAAAGCATCGGGCTGTGGACTGAAGGGTCCCGGGTTTGATTCTGGTCAAGGTCATATACCTTGGTTGTGGGCACATCCCCAGTAGGGGGTGTGCAGGAGGCAGCTAATGAATGCTTCTCTGTCATTGATGTTTGCAACTCCCTGTCCCTCTCCCTTCCTCTCTGTAAAAATAAATAAATAAATAAATAAATAAATAAGATATATCTTTTTTTTTAAAGGTTGATTAAAAATTAAAAAATAGATATATCATACTAACCAGCAATTCCACTTCTGGGTATTTTCCAAAGAAAACAAAAACTCTAATTTGAAATGGTATATGCAGCACCATGTTTATTGCAGCATTACTTATAATAGCCAAGATATTGAAGCAACCTAGGTGTGCATCAATAGATAAATGGATTAAGAAGATGTTGTATATGTGTATAATGGAATATTATGCATCAATAAATAATTAAAGCTTGCCATTTGCAACAATATAGATGGGTCTAGAGGGTATTATGCTAAGTGAAATAAGTCAGGCAGAGAAAGACAAATATCATATACTTTCACTTATATGTACAATATAAAACAAAATAAAACAAAAACAGTCTCACAAAAATAGAGACTAAAGAGATGGTTACCAGAAGGGAGGGGGTGGGGGATATAGATAAAAGAGGAAAAGGAATCTAGTGAATACTATTGTAATAAGTTTGTGTGGTGATAGATAATTATTAGAGTCAGTTGGGTGATCATATCCTAATATATAAACCCCAGGGTCTGTAACGACCAACCGAGGGCTTGACCAAACACCAAAGGTCAGTCCTGCAGTCAGTGCTGGGTTGCTGTGGTATACCAGCACTGACTGCTGAGGGGGCTGCAGATTAGGGTTGGAGAGAGGCCTGAAGAGAGAGGGAGGGTCTGATCCGCAGCCTCTGTGGCAGATATTGATTGGTAGTTGCCTCTCTCTTTCTTTCTGAGCTTCACCAGTGCCACACCTCTGTTTCTCTCTGGGCCTCTGCAGGGGCTGCTGATCATCCCTGCCTCTCTGATCAGGCCGAGAGACAGACCTGGAAACACTGACTGGCAAAGAAACTGACCAATCACAACCAAATCTGGGTGAACTGTGAGGAGCCAATGGCTGCCTAGGAGGTGGAGCTTTTGATGCTGACTGGCATAGAAACCAACCAATCAGAACCAAATTGGCTTGCAGAGGAGGTCAGTTGGGAGTGAGATCAGGCCTGCAGGGGAGGGCAATTAGGGGTGATCAGGCAGGCAGAGGAAGTTAGAGGTAATCAGGCGGATAGGCAGGTGAGCAGTTAGGAGCCAGCAGTCCCAGATTGTGAGAGGGATGTCTGACTGCCCACAGGGTTTGGGCCTAAATCTCAATCAGGCATTTCCCAAGGGATTCCAAATTGGAGAGGGTGCAGGCTGGGCTGAGGGAACCCACCCTCCATGCATGAATTTCATGCACCTGGCCACTAGTTCTATATAATAAAAGGCAAATATGCAAATTGACTGGGAGTTAGAGGTGTGCTGACCACCAGGGGGTGGTGCAGAACATGGTGGGCATCAGCGACACGGTGCTGGCAGTGGAGGCAGTAGAGGCACTGCCAGCCTGATGGGCCCCAAGGAGAGCAGGACCTGAGCGTGACAGTGGAGCAGGTTAGCAGGCAGTGCCAGGCCAAGGTGAATGCAAGCAGGGGCCCCAATTGCCCCATCAGTCAACCCCCCAAAAATGACCAGTGGTGGTGGTGGGGGGCAGGGCTGGTGAGCGGGTGATGTCAGGCCAAGGTGGGTGTGAGCAGGAGCCTGAATTGCCCCAATAGTTGCCCCACAGATTGACCCTGATTGTCGGTCAAGCCTAGGGACCCTAACTGTGCACGGATTTTGTGCTCCGGGTCTCTAGTTGTAAGTTATAAAAAGGTCAAATCACTATATTGTACACCTGAAACTACTATAACTACTATAAGTTTGTATATCAAGTATACTTAAATGAAAATAAGACATCCACAGTTCTGGCTGCTCTTACCTTTAGTCTTCTTCCTGCTCCATAAGCATTCCTTTACTTGACAAAGCAGGTGGGAAAACAAGATGAGGTGAATTTGATCCCATAACTGGCTATTTTTAAGGGAGAAAAGTTCATTTTGATTATGCTCCTGGTTGGATGTTTTTAGACAAACCAGAAACTCAATCTTATAAGCAATGAAAATAATACTTTGTATAAATTAACAATATTTGTTTTATAGATCTGACCAAGAAAAATCTGAATACACTTTTGTGCAGCTTCTCTTATTTGTTAAAAAAAATTGAGGCTTTCCCTTCAATAATTGCTTGGTATTTGGAATTGAATGAACCATAATACATTTTTAGTGAAGCACAGCAACATAAGTGATTTGCCAAAAGCACATCAACGTATACTGCAGCATTAAACCCACCATTTAAAAACTTTTATGTCGCCATCTGTGTTTAAAGGGACATGTCTCTGGGCATTTTCTTTGACTGTAACAAAATTATTCACCTGGACAAACGTTATCTAGATATGTTAATTTAACTGAGTGTGGCCTAAAGTTCCCTGAACTGCTACTGGCTAAGTTTTAATTTTTTAAGCATGTGTTGTCCCATTATTCTCAGTATGGTTCTTACACTTTTATTTTCTAGGTTTGACTCATTTTGTTATCCGAGCCTAGGGATGTAGAGAGGAAAGCAAAGGAGTTAATGCACTGTAAGCCTTGCGCCCATTCATGTGGCTGCCTCACTGGCCCCCAAGCATTCCTTTCACAATGAATAGAATTCATGGCTGCTACAGTCAGTGCTAAAGATAACTTGGATATCAGGTCCTTTGGTATCCATGTGCCTGAGCATTAACACTGATTTTGCTTCTAGCTTTCTCTACAGTTATTTGGTATTTCTATTTTATTCCACACTAAATATCAGTTTCATGAAATTATTAGGGTTTGGTCCTGCAGTTATAAGATTATTGATTTTGATGTAAGCCAGAAAATGCTAAGAGATCATATACACTGTTTGAAAGCTTATTGGGGCTTTCCTGATGGCCAGGCAGCGGAAAGATTGGAGGTACTGGGTTAGGGGTGAGGTGAAAGTAACTGGAGTGTGAAGGGGTGATGATAAATGCTTTGATATTTCTTCACACTGAGAAGTTACTGGGATTCTTCACATCCATCCAGTCTCTGGTTCTGTCACAGTTCCAAAGAGTGGCAGAGATATTGTGCGGCTTACATGATTAGCTGGGAGCTTGTTTTCCTAGGTTATATCATTTGGTAGCTATTTATTGGGTTTTTATCACACAAAATGTACTTTAAAAAGTCAGCCAATAAAAAAAGAAAATATAGAATAAGTTGCAGTTTTGACTATGGCTTCCATTTCATTATGCTAGTAACTTTAAAAATACAGGAGCGCCAGTGTTAAAATGAAGAAATTAATATATATGGGGAACCCTGAAATAGTCTTACTATTTTGGAAATTTAAGTTCAGACTAGCTACTGTGAGAATTCAATAAAACTTTTGGCCTTCAGTATAAGATAGGCCATAAATCAATGGAGTTTAAATAGTTCTGCTCTCTTGAACACCTGCTTATCTGTCTTGAGAAAATTCTGTAGTGTTTTAACCATCATTTTACGACATTAAAAAGTAATGCTCACTATTGCAGTACTTGGAAAGGCTATTAAAGTTAAGGGTCTGTCAGCCATTCCATTATAAACCCTGATTTCCAGGAGTTTAATATAACCCAGACATTGCATGTAATAAACCCTAATGCAGGAACCTGAAACTTGGATCATTATTTTCTCTATTTAAAGGCCAATTGCCCTGCAAAGACTGTCTATGGCCATGACAAATACCGTTAGGATAAGATATGATTTAAAAAATTTACAAATGCTATTTTTTTCCTTCCCGTGATATTTTATCTCCAATTTAAGGTAAGTCCTTAGGAGGGAAGGCTGTGTATAAAATAGCTTTTGAATGACCTTAATCTATGTATTTGAGGAGTTACAGCCCCTCCCCATGAGATTTTCATGCTTCTCTCCATGGAGAAGCAGCTTTGGTTCCATAAATATGGCATATTTGGTTTCTATTGTCACTGTAACAAACCACCATGCACTCAGAAGCTGTTCTCTTATGGCTCTGGGAGTCAGAAGTCTGAGGTCAGTTTCACCGTGCTGTCAGAGGTGCAGTAGGATTGGCTGCTTCTGGAGGCTTTCTGGGAGAACGGGTTTCCTTGTCTTTTCCACCTTCCAGGGGCACCTTTATTCCTTAGCTTACCATCCCTTCCTCCATGGATTTTTCACATCTCTGGTTCTGTCAGAGCATAATGGAGTCTGAGTGTTTCTTAGGAAGATGGTGTTGAAAAATGTCTCTAGTTGACTAGATATGAACTCCTAGGGGTCCTGGGTGGTGATACTGGGGGAGGATAAAGGGGAAGCCAGAAGCTGGCATCTCAAAGACTCACCAGAGCTTCATACATGTCTCTGAAGTTGGGCATGGTCTTCAACGGTTTTCAGTATTGTGAGCTGATCGTTAGAAAAGCCCTCAGAGGGAATTGACATGTCCTGTATATTTTGAAACCCAGCTTAGCTTGAGATGCATTTCAATGTAAATCTGAGTTTCAAATCTCTGAACTGCACATAAAAGGACTGTGTATAAAATGACTGAGCTAGCCCACCTGGAACTGGGGAAAGGAATATGTTTTAGAGATGTGAGTAGGAAGAAGTTAAAAAGCCAAAAGTAGGTTGAAACCAGTTTGGCTCAGTGGATAGAATGTCGGCCTGCAGACTGAAAGGTCCCAGGTTCGATTCTGGTCAAGGGCAGGCATGTACCTTGGTTGTGGGCACATCCCCAGTAGGGGGTGTGCAAGAGGCAGCTGATTGATGATTCTCATCGATGTTTCTAACTCTATCTCTCTCACTTCCTCTATGTAAAAAAAAAAAATCAATAAAATATATATTTAAAAAAGCCAAGTAAATAAACTTGTGTTTAGCAATTTTCTCAGTATATTTTCTTATTTAGAATGTAGAGGCCCGGTGCATGAAAATTCATGCACTGGAGGGGGTGTCCCTCAGCCTGGCCTGCCCCCTCTCACAGTCTGGGAGCCCTCAGGCACAGAAGTTAACCCGGCAATCAAGAGAGGGGATGCCCTCATCACACCTCTGCTGCTGCCACTGTCTGCAATGCAAGCCTCAGCTGGTCCTGGTTACCTGCACCTCAGGCAGCCCTGGGTGGATGGGCAGCTGCCATCTGAGGCATACCTGTGCCTCAGGCCAGCCCTGGATGGCTGGGGGCTGAGGGGACTGGGAAACTCCAGAGGGAGGCTCGCAGAGTGGCTGGGCACCTGCCACCCCGGTGGGGCTGAGGGGACTGGGTGCCGCCATCTTGTGGCTGTGGGCGCTGCCATCTTTGAGGGTGGGGCAGTTAATTAGCATATTTCTTCCTTATTGGCTGTGGGTGCCACCATCTTTGAGGGCAGGGCAGCCAATTAGCATATCCCCTCTCTATTAGATAGGATGATCTGGATACTCAACATCCATTATTTAGTGTAACTCAGTATCAACTTATATATATCTACTTAAATTACTTGTTTTTAACAACTATGCTTAGATTAGATATTAAACAGCCGCCATTTTCAATGGTTTTTCTTATTGACAAATTATATAATACAGAGATAGCATGAGTTTCTTTGAAAAGTCCAGGTAGGAAAAAAATTGTACCTTTGCATTACATATAATGTTGACAAAGACATGCCAGCTTTTATGAAATCATCAAACTTAAACTAGCTTTATTCATCCAAGTTTATCTCAGATCATGCGAACCTGAAAAACATTTGGATTACTTGACATATTTCTGAAAGTTTTAGGAATACTTAATTTATATAAGTGTGTATTTTTCCTTAAGCCAGTTAAATAGATATCTTAAAAAGTCACATATATACAATATACATACAAGCATAGACATAAACATATAGATAGACATAGATAGAGATCTTATAGCCTTCATTGAAAAGTGTTATCTATGTGCCAGATAATATGAAACTCAGAAGAATAGCTGGATACAAACGATGCTCCTGGGAGGTGGACTAGGTGACGGTTGGCTGCGTGCTGCGGGGATTGTTTTGGATAAACTGTTTGGCAGTTATTTTGTCCTTTAGAAGCTTCTGCATACCTAAGAGTGTGTTCCATCCCATTGTCTCTGAGAGGTATGATATCCTGTCTCCTCAAGGGGGCCTCTTAAAGTGTATTATATATATATATATATATATATATATATATATGCACAGATATATATATTTAAATATATATGCACAGATATATATTTAAATATATATGTACAGATATATATATTTAAATTAAATATATATATATATATATATATATATATATATATATATCTCAATTAGGTAGAACCCATCTTTGTCTTTAGATTTCCTAAGACATATAAGGAACCCTGTATCTTTGTGTTGTGTGTGTGTTTTGTTAGTTTTTAAAAAAAATATATTTTTATTGATTTCAGAGAGGAAGGAAGAGGCAGAGATAGAAACATGAACGTTGAAAGAGAATAACTGATCAGTTGCCTCCTGAACCCATCCTGCCTTCCCCCACTTACTGGGGATTAAGCCCTGACTAGGAATCAAACCGTGACTTTCTGGTTCATAGATTGATGCTCAACCATCGAACTACATTGGTTGGGCAAGGACCCTGTATCTTAACAACTATTTTAAAACACAAGGAGTCATGTTTTTTTCTTCTTTTGGACAGAATAGGGTGACTTAACAAGAAATGTCACAAACAAAATACAACTATCCTATATAATAAAAGGCTAATATGCAAATTGTTCCCTCAACCAGGAGTTCGACTGGGAGTGCAACTAGGGGTCAAGGCCAGCCAACTGCCCAAGGCCCCTCTCCCCAGCTGGCCCTAAACCCAATTGATTCCTCCATCCTGATTGGGGGCAGGGTCTGCCAACCTCCTATGTCCCTCCCACCAGCCATCCTGATCAGCCCTGTTCTGAGGCAGGTCGGCTAGACCCTACCCATGCACGAATTCATGCAGTGGGCCTCTAATACACAATAAAGTTAGCTGGGATCCAAAAGAGTTGTTCAAACTGTGGAGTTGGTGGGAACACATGAACCCAATAGACTCTTGGCACCATCAGCACCTGGTTGCTCACAGAATCTTTGGGGGGAATTTCTTTGGACCCCACTTCTGATAACATAACCTGTCAAACATTTAGAAATAGCTAAACTAAAACCACCAAGTCAATAGTCTTTAGTAAGAGTTTGTGCACAAACTGGGGACCTTTGCAAATTGGGGGCCTTCAAATGGGAAGGATGGTCTGACGCTCAGGGGCATGGCGTTGCAGGAGGACTTAAGGTGAAGATGAAGTTGCTTACCCTTCACCATGGCTAGCTATTAAGTGGGGGTTTCCAAATGGCTGGGGGGGGGGGGGGATGGATTGAAAGGGAGGATCTCATATCACTTTTAGAAAGACAATTTAAGTTTCTTTTATGATCATTAGAGGCATTTACTAGGGGAAAAAAACCTAAGTTTCACGATGTTCGTGAAATAAGGTAGGTTTAGTTTTGCTTCCATGTCTTAACTGGTTTTGTCTGCCCCAGGAATTCTCAAGCCCAGTCCCCATTTTGTGTAAATTTTAACAGAAGGTAAACCTGCCCCTCCATCTTGGCCCAAAGCAGAAGGGTCATTATGTTTAAAAGCATGTAAAATGCTCCCATTTAAAAGGTTATTGCATATTGTTCAATGGCTTTTTTAGCACTTATCCCAATTTATTCTTTTTTTATTTTATTATTTAATCTCCTGATAGTTCCATCTGAGAAGACATTACATGGACACATTTTCTCTTGTTTTTCACCAGGAAAACAATTCTCCCCTCCCTCCCCTCTCCCCCCGAATTAAAGGGTGACCTAGAATAAGTAAGTGTCTCACAGTGTTATAAAGTAAGGAAGACAGGGGTTAGGTGTTGCAAACTTTAATCCTTCATGAAGTGGACAGTCTTTCAGGAAACTGCACGATGGGGCAGAAGGTGGGATGCTTTTGCAGGGCAAAGAATAAAGAACAGAGAGGAGACAAGTAGATCTGTCTGATTGGCTGGTGCCAGGAAGCCAGCCTTGCTTGGGGAGAGAAGGCCTGAGTCGGCCTGGCATTCGGGGATTGACTGGCCGCTAGATACACTGGGTTTCTGGTCAAGCAGAGCGATTAGAGCAGTGGTCGGCAAACCGTGGCTCTCGAGCCACATGCGGCTCTTTGGCCCCTTGAGTGTGTTCTAATGCCACTCCTTCAAAATAGACTCGCCCAGGCCAAACCGACTTCTGCGCACGGACCACTAAGTTTCAATCGCACTGTACGTGCGCGCCCGCACGTGGTATTTTGTGGAAGAGCCACACGCAAGGGGCCAAAGAGCCCCATGTGGCTCGCGAGCCGTAGTTTGTCGACCACTGGTTTAGAGGGACAGGGACTTAGCGCAAGTTTTGGTTAGCTGTCTGGGCAGGTCCGTCTTCCGCCTAAAAAGTTATTTCCACAACAGAAAAAGGATTTGCTCATCACCTCCCACACCCCCTCGCCTTCCTGCCCTCATCGCACCTGGTGCTTTATTATTGGCTTGAAAAGCAAGGCTGTGAGGAGCCAGCTGCGGCCTGCCTGCGTGCATGGCGGCGGGAGGAAGGACCCTTGTCAGCCCGTTTCCGGACCCCGAGAGAAAGTAGGTGAACGCTTAGGAATATATTTACCAAGCATGTGAATTGTAATGTCTCGGTTCCGCCAAGGAAGTGAGTGGATTAAACTTCGCTGCCCCCAGCACAGGCCCTCGGACGGAGGACACTCCGCTCTTCCCTGGAGACTGGCTTGTTTGGGTGGGTAACTCAATCCCTCTGGCTTATGTCACTATTGCAGAACTGGGTGAGCGTGTTGCCGTGTAAGCCCGAGGGGTTATGTATGTGACTGTACCATTATGTCATGAGTTTAGAGTTGTTTGAAGTTCCCTGCTTATTTTATTAGAAAAATATCTGGGCTTTTGGGAGGGAGCCAGCGTGTCTCAGGTTTCACGTGTGCAATAGACACATTTTCTCCCTTGTAAATAGAGGCAGCATCGGTTTTATTGGTACTCACCAAATTTTCAATCCAGGGAGCCCTGGGCTCAGCACAGATGTCTGGTTCTTATCAACCGCACCAGCCTGCCCCACGGGCCATGAGTACCTCCAGCCACGGGGAGACTGGGTCCTTCCTCTAAAGCCTCCCGGCTGCTGCCCCCGGCACCGTGAGCCTGTGGCGGCTCCCGCCTTCCCAAGGGAATACGGCACCGTAGTTCCCATTCCATGTGAGGCCGGGAAACACACCGTTCTGGATCAAAATAACCTACTTCTGTGTTTTTTTTTTTAAATTGTTTTTTTAAATCACAAACACCTGCCAGCAATGTGAAACTGGCAGGATTTAGCAAAGGCGTTTCCATACAGACTATGTGATAACTTCTTATTGGTCTCACATGATTTAACCTAGGCATCTTTTTGCATTTACTTACCTTTAAGTTGCAATAGATTGTTTATGAGCTATTTTTTTTGAGCCACTGTGGGGAAAAACTGCTCAGATATAATGTGTTTCTCGGGAAGACCGTGTGTTTTCAGGGATCAATCAATCAAATCTTTGCATCTGAGGATAGAAGAATTTGCCTCCCTAACCCCCACCCCCATCCCCATTCTCTCTCTCTCTCTTTCTCTCTGTCTTCCTCCCCCTCCTTGTACCCTGAGCCAGGGAGACAGCTGTTTCCTCCCACACACTGGAGGAGAGAAGACCGGACTGTGGGATCTGGCTGTCCTGACAGGACAATAGTAAACTGCACACCTGTCAGCCCTTGGCAAGCGGGGATGGCCAAATGACGAAGGTTGTTTTCCTAGCTTTCTCTTCTTGACAAGCACACTGCTAGCTGCATTCCCCTTCAGTTCACAGAGGCTTCGATTTCTCCCTGGAGGCACCGGGGGGAATTAAACAGTTTTACTGCTGCTTCTAATAAACAGCTTCCTTTCGAGAGAAGGTGGGTTTTCTTGCAGAACGTGGTTTATGGCCACCTCTCCGCCTGCTTCCCCTCCCCTCCCCCCGCCCTGGAGCACTGACACATGCGTTCTTTCTCCCTTTCTAGCCGCTGCTTTGCATCTGTAAGCATTTTTCCTTCTGCAGCCACCCTGGCTTCCTAGAGGCAATCCGAAAGCCCCTTCAGCTAATGGCTCATTTAGCGATCAATTTGTCAAATAATGTTCACAGATGTTTTTCTGATTGAGGCAGCATGCAGCGCAGGTAATGACTGAGTGAGTGATCACTTATGACAGCTGACGGGATCAAGGCCTCGCTTCACCAGGCAGCCCAGAAGCTGGGGGGTTACTGGTCAACCTGAGAGAGGACATGTTCCTTTTTATTTTTTAAAAATATTGAAACAGCCGAAACCGGTTTGGCTCAGTGGTAGAGCGTCAGTCTGCGGACTGAGGGGTCCCGGGTTCAATTCCAGTCAGGGGCATGTACTTTGGTTGCGGGCACATCCCCAGTGGGGGGTGTGCAAGAGGCAGCTGGTCGATGTTTCTCTCTCATCGACGTTTCTAGTTCTCTATCTCTCTCCCTTCCTCTCTGTAAAATATCAATAAAATATATTTAAAAAATATTGAAACAGCAATGTGATTGCATTGCAGTGGAGACATGAGCTTGCAGCTTTAGTAGTTCCTTATGTCCCTGTGGGAAGAGTCACAACCACCGTAGGACACTTAGGAGGAATGTTAAAAAGTAGTGTTTCTCTGAACTCCGCGCTTTCTGGTTTGGGGCTTTGACCATATGCTGGAGCTGGAGACATGAAAGGAGCATAGACACATTACACATGTGTTACTCTCACAGCAGCTTGAAACCGTCTTCATACCTGTTGACATTTCCCAGCCTCCAACACAATTCAGCATCAGTCAAAAGGAACACTGATTTTTTCCAAGAAACGCGGAACACTTTGTAGCCATTAATCTGAAAAGATCTGTCAAAGATCTAGACGAATGGAATCCAACTGAACTCCCCAAGCCAGGGCAGGACCGCTGGGCCGCGCCGTCTAAGATTCCCCACAGCTGCGCGAGGTATGCTTTCTTTCATGGTCCCCGAATTGTTTCCATTACCCTGAAAAGGGTCATAAAACCTACAATCAATTTAGTTTCTGGGGCATTGTGTTTTGAATACCGTTTAATAGGGTGTGACACAAACACATAATTTCTCCACATGTTCTTACCCTGCAAGCAGACCCTACGTGGCGCACCAAAATGATGGGAACAGCACCGGAAGCTTTAGAATCGGAAATAAAGGAACAGCAAGGGACAGTGAGCGTGTGCGGGGGACCAGGAGAATTTTAAATTTACTAGTTGGCCACCAAACACCAACTGAAACCTTTACACTCGGCTTTCCACTCAGCGTGGCCTTCGCCAGAGATAAACAAATTTAATTATTTCACACATGAAAAGGTAAATTGCGTCTCCCAATGGAAAAGATGAGCTTGAACACAGATGGACAGAATACATTTGCTGAGGACATGAATAAGGAGAGATGGGTTGGATCTGATCTGCAGCTGTGGGTGTTTCGGCAGCAGGATTTCTCCCCCTTTTGATGAGCTGGAACTGAACTGCTCCTCTAACTCGAGGCCTCAAACCTTTTTTTTTTTTTCTTCCTTCTCAAATGAGCAGGCTCATTTATTTTAATGGGGATTTTTGACTAAGGAGAGAGACGAGCATAGCTCTGCTACTGCTCCTAATCTATTTAGGCACTGTCTGGATTTCTCTCTTTTATGGCGCGGCTGTCTTCTAACACTGCATCGAGTTACTAAGAAATAGGATCTGCTGGTGCTTGTTAAAATTGCTAAATTTGCATGCTCTGGAAACTTCATCATTTGGCACACTTGCCATGGGGGTGTTTTAGGTGACTTACAGTGGCCTGGAGCACAGATTGCTCAGCTAGAGTAGGCTGCACACAGAAACAGGTGAGCCAAATGTGTACTTGTTGGTGTGTTGCTCAGGGCCACCGGCCCCGGGGACTCTGTTTCAGACAGGTGTGACGTGTACTGTTGGTGTACTTTGATCTGCATGTGGAGATTTTAAACCTACCGGGCAAGACATAGCTGGGCCAGCGTGACCTTTACTTGACCTTTGTGTGAAGGATTCCAGGATGTTGGAAGTTTTTATGGACTTAGCTGTTCAAGTTTCATTGGGAAATTTGGCGTGTGTGAAAAGCTATTCTAGGAAATTGATTTACCATTTATTGAACTCACTTATTGAACACGGTATTAGCACTTCATAGATATTATCTGATTTATTCCTCAAAACAGGTCTGTGTTTGGTGCTATATTCTCTATTTTATAAGTAAATCTGAGTTTAGAGAGATTATAAAACTTGCCAACATAAGCTGTAATATGAACTGAACTCTTACTCCAAAATTCATGCTGCTAATGCTTTAATTAAATATATATTATAATATTTTCAAAAAATTCAAATATTTCAAAGAAAGTTAATCAGCTGTATTCATGCTAATAAAATTTTGATGAATAAATTTTTGAACATCTCACCATGCATATATACAAACCTATAATATAGGTCTGAAATTTCATATAAATGAGATCATAATAAACTTTGGAACTTAAATAAAAGTATGTTATACATATATTTTTCATTAAATATCTGTACCATTAGTTTAAAGAAGCTGTACAATATTACAATATATATTTAACCAAATCTATGTTACCAATCTCATATTAATGGACATGTAAGTTGTTTTCAGGTTTTAATAATATAAATAATGCTTTGATCAAAATCTTTGGTCATACCTCTTCCCCTTTTCAATTATGCTTTAATCTCTTTCTCTCTCTTTTTAAAATATAATTTTGCTTTTTTCAATCACCATTTTCCCCCGCTATGCCATCTTCCATTCCACTTCTATCCCTTCTCCACCTCCCTCAATAACCACACTGTGGTCCATGAGTTCTCTTAGAATTGCTATTACTTAAAGACTAGGTGCATTAAAATTAGGGTCATGGTCAGCAAACTGTGGCTCTTTGGCCCCTTGAGTGTGTGTGGCTCTTCCACAAAAACCCCAGCCTGGGAGAGTCTATTTTGAAAAATTGGTGTTAGAATAAGTTTAAGTTTAAAAAAAATTTGACTCTCAAAAAAATTTCAATCGTTGTACTGTTGATATTTGGCTCTGTTGACTAATGAGTTTTCCCACCACTGAATTAGGACATAAGCGCTAGTATATGGAATCAGTCTGCCTGGGTTTGAATTTCAGTTGCTCAACTTAATCTGTATTAATTTAGTAAAGCTCCTAATTCTTCACCTCAGTTCTGTCAGTTTAAAATAGAGACATAATAGAATTGATATTCTAAGTTTGTTTTGAGGATGAGATGAGATGATGGATGCAAAGAACTTTATGTAGTGCCCAGTGTCTTTTGCATGCGGATGTCAGGTTGGCCCAGCCTTACTTGTTGAAATTTCCTCTATTATACGGCCTTTGCTTCTTTGTCAAAGAACAGTTGTGGCTTTATTTCTGGGTTCACTGTTGGGTTCCATAATCTATCCATTATTTTGCCACATTGTCTTGATTACTATAGCTTTATAGTAAATGTTTGAATTTATGAATCTTCTACTTCTCCACATAAACTTCAGAAATAATTTGCTGATAGCCACGAAATAACTTGATAGAATGTTGATTTATATTTCATTGAATCTATAGATAAAATTGTGAAGACTTGACATCTTGAAAATCTTAGGTTTTCCTGCCCATGAAATCTATGATTTTTCATGAAATGAAATATCTCTCCATTTATTAAGTTCTTTGATTTCTCTCATAAGGGCTTTGCAGTTTTCTTCATATAGATCTTGTACATATTTTGGATTTATACACAAGTTCTCATTTCAGGGGGTGCTAATATAAACAGTACTGTATTTTTTTTAAAATTATCTTTATTGTCAAAAGTATTACAGATGTTGGTTCCTCCTTTCCCCTCCATTGACCCCCTCCACCCTGAACACACCACTCTTAGACCTTCACCACACTATTAGTATTGTGTGTGTGTGTGTGTGTGTGTGTGTGTGTGTGTTTTGCTGCTTTTTAAAAATATAGTTTTATTGATTTCAGAGAGGAAGGGAGATGGAGAGAGACACATCATTGATGCGAGAGAATCATTGACCGGCTGCCTCCTGCATGCCCCTTACTGGGGATTGAGCCCACAATCCGGGCAAGTGCCCTTGACAGAACCAAACCCAAGACCCTTCAGTCCACTGGCCGAATGCTCTATCCACTGAGCAAAACCAACTAGGGCTTGTGTTTTTAATTTCCACTTGTTCATTGCTGGTAGAAATGAAAGTGAATAATTTCTGAGTATTAACCTTTTATCCTAAAAGCTTTCTAGTTCTTATTAGTTTCCAGAGGGTTTTTTGTTGTTGTTGACTCTTTAGGATTTTCTACATATAAGATCATCTGTAAATAAAAACTATGTCATTCTTCCATACCTATATGCTTATTATTTTATTTTATTTTGTATTTTATTTTTATTTCATTAGCTAAGACTTCCAGTAGAGTGTTAAAATGGAATAATGAGAGAGATATCCTTGCCTCAGTCCTGATATGAGTGGGAAAACTTCTAGTTTGTTTTACCATTACGTATGATATCAGCTGTAAGTTTTTTGGTTTTGGCTTTCTGTTCTTGATCCCCTTGAAGAAGTTCCTTTCTGTTACTAGTTTTCTGGGAGTTTTTATAATGATGCTTGTTGAATTTTGTCAAATGACCTTTTTTTTTGGGCATCTATTGATATTATCTCATAATTTTTCTTCTTTAATTAACCTGCTTATGTGAAAGTTTATGTTAATTGATTTTAGAATTTTTAACCAGGCTTTCATACATAAGGCAATTCTCACTTGGTTGTGGTGTATACCATATTTGCCGGCTTATAAGATGATTTTTTGACCCTGAAAAATACGTATTTGCCGGCGTATAAGACGACCCCCTAACATTTCCATTAAAAATACAGAGTTTGTTATATACTCGCCGTATAAGACTACCCCCCACTTGGAGGCATATTTTTCAGGGCCAAAAAATCGTCTTATACGCCGGCAAATACGGTAATTCTTTTTCTACATTTTGGGATTTGATTGGCTAATTAAAAAAATATATATATTTTATTGATTTTTTACAGAGAGGAAGAGAGAGGAGAGGGATAGAGAGTTAGAAACATCGATGAAAGAGAAACATCGATCAGTCGCCTCCTGCACACCCCCTACTGGGGATGTGCCCACAACCTAGGTACATGCCCTTTGAACCCGGGACCCTTCAGTCCACAGGCTGACGCTCTATCCACTGAGCCAAACTGGTTTGGGCTGATTGGCTAATTTTTGGTTGAGGATTTTTACATCTATGTTCATGAGAGATTTTGTGTGTGTGTGTGTGTGTGTGTGTGTGTTTTAATGTTTTTGTCTGGCTTGGTATTAGGATAATGCTGGCCTTTTAAAATGAATTAGGGAGGACCGAAGCAAGATGGGGCCGCCATCTCCTCAACAATTTGGAAAAAAACAACAGATAAAACCAAAAGGGATCGCACCAGACCCACAGGAAAGCTGGCAAAATGGGAAGGCTACAACTAGACACAAAGCAGGACGTCGCTGCTGCCATGTGGAGTTTAAAACTACAGCGAAACTGAACCTGCCGGAGCTGCTGCCACCAGGAATGAGGGAAGCCAGACCTCGCTCCGCCCCGAGGCCCAGGGAGTGGGCCAGCCCTGCCGGCCGCCACGGGAGCTGATGGGGGCCTACACCGCCGCCGCTGCCGCGCCTTCGGCTCCTGCCTGGACAAGAAGCCCGTGAGCGCGACCTCCCAGCCCACCCGCAGTGCTGGAGAGGAGCGGGCACCTGGGCTCAGCCCCCCGGCACTTGCCGCCGGGCGGGCGAAGAGATGGTGTAGTATCTCCCCGCCCGCAGCCAGCTTGGCTCAGCCCCCGCGCTTACTGAGCTGGCGAAGAAATCGCGCAGCGTCTCCCCGCCCGCAACCAGCCCAGAAGTGGGAAGGCTACAACTAGACACCAAGCAGGGCGCCGAGGCTGCCATGTGGAGTTTAAAACTACAGCGAAACTGAAGCTACCGCCGGAAATGAGGGAAGGCAGACCTCGCCCCGCCCTGGGGCCTAGGGAGTGGGCCAGCCCTGCCACCGCCACGGGAGCTGAAGGGGGCCTATGCCACCGCCACCGCCGCTGCCGCCGTGCCTTCGCCGCGCCTTTGGCTCCTGCCTGGACGAGAAGCCCATGAGCGTGACCTCCCAGCCCGCCCACAGTGCTGGAGAGGAGCGGGCGCAGCGTCTCCCCTCCCGCACAACCAGCTCGGCCCAGAAATGGGAAGGCTACAACTAGACACCAAGCAGGGCGCTGCAGCTGCCATGTGGAGTTTAAAACTACGGCGAGCGGAGGACTGAGAAGGTGGGGCAGTTCTGTACCGTGCTGCCTTCCACTGGTTAAGACCTCCAAGAGCAAAGGCCTACGGAGGTGAGGATGCCCCTACTATCACCTGTAGAGGGGCAGCACTGAGCTGGCCAATATTTGTGGTGGTGCTGCTTGTCCTGGCTCAGGGGAAGCGTTCCACTAAGTCTGAAAGACTAAGACATCGCAGGGACTCTCCGCCACCGCCCGCGGCCTGCTCTGTCAGGCCTTCGCGCGCTCTGTGCTGGCGCTGCGCCTTCCATTGGCAGACCCAGAGAATCCTCTCTCCGCTGCCACATAGCCAGGCCAAAGCATCAGACACTACCACCATGCGGATTTTAAAACTACAGGGGAAATTGAGCCACAGGAGCTACCATTGCTGCCGCACCCACCGCCGCCCCCAAGAATGGGAATCCACCGAAATCAGATCTCACTACACACCAGGCTCATAGAGAGTGTGGCTTCAGAAATTAGCCTCTGCATCCACAGCAGCTCCACATCCGCAACAAAGAGGACACCATTGAGGGCGGACTCTCCCCATGCAGCCATCACAGCCCGCCCACAATCTTCCCAGCACACCCACCATGCTGGGAGGGAAATGGAGCGCGCTGGTGAGGAAATGGCCCTTCCATTACACACCCAGGCGAGCCCATCTCCGATGCCACATGGCCAAGCTGAAGCTCTCACCACCACCGCCATGTGAACTTTAAAACTACAGTGGTAATTGAACCACAGGAGCGACCGTCAATATTGCACCTGGCACCGCCACCCGCCACTGCCACCGCGAATAAAGGAAATCCACTGAGAACAGAGCTCACCACGCCTTGGGCTCAGGGAGTGGGCGACCTCAGAACTTAGCCTCCATGTCTGCAGATGCTCCGCTCCCACACTGAACGAGACACCTTTGAAGGTGTTCCCCCCGCCTGCAACCATCTCAGCCCAACTGCAGCTGTCCCAGCCTGCCCGCCATGCTGGCAAGGAGCTAGCGTGGCGCCTCCAATATGCGACCCCAACACCCTAGAGGGGCCGTGTGCCCCGGGTGAGCCGAGTGTCCCAGGGGGCCGTGTGCCCTGGGTGAGCCGAGTGTCCCATGGGGCCGAGTGCCCCGGGTGAGCCGAGTGTCCCATGGGGCCGAGTGCCCGGGTGAGCCGAGTGTCCCATGGGGCCGAGTGCCCCGGGTGAGCTGAGTGTCCCAGGGGGCCGAGTGCCCCGGGTGAGCCGAGTGTCCCAGGGGGCCGAGTGCCCCGGGTGAGCCGAGTGTCCCAGGGGGCCATGTGCCCCGGGTAAGCCGTACCCCCCAAAGGGGAAGGGTGTCCCGGGTGAGCCGTGTGTCCCAGGGGGCCGAGTGCCCCGGGTGAGCCGAGTGTCCCATGGGGCCAAGTGCCCCAGGTGAGCCGAGTGTCCCATGGGGCCGAGTGCCCCGGGTGAGCCGAGTGTCCCAGGGTGCAGTGTGCCCCGGGCGAGCCGTGTGTCCCAGGGGAAGCAGTGGGACCCAGGGGAAGGGGCGGTGAAAACCAGAGGAGGAGCGGACTCTATTCATATGGTCCTGAGATAGTCACCATAAAACAAGCAGACTGCCAAATGAGGAGCAGATTTTATTCATGGGATCCTGAGATGGTCACCATAAAACAAGCAGATTGTCAAATGACAGTGGGGAGGGGAAGGAGACCTGGGGGGAGATAGGAGAACAACCTAGGGACTGGTATGCATGAACATAAGTACAACCAACGAACACAGAACTCTGGGGAGGGAGGGCATAAATGGGAGGGGGGGGGCAATGGTAAACTATGTACACAGAAAATACCTTAATAAAATAAAATTAAAAAAAAAATAAAGAATGTTCATTTGCATAAAAAAATAAAATGAATTAGGAAGTATTTCCTCTGCTTCAGTATTCTGAAAGAGATTATAAAGAATTGATATTTCCTTCTTAAATATTTAGTAAAATTTACCTTCAAACCCGGCTGGGTGTTCTTTCTTTTGGAAGGTTATTCATTATTTATTTAATTCTTTTAAAAGATATAGACCTATTCATATTCCCTATTTTTGTGTGTGTCTGTTTTGGCAGATTTTATCTTCAAAGAATAAATCCATTTTATCAAGATTATCAAATTTGTGGCCATAGGTTGTTCATAATTATTTTTATCTTTTTACTGCCAAGGAGAACTGTATTGACATCCTCTTTTTCATTTCTGATATTAGTAATTTGTGCATCTCTCTTTCTTTCTTAGTAAACTTTGCTGGAGGCTAAGCAAACTTATTTATCTTTTCAAAGAACCAGCTTTTGGTTTCTGTGATTTTCCCTATTATTATTTTTTTAAATTCATAGATTTCTGCTGTAATTTTTATTTTTTGTTTTTCTTGTCTACTTTGGATTGAACTTATTTCTTAGATCATTGATTTCAGATCTTTCTAATATACATAATCATTGCTATCAATTTCCCACTACACACCACTTTCACTGAATCCCACAAATGTTGGTGTAACATCTAATATTTAAATATTTCTCTTAAGATCTTTTATTTGACCCATGTGTTATTTAGAGATGTATTGTTTAATCTCCAAGTATTTGGGGAAATTTTCCAGTTTTATTCCTGTTGAACTGATTATTAGTTTAATTTCATTATACTTTAAGAGTAGACAGTATGGTTCTTATTATTTCAAAGTTGTAAAAGTGTGTTTTATGATCCAGAATGTGGTCTACTCTTGGTGAATGTTCCATGTGAGTTGAGAGGAAGGCATATGCTTCTCATTTTTGGATGAAGTGGCATATAGATTTAAGTTATATCCAGTGATGATTGTGCTGTTAAGTCCAACTATGTCCTTATTGATTTTCTACCTGCTGTGTCTGTCCATTTCTATTTCTGGTCAAGTGGTATTGAAGTTTCCAGCTATCATAGTGGACTCATTTATTTTTCCTTGCGGTTCTATCAGTGTTTGCCTGATGTATTTTTGTTGTTGTTCATCCTTCCCTGAGGATATTCTTCCCATTTTTTTTTTTTTTTTTTTTTTTTTTTTAGAGAGTGTGGAAGGGAGGAGGAGAGATACAGAGAAACATCAATGTGAGAGAGACTCATGGATTGGTTGCCTTTCACATCCTGACTGTGGTATTGATGGAACCTACAACCCAGATACATGCCCTTGGCTGGGAATAGGACCTGACATCCTTTAGTGTAAGAGCTGATGCTCTAACCACTGACAACACTGGCCAGGGCTTGCCTGATGTATTTTGACACTTTGTTGTTAGGTATATGCCCATTAGAGATTATGTCTTCTTGGAGAATTGACCCCCTTCTTCTTATGTAATGCCCTCTTTATCCCTAAGTCCCCTTACTCCAAATTCTGCTCTGTCTAAAATTACTACAGCTATTTGTTGCTTTCTTTTGATCAGTGTTAAGTATGTGTTTTCTATCCCTCTTCTTATATGTGTTTTTGTACATATTTAAAGTGGACTTCTTGTAGACCAACATAGTTGGGTTTATTATTTGATCCACTCCGTTGATTTCTGTCTTTTAATTGGTGTATTTAGAACATCAACATTTAAAGTGATGGTGGATATTGTCGCGTGAAGGAACACTTATAAGTCAGCTTTTAGTAGTGCGGAGGTAAGGTGTGGAGGTAGGGAAAGCATGCTATTGTCCTGTGGTTACATCTCAGGTGTTTCGTGAGCCAGTGGTCTTGGCTGTGGACTTCACAAATGTCTCTCAGTTTTCTCTCAGCCGTAAGTGGGACCAAGGGACTGGAGGGTGCTGGAGGTTGGTGTTTCCCTTCCCCCACATAGAAGGCTAGGGATGATGGAGTTGCATATTTCCTTATCCCCATGCTAGTTAGGCTCTGATAAAACCCCAGCAGTCAGGCTCTGGTCAATGGTTTCTCTTGAGGGCAGAAGTTGTTAAGAATTACAGAATGCTCTGGCACATTTACAAATGGCTTCTTTCTCCCTTCCTCTGCCAGAAGCCCAAGAGGACTTTTCTTCCATATTTACTGTGAAAACCTGGTAGGGCTTCAGAAGAGAGTCTCATAAAATTCAGGGAACTCCCCTCAGACTGGTCTACACTGAGCCTCTGGAAATTCATCAATTACAGTTCAGTTTTTCCTATCCCAGCCCTGGTTCCCACGGAGGTTTCTGCTTGTGGTTTCTGCTGTGGCAAGTTGTGATTCTCTGCATCCACCTATTTGCCTGTCCAGTGTTTTGGGACAGGGGTTTGCCCTGTGACTTGGCTTCTAGGATGGATCTAAGAAGAGCTGTTGATTTTTTTAGTGTGCTCATCTTTTTACTGGTTGTTTGGATAGAAACTTTTAAGTTCCTTACAGGCTAGATAGGAAACTGGAAGTTCTCTATTGACTGTTTTATTTAAGTTTTAGTCATACTCTCCTTTCTCTTTATGTCTAATACTTTATTATCATGTGCTGGAAATTGTAATCATACATTGATGTTGAGTTTTGTTCATGCAGACAATCAGATTCCTAGCAGATATGCTTGATCTTGTCATGTTTGGTTTTTTGCTTTGCTTTGTGTGGTCCGTTTTGGTTTTGCTCTTAAATCCTAAATGGCTCCTCCTGTAGGATGTGGTCATTATTATTAATCCATGACCTTCTGCAGTCTCAAGTGAATGTCTGAAGGGGTCAGAGATGTTTTTCTATTCTGGCATGGCCAGACTTGAACATGTTCTAGCATTGCAAAATCTCAGACCACTTTTCTTGGGCTCCACTTCTTGTTGTATGATCCAGAAAAGGTTCCAAAGCACAAATGAGGTAACAAGGCTTCCTTGCATATTTTTCTTTTGTCAACGATCAGAGTTTTGTGCCACCTGAATACCTAAGGACACTGTATCCTTATGCATTTTGTATGGCTTTAGAATTGTTCACAATGGGAGGATATAGTTGATACTCTGCCTTGTCAGGAAGCAGAAGTCCAACAACTTCTTTCACTTATGTTAGCTTTACTGTGTATTAATATCTGTTATGAAGATAACTCTCTTTCCCCAAAACATTATCATGGCTTTTTTTGGTTGTGTATATTATTTCATATGTATTACTTTAGGTAACTTTGCCAAGTTAGGAAACAGTCTAGTGGGAGTTTATTGAGATTGCATTAAAATTGGGGAAAAATTTACTTTTTTTTCAATAAAATACTTTCTATTTAAAAAATTATATATTTGCATTAAATCAAATTTTCTATATACATCAATCACTTTTAATAATTGTACAAATATAGGTTCTTTTAAAGTATTTTTAAATACTTTTTTAAAGTATTTTTTATTGATTTTAGAGAGAGGAAGGGAGAGAGAAAGAAACAAACAAACATCAATGTGCAAGAGAAACATTGATCAGTTGCCTACCACATGCATCCTGACTGGGGATCAAACCTGGGTGTGTGCCCTGAAAGGAATCAAACCCTTCACCTTTTGGTGAACAGGATGACACTCCAACCAACTGAGCAACACTGGCCAGGGCAGGTTCTGAACATTTAAATTTATTATAAGCTATAATTTTATAATTGTTTTTGTTGCTCTGTGGATCAACTTTATTTTGTTTTATATTGTAACTCTCCATTTTATTATATATATATATATATATATATATATATATATAGTGTGTGTGTGTGTGTGTATACACATATATACACATATATACACACACATATATATACACACATATATATACGGTATATACATACATACTATATATATATACTGTATACATATATATACACACACAAACTTATTTATTTATATTATCTACTTATAGCAAATAGTACTTTCAGAATATTATCTAAAAGCACCTTTATTATCACCAGATTTAATAAATTTGATAATTAAGCATCATGATGACTTTAAAATTATTAAGAAGTTATATATACCCTTTCTAATAATATTTTAAATTAAATTTTGGCAAATATTACCTAATATCTTTAGTACCTCTTTGGCCTCCATATATATTATCCTATAGTTTTTCTTTATTGAATTATTAATTTGATAATTAATATAATTAGACTTTCTTATATTTAATTTCTCTTGCATTTTTAATGAACCTCATTAGATTATGCTGACTTACAAAAATTGTTGCCTATATATGCTAAGTATTTATTCCTAAGTAAAATTTTGGCTAATAATATCTAAGTTTATTTTGTTTTATTTGTGTTTGCTAACTTTTCAGACCAATGTTATGCTGATTTACTTTCTGAAACATTTAAAATAACATGAGTAGTTTTTAAAAAAGATATTAACAGAAATCAACTCCAAAACCTTCTGAGCCATATATTGGAATTATCAAGCACAGAAAATATAATTGTGATTAACATGTTCAAAAATACATATGACAGGATGGAGAATTTAATTAGAGAATGGGATATATTTTTAAAGAGTCAAATTGGAATTCTAACACTAAAAATGCCTCTAAAGAAAGGAACAATCTATAATCTCCCTTTGAGTTTGAGTCAGTCTTCTCCTATCTTTAATGTGGATTCCTTTTTAATATATTTTCTTTTTTTTAAGTGATCATTTTTGTTATTCTCTATGGAAAAAATTAAATATTCAATATATTTCAAGATTGAAAGTTCACTTTCAAGCATATCAGACTTGTGATACTTCATTCTGTTGTGGAAGAAAATTAAAAATTTTACATGATATGATTGAACCTATAGTTGAGAGGTATTTTCTTTAAGAATGGTCTTTAACATTCTTGGGATGAATATTAACACTTGTAAGTCTTTGCTTCTCAAGAAGAGACCATTTTTCATTTGTGCAATTATACGTTTTATTATTTTTTAATGCCTAATTTTGAATACAAACATTACTAAGGAGACAAGGCACCATATTTAGGGAACTTAAAAAAAACCCTAAGATTTATAAATTCTAAATGTATTGAAAACCATATACACTTCTTTCTGGTGTCGGATACATTTTTCTGTGTAAAGACTAAAAAAAAAAAAAAAATAGCAAGATGACACTTGCATCTGATTGTTGATATTGTTAACATCTATAGTCATCACCCGAAAGCATGTTTGACTACGTATTTGTAATTCACTCATGCAGCCAACATTTATGGAGATAGCCAACATAGTGCTGTCCTTGGTTTTGAGAAATTTGAAATCTAGGGGTAGAGGCAGTCTTAATTTTAAAAAGGAAAACAAAGGTGGTTAAGGGTGAGCTTGAGCCAAAACCGGTTTGGCTCAGTGGATAGAGCGTCAGACTGCGGACTGAAGGTTTCTGGGTTCGATTCTGGTCAAGGGCATGTACTTGGGTTGCGGGCTCATCCCCAGTAGGAGATGTGCAAGAGGCAGCTGGTGATGAGAGATGATTCTCTATCATCGATGTTTCTAACTCTCTATCCCTCTCCTTTCCTCTCCATAAAAAACTAATAAAAATATATATATTAAAAAAAGGGGTTAGCTTGAGTAAGAATGTCTCACCTTACTGAGGTTGACTGTGATGTGGAGTAGGAGTCTTTAGACATGTCTGAACCACTGAGGACTGAAGGAGTCCAGAGGTTAACTGGAGTCCACCAGGCAGAAGAGGGGAGAGAGCATGTGCAAAAACAGAACGATGGAGGTGCTATTTCCTTGTGTTAGTCTTTGTAATAATGCTAGACAAGGTCACCTTTGCCTTCTAGGAAATGATAATTTAAGGGCCTCACAGGGTCCCTCAGGAGAACATCCCTCCTCAGCTTGGATGCACTTCGTTTCATGGAAACGAGGCTGAGGTCCCATCCGTGGACCAGCTGTGCTCTGCCCTCCAGCTCCTCCTCCCATCGTTTGCCCACAGAGTCTGGGCACAGACCTCTTTATTCCCAGAGGCTGCTTCCTCATGAAATTCAACTCACAGGTGAAGAAGCCTGGGGGACGGACACTTTCTCCCCAACCTCAAGGCCACCAGCACTGAATGGAGCATTCCTGTAGTTAGGGAGACACAATGAAAAACTGCCAAAGCAATAAGAGGCAGGTAGTACAAGCACAAGGATGGACATTCTCAAACTTCAGTGTCCTTAAAAACCACCCAGAAGGGCTTAGTAAGCCAGGATTTCTAGGCCTCAGAGTTGTCGATAAGTTAGGTCTGGAGCGAGGCCAAGAATGTGTTCCCAGGAGATGGGGATACTGCTGGTCCCAAAACCACACTCTGAGAACCAGTGTCTAAGAGGAAGTAAGGTTTCCTTGTTTCTGAAAAGAAGGGACTGAATTCAAACCACAACATTATCCTGATATTTCCTCCACGCTGATATTAAAAGATGATATTCCTAAAAATTATATAATATCATTATGGTTTAATTTGGTAAATAAGGTGTTGGAGAATGGTAAGCCTTGAGCAGTCTTCATAAGTGGAATATAAAATAGCTCAAAATTTATAATCTTTCAAATAAAAAACCTTCTTAAAATAAAAGTGAAGGAAAATATAGATTATTTTATGAAGAAAGACACCAAATAGACTTTAAAATTTAACATTTTCCAGTTTAGTTTTCCTCATCTGATCAGTACATATTAAATCAACAGAAATTTACAAACAGAACATTTGATAATGTATTTGGTAGCTATAATCATTTTGGGATGTCTAACCTCATTCAAGTGCATATTAAATAATTATGCATTTATATGATATAAAGAGCTATGGTTTTCAGCTCTGGCTGAACACTAGAAGCACTGAGGGAATTTGGATTTAATGAATCTGTGGTCCAGGCACGGGCATTCTTTTAAAAATTCCCTGGGTGATTCTAATGCGTATTAAGGGTTGAGAATCATTGGTGCAGTCATGGATGGAGCTAAAGGCAACCTGTATTTCACGAGTTGAGATTTTACTGTCTTCCTTTGAAGTTCCTATCAACTAGTATTTGTATGCGGGCTTTTTGGTTTACATGTCTTAACGGACCACAATTTCCCAACTTTGGTAAACAACACTTTGAAATAATGCTATGCTCCATGTATTGCCAGCTGGTACAGGAATCCTATTTTTCTTTCTAATGAGTTTCATTACATATGCAGATTATGATATCATTTGAAAAATTACAAGTCATAGCAATGGAGAAACCAGCCAGGGCATGTTTCAGCCGCCTGACAAAAAAATGATGGAAGTTTGCAGAAATTTTCTGGCAGCAAGTTCACTGCCAAAGAGCCACAGGTCACGTGAATACCTGTTGGCACCCAGCCTGTTCATTAACTGTAAGTTGTTTTTTTTTTTGTAAGGGGGGTTTTGATGAAGGGTAGTGTCAACCTAGATCAGAGTGGAAATGACTCTTGACATTGAGTTTTCTGTAAGAAAGAGGAGTTTGATTAATCACTCATAAACTTGACTGATCAAACAGGGGTTATTAATTACTTAGTGAAACAGCTTCCCTTTTAGAATCTTAGGGATTATAAGAGAAATCTCACCCATTAATGGTTTGTGCCAGTTGCTAAATACAAGATTTCTTTTCCTTGGGTCTCCTCATTTAGCAAACACTGGTACAGGACGTCTGATTAAATATGAAGGTCACATAAACAACAGCAGTTAAATCTTCAGTATTGTATGGGGCATACTTATTGTGAACAATTATTTATTTATTTTTAAAAATCTGAAATTCACATTTAACTGGAAAGTCTGTATTTATTTTGCAAAATTTCAATCTTACTCTGTCCTTTTGGCAGGACTAAGTAACAAGGACAGGATTCTCTTGAAACTACTATCTTAGAAACATTAGATCAGACCCTCACAACTCTTCTTCCCCTTGTAAGTTCTCATAACAGCAAAATACATGCCTCTATTTTACTGTTGTGAAGTCAGGAAAACAGAAGGACAGGAGAGACAGATACACCCTACCCACCCACTGAGCCCATCTAAATAAAATTTTTTTCTCTATTTTCCATTATCTATTCTCCACATTTCTCAAGATCTCCCCAAGCTTGATCTTCCCTTAGTCTCTGAGTTTGTAACCCTTTACGATTTCATTTTCTCTATTTTCTTTCAAAGCCTAGACTCTATGGGTCATCTTTTCACCTCATTCTCACTAACAGTCTTAACTTGTTCATCCTTATGGTCCATCTGTTGACGGACTCTCCTGAAAGAGAGAAGAAAACTAGAACGGCCTGGGAACCTTTTCTAACTAGATATGCCTGCTCTCCCTTCCCGCCTCCCGACAGAAAAGCTTGTGCTGGGGCCAGTGGGTGAGAGAAAGCCAGGTCCTTTCTCTCTAGTCTAACAGGGGAAAAAACAACCCAGTAACTTTTTTGTCTGGTTTGCCTTTTGGGAAGTTGCTGTTCCCAAGAAGAGGGCACAGACAGGCCTACCAGCAAGTATGTAGTTCTCTGCCTGTCCCTCCTTAGCTCGCATTACTTCTGTTAAAGGGGAAGTGTGTTCTGCATCCAACTAAAAAGGGGGGAGGGGCTAGTTTTGCCTTATATTCTCGGGGGCCACCCTAGCCTGCATTCAGAGCCCTTGTCACAAATCATGCTGTGCTTTCCAGCGCTCTCCGGCTGGCTGAGTGCCCTCTGGAAGTGTGGGCTGCTGGGTGCCTGTGCGGGTGGGCGCCCAGACCAAGCGGTGGCATAAAACAGGTTTAAAGCGCCGGTGGTGCCATCTAACAGGTTCAGAGTCACGGCCACAAAATAAAAATAGGAGACTGTCCCACATCACAACTCCACTCTGGAACAGACCCAAATTATCATGGGTACATATTTACAATAAAAAATTATGTATTGCAAATTGCTGCTTGTTTTTAAAATTTAATTTCTTTATTTTTTAAAGTATTACATATGACTTCCCTCCCTACCCCCACCCCCATTTACCTCTCCTCGGCTGCTCCCACCCCTCAGCATATGCCCTCACCCCACTGCTGTCTGTGTCCATTGGTTATGTTCATATGCATGCATACAAGTCCTTTGGTTGATCTCTTACCCTCCCTCCCCTCCCCTACCTTCCCTCTGAGGTTTGATGGTCTGTTCGATGTTTCTATGTCTCTGGATCTATTTTTGTTCATCAGTGTACGTTGTTCATTATATTCCACAAATGAGTGCGATCATGTGATACGTCTTCTCTGACTGGCTTATGCTTGTTTTTAATATCAGAATTTTTTTTAACCTTTTCAACACTGAAATATTTTTGCTTATATAGAAAAGGTAAAACATTCTTAAAAAGCAAGTAAACCTTTGAAACCATGTACTTTACTGGCTTCTTTGTTTTATTTACTTGATTTTAGTGTATGTAACTGTTCCTGTCTTCATGACGTGTGAAAACTCATTGACTTTTAACTGAGCTAAAGCAGTTTGAAGCTCAGAATAACAACATTTGGTTGTGCTTGTCAGACAAGCTAGCTGATTATGTAAAAACACTTAGTTTGAATGCACAGTTTTCTCCTGGGAGGACAGGGGGTGATTGAAATCACTGTCACGTGTCCATCATGGAGTTGGTCATTTGCACGCAGATAAACTTAACCTGGATTCTGGGCCAAGGCCCAGGGTGGGGCAGTGCAGCCTGAGGACTGGGGTGGGGGGGGTGGGAGTGGGGTGTCTGCTCCTTGGAAACCTGAGGGGTCACAGAGAGGTCCAGCAAGCACTCCCAGCACGTGAGACTTTCTCTTTTTGAAAGTGGGCTATGTCTTGTGGGGGACACCACATCAAAAACACCTCATTGCTGTGGTGTGATTGGTGTCTCACTCTCAATTCCCCTAATTCCAGTCCCCAGTTTTCATTGAGAGCCAATAATCCCCACTGAGTCTTTTTGAGGAGGAACACCCCGTTTCAGCTCTCCTTCCTACAGAGCCATGGCTGCCACGCCTGCATGCCCGGGGGATTGTCTGTCCGCAGCTGCTTGCGGCAACCCAGGTGGCAATAATGCTGACACCTGGAGGGTAGACTTCCCCCTCCGGGTGGGTTACAGACCCCCTGACAGGCCAGTACCGCAGCTCAGGACTGAGGGATGAGTCCTCGCAGGCTCTTCTCACTCTGAAGTTGAGTGGCGAGCTTGCTGAAGAGACGTGAAGGAGGTTATGTGAAATATGGGCTCTGTGATTCCCAGAGCGGTCTTGCAAAATGTGTAGGAATGAGTGAAAGTGCTGTTCTAACTCGGTAGTCTTTGTGCCAAACAGGATACAAGCCAGCCTTTCTAAATGGCCCAGGAATAGCTGTCACTGGTGGTCGGCAAACCATGGCTCATGAACAACATGTGGCTTTTTGGCTCCTTGAGTGTGGCTTGGTGGGCGTTAGAACCACTTCTTCAAAATAGACTTGCCCAGGCTGAAAACCGATTTCTTCGTGTGGGCTACGAAGTTTCAATCACACTGTATGTGCATGCAATCATGGGGTACTTTGTGAAAGAGCCACACTCAAGAGGCCAAAGAGCCACATGTGGCTTGTGAGCCACGGTTTGCCAACCACTGGTGTTAGGGATGGTAATGATGGCAGAGGGACACCTGGGGACCAGAAGGGCTAAGCCAGAAAGCTGCATGCCTGTGTGTGTTTGTGTGTTTCAAAAAAACGGATCTTACCAAGAATGGATCTTTGAAAGTTGATCTCTGAAAAAAGTCTCATATGGGAAGACATTTTAGTCAAATTTGCTTTGGTTGTTTGAGGTTGGCAATGGCAGTACTATTACAGGGAAAAATCAATGAAAGAAAGCTTTACTTGAAATACCTTTTAACGAGGGAGTGGCTCCAAAGCCTCAAATGTAGTGATTTTAGGGTTGAGTAAAGAGTGAGACCACAAAATTCTTTATCTGCTGGGAAAATTATCATGCATACATGTCATTTATATCTATATTTATCTCTCAGTGGTAAAAATGTATATATTTACCATCCTCCATCTAAACAACATGAAAAACTAAGGGATGGAGAAGGAATCTCTATTGCTGATGAAAGTCTTGTAAGAAAACGATCCGAGGAGAGTTGAGTGTGTTGATTTGCCACAAGAAGCCAGGGAAGAAGTCAAGCTGTGTGAGTTATGGTTAGCGCAGCATTTTTTATCATGTGTTATGTGATCTCTGTCTTTCAGTGAAGTTTTACAATGTACAAGCATAAATTTGTGTCTTAAAATCTACAGATGATTGTATACACACATTAGGCACATGCATGGCACTGTTTACAGTGGAACAGTGGTTTAAGTTGGCATCAAGTTCTAAAGTAAACGAGTCGAAGCATGAATCACAAACTTACCCCTGGAGAATGTTGAAGTCGCTCATATAAGCGGTATGTACAGTTTTGTTTTGATAGTAACACATGTGCATTCGGAAGTTTCAGTGTGCATAGAATGAGCTAGAAGGAAGAAAGGAGAAATATAAAATCTTCATGCTGATGCTTGGGTGTGCAAATCATTCTACTTATCAGAGACAGGAGGCATGGAAATAGCTTCCAAGTCCCTAGAGCAGCGGTTCTCAACCTTTCTAATGCTGCGACCCTTTAATACAGCTCCTCATGTTGTGGCGACCCCCAACCATAGAATTATTTTTGTTGCTACTTCATAACTATAATTTTGCTACTGTTAATGAATCATAATGTAAATATCTGTTTTTTTCTGATGGTCTTAGGCCCTACAGCAGCGGTTCTCAATCTGTGGGTCCCACAAGTTGAGAACAACTAGCAGGGTCACCTAACACAGATATTTACATTATGATTTCCTTCCTCTCTCCCTCCCTCCTTTTTGTAATCATGGTGATAGAAAGAGATAATGGTATCTCAACTCATGGGGGGTTGGGCTCTAAAATCTGTAAAACATAAACAAATATATCATGCACTTTATTTTGAGAATGGAAAATTCCAGTTGAGTTGTTTTCACTTTGGAAGTCATTGTCTTTACATTGGGTCTAGCTGCACAAACTCTTCTTTCTTTTGGTAAGCGGAAAGAAAAGGAGTTTCATCTCCTTAAGTCAATGACAATTAATGGGTTGTTTTACCATAAAACAGGTTTTTTAGATAACGATAGCCATTTCAGTCTCCCTTCCTACACCTCATTTTGCGTGAATGTGTTGTGTGTGCATGTGGTTTCCGATTGTGTCACGACGTGTTGTACAAACCTCTCTGAGAGCGTGAGTGTGAGGGAGATGCAGACATGTCTGGAATTTCCTGCACCCTGTGGGAGCAGGCCCAATGGACGCCGTGACAGGGAGAAGAGAGAGCTATGTGTGAGCGTTCACCCTGAGAGAGGAGGAGTCTGCCTAGGGAAGCTGGAAGTAAGAAGGCTTCCTGTGATGGCAGTGTGGACACCTCAGAGGACAGCGTGAATTCTCCTCTCAGGTCTGCCTCCTCATCCAGCCCCTTCCTGCACGGGTTCTGTGCTCACTCCTCTAGAGCAGGCTGCGCCGTTTTACTAGGAACTCTGCAAGGGACCACGGCCCAAATGGCACTGTCCTGATAACCCTCCAATAGGGGATGACCCAAAGGCAGGACAGGACAATAACTGTGGCCATGTGGTGCCATGATGCCTGACACAACAGCTCAAGTACCAGCAGGATCGGAATTAGTCATGGGCACGCAAGAGGCCCTGTTTGGGAACACCCACAAATCCATGAGTCCAAAGCAGAGAAATTTGAATTATTACTGTTAAATGTGCCCACATCTGTACCCACAGGGTGGTAAGGACGAGAGAGATTCTGTTTTCACCTCTGTTACTACACATCACACGAGTGGTAATGACTTATTTACACATCTGCTTCCCTACGAGGCTCTCAGGCCCTTTAAGCCAGGGGCTCTATTTTATTCATCTTTGTGTTTCCAGAATCCAGCCTTTCCTCCTAGCACATAGTAGGTGCTCAGTAACTGGCGTGCCTTTTTAAGATGAAAGAGTAATTCTGTGCTTGCATTCATTCACTGACGATGATAGAAATAACCGGAATTACAAAGCCATTGAGTGGGGCTGAGGAGAACCCGGAACTGGACTTTGTCTCCCCATCTGTAGCGCCTTCCACCGCAGGCTGTTGCCATGAACACGAATAAAATCACGAATAGAGCGTCCCGCCTGAGAGGAGGAAGGAGGCCAAATTAGAATCGGGGGAGGACACCTCAAAAAACCCCATTAGAGGAGAGCAGTCATGTTTTACACAGAGGCGGGAGAAGGGAGAAAAGGGTATTGCAGCGAGAGGCTTTGAAAGGCTGACAATGAGCGCAGCACAATATCGGCCTCAGTTCATTGTGTCTGAATGAATGCACTGGCATTTCGCCCCTGTAACCTATACATCTGCTTTTTAGGGGGAGGGCGGGTGGGGGGCCGGCCAGGGGGCCAGAGAGGAGGGATTAGGGCTGTAAAAATAGAACCCGTGTGAGCGACTGAAGAGAGGGATGTCAGCAGTGACCTGGCTCAGCCACTTACGCCGCGCTGCCACATTCCTCAGAACAAACAGCTATTAAAACCCGAGCACACAAAGCCCGTAGCAGGCCCCGTAATGACAAGCACTGTCAGCACACTATAATTAACACGGGGTGCTATAATTTATAAGGAATGCACGATGCAGTTTAACGCCAGCACGGAGGGGGGGAATCTGCTGTTAGCCCACAGAATCAAAGGTAGCCTTATCCCTTGATGCCAGCATCTTTCTTTCCAAATGCGCTTTAGTTTATTTTTATTTTTTTTTTAACTCACAAAAGCCTTTGTCACGCCGAGTTAGCTCTGTGCAAGGCACGAGGGAGCCTCGGGGGTGACCCCTCACCTCCCCTCCCCCTCCCATAGTAATCAAGCGGGGAGTCTCCGCAGCCTGCCTTTACTGTACATAATTAAGCAGTCCCGAATGCTCAGTGAGACTCAAATGGGATGGCACGGAGCCTGGTAATGTGACAGTTAATGGGATGAGACTAGCACTTATTCTGCCTCCATAATAAGCAGAGGCTTTTTTGCTTTCCGACTGAGGACAGGAAGGGAAGGAAGCAGTCACAAAAGATAACAACAATGACAACACCTTTCTCTACCTTTTATGATCGTCTCCAAAGAGGAAAGTGCCCCCTAACTGGAAGAGATTGCCTCTTAATTATCCTGGCTCAGTGACTGTAATCAGCGAAGGCTTTTACTTCAGCCTAGCCGGGGACTGGGGCGAGAAGCATTCCCAGAAAAATAGCTCTAATGGGGAGGTGTGTGCCTCTCTACTCTTCTTTCCGCCCCCCGCGAGCCTTCAAACCAGCTGCAATATCGCCTGAGCCCGGCTTCCGGGGCCATGGGGATGGTGAAGAGAATGATGGGTTATTTTGCTTTTAGGGGGAGGTCAGCATAAGTGCGTGTCATAAAGGACCATTTGCCAGGTCTGTGACTCCCCTTTGCTGACCTGCACACACACAGAGAGAAATAGCATCCCTTTCCTTCCCTGAAAGGAAGGAGCTGGGTAGAATTACCTTTGAAGCAAGGGAAATCTGGTGACAGAAATCCATGGTTATTTTTAGCCACATAATCTTGGCATCGCAAATTAAAAAAAAAAAAAGATGCTTGTTGGCTTTGTCCCTTGAACAACGTGGTTCACAGACAATCTCTGTGCTGTGTGAGCTGTGGGAAGAGCTGGCATAATGCATGCAGTCATTAAATGATCCCCCAAAGAGAGAACACATCAGCCATTCATCTGAGCGGTGGCAGCGCCGCACCCGGAGCCCTGTGTTGGGAGGCATCCCTGGGACACAGGAATCCAGAGGAACAGAAACTGGCTCTGTAATTCGGAACAAGTCTGGGTGACGTGTCTGAATCATTTACACTGTAGCTGTGTGTAGAGAGAGAGCCCGGAACGGCCTCTCTTACTATGATGGTTTCCAGGGAGGGTGGGGAGGGGTGGCCCGAAGCACTAGGATTTGCAGAAAGCTGAGACTGGGCATTTTGGGGTTGTCTATTGGGCTCTGCGGTGACCTCTGCGCTTCCTTGAGAAAGTGCCTTGATTTCCCGAGGAAGAAAGGAGAGAAACCTCTGCTGGTGATTTGAAGCTTTCAGATGCAAGGGAGTCAGCAGCAGCCGGCAGGATCAGCATCCCAGATTCGCTCTCTTAGGGGACTGTGTTACAGACAGCACTTGGCTCTTGGGAGTGGGGGTTTGGTGAAGGTTGCAGGTGTTTAGCTTGAGACACTGGGGCCGGGATCGGGGAGCGGCGCTGCTTTTGAAAGGTAGTCCTTTGGGGGACGGAGAACTTCCCTTCCCTGCCATAAGGATGAACAGAAGTCCTTTCATCCCCATCCATCATGTTTTCCTCCAGACTCAGAAACCTTTTAATTCCAGCAGAAATCTCAGCATATGTTATCTGGCTTCAACACGGCAAACGGTGGCTCCAACTACACGCATGCATTTCAAACGCTTGCTCTCAAAAACAGTGTCTATATTCTTAGTCACAGGGCACGCCTTTTAGCAAACGCGAAGGGCTTTTTCCCCTTCTCCTCCCTGTTGCTCTGCATCGCGCAGGCACGAAGCAAACGCAGAGAGAATTCAAGAGCATTTTGTAATTCTTGAAAGGTTAATTGCACTATTTATAGACCAAACTGTAAAGCAAAAACCCCTCGGCGTGACCCTGCAGGGTCACCGCGGTAATAGCAACCTCCGCGGAGCCCTGACCAGCCATGAATTACTGTCTGTGATACGGAGAATGCTGACAGTTCAATCACAGCACTGTTTCAATAGAGAACTCCATATATTTAAAGCGCTGATACTGTTTTCCCTCTAAATGACAGCCTTGACAGATGGGCCAAAAGCACCGCAGACGTTTGAACAAGGAAATGGAGAGGGAGCCTGCTGGAAGCTGGGCTCCATGCAGCCAGCCGAGAATGATGAATAGAGTGTGATTGTGTCTGACAGGTAGTAATATAACTATTCATTCACCGCAGAACACCTGGAGCACACTATATTAAATGGTACAAGATGGAGAGATTCTGTGACAAGAATAGGAAGCGTGACTCCCAGGCTGAGCGGGGCCAGGGGGGGGGGGAGGGGAGTGCAGCCATCGGAAAAGGTCAGGGGTCAAGCCATAGAAGCGGCCCGGGAGAAGGCTGTAATTAAATTATTTGCTTACTAAAGTGTTTCTAATGTTTTGCTAACACGTTGCCAGGATCATTACTTCGGCATGTCTGAGCACTTCAAAGGAAAGCAGCTTCCCCCCTGCTCTCCCTCTGACTCTCCCTCCTTCCGTGACAGCTCCCGCTATTCCTCTTCTCAGCCCCCCTCTCCTCTCTCTGCCAGGGTGGCTTCCGCTCCAGATAACAGGCAGAGAAGAGTCAAGACCGGGGTTGGCGGGCCAGACTTTGGGTAGCCCTCTTGGCAGAAGCAGCCCTCCGACCGCAGCGGTCTGCGTGGGCCCGGGCCCGGGGGCAAGTCATGGCCAGGCCGCACCCGGAGGCGGTCCCCGGGTGTGGAGCCGGAGCTGCGGGCTGACGGGGAAAAGGCCATGTCTGCGATGTTTTGGCTTTTGCCTGGAAGGTCAGCAAAACCACTGACACGCTGCTGCCCAGAACTGTTCTCAACGAGAGTCCCCGAGGGAGCAAAGGGTGAGGGTGAGGCAGAGGGTTTCAAGAGAGCGGGCCTGTTTTCAGAACCTGTGACCTCTCCTACCTCCTGCATGGCCCAGTACTTCTACCCCCACTTTAGAGGACGGATTTCTAACCACCACGCCTGACCGTCACATGGGGAAGCTTTGTTCCCAGCAAGTGTGGTCTTACGAAGCAAGATTGAGTGGACTCTCAGACTTGGCATTTCAACTTGTGTGTGAGTGTATTATCACACAGCCCTGTATCCAGAAGGGATCTGACATGTCAGAGTCCAGATAGGGCTCGGATTTACAATGGTGTGCGTACGTGTGTACGTGTGTGTGTGTGTGTGTGTGTGTGTGTGTGTGTGTGTGTAGAGCCATCTATTCTGTGCCCAGAGGCCCCCTAAGGAACAGGAGCCTGGGTTGGACCTGAGCTTGTTTCCAAGGTCCTTGGGAAAGGAAACACTTGGTGGTGGCTTTTACAGGAGCGAATGTGTGTCAGCTGCTGCCTCAGATTCGTTTTGCCTGTCACTTTCTTTATTCCCAGGAGCCGGTGATGGCCGGGAAGGTTCGAGGTGCTGGTGGGAGGGTCCCTGTGGGCGCCGGGGCCCTTCTGTCTCTCCACATTCTTGTCTTCTTGTCTTTGTGGCGGGCTGGGTTGGCGTGAAGAGGACTCCCCGAGAGCAGGGCCACCGTCTCTGTGGGCGTTCTGCGCACCCGACTACACCATCTCACGTCCTCCTTTCTCGTGAAAAACACATTTTAATAGGTGCAATTCTCTTTCCCAGCCCAAGGCAGCGTGAAACCAGGGCTGCTTTAATGCTTAGAGAAGGATTTTTGCATGGGACCTCTCCGATCAGCTATGGAAAACAAGATCCAGTTAAAAACCACCTCCCTACCCTCAACCCTGACCAAGCCCTTCTCCTTCCCCCTTCACACCCTCCTTTTTCGTCAAGGATTGCTCAGCTATTTTGAAGTAGTGCGGGCTACTGATTTATAGACATCTATTTCTACAGCTTCAACTGTACCTACAAATCTATATGGGATCCGACTCAGCTCATGAAAGCATATTTAACAGTTGTTAACTCTCTTCTAGCCTCAGGAGAATGGGATTTTGAGAATTAGGCAAATGTAGAAGAGCCTGTTTGGAAAATCTCTTAAGAGATCCCCAATGAGACCTTACTCCAGACTCATTTTTGTTTTTTTGTTTTTTTACCTCTCCATAAGATTCCCCCTCCCCATTAGACTTCATGGTGGGCATCCAGTGGACATAGGTTTTACAATCATAAAACCAAGTGTTCTACCCAATGCTGGAGCCCCCCACCCTCTTTTTAAGTGAGCCCCGCTTTGTTGACTGAATTGAGCACATTGTGTAAGCCTTGTATCTACCGTGTTCCCCTCTCTCACTCTGGTGGAGAGCCGCACAACGATTACTGCTGCCAATGAGGGGAAAGAGACTGTTTTTGCAAAATAAGCAAATTGGATTATCCAGTGTGCAAATAGGCACTCCGTCTTTTTCCCCATGTAAATCAGGAGAAGCAATTTGCTTGTGCAGGAAAAAAAAACCCAGCTCCGCTGCTCACACCTCGCCCGTCATGGCTGGCACCGGGAGCTCATTACGGGCGAGGAAGGGAGGTGCTAACACCCGAAAGGGCCGGAGACCGTAATGAACTAATTCGCTTCCATTTTGCTGCAGTTGGAACGTAGGCACCATGGAAAGACATTATTTTAAACAGTCCCCAAATCTTGTGTTGTATGCGTATCAGGACAACAAAATGAATTGGGTTCATAGATTCTTCAAGGTCCATTAAGGAAGGAAAAAAAAAACCCACCCTGTGTTTTTTGGCCAGTAATTTATAATTTGTGGTGAGTGAGAGAGTGGTGCATCACAAAGATGAGCCAAAGCTGTTTCTTGGAAGAAACAGTGGGCCAGGGCTGCCATGGGGCAAACTAGGCACCATTCGGAACGAGAAGCCACGCCACTTCACTTGTGTGTTGAAGGAAATGGCTAATTTTTAAGAACTGTGCGCATCTTATTACCATAAACCAGGAATGTAGTCAAAATTCATATTAACAGTTTAATAGTTGTATACACGCCGATTTGGGCTCCTTTAATCATTGCTGAGGAGTTGGAATTACAGCACAGTAGACCTAAAAGAAACTTCTTGGTCACTTTGTCCTGCTTTTATTCTGAACGTGCCTTGGCGGAGCCTGGAGGTCCGGCGTGGCCCCGGCTGCCAGGGCGAGCCCCCAGGTGGCCACCTCTCCATTGAGGGCCGCTCCCTGCGGCAAAAAGGCGGGAGGCAAACATCTCCACTGATTCGCAGAAACGGTGTGCGGACCTGGCACAGATTGGCCCGTGTTACAGGGTTATCATGTGTAGTTAGGAGTCTGTTTAAAATGTACAACGAGCACACACAGGTTATGACTCACCCGTACTCCCACCATTTTCTCTTTTTAACCATAGCACGGGTGGGCAATTATTCCATTTTCAGATACCATTCTCTCTATCCCTCTGTTCCATAAATTCAATGGTCAGTCCCAGTAGAAGAAAAAGAGAAACATGAAAAATTCTTTTAGGAGGAAAGCTGAAGTCTCTAAATAGGTGGTCTTCAAAAAAAAAAAAAAAGAGGAAGAAAGTGAGTCTGGGGAACAGATGTGTAAGACAATCATCTTGTAATCATGCTGGATTCTTGTTTGAGGTACTTGGCTACCTTAGGGAGGCCTTCTAATCCTCTTTGCAGAAATTAACATAGATTCTGCCCATGGCAGCGATACCTAGCTTTCCGACATGTGAATGCAATTCTGAACGCTTTTTGGCCACCTCGGTCATCGTGGTGAGCCTCCCGTTTGATGTCTCGGGCAGTGTTTGTAACCGAGGGGCACGATTGGTGCACACGCCTCTGAGGAAGTGATGCTGGCAGTTCCCCCTGTGTCGGGGCAGCAGGCTGAAGCAAACCACAGTGTCCCCAGGCGGAATGAAATCAGGACTCCAAACTCGGATCAGACAGCCAGTAAAAAAAGACAGTCACACCTTCCCATAGTTTGAATTTATAGGGGCAAATTACAGCGATAAACTTAAAAAAAAAAACACACACACACACCAAAAATCAGATTTAATGAGGCACTTTGCTTAGCATTATGTTTTAAAGTGCAAATGGCAGGCTTGTAATGGGGGAGAGGCGGGGTGGGGGGAGCTAGTAAAAGAACAGCGTGCTTAAAGCCTGCCGGGAAATATAAGGCTTGAGGATGAAAAGTGGCATCTTGGGAAAGTGTTATTGATTGGGATTTTCTCCGCCAGTACCATTTTAGGACACCTCTATAGGATTTATTCCGTACAATAGAGGCTGGCAGTCACCGTGTCGGGATGTGCCTCGCTGGGGCATCAGACTGCAATTAGGTAATGACCATGGCAAGGAGTGAATAGCCAGAGAGCCATTCATCTTCCTCCGTTACATGACACAGCGTAACGGCTGTTTCTGGCGGTCGGTGCCCATTGAATTAGGCCGTTGCCGGCTTTGTCAGCCTTTGAGGGAGTCTGTGCATTTACATGTGGTGATTTCACCACCCCCTTGCCTGCTCCCCCGCCCCTCTCCTAAGCAGCATCCATTGTTCCGGAGCCCACATGGTAGTGGGACCAGAATTGATGTCCACGGATTATAAGCAGGGGACACCCCCGTAGTCCGTAATCAGCTCATTAGCATTCTGCTCATGGGAGCCAGTGCGAGCACAATTTTCAATGGCCTAATGTGACAGGTAATCATAAATTACTATTTGCTTTAAAAACAACGGCAGAGCACACAGCCTGCATGCTGAAGGAGGATGACTCAGTAAGTCGTACAGCCCCGTAATGAAGTGGGAGCTCATTAAACAGATGCTATCTACTTCACGGAGCCGCACGGGCGGCAAACAAACCAAATGGAAATGTTTCCGCAGAACACGGCAGTCAACCAGGACGAGTTCAGGTTCATTAGCTGCGGCACCGTCTACAGGAATTAGTCACAGTAATAATTAAATAGCTGTTTGCTAATTTATCATTTTACGTTTGTTACTACATTTGCATAATGTGTTGTACACCACCCCCCTGCAGCCCCCAACATCTATGGTTATATTAAAATGCCCTCATCAGTGTGTAAAAACTGAAAACTGCATGATTAAAAAAAAAAGATATCAGAAGTAACCCCTAGTTGGTTGGTAACAACCTTGCTGTTCGCTTCAAATGTGGAAGCAGCATCTCTCATAGAATATTGGCATTGTGTCATTTTAACAGGCTGCGCCTGGCAGGCCGTGCTGGGGGTGAACACCCAGACTCGTCTGTAAGCAACTGGTGAGTTGGGTGAAATAGGGACTCAGCCGCCAAGATTGCTAAATTAACTCGCCCTTAGAAACTCCTGTAACTTCCATGTCCAAAAATAACAGTCCCAGCGGAGGGAGGCTCGTGCCATCCATAGGTAAGGAAGGGCTTCTGGGTGGATCCCGTGGCTGTGTTGGGATGACCTGTCCATTTTTTTTAAAAAAAATATTTTTTATTTCAGAGAGGATGGGAGAGGGAGAGAGATAGAAACAGTAAAGATGAGAGAGAATCATTCATTGATTGGCTGCCTCCTGCATGCCTCCTATTGGGGATAGAGTCTACAACCCAGGATCAAACCCTGACCTCCTGGTTCATAGGTCAATGCTTAACCACTGAGCCATTTGGGCTAGGCAAGACCAGTCCTCCTCCTCCTCCTCCTCCTTCTTTTTTTAAAATATATTTTATTGATTTTTTACAGAGAGGAAGAGAGAAGGATAGTTAGAAACATCGATGAGAGAAAATCCTCGATCAGCTGCCTCTTGCACACCCCCTACTGGAGATGTGCCCGCAACCAAGGTACATGCCCTTGACAAGAATCGAACCTGGGACCTTTCAGTTCACAGGTTGACGCTCTATCCACTGAGCCAAACCGGTTTCAGCAAGACCAGTCCTTCTTAAGAAACAAAGTCATATGATCACTTAAAGACCACGGGAAAGATTTAGATTTTTTTTTTAGAGAGAGGAATACTAAAAACCATGGCGATTGGCACTAAAATGCCCATTCACGGCAGGAAGTAGGGAGATTGTTTAGGGGGGGGGGGATGGGGCAGCAAGAGCAGAATTACCAGGGGAGGGAGAAACTCTGTTCCTTAGGTAACCTGGCCCTTGGACAATTTTTCAATGTTTTAACTAATTAGCTTTTATTGTTAATGCTATGGCATCCCTTTATAAAATAAATGACAGGATGCTAACTTTGTATTCTTATTCTCTTCTTTCTCAAGAAACTTTGGTTTCAGTAGCAGCCTAGAAAATGTGTTTTGGGAAGCAAGGGCTAGGCAAGACCAGTCCTCCTCCTCCCCCTCCTCCTCCTTCTTCTTTTTAAAATATATTTTATTGATTTTTTACAGAGAGGAAGAGAGAGGGATAGTTAGAAACATCAATGAGAGAGAATCCTCGATCAGCTGCCTCTTGCACACCCCCTACTGGAGATGTGCCCGCAACCAAGGTACATGCCCTTGACAAGAATCGAACCTGGGACCTTTCAGTCCACAGGTGAAAAGCTAGGCCTTCCCCAGGCTCCAAATGATAGGAACCAAGAATCAGGCAAACACCAAAGGCAAGCTATACTTACTGACTCATGTGTGGTCACAGTGGGAGCGCAGTCAGTGAATATATTTATTTCTCCCCTCTTCATCTTGGTTGTAACCAGTTGGCAACATAATGCTTTTTTAGTAGTGAAAACCAATGAAGTATCCTGGGATTTAAAAATCTCTCCGCGAGAGTATGTGGGTGAAAACGACTTCCTGGTGCGCTGTGAGAGAAGGTGAAGACATTTGGAAAACATTAGTGGCCAATAACAAATGAAGATGCGTGAAGTGGGGAAGAGAGAAGCACATTATGTTTATGACAGAACCAGCAGGCAAAGCAAACTGCCATTCAGCGTGTTGGCAAGGGCCCTTAGAGCTTTCTGAGGAAATCAAAACACACACCTCCTCGTAGAGTCTCAGAATATGCACACAGCCTCCGTTCTGTCCGGAGTTTAGAACATTAATTTTAAAGAATGCTTAAAAATCCACTCAAGTGGTCATTCAAGTATTTTATCTGTTCAGTCACACCTTTTATTTTCAGGAATTGTTCCTCCTTTGTCCTGGGAGGCTAAAACAGCAAGGGGCCCTGGGAGTGGGTCTGCTACCTGGGCCAGCGACCAGGGAACTCCGATCTCCTGGCCACAGTGATTGGCACAGGTCTGGCCATATGAACCCACAGGCCAATTAGAACCTTTTTGGGGGATTTTTTTGTTGTTGGACTTTTAGGAAATACACTCCATTTCTTTGGAGAGGGCTAGCTATAAAGTTTTAAGCTGTCTTCGGCTCTCTTTGGCCCCATGTAGAAAGAGCTTGTCTAAGAATAAATCCAAATGTGGAGAAAAAACAAAAAGACACAGAAATAAGAGTGAGTCAATGTTTTCCCTTTTCGCTAAACCCATTCTGTGACTATTTCCTAGCACCTGTACCTGGAAGAGCCGCGCATAACACACTTATTCCCACTTTCATTTTCTGATGGAAACTGAGTCACAGTTGGTAGAAATGCTAATCTATGAATGTGTAGGTCAGTCCCTTATCTTCTTGTACCCAAATTCATAAACCATTTTAGATCAGTTATATGATCCGAGTGAGTCCTTGTAAGCAATTAGTGATTACCTATAATAGTAAATAATATTAGTATACAGCAATCAGTAAAATATCTATAATATTACTAAATGAAACATAATATTTAAAGAAACACACTCTTAGATTAATTTTCAGAAAACCATGTCTTCCTAGTTCTTAGCTCAAACTCATCTTCAGTGCCTTCAAACTGGCTTCTGCCCCTGTCATGCTGAATCTGTTTCTTTAATTTCTCAGGCTGATGAACTCAGCTCAAAGCGGTCATCCTTAGGAAGACTTCTGAAATCCACAGCCTCGGAGGAGCTCACCTACCTACTGTCTGGTCCATCGCTTCCTTCAGAGCTCTTATCCCACTTGTTCTTTACATTCCTCCCCAGGTGCCTATGTGACTAAGGTTAGTGTCCTCTACCACTAGACTTGAGCTCTTTGAGGGCAGTACTTGTATTTGTTTTTCCCTACCACTGTATCTGTCTCTACAATGGTACCTACAAACTCAGGAGATACAGGAAATGAAATTATTAAGTGACTGTGGCATAATAAGAAATATATATGGTCTTTGTCCTTGGTTCCTGGTATAGAAATCCTCAACACTTAGAACCTTCTGAGTTATAGACGTGTCTTGTTATTTATAAGGAGCCTCTTTTAATACCCAAGCTTATGTTAATAGGGTGACTTAGGGCAGGGTCCCTCAATAGTCTCAGGATCAGACTGGTTATCAGAATGTCCAAGTGACTGAGGGTTGGAACTTTCTGCTCCACCCACCCACCCCCAGAAAGGAAAGGGGGCACCTGGAGGTTAAAGTCTATACAAATTATTCAACAATAAGACTTTAGGAGGTTCTGAAGTGGCAAACATATCCCTGTGCTGAGGGGGTGGCACACCTCAACTTCACAGAGACAGAAGCTGTTGTGCTTGGGCCCTTTCCAGGCCTCACTCTTCATCTGGCTGTTCATGTGTGTCCTTTATAGTAAACCAGGAAATGTCACTGAAATACCTTCCTCAGTTCTCAGAGTTGTTTGGGTAAATTATTGAACCTGAGGAGGAGGTGCTGGGAACTCCCCATTTATGGCTAATTAGTCAGAAGGTGGCTTTATACTTGTGATGGCATCTGAAATGGGAGAGCAGACTTGGGGAGGAGGGGGCTGATGACACAACATTTTTTCTAGATAAAATTTAAGAAGCTGCAATTGATTTTTTAAAAAACAACTTTCACATTTTTCAACATATTCAAATTTGGTAAATAACTGCATTGTGATAATGGTTTTATGAATGCCAAAGTTTGGCTGCTATGCAACTAAAGAGATGCTAATGGGCAATGCCAGTGATAGTCAGTGAGTAGTTGTGGTAAGATGGATCAAGAATCATCTCAGAAGCAATGAATCTTGAAGGAGGCTACTAACTCACCCTGGGGCTGGGTGAGTAGTCTAGGAAATAGAATTGGCATTAATCTGAGTGTTATATCCATGAATTTTTTAAAAAGCCCGTTCAAATAACTCATCTCTGTTCTCTAAGAAAATATATAAAAGTTACTTGAATTATAGCTAAAGAATAATTTACTTTGGAAGTTCAGTGGAAAGAATGGGTAATGAGTTTGGAAGCTCTGATGTGTTTTCAGCTTAAGCTTAATTCGAGCAATGCTGTCATTTTCAGTTTCCCATTTATATCGTTTGGATCAATATTGCCTTCCCACAACTTCATGGATATTAAGGAAAATAAACAAGTTGGCCTTTAGAAAAGTTTTAACTTCCAACTAAAGATAATCAGTGACTACACAGTGTTTTATTCTTGTGTCTCTGTCTCTACCCCAAAAGGAGAACTGTGCCCTGCAGGACAGAAATAATAGTTCTTTCTAGATTCTAAAACTATAACTGGGGCCATAAAATTCCTCCTCTATTTTGTTGTTTCTGAGGACACTCCAATGAGTGTCATACTGAATCAAGATCTTGGTTAAGTCCCATATCTTTCCCTAGGGAGCTCAGGACTCCATAAGATGGGACAGGACCCCATCAAGGGCCCTTTCAATGCTCTGTGTGTCTTGACGGGAGTAGTGAGTTGGAATTTGAAAAATAAAGAATTAAATTTAATAATTGAATCTGAAGCAGCATGGCAGTAGTACTGAATAGAATCAAATACTATTTTATCTTAAAGGCCAGCGTCTCCCTGTCCCTGCCAAGGTCCCTTAGCACTAATTGAGGGCCCAGTCAAGAGCCTGAGAGCTCAAGAGTGATGGTCATGATGAATATCTTGAACAACTGTATATTTAAGGATGGAAATGCCTTCATTATTCTTGGTCTGATTATGTGTTTTCACTTTTAATCATCCCCAAATGCTTCTTTTTAAAAAAAAACTGCATTTATTGGTCTCATAAAAAGTATATGATATAGTGATAGCCACTACTTTTGAAAAATCTAAACTTTCTAAATGGCACCATTTAATCTTTAGCTGTGAACTCAGTCATCATTGCCAAATATATCAGCAAATTGAAGGCATGCAGAGCATCTTTAACTAGTTAGTTAGTAGTACTGAACGAAGGCCACCATTTCTTCATACTGGGAAGTAGTATTCTCATTGAAGAATTTGTATGAGTACTTTATTAATTTTCTAGACCAGGAATTCTGAAAGAAGACATACAGATCTGACATCATTAAATATATTCAGTAACTGGTTAAGTATTTTACAGGCCTGAAGCTACTTCCTATTTTTAGAGACCTGGGTCTACTTTGAGGAAAAAATTCACGAAAGAAAGAGTTTGCACATGCAGTATGTTGGTTCACGTCCAGCAATGCATTTCAAAACATGAACAAACTTATGTACAAGATAAGACATTTTTTTACTACAGTTTCTTGCCTACAATCTGTAATGTTCCCAATGCTCAAACACAGCAATCACCTTTACCTACAACTTCCCTAGTACATAGTATACTTTTTGTAAGTATAAAATGTGCTTAGTAATCCTGTTATATACTTCTCTACTTTTCCATGTATTTGCTTAACACTTTGAAAAGTTTGCAGCAATGACTAGTTGGATGTGATCAATTTTACTTTACTCAGATGTGATGCCTATGCAAGCAGTTTGAATTCCAGAATCTCTTAATTGCTTTCATTAGAGATTACAGATTTTCCATATTTGATCATTTTCCTTTGAGATTATGTTGAAAAATCACTAGGACAACCAGTTCTCTTTGACATTTGCCTGACAATGAATTATTAGAATAGAATGGTAACCAATAACAACTGAAAGTCTCTAAGTTGGCTCTGTTTATTGAAGACATATGTTTGTCCTTAATCATTAAAAAATATATATTTTCGTTTGTTCAGGGTTGACATTTCACTCCAGGTGAAACATACACGTATATGTTATTCATACCGGTGAGGAAATTTCTGAACTAGCCAACAATACAGAACTTATTTGCTGTTTTACCATATTGCTGCTCTCTCTATTTACTTTTGGAGAATGACTTATATATGAATATTTTCCAGGAGAAAAATCAATGTCTCCATTCCCTTGGCCATGTTTTATAATGTCAATTCTTGTTCCTAAAAAAAGCCTCGAATTACCTGATGTCCTAAGAAAGCAGATGGAGCTTTTGGTCTTAAGATGTCATCTAAAAGACCCTAGCCAATCAATTTTGTGCTACCCAATTTATCTGCCTTCAAAGGGTGAAGGACTGAGTTGAAGCTTTTGAGATTGGAATCTCTGGTTGCAGGGAAACTTGAGTATTTTGACCCTGAGGTCTCTACTACTAAGCCAATCCGCTAGCATCTGACAGTTCATATTTGTTGAATTCATAACCTTGATCCTGGTCCTGTTCCCCTGTGAAATGTGTCATCATTTTTGTTTGGTCCTGAAATGCACAGCACAGGAGGCAAAATATATCTGCTTCTCAGAAGCAGTCAAGCTCCAGGAAGTCTGAAACCTGCGGGACTGAAATGGCATCTTTCAGGAGCGGAATGTGTCTGCACTAATAGCTTTCACACAGGCAAGTCTGGCTAACCTAAAGGTGTCAGCCACTAGCGCAGCAGCAGTGCTTGGAGATTTCTGTGTGCGCATGCCTGCAGATGGCCTTTCCAAACAGCCTGGTCTCTCAGTTCCTTAACCTCCTTTATTCCAATTATCCTGGCCACTACCCTAATGCACCCCAGTGGGGATACCTAAGAACTTGTCATTACCAGTATCTACTACTTTTCCATATTAACGATGTGAAGTCTCTTCTTCCCCAACTACAACCTACTGTCTTTCAACTTCACTCCTAGAATCTTGAACAATAATATCCCCACACCTATGATTCACTATTCAGTCTCCCTCACTTCCTGCTTTATGTCCTAATTTGCATCCTTATTCAGCTTGGGCTCTATGGTCCACCCTTATAATAATCACTCCTTTGCATATATGCTCAAAAAACTTCCCCTTCTCACTTTGCATAATCACCTAACAAAGTCACAGTGCTGTTGTCCACTTCTGAGTAATCTAAGCCTGCACCTGTTCAGCTAAACACAGCTAGAAAAATGTATGTAACTGTGTCTCCTCTTGCCACTCTAAAATGCATGCCATGTACTCAAGTTGGCTCTCAGTGCTAGTTGGCAATCCTACTACATTTCACTCTCCCACTTCCTGGATAGCTGTTTTACACCTTCTCCTTTCCCCCTCAAAATTCTAGCACCCTTTTCCCATTATCACTTGCAGCTGTCACCTATGTTTTCTATTTAACTGAGGAAATAGGAGCAGAAAATCTCTCTGAGTCCCAATTACTATGTCATCCCACCAACCAGAATTTATGCCTATATACCTTTCCTCACATGATGTTATTATGGATGGATTAATCATACTTCCTTAGTCTTTCCATTTGTGGATTAGATCTCACTCCTTGTCATTCATCATTTCAGGATTCTCCTACTTGTTCTCTTACTCTATTACTGTTATTTCCCCTTTCTAGTGGATCAGCACATACTATTTTGTATATTTTTCCATTTTATAGAATATTCAACCCTATATCCTCTTGAGGTTTTGCCCATTAAGCTCCCTTTTGCTATAAAGCTGTCTGTACTCATCTTCAGTCCCTTCCTCCAATTTATCTCAAAAGCAGGCTTTGCTCCCTAACACTCCCAAAACTCCATTGATCAAGGCCACTGACCTCCACCTGCTAAATGCACTAGAAAGTTGCAACCTCCATATTTGGCTGATCTGACATGGCTGATCACTCCCTGAAACAGCTTCCTTACTTGGCTTCCAGGACAACACATTACCATTCCCTCTTAATTCACCGGCCTGGCCTGCAGTCTCCTTTGGTAAGTTGCTTCTCATCTCTCTCAATGTCAGTCTTGTATCCTAGAAAATCATTTGAACTTCTTTCCTGCTTTTGTCTTATTTGTTTTTACAATAGTTAGACCTCATTTTTCAGTACAGTTCCAGATTTACAAAGTAATTGAGTAAATATTACAAAAAATTTTATACATCCAACCCTCCCCTCTCATCCCCACTTCCACACGAAGTTTTTCCCGTTATTAATATCTTGCATTAGGGTGGTATATTTGTTACAATTAACAGCAAAACATTGTTATTAACAGTAGTCCATAGGTTATGTTAAGGTTTGCTCTTTGCGTTGTGCAGTTCTGAGTTTTGACGAGCGTATAGTGACCATTATAATTTTGTACAGAATAGTTTCACTGCTTAAAAAGACCCCTGTGTTCCACCTGTTCACCCCTCTCTTCCCACAAACCTCTAAATTGAGCTGATGCTTTTATGGTCTCCATAGTTTTGCCTTTTCCGGAATACCATGTAATTGGATCACAAAGTCTTTTCAGATTGGCTCCTTGAATTTAGTAATGTGCATTTAAACCAGGTTTTTTCAGCACTTGATAGTTCATTTCCTTTTAATGCTGAATAATAATTCCTTTGTGTAGACATACCACAGTTCATTTATCCATTTACTTATTGAAAGACAACATATTGATTCTAGGTTTTGGTGATTAGGAGCAAAGCTTCCATACATATTTTTGTGTTGACATTAGTTTACAACTCAGGCTGAAGAGTGTGATTGCGGGATTATGTTGTAAAACAATATTTAGATCTGTAACATACTGCCAAACTGTTCTCCACAGTGTACCATTTTTCATTCCCACCAGCAAGAAGTAACTATTTCTGTTGATTCTCAATCTTGCCTGCATTTTGTACTATTAGTTTTATGAATTTTAGCCATTCTAATACATGTATAATGGTATTCCTCTGTTTAAATTTTTAATTATACAACGTTGAGCATCTTTACATATGCTTGCCATCTGTATGTCGTCTTTGGTGAGGTGTCTGTTTAGAACTTTTACCCATTTTATAATTGGTTTGCTTGTTTTCTTTTTGTTGAGTTTTAAAGGCTCTTTGATCAAGGAATGGTGGACAATATACAGATTAGTGGTTTACATATATTTTATCCTATTCTGCGCCTTGCTTCTTCATTCTCTTTACAGATGTCTTAAATAGAGCAAAAATGTTTAATTTTAAAGTTTTACTAATTTTTGTTTTTGTGGATAGTGCATTTGTTTTTATATAAAAAACTCATACCCAAAACCAAGGTTAGATTTTCTTATTTATTTTCTTCTAGAGCTTTCATGGTCTTACATTTCACATTTAGGTCTATGACCCATATTGAGTTAAATATTATAAAAGGTGTAAGAACTGCTTCTTGAGTCTTTTTTTCCCCCCATATGGATGTCTAATTGTTCTAGGAACAGTTGTTAAAAAGACTTTCCTTCTTCCAATGAATTGCTTTTGCTTCATTGTCAAACATCAGTTAACTATTCTTGTATTGTGCGTATTTCTGGGCTTTCTATTTTGTTCTATTGATCAAATTATCCATTATTTCACTAATATGCTATGTTTATAAAACATAGTTTTAAAGTAAGTATTGAAGTTTTGGGTAATGATAGTCCTTTAACTTTTACTTTTCTTCAACATTGTGTTGGTTATGCCATGCCTTTTTTCCTTTCCACAAAAACTTTACAACCAGTTTGCTGATACTACAAAATAACTTGCTGGGATTTTGATTAGGATTGCATTGAATCTATAGATTTATTTGGAGATTGTCATCTTAACAATTTTGAGCCTTTCTAATCATGAACATGGAGTATCCATTTATTTAGTTCTTTTTATTTCTTTCATTAGAGTTTTATACTTTTTTTCCTTAAACATGTACATATTTTGTTAGATTTATCCTTAAAAATTTCTTTTTTTTTGGTGCTATTGTAAATGGCACTGTGTTTTTAATTTCAAATTCCAATTGTTCATTGCTGCTATATAGGAAGCTCCCTACCACCCTGCACGTATGTGTGTGTGTGTGTGTGTGTGTGTGTGTGTGTGTATGCATACATACATACTAGTACTCTGGTATACCAGCCTTGAATCCTGCAACCCTGCTACATAGATGATTCTGGATTTACAATGGGGCTACATCAAAACAGACATAGCATAAATTGAAAATATACTAAGTTGAAAATTCACTTAATCCACCTAACCTATTGAACATCATAGCTTAGCCTAGCATAACTTAAACATGCTCAGTACACTTACATTACACTATAGTTGGCCAATTATTTTGAGTTTCATCTCTAAATAATTCCTTCCTCTTCTTTTCACCTCTAACAGAAAACACAGATGGGCATTTTCCAGACATGATGGGAAGCAAAACCACACAATACAATATCCAAAAAGTACTTACAACAAAGTACGCCGTAGAGTATTTGTTTTTTACCCTCAGGATCGCAAGGCTGGGAGCTGTGGCTCACTGCTGCTGCTGCTGCTAGTATCACAAGAGACCATCATACTGCATATCACTGGCCTAGGAAAATATAAAAATTCAGTTTCTAGTGAATGCTTATTACTTTCACACCATCGTAAAGTCAAAAAATCATGTTGAACCACCATAAATTGGGGACCATCTCTAATCATTTATTGTTTCTAGGAGGTGTTTTGTTTTTGTGTTATTGGTGATTCTTTGAGATTTTATCCATAGACAATTATGTCATCTTTGAGCAGAGACAGTTTTATTTCTTCCTTCCTAATCTGTATGCTTTGCATTTCCTTTTCTTGTCTTTAGCTCTGATTTCTAGTACAATGAAGATGAGTGGTTAAAAGGGATATTCTTGCTTTGTTCCCAAACTTAGGGAACATGCATCTAGTTTCTCACCATTAAATATGATGTTAGTTAGCCATGTCTTTTTTTTGTTTGTTTATTTTTGGTGCATATATTTTTTATAAAGTTGATGAAGTTTCCTCTCTTCCTAGTTTACTGAGAATTTTTTATTATGAGAGTTATTATTGCGAGAGTTGGATTTTGTCAAATGCTTTTCCTGTATCTATTTTTATAGTTATACTAGAGGACTGATGCATGACATTCATGCAGGAGTAGGCCTTCCTTCCCCCGGCTGCCGGGACCTCCTTCTCTCTGGCACCCAGGTCACGGACTTCCCTTGGAGAAGGAGGCCCCGCCCACCTATCACAGTTCACAGGTGGGTGGCCTGGGCCTCCCTCTGTGGGGCAATCATGGGGGGATGGCCAGGCCCCCAACCAATTGCATTGCACCCACTGTGGCTGGCCTGGCGCTAGTGGGTGTGATAGTGTGGTCCGGGATGGTTGTTCAGATGGTTATCCGGATGGTTATTCTGCTGTTTGGCTGTCCAGTCTAATTAGCATATTACACTTTTATTATTATAGATGATTTTCTTCATTGACTCATTGATATGATGAATTACATTAATTGATTTTGGAATATTGAACCAGCCTTGTATATTGTCCAATGTTTTTAAAAGCCTTCTCTGTGTTGGTGACTCCCAGTATCTCCAGCCTAGTCTTATTCCCTCTATGTCAGTCATCTCCTAACATTTCCTAAATTAACTCTAGATCTTTGTTAATAAAAATGTTTCCTATACTCTTCCTCATCTCAATAATTATAAACCCTATTCTTCTATTGCCTTTTCTACTGTAGAAATAACTATAGTTCTTGGCTCTTCTGCAGTGACACCCAGGACTATAGTTATCAACATATCTGTGCTTTTGCCACATAGTTCCAGGATGGAATTGGGAGAACAGAGGCATAGGAAACATAGGGACAGATGGCATGCCTGGACTCCAAACCTATTCTGCCATTGCATGAACAATCAACAACAACAAAAAAAACTGTGTGGAGACAGAAGGATGGTGGTATTAGAGTCCCTGAGGTAGCATAAAGTTCAAAAATAGATGTCCTACCCAGAGAATTCTGTTTAACCATGTGGATTCATTAAGCAAATCACAGCAGGAATTTTTTTTTTTTCTGCATGAGATCACAACTGAAGGTAGCCCATGGCAAGGAAATTATAATTAGAAAAGACCATATGTCTTTTAGGACAGTTTCAATTTATACCTGGTATAGATCAGTTATTTATTTTCAGTGCCTTATTTTAACAATTTGGGTGATGTATTCTTTGGTTACTTATTTTCACCTATGGGACATTAGAAAGTTGGATAGTTCCTAGAGAAACTCCATATGGAACATTTGTAGGGAAGATCTAAGCTATCTCTCTGCTCTCAAGAAATCAATGGGATCAGGATGTATTGTAAACTTCCAGGCACTGAAAAGTCCAGGTTATTTTAGGGAGTATGGGGATACTTTCAGGGAAAGAAAACAATGAGCTATAGAGTCTTAGGGACATGTGCTTAATGGGAATGTTTCTGAATTTGTGAAATTCAAACATATTATGGAGAACTGTAGGCACTAAAAGAGGATCTGATTTTCAGGCCAAGAATTTGTTTGATGAGAAATGAAAGGGACAGACGATGAGCAAGAATGTTGATGTTGGTGGATCAACCAGTCAATGCATTTCTACTGGGTTTTGTGTCCTCTGACAAGCCCCTCCAACCACACATACAAAATTCAACTTAGAAGGCATGAGAATTCTGGGAATTTGAAAGAATCCAGTGGCCTTTGTTAAGTCAAATTCTGAGATAGGTCCTGATCCAACCAAGCCATCAATTAAAAGACATTCCCCCCCCCCCCTCACAAGCACAAAACATTCTGAGAGTTGGATTTATAACCCATTTTCAAACTTGAGTTTTTAGTGCTGGTGTGGTTATAAGGGGGTATATATAACACTAGAGGCCCGGTGCACTAAATTTGTGCACAGAGGGGGGGTGTCCCTCAGCCCAGCCTGCACCCCCTCCAATATGGGACCCCTAAAGGATGTCCGACTGCCCATTTAGGCCCGATCCCACCGAGATCGGGCCTAAATGGGCAGTTGGACATCCCTCTCACAATCTAAGACTGCTGGCTCTCAACTGCTCGCCTTCCTGCCTTCCTGATTGCCCCTAATTGCTTCTGCCTGACAGCCTGATCACCCCCTAACCACTCCTCTGCCAGCCTGATTGATGCCTAACTACCCCCTGTCCGCCTTTTTGCTCCTAATTACCATCCCCTGCAGGCCTGGTCCCCTCAACTCCTCTCCTCTGCAGGCCTGGGTCCCGCCCAACTGCCCTTCCCTGCAGGCCCAGTCACCCCCAACTTTCCTCCTCTGCCAGCCTGGTCACCCCTAACTGCCCCCCTCTGCAGGCTTGATTGCCCCAACTGCCCTCCCTTGCAGGCCTGGTCCCTCCCAACTGCTGGCCATTTTGAGGTGGCCATCTTGGGTCCACATAGGGGCAGAATCTTTGACCACATGGGGGCAGCCATCTTATGTGTTGGAGTGATGGTCAATCTGCACATTACTCTTTTATTAGATAGAATAGAGTACTAGTGCATGGGTGGGGGCTGGCTGGTTTGCCCTGAAGGGTGTCCTGGATCAGGGTGGGGGTTCCCTTGGGATGTGAGGTGGCCTGGGTGAGGGGCCTGTGTTGGTTTGCAGGCTGGCCACACTCCCTGGTGACCCAAGCAGAGGCCCTGGTATCTGGAATTTATTTACCTTTTACAATTGAAACTTTGTAGCCTGGATCATAGCCAAGCCTTCTGCTTGCTCCCTGGCTGCCGCCATTTCTGTTTGGATCTGTTTACCTTCTATAATTGAAACTTTGTAGCCTTGAGTGGAGGATTAGGCAGGCAAGGGCAGGTGGAAAGCTTGGCTTCCTCCATCGCCGGGGAAACCCAAGCCTCCTTCCTGCTCTCTGTGGCTATAGCCATCTTGGTTGGGTTTATTTCCATACTCACTTTGATTGGCTGGTGGGCGTGGCTTATGGGTGTAGCAGAGGAATGGTGAATTTGTATATTATTACTCTTTTATTAGAGAGGATATACACAATATATAGGTGCATATCATATACAAAAATACATACAATACAAAATTTGCATAGATATTATATGTAAATATAATACAGAATACAAATATACTACATATATAATATACATCCTTACAAATGTATTGATATTGTATGTATATTGATATATTGTCCTCTTAAATGTGTTTGATAAAACTTCCTATAAAATATCTTTACATATATTAATAGTAGCCACAATAACACTTAACCAATGAGTGGCTATTAAGAAAACAAATTATTAGAAGTAATTGATTGAGGTTTTAAAAAAAGAACTATAGTAAAAAGAACTTGTAGAATAAAAAAATGGTTGTTGCTCAGGGAAGATATGATCCTTGTTCCTCCCCCAAACTATTACCCATGAAGGAAGACACAGGGTGGGTGATAATAATTGAGAGAAGGAAGGGTTGATAACACCTGGGGAATGGGTCTCAATAGTTTTCCAACTTCTGATGGGATTCTGTGTCTCAACCCACCACTCAGAGTGAAAAGAACCGCCTTTCCCCAAAACCCTTTCTCAAGGGGCCTTAGAATTAGTATCTATGGGATCCAGAAGATGTGTCCAGAATAAAGAAGTGTATAAGTATCACAAAGGTAGGAAAGAGCCTCCCCATGCAAGAGATGATCTCAAAATTACTTGGCCAGCGGAAGTACCTTGGTAGAGGGTAAGAATGTGATTGATTAGCAGAGGCAAGGAGCAGCAGGTGGAGATAGATAGCACATACTATGGATGTGATGAAAGCAAAAAAGAAGGGTTTTTCTAAGTAGAATGGGTGAGCAAAAGTTTTCTGTTTTCCTATGAATAACCCTGCCAGAAGAGTGGGGGATCCCAGCATTGGTGACGAGCTAACTCTGGCTGGTGAGAGCTGATTGTATACCACTCTTCCCAACTACACACTCTGTGATGTCAGACAGGTGGCCTGAGATGAGTCATGGTACAATTATGTAGTGTTTATACCAAAGAAATATGCAAATGATGCAAATTAGAGCCTGCTTTTAAAAAATACTTCCAGAGAACTGGATTTTATGTATCTGTGAGCATGCCATTGGCTCTGAGACTCTTTGGTAATAGGAATCAGAAATTCACATGTTGAACTGCATCTTGTTTTCTTTTGAGCTCTTGCACATCTGTCAACGTGCTTTCTGACAGCAAGACTGGCATGACTTCACTCCGAGCGATGGAAGGAGTCTGTCTCATTAGACTGCCAGGGCCCAGTATTTGATTGAGTCTGAATCAGGCATTTCTGCCTTGGGGAAGTGCTCCAATTCCAGAATAACCCCGGCATGAACTTAGAGCCCTGGGCATTTTGTTGCTTCTAAACTGCCAGATTGTTTATCTGGGGGTGAGGAGGTTGTAGAAAAACAGTAGTGTTGCCCTTCCTGAATTTTACTGCAGGTTGAGAAAGTCTGTGGCTGCTAGTCAGCCTTGCACTGGTCTCTCGGGATTATTTCTGAATTTCAGCAGTATTTAAAGAAACTCAAAGCCCTTACATTTTTTTATGAGTTTGATGAAATGTAATGTGACACTAATCACATTTTGCCAGGACCACAAACCCAAGTATGTACTGGCTGGGCACACAGCTATTAAGCATGTTATCATAATGTCATTCAAATATTGAAAAAAGAAATCACTGCTACTTGTAAATGAGAGACTCACATGGACAAAAAAATAGATGTTTGTTTTTTTTTAGAGAAAGTCTGTAGGATCCAAAATAACTCTAGTGTTTTTATACAGTGAGAACCCACAGGTATTTGATGTAAAGAAGAAAATAGCGCCCTTAGTTGATGAGAGGGGAAATCACTGCTGAACAATATGTGTATCTGCATTGACACAGATGGGAGGCAAGTAGCCTGTGGTGTGACAGCCTCTAGCTGAGCAGAGGCTTAGGAAGTGGATGTCATATTTTGGAAGAAGAAACAAGAAAGTGGCTGGTTTACTTATGGACCCAAAATTCTTTAATAGAGGATTGCTAAGGAGTAATCTATTGTAACTAAAACACACAGTAATTATTACTAGAAATTCCCGGAGCATTTGCAATGGGAGTGCTCATGTTTGTGTTTGATCTCACCATCGTATGTGTCTTTGGAGTGGCCTGTGAATAATCAAGGTTCTCTGAGATTTCGTACTCTAAGATGTCTCTAGCGCTGGAGAAGGGTGGTGTCAAAATGGGCACTTGTTAGTTATTCCTTCCTGCCATTAAGCCATATACAATTCTTCCAAACTCAGAAGGTGATGGGGCAGCGTGTGATAAAAGCAAATGGAAACCAAGCACTGCTTTAAGTATCTGAATATATTTATATACCCAGTTATTTATCTTTATTGGCTTACTTCAAGAATTGTCTTAAGGAAGTTAAAAAATCCAAGATCCAATACATTTAAGGTAGTGAAGATTAACTGAGGCAATGAGAACATCAGGATGAGGAATATTAGCGAGACACAGTTCATGTCCGCGTTCACCGGAAATGGAGCAAACACGAAGCTCTAAGCTCTCAAGTAACCATCACTGAAGGCAAAGCATGATTGGCTCCATGTCTCAGAATGGCCATCACAGTAAAACAGAGCAATGGCTCAGCAAAAGCAGAGCTCTTCCTGCCACTAAGTGAAATTTCTCCTCTGGGCCCCCTTATTGAGGATACCTTGTAGAATACCAACTAGAATTCTCAACAGCATCCTGAGAGCAAAGCTGCTGTGAGGTCTTTGCAGGGCCCTCTCTTGGAGTGGTTCTTGATGTGAGCTGATACCACTGCACCAAATGTAATTCAGGAAGCAAATATCCCTAGGCAAGGCCACTGTGATGAATGCAGGCACAGACATTTCTGATAACCTAGCTTAATGCAGGAGCACCCTTTAGAGTTTTTAGCAGAATGGACAGACAAAACAAATAGACTAGATATCCTTTACAAACATAAAAAAAGTATTTCTCAGATGAAATTTTGATAAATATAAGGGGATAATAAATGAACCTCCCTGACAGATACCTGGATTATAAAGATTTTAAATACAGTACTGTATGTAATTTTATCGTAAGAATAATCCTTGAAGTTATATTTTATTATTACCATTTTATCGAAGAGTAAACTGAGATAAAAATAAGTTTGATAATTTGCTAAAGGTCACTCACCTAATAAGAGTAGCTGATACTGACTTTAGGGTTTTTTAGTCCAATGTCCATTTCTTTTCTTATGAACTTTCTGCTCCTGCTTCCCAAGTGTTTGGTGATTGAGAGAAATGGCTCCAAAAGTAGTGTGGTTGGAGCCACGAGAGCCTGCTCACTCTTGTCCTCTTCATTCCCAATACCAGACCAAGTATGTCTCTACAAAGGCTCATCTGGCAAAGTCTGTGTTTTCTGACTCCTCCAGAGATTCAGCGTGTCTTATACATTTCTGCTAGATAATCATTGTTATAAGACCATACACCCCTGTATATGAAAGTTCAATATCTTGAAACTTGCTCAGGATGACCTTTGGGGAAGGTGGATGGTAGGGGGAAGTAGAAAGTGAAAGACAACAGTTAGAACACCTTGACTCAGGGCAGCTTTTTCAAGGTGATGTTACTAGGTATAGCCATCACAGACCAACATAGGGAAGGTGATTTCTCTCCATCAGGACCTCTCAGAGCACTTAGAAGGCTAATGTGCTTTGTGAGACACTATGAGAACATACACCATGAGGGGATCCCTAAATGTATTGGATATAGGACTTTTCTTCTCAGGATTCATAAGACCAGGAGTGTGCATAGTTCATTTGGGAAATGTTACCCTACAAGATTCTCATTTGGATCTTCCTGTGGAGATTTTAAACCAACTGATTCCTGAGCCCCAAACCAGCTCAATTAAGTTGTAATCTTGGTGGTGGGAAGAACACTGGTGTTTTTTAGAAACTTGCCAAGCAACTCTAATGTACAACCAGGATTGAGTACAGTCTGCAGTGGTTCTCAATCTTTCTAATGCCACGACCCTTTCATACAGTTCCTCATGTTGTGGTGACCCCAACCATAAAATTATTTTTGTTGTTACTTCATAACTAATTTTGCTACTGTTATCAATCATAATGTAAATATCTGTGTTTTCCGATGGTCTTTGGTGACCCTGCTAGCAGTTCTCAACCTGCGACCCACAGGTTGAAAGCTGCTGCTTATAGAGCCTAAGACCACCGGAAAACACAGATATTTACATTACGATTCATTAACAGTAGCAGAAGTACAGTTATGAAGCAGCAACAAAAATAATTTTATGGTTGGGGGTCACCACAACATGAGGAACTGTATTAAATGGTCACAGCATTAGAAAGGTTGAGAACCACTGGTCTAGAAGGAATAGGTCTCCTGTAACTTGAAGACCTATTGAACACTGGTTCTTAAAAAACAATTTGCCTCTCTAATAAGAGTAATCATGTAGAAAGCTGAGGTCAGTGTCTTTATCAACATGATCATCTCAAATCCTTCTTCTTTTTTTTTTTTTTTAAGCTTCTACTGCCTCTTGTTTTCCTGCTCAGCCCGTCTCCAAAGCTTAGTCTATGCCAGTGGTTGGCAAACTGAGGCTTGCGAGCCACATGTGGCTCTTTGGCCCCTTGAGTGTGGCTCTTCCATAAAGTACCACATGTGGGCATGCATGTGCAGTGTGATTGAAACTTTGTGGCCCATGTACAGAAGTCGATTTTCAGCTCTCAAAAGAAGTTTCAATCGTTGTACTGTTGATATTTGGCTCTGTTGACTAATGAGTTTGCCAACCACTGGTCTATGCAATCTGTCTTATACAGCTCCCAGTCACTCCTAGGTCAAGAGAACTCTGACTTTTGTCCATGACTTTCCCAAACTTACTATTGATTACATTAGCACTAATAATCACCTTGTCTGGGGCAAGCCCAAATAGTTATAATTCTTGGATGTAATATGTCTGAGATTTATGTTGGCACATTATAACTTTCACTGGTACTATATATATTCTGTAATTTGGACACTAATGTAATACAATTTTATAAATGTTTTTAGGTATTTGTAGATGCACATCATATATATCTATCATTAATTTAGATTCTATAATTTTACTTCTGAACAAATACTAATCTTTTTACTACCATCTGGTTATCTTCCTCTGAGTCATTGATTTTTCCCAAGACCCCTAGCAAGCTGATTAAGCACTAAAACATATTTTTAGGGAAATTTGTGTTTCTCTTGTCTGGAGCATAAAGGCAGGGCATAGTGAAAAACATGAATTTTTAATACACTGTGTTATTCCAGGCACACAAAAAGGATCTAGAAGAATAATTTCAACACAGGGCCTAATTTGAACCTGAACATTATGAAAGAAAAGAAAAAGGTTATGAAGACATCTATGAATCCCCTTTTCACATGTTTCAAAGGGCAATCTGAAACATTCACTATAAAACAAGCTTATGAAACCAGCACCAGGTCAAGATAACATCTTTTAAAAAACCAGAAATGCATGTGAAGTGCATTTGCTGAGTATTTTGGGAAAACAGGAAGCCTACCAAGGACAAATTATCAAGCATATCATCTGCGATCTTTGACTTCACACATGAATCTAAAAATATAAGAAGATGAAAGTGGAGAGTTTCCTAAATGTACCACTGAAGACAGGGAGAATCAAGTGAATCATTGTATTGGTTAGATTTAGTTTGTTACAGGAGGCTTGGAAAAAATAAATTGAGTTCTTGGGGTATGTAATCATGTCAACCACAGAGATTGGACTGATTTCAGCTTATAATGTCTCAAATAACCTCGAGTCAGAACAATGGAGAGAATAAGAAAGCAGAAGGACCGTGACAGAAAAGGGCAATGAGTAACGCTTGCTGAGACTAGAAACCCATTCGAGGGAGCTGTGCATGGTCATGGGGACCATGATCTGGCTGAGAAACATCTTTTCATCACAGGCTTTGAAAAGGGACTTACACTGTAAAGGCCAATTGTCAAATAGTCAGTTGAAAGCAAACTGGACTTGATGGAAATAAGCCCAAACTTCCCAATGTTATTCTTGAAGAGAATCAGTAGAAAAGCTGACTCTTTTGGGGAAACAAACTCCATAAAATGACACATTAAGGCTAAGTTAAAGTGATGCCAAATGTTTTCTACTGGCCACTTCAGTTGGCTGGTAAATAGGGAGATGAATAGGAAGTGGTATGGTGGGCGGGCAGTGTAGGAATTAGGCCAAAGGACTGAGGGGGGGGGGGGTTCTAGAATGTTATGTGTGAAAGTTGAAGGTATTAGCTTTTCCATCTATATTGAATGAGTTGAATAGCATTGAGAGTTTTCTGTTCCTTGATTCTTCTATTGGGTGAATTGTGTCCTCCAAAATGTATAGATTGAAGTCCTAATCTCTAGTGCCTCAGAACCTTACCATAAATGAAATAGGGCTGTGGAAGGTGTAGTTAGTTAAGTATTGCTATAAGTTGAATAGAGGGAAGAAGACTCAAATGCCGCTCTCCCAGATTCTGCAAATTGGGTATTCTTTGGAGTGTGATTTCCATATTTACTTTTAGACCCATTTCTTCCCTTCAGATGGGTTTCTTCTCTTGTTTTCTCTACTCTTCACCTATGATAAAACTGAGTCATGGGGGTTTGCTTATGGTCAGGGAAGCTCTGTTCCATTTTGCTAGAGAACCTGGCTAATTTCTAGGATTTTATACTTCTTTCTATTCTGAAGAGAATATTGGGATTTCCTTGAAGAATTAATCTTTGCATATAAAACATGCTCTTTTATTATTATTTCATGGATACCTTAGTGGCACATATGCTCCAATACCAGATAAATGATGTAAAAAAAGGAGTAATAAATTACCAAAACATTAAGTCAGATTATATTACATCTTAGGGAAAATAACACAATGCCACATTTCAGCATGGCTGAAAAAGTTTAACTGCAAAAGATAAGAAAAGAAATGGGTGGTTGGACAATTAACTCTGGTATAAAATACACAAGTCTAGTTTTGTGGTCTTGATAGATTGGAATGTTACATATTTTGAAGATCAGGATAAAAGAGAAAGAAAAAAAGTTTAAATGGATTTCTTTCCCCAGAGATGAAAACATCAGTCAATAGGTTGAAGATTAGTCAAGAAGTTGAAGATTAAAGAAGAATAAAAACCCCTGAAAACAAAAGAAAAAAAACTACATAGCAACAAATTCAATATTAAATTTTAACACAGTCGTTAGTTCTGTTATTCCCGTCATATGTATTTTGCCTAAATTTGAAGGGATTATCAAGAAAATATGCATTTCCAGCATACACTCAATAGCAGTTTTTAATACCCACATGACAATCCATGGGACTTTGTTTCTGCTCAGGTAGGTTAAAGATTTCCTGAGTGCTCCTGACTCATTGGGAGGCCCTGTGGTAGGAGAGGCAAAGATTCTCTCTTCCCACCACCTAATTTCCCATTTAACAGCCATACAGTATGCCAAATTTCCTTATGTTCAGAAAATAGGACTATTAAACCCTACAACCCACTCAAAGACAGAAAGAGTGGTTTCAGTTTATTATGCTTCAGGCCAAAGTCAGTATGAGGCCCAGCTTTCCCACTTACTAGCAGTGCACCCCTGAGAAGTGAATTAGCCCATATTACTCCCAGCTAAAGACTGGGAGTGATAATATGGATTTCACAAGATAGTTGTAAGGATTAAATGAGATCATGTATACAGATCATTTGGTACATAGATCCACATTGGCTTTAACTTACCTCCCTAGTCTTATCTCTGCTGCCCTCTTACTCATACACTACTACAACCAACTTGAACAATTGTTCCTTATCCATCTCTGGATATGAACATGGTAATGTTGTTTTGTTCCATCTGTGCTCATTGAAATCCATTCCTCAAGGTCCATAATTCAGTCCATGCAATATACATCTGTTGTCTTGTTTTTGCCATATCCAAGACCACTGGTGTGGGGTGGCAGCAGCCTAATTTTCCTTTGGGGAAACTATTTCTTCTTAACATCCTACACATTTCTTCTTAACATCTACCCTCCAGGTAGAGTGGATATTAGTTTCCAGTCTGAGGAGGACAAGGGGGCCAGACTTAGCCAGTTGGCAAATTTTTATCTTTCTCACCAGTGTGATTAGCTTAAGAGTGAGCACATGCCCTGAGTTGGTCCAATGAGATGAATCTTGGACTTTTCCCCAGAACAACATGGTTCAACATGAACCAAGAGGCTGTCAGCCGAACTCTGCCAGTGGCAAACACGGAGTGAAAAATCTAAGAATGAAGCCAATCTAGAAAAAACCAGAGCCAAGTGTTAGATTTCTCAAAGCATCGTTGGAGCATCTGGATTTAGCCATGCCTAAAGATTCATCCTCCCTCCACCCATGACTTCTTAGTTTTGTGAGCCAACTAATTCCCTTTTGGGCTAAAAGCCAGATTGAGTTAGATCTTCATCACTTGGTAATAGACAGACCACTTCTTCCTAACCAATTTGGCAATTCCTAAGTGCCTATCATAAATGGGATTCTATATTTGGAATTGAGGCATGAAAGACAGGGTCCCTGAGGCTTAACTTTATCTACTACCCCTTCCATCCCTTCAGTGGAGTTCCACTTAATTACAGCACTTCCCACATTCTGCAGAGTAATTTGCCGTGTGCATGTCATTATAAGCTTGTGAAGACAGGAAACACTTAATCGTATTACATAAGAATGCATGTATAAAAGTGCATACTTATAATATGCACTCAGTAGATATGACTTCTTTCACATTATACCTAACATGGGAATTGTTCATATCTGTTGAATGACATGTATATTAATCAGTATCTCTATGTAATACTAGATAACATTTATGGAATAATTATTAGATACCAGACATAAGTACCATCTCAATTCCACAATAACACGAGGATATAGTAATATTCTTCTTCCTTTTGTACAGGTGGGATAAAACCCAGCAAATTACAGCTTGTAGACTTAAAATCTTGCCCATAGTCTCATAGCTAGTAAATGGCAGAGTGATGACTCCAACTCAGTGTTTCTCTCACTCCAAACACTTAGCTCATAGCCAATAAACTGTATAAAATGCGTGGGATTTCCTGCTTGGAAAACATTGCAAGTAGCTGCTCTAAATGAAGGTAAAGTGGTTGGGTTAAAAAGCCCTGACAGCATGGGAAATCAGCCCTCAAATTAGTTCAGTGGTGCTGCCCAGGTTCGCCAGCAACTTAGCATCATTTTGGGAGGTGGATGGGATAAACGGAAATTTAGAAGGCATAGCCATAAGCCAGATAGCAGGAGCAAATTGCCTCAGCTTTGTTCTTTCCATGTCAGCCACAGATATGAAGAAAATGACAAGAGTACAAATTGCAAGAACCTTTTCCAAAAAGTGTTGCAAATTTGATGGCTGCCAGCCAGGAAATTGTAGCATCCCTGGTTGTCACAAGTGCATCACAGAACAAAGAATCTCAGGCTGCAGGGAAGACGATAGGGTTGGAAATGAAGAGCTTATGAGGAAGCAAAATATAAAAATCTAACCAAGGGTAAATGGGCACAAAAGGTCCTTGAAAATTTCAGAAAGACCCACGTAGAGTTTAAATGGGAGGAAATATGCTATTTTTAGAGCTGTGAAGTAAATTTCCCACCCCCACTCAGAAAATAGAACAGGCTCACTATTAAAATTCTGGGGATTCTTTGGGAGAAGAAAATGCATTCGTAGGCAAATTGAAAAGGATGACCATATAATGTTTTTTTAATAGTGCAATGAAAAATTAAATATTTATTATAGATTGAAAATACTCATGAAAAAGGCAGATTTTTTTTTTTCATCTTAAAATTCTGGTAGGTGCTGAGACCTTTAGGAGAATTGTTCCCTGAAATCATTGTCTCTTCTCCCAGTCAGTCCTGTGGTCAAAGTGGGAGTTGAAGAGATAAGGGGAAGACTGGAAGCTCATCACTGCACCTTGACCTGGGGGAGGAGGGTGCGGTGGGATAGGAGGTAGGAGTGGGAACAAAGATGATGAACTGTTACATTTGCCTTTTGGATTCTCAGTTTTGACATTTGAAAAATAAGCCATGAAGATACCTTTTCACTTGATCATTTGCAAGATTAAATGGTTAATGCATATAAAATCTCTGAAGTACCATCTCATTCACTCATGTACTTTACCACTAGTCTGAGAGTCCATGAGGGCAGAGACCAGATTTTTTTTTTTATGTTAAAACTAGAGGCCTGGTGCATGAAATTCATGCACATGTGATCAGGGCCATCTTCCCTGGCTGCCTGCAACCAGCCTTGCCCCCTGCTGCCACTGCCTCCCAGCTTCCCATTTGCCATCAGGTGATCAGAACCTGCTGGCCAGGGAAAGGGACCAAGAGGTGGTCAGTGCCCCTCATAGTGACTGGTTCAGCGGTCGTTCTGGTCATTCTGTCACTAGGATCAATTTGCATATTACCCTTTTATTATATAGGATCTACCGTATTTGCCGGCATATAAGACGATTTTTTGGCCCTGAAAAATACCGTATTTGCCGGCGTATAAGACGACCCCCTAACATTTCCACTCAAAATACAGAGTTTGTTATATACTCGCCGTATAAGACTACCCCCCACTTGGAGGCATATTTTTCAGGGCCAAAAAGTCGTCTTATACACCGGCAAATACGGTATTCCTTCTGTGCCTAATTTGTTTTTTATCATGAACAAATCTTGAGTTTTGTGAAATGATGTGGGTTTATTTTTGTTTTGCTTCTATTGAGATGGTCATATGATTCTTTTATCCTATTAACATGACGTATTACATTGATTGATTTGCAAATGGAAATCAACCTTGCATCCCAGGGATCAATCCCACTTGATCATGGTGAATGATCATTTTAATGAGCTGCTCCCCCCCCCCCCAATGCTTTGTTGAGAGTTTTTGCATCTATATTCCTCAGGGACATTGGCTAGTTTCCTAGTGGTGTATTGTCTGATTTTAATGTCAGGATAAAGTTGACCTTTTAAAATGAGTTTAGGAATCTTGCCTCCTCTTCAGTTATTTGGAAGAGCTTGGTAATTCACCAGATGCATTCTGGTCCCTGACTTTTCTCATTGTGAGATTTTTTTTATTACTTATTTAATCTCCTTACTAGTAATTGGTCTATTCAGATTTTCTATTTCTTCCTGATTCATTCTTGGCATATTGTGTTTCTGGTTATATGTTTATAGTAGCCTCTTAAATCCTTTGTATTTCTGTGGTATCAGTTGTAATATCTCATTTTTCATTTATAGTTTTGTTGGTTTGGGTCCTCTTTCATTTTCCCTTGGTTAGTCTAGCTAAGGTTTTGTCAGTTTTGTTTATATTTTCAAAGAATGAATTCTTAGTTTGGTTAATACTTTCTATTGTTTTCCTGTTCTCTATTTCATTTACTTCTGCTTTAATCTGTATTTTTTCCCCCCTTTCTTCAGCTAACTTTGGGCTCAGCTTGTTTTTTCCTAGGTTTTTTTTTTTGTTTTTTTTTTTTGCATAGAGTTAGGTTGTTTATTTGGGATCTTTCTTGCTACTTATTGTAGGCATTTATGGCTAAGAACTTCCCCTCTTATTACTGCTTTTGTTGCATTTCATAAATTCTGGGATGTTATATTTCTATTTTTGTTTATTTAGTACTTGCCTGGCCAGTGTGGGTTAGTGGTTGAGCATTGACCATGTGTCAGGAGGTCACGGTTCAATTCCTAGTCAGGGCACATGCCTGGCTTGTGGGCTTGATCTATAGTGTGGGGCATGCAGAAGGCAATGATCAATGATTCTCTCTCATCATTGATGTTTCTCCTCTGAAATCAATAAAAATATATTAAAAAATAAAAATAATTTGGAAATCTTAAATAGGAAGTGTTAGTGGTGGTGGCATGTGTGTTTAATTTACAAAAAGAGTACTGACCTTCAAATATCCTGTTTATTATTGTACTTATTCCTTCACTCTTCTCTTTCTTCCCTTCTCTCCTTTTCCTCCCCCTCCTTCTCTTCTTCCCATTCTTTTTGTTTAACCATCTTTATTTTAAAAACACATATTAATGTGTACAAATTACTACTTAACCGTCTTTATTTTAAAAATACATATTAGTGTACAAATTACTCCTAATTTTTCAAATTTGAGTTTTTAAGCATTCCTTGAGCTTTGCCAATGGAAGATTCTGCAGCTTAATTCCTTAGGGGAAGTGGATGTATTGAATCAAAGGAAGCATATTAAAATTAATGGTAAAACATGCCGAAACCGGTTTGGCTCAGTGATAGAGCGTCGGTCTGCGGACTGAAAGGTGCTGGGTTCGATTCCGGTCAAGGGCATGTACATTGGTTGCGGGCACATCCCCGGTAGGGGGTGTGCAGGAGGCAGCTGGTTGATGTTTCTCTCTCATCGACGTTTCTGGCTCTCTGTCTCTCTCCCTTCCTCTCTGTGAAATATCAATAAAATATATTAAAAAAATTAATGGTAAAACAATCCTGGGACAATTTTCTTTAAAGAGAAAACATTTGCATGGTCCTTGTAGGAGAAATGTATCTGCAAGCTGGTCAGTCACTTCTTACAGAGCAGTAATGTCTCTGCTACAAAAGCAAGATCAGCGTGACAGCCTCCCCAGGCGCTTCAGGGTGCATTAGCGTCTCTACCTCACTTCAGATAACAAGGCCCCCAGCATGTTCCTGAGAAGAGGTTTGATGTTGAGTCAGAGAACTTGATGATGAACTTGATGATGCAGTCAAATTGCACATCTGTGTTCATTTATGGTCAACTCTGGTTTTTCTTTTTTTATGTCCATGCCATGGGCCTTTAATTTGGGTAATAAATATGCACGGCTCTCTTGTGCTATCTGCCTTTTAAACCGCATTTTCCTCTAACAGGAAGAGTTCTAAGAGTGGGTAGGGAAAGGGGATTTCAAAATTCTGCTAAGTACTAGTATTTATCCAATTTGTGAGTGGGTATGATTCGAAACCTATGAATAGTCTTCAAGATAAGATCCCATCTGAGGAAAATCATGAGTTTGTGAAGAAATATTTTTTAAAATTTGAAATTATACTGCTGGAATGAAATTTGTTTTCTGGATGTTTATAGAGCTACTCAACCTTAAGAGCAAGGATGATTAACTTGGAAGTATTGTCTCCATTATTTACTTAAAACTCTATCTTCTTGCAAATGGTGCAAAACATCTATTTCACTTGTGGCCTCTCTTTTGTGCATTCCAGGGCTCCAGCGAGTAGAGCTTCCCTTTACAACACGGATGGAATGCTGGTCCCCACAGAGCTGCACTGACACTGGTTAAAGCGATTCATGGACCGGACCATGGTTTGGAACCTTGTCTGTGACGGGTAAGTCTGACTCCTTATGATAAGCGATGGCTAATTTCTTATTGCTCAATGATAGTGCTCCACTGAGAAGCAGATTCTTCCTTTGCCCAGTGTGAGAAACCCAAAAGGGCCAACAAAATCTACAAATGGGAGAGTAGTTCTTTTAGGCAGATGAGAGCCTTAGTGGATTTAGCATATTGTTTTGATAGTCTTGGGATAAATCATTTGGATAAATATTTCTATATTTATAACTAAAGAACTTAGTATTTCAGTGAAAATCTGCACGGCCTGCTGATTTTCTATAGTAACATCCACTTGTTTCTGGTGCCTCCCAGTTGTCCTCACCTACAATTGGTCATCTCAACTATCATGAGCTGGGTGAAAATAGGTGTGAATATTGCTTCAGCAAGTCCTTGTTTTCTCAAAGCTCTGGTCAGTAATAAACACTTTTGGAAAACAAATACTAGAAAATGGCCAAAAGCAGCAAAAAGGATAGTCAGTGTAGGCTCATCTCAAATCCATTTATTTATTTAATTTTAAATGAACATTTATTAACACTTACTATGTTTGGGCACTGTGCTGGAAACTTTACACATTATCATTTCATGTTTCCCCTCTCCTCCCTCCCCCAACCTCTCACCCCTGACAGGATCATAACCTTTTATTTTAAAGGTAAGGAACCTGCCTGTGGTCCATCTTTATTAAGCCAAATGCTTTTTGTGAATAACAGATTTCTGTGATTAAGGTTGTGAGAAGATTTAAACCCAGCTCTGTTGGGATCTATAATTCACACACTTCCAGCAATGCGAGGATGGGGGACGGCCCTGCTGCCAGCGTGCCTGGGTTCATTTCCCACCTCCCTGTGGGCTGGCTATGTGTGCGAAAACAATTTCCTAAGCCCGTGGTCAGCAAACTGCGGCTCGCAAGCCACATGCAGCTTTTTGGCCCCTTGAATGTGGCTCTTCCACAAAATACCACGGCCTGGGTAAGTCTCTTTTGAAGAAGTGGCATTAGAAGAAGTTTAAAAAAAATTGGCTCTTAAAAGAAATTTCAATCATTGTACTGTTGATATTTGGCTCTGTTGACTGTGTTTGCCGACCACTGCCCTAAGCATTCTGGGCCACATTTCCCTTTTTATTTTATTGGGTTGACATTGGTTAATAACATTATATAGGTTTCAGGGATACAATTATATTATACACCATCTGTATATTGTATTGTGTGTTCACCACCCCAACTCAAGTCTCCATCACTGTGTATCCCCCTTTTATCCTCTTCAACCTTCTCCCCACCCTTCTTTCCCTCTGGTAATCAGCATACTCTTGTCTGAGTTTTTCCTGTTTTCTATTTAATCCCTTCAACCTTTTCCACCTAGTCCCCAAACCTCCTCTGTCAGAAATCAGTCTGTTCTCTGTATCTATGTGTCTGTCTCTATTTTGTTCATTAGATTCCACATATAAGTGGGATCAAGTGGTACTTGTCTTTCTTTGGCTGGATTATTTCACTCATCACAATACTCTCCAGGTCCATCCCTGCTATCGAAAAAGGTAAGATTTCCTTCCTTTTTATATGGTTGAGTAGAATTCCATTGGGTAAATGTACTGCACCCTTTTAAATCCACTCATCTACCTATGGGCTATTGTAAATAATGGTGCAATGAACACGGGGGTGCATATATTCTGAATTAGTGTTGTGGGACTCCGAGAAGTGGAATCTATGGTAATAAGTAGTTCTATTTTTAATTTTTTGAGGTACCTCCATTGTCTGTGTGTGAGTTTATTTTCATGATAAATGATTTTATCTTTCTGTTAGTAAGTTATGGTAGAATCTATTGGGTGTCTGAATGAATTACATTGTCTACGGCAAGCATGTCAATCTCTCAGGCCGCGAATTTGACATGCTTGGTCTACAGAGACATGACTTCAGGGTAATAGTTAGGTTTCCTGCCCCATACTGTTAGCTGCTATCTGAGATTTAGAAATTTAAGGGTATTAGGCATATCCTAGAACAAGTGAGGATGCCCAGCAGATTTCTACCTGCAGCTGGCGCTACCTTCATAAGATGGCCTCACATTCCAACTTGCTTTATTTCTTACTAAAGGTTCATGAGGTGGTTGGAAATGGAAGGGGAGTTAGAGTTTTCAAGTCCTGGACCAAATCTAACCTAATGTTTCCTCTGCTACAAAATGAGTAAAATTATCTTTACCACACAGTGTGATAAATGGTAATACTAATATTACTACACAACAACTCCTTGTTCCTCAGAGTGTATCAAAAGCTCCCACACCTGGCGTCAGTGTTTGACTGCTCCAGCTGTGATTGATGCTTGTCATGTGTTACAATACAATATAGTCCCTGGCCAATATTAACTTGTTATTATCCATTATTCAATGAGATTCTCATTAAAAAGCCATATTGAGATATGGAAATATTCTACACATGAGGAGCATACTCTGTTTTTCAATGCAGGTATAATTTTTAAGTACATCCAGAATTTTGAGGTCCAGCTGACTTCCTAAAATGTCCCCTGAGGCACAACTGGGATTGTTAAAATACTGTTTGTGTTCATAGAAAAGCACCAGCATAATTCTGTTTCTCCCATTATCTTAATTGGTTTGTTTACATTTGTTTGCGGTTTATTAATAGTGTGGGAACTCATAATCTTATGACTGATATACTCAGAAGTGGATACCAGTAATTAGACTTCCTAAAATACTGACTTTCCTTAGGTTAATGAAATATTTCTATGCCAACACCAGCATCAAATTACAGCCTGGCATGCCTTAGTCCCTCTCTGTTCACAGTGTGGCCAGAACTATTGAGTGGTTGGTTGAAATGCAGAGTCACAGGCCCACCCAAGATCTATTGATCTGAATCCCCATTTTAAAATACAAGATGCTTGCTGGCAGTACATGAAAGTTCAAATCAAAAAACGCAGCTCCGGTAGACCCTACACTTAACTCTTGCCCTTTTCATTTCTTTTTAAAAATATTCACTGCTCTTATCATAGAAAGATCAGAATCAACAAAGCAGCTTAGTTTCTGCATTGATCAGCACTAAAGAAATATGTGTACTACATGTATATTCATAGTTGCCGCATTAAATGGGAAACAATTACTTTTAATGCATTTTATTTAAACTAATACATCCAAAATATATAAGTAGGCAATAATATGACATACTTCTGTTAATAATAAAATTTCATAGTTAATTCTTGTGTATATATTATACTTACAGCACTTCTCACTTTGGACTAGCCAATGGGTGAGTGGCTCTCTAAATCAATAGAGCAATTTTGGTGGATGTTGTTTCTATCAGCCAACTCCAGGGTTCCTTGAATTGCCATTCCTGTGGTGGTGACAGGTTGAGGAAGCGATGTATACATTTCTTATTTTGTTTATTGTTAGATGCTGACTGGGTATCTGACTTCGTGCCAGGTTGGAAGGAAGAAAATTTGCCGGCGTATAAGACGACCCACTAAAATTTCCACTAAAAATACAGAGTTTGTTATATACTCGCCGTATAAGACTACCCCCCACTTGGAGGCATATTTTTCAGGGCCAAAAAGTCGTCTTATACGCCGGCAAATACGGTACATTGTCGCATGAGAAATGCAATAGAAGAAGTTCATGTACAGCAGATGCTTTAGACACATGGTAGAGAGAGCAGCAAACATTCCCAGGGTAGGAAGCACTGGGCTTAAAACCTGCATGCTGGAGACACAGTGACCCATGTTCCAGAACTCACCTCAGTAACTCTGGCCACTAATGGAGTTATTAGGATAGCATAATAATTGTATGTAAAGTATCTAAAACATCTTGATTAATAGCTATTAAAAGGAAGGTCATAGTAAATCTGAGTGTTTATTGATGAGTGGCCTTTCATAAGTGCATCAGTCAGGGTTCACCAGTTATGAAAGTTTGCCTTCTTTCTCTCTAGATAATAGATAGACGTGTATGTGTAATATGTTTATACACTGTGGTTGGCAAAAAATAGGCTTAGAATTGTGTGCACACAAAACAGTTAGTAGTTAATAATCATAACCTGCATATCTTTTTCCATATGAACTGTAAGCCTAATTTTGCCCACTCCTGTGTATACACAACCATATATCACTTTTTGGTACATACCTAAACTAGAGGCCGATGCATGAAATTTGTGCAAGAATAGACTTTCGCAGCCCCGGCTTTGTCCAGAAGGTCATTCTACTGTTTGGCTGTTCCTTCGATTTGCATATTACTCTTTTATCATTATAGATATGTCAGTACCTATATCCTGAGAACTAAAACACCCTGGAATGTACTCTGTGAGGTTAAGAGGCTGAGCCATTTTGTAAAATTATTACCTATCAAACTAAGGGCTTTTGAGTTGCTCCTGCTGACAAAGATGTTAAAGTGGGAGAATCACATAAACATTAGTGTTTCAGAAAAAAAACAGCCTATGGTAGCAATGGAGTAGAATTGGAAAAGAAAGGGCTGTCGGGTAGTTATTGCAACCTTTCACAGCAGAGAAAAAAGACTAGAGTCATTTGGGACATTTAGCATTGTTGATAATGGCAACTAACAGATAACTGGGTACCTATAATTTCACTCTAGATTAAAGATCTCAATATTCAGAGAAACTCTGAGACAGGTGTTATAATCAGTTTTAACGACAATCCTGTTGCATGACAACTTTTTGGCACTGTAACATATGTGGTCCATAATAATGATGGAGCACATATATTGACAGTGGCCCCATAAGATTATGATGTTGAAAAATTACTATTGTGTAGGAATTATGCTGTAGCACAATACATTACTGACGTTTGTGCTAATGCTGGACTGTAGTGTTTATAAAGTCTAGAATAGTGTCTTAGGTCTTCCCACTCACTCATTAACTTGCCCAGAGCAACTTTTAATCCTGCAATTTCCATTCATACTGGTGCACCATTTTTTATACTCTACTTTTCCTACACCTTTTCTAGATTTAGATATATAAATACTTACCATGGTGATACAATTGCCTGCAGTACTTTATACAGTATCAGGCTTGTGGCCTATGTTTGTAGTCGGTTATGCTATCTAGGTTTGTGTATGTGCTCTCTGATGTTCACACAATGACAAAATCACCTTCACCTGACATAGCATTTCTCAGAACGTTCCTGTCATTAATTTACACATCTATAATAAAAGTGTAATATGCTAATTAGACTGGACAAAGCCAGGGCTGCGAGGGAAGCTCAGGTCCTGGGTGCCTGCCAGTGGCCAGAGGGAAGCAAAGCCTATTCTTGCACGAATTTCGTGCATTGGGTCTCTAGTGACTATATAAGAAATGGAAATGTTCAGTGGGTGATAATGTTACAGAAGACCCGAAAAAAACCCAAACCATGCTTAGAGAAAGGGAGTTACATTTTATTAAGCACAGACCCTGAGAAAAATGTCTTTCAAATTCTGGGCCCCCCTTCAATGAGGAAACCTTTTCTATTTATACTCTTCCTAGCTATTTTGTCTCCCAAATTTGGAATGAGACTTCCAGGACTTCTGGGAAAGAAGGCCTATGTGCTAGGAAGGGGCCATGAGACCATATCTCAAGGCCTGGCCTGGCGTCAGCACTGACAACTCTATCTGGGGCATAGTCCATGGCCTCTCTGGAATGGGAGTAGTCTTATTTTCCTTATTATTTAAGCAAGCAAATGTTTACAGAAGCCAAAATAACAGGGTTAAAAATTTTCAAACATCAGTTTATATATAAGATGGATGCTTCAATAATATGAGACAAAATAGAATGTTTAAAGTTGCCAGTGGGATATACGGTGAGTCCTAACCAGTAAGTGATTGAAAAGTGAGATATGAACCTATTAAGACAGATATGGACGGGGAAATGGGAGACATCACATTGTTGATGGGAGAGTTGACCACAATATGATAAGGAGTATGCAAATAAGAGCTAGAAAACGTCAGATGTTTGGAGGGGGGAAAGAATACCATGTGTAGTGAATGTTGCTGTTGATCTCATTGGCCTATCTAACTTTGGTCTCATTATCACTCCAGTGGGCCTGGACTTCTGAAGGACACACAGTTACTACTTTGAAAATAGAAGTTCTGGTTGGACATAGTAACATAAGAACCTGAACTTACCTTTCTATGAACACCCAATCTACAGTCACAGATAGATACATTTCCTAAAGAAACAACAACAAACAGTAAAAACTAGCTGAACAACTCCTACAAATCAGGGGAAAATAGGAAAAAACACACACACTTTGAAGCAGGAGAGGCTGAGACACAATTAGGAGGGAACTCAAAACCTGCACCTTTGCCAAAACCGGCTTGGCTCAGTGGTAGAGCGTCAGTCTGTGGACTGAAAGGTCCCGGGTTCGATTCCAGTCAAGGGCATGTACCTTGATCACTTGATCGCGGGCACATCCCCGGTAGGGGGTGTGCAAGAGGCAACTGGTTGCTGTTTCTCTCTCATCGACATTTCTATCTCTCTCCCTTCCTCTCTGTAAAATATTAATAAAATATAATTTTTACAAAAACACAAAAAACCTTGCAGCTTTTTCCAGATGAGCAGAGTTTGAACCCTACATCAGGCACCTGCACCTGAGAGACGAGCCCCCCAAACATCTAGCTTTGAAAAACAATGGGGCAGACTTCCACAGGACACATGAGGCCATAATGAATTGAGAACCTGCTCTTAAGGGGCTTGCGTGCTCAGACTCCGCTGTCCCAATGCCTAGTGCAGCCTGTTGAGAGGTGCCCACGCTTTACGTGTAAGAGGCTCGCTTATCTTAAAGCAATGGCCTGCAGGATAGACACTGATTTAAATACATCCAGGGACCTTGCTGAGGTTCTCTTGGGGGAGGGAGGCTATCAGGCACCATCCTCATGCTCTCCGTCTTCCATGCTCCAGAGCATGTGAATCTGTTCCCCTGATTTTTGTGGCTGTTGCTTGGCTCTGCTGGCCACTGGGTCTGATATTCTGAGTCCCACAGGACTGGGACAATCAGACCATTTTGCCTGGCTGTCACCCTCAGGATCCCTCACAGACAGGCTGGAACGCACTCCTAGTCTTCCTGGGAAAGAGGTCTAATTTGTTTGTCCAAAAGCTTGGGCCTGAGGGGACACAGTCTTTGTGCTCTCCATCTGCTGTGCTCTGCTCACTGGTATTTCTAGGAAGGAACTTATTCCCTTGTCTGGAGCTCTCATTGTGCAGTGGCTGCCAGGGGACAACTCTACATTGCAGGGCTCCAGGGAATATCAGAACTCACTTTCCCAGGTCCCACGGGGCACGGAAAGAGGCTGCAGATCCAGGAAAGAAGCCTACTATTGGCTTCTGTTTGTTATATATATAAATAGTAAGTGTTGTGAGGATGTGGAAAAAATGGAACCCTTGTACACTGTAAATGAGAATGTACCGTATTTGCCGGCGTATAAGATGATTTTTTGGCCCTGAAAAATATGCCTCCAAGTGGGGGGGTAGTCTTATACGGCGAGTATATAACAAACTCTGTATTTTTAGTGGAAATGTTAGGGGGTCGTCTTATACGCCCAGTCTCTTATACGCCGGCAAATACATATTTTTCAGGGCCAAAAAATCATCTTATACGCCGGCAAATACGGTAAGTCAGTGCAGCCACTATGGCAAACAGCATACAGGCTCCCTCAAAAATTAAAGATAAAATATATCCAGCAATTCCATTTCTGGGTACTTATCCAATGAAAGTGTTTGAATCATTGTTTTCATTGGATAAGTACTCAGAAATGGAATTGCTGGATCATATGTTTTATCTTTAATTTTCGGGGGGAACCTGAATGCTATTTGCCATAGTGGCTGCACTGATTTACATTCTCATTTACAGTGTATAAGGGTTCCACAATGATTCAAAAGTATCTTTGCAGCATTTACAATAGCCAAGATATAGAAATATCCTGTGTCATTGATGAATGGATAAAGAAGATGTGAGATATATATATATTTGTATGTATATATACTTTCTGTGGGTATATATTATATACCAGAGGCCTGGTGCATAAATTTGTGCATGGGTGAGGGTCCCCCAACCTGGCCAGTGATTGGGGTCGATCAGGGCCAGCTGGCCAGCTAGGAGGAGGACCATGGGAAGTTGGCTGTGAGAGCACACTGACCACCAGGGGGCAGTTCCTGCACTGAGCTTCTGCCCCCTTGTGGTCAGTGTGTGTCAAAGCTACTGGCCTGTCATAATGATTGCTTAGGCTTTTATACACACACACAATGGAATGTTATTTGGCCATAAAAAAAGTATATGACGTGGATGAATCTTGAGGGCATTATACTAAGTGAAATAAGCCACACAAAATACTGTATGATCTCACATATCTGGAATCTAAACAAGAACAATTGAAACCGAGTTCATAGATACAGAGAACATACTGGTAGTTGTCAGAGATGGAGAGGGCAAAATGGGTGAAGGAGTCAAAAGTTTCAAACTTCCTGTTATAAAATAGGTCATGGAAATATGTTCAGCTTGGTGACACTAGTTAATAATACTGTTTGAAATGTTTGGAAGGTGTTAACAGGTTAGGTCTCAAAAGTTTTCATCACAAGAAAAAATTTTGGAATTGGATATGTTAACAGATGTCAACTACACTTGTGGGTATTATTTCTCAATATTTACAAATACTGAATAATTATAATGTACACCTGAAACTAATGTTATATTATGTATGTCAGTTATGCCTCAATTTAAAAAAAGGAAAATAGCTACTATGACAAGATATATTCTCTAGGACATAGGACATGACAATAACTGTATCTCATTACCAAAGGTTTAGCTTGCTTGAAGTATCCTGGATTGTTCTAGACTTCACCACTGTTTTGTTATGTGACCTTTCCTATGCCATTTAACTTCTTCCTGGCAATTAGTGGTTTTTGAGTTCCTTAATATAGAATGATACTTTCATATTGAAAATTATTTTAGTAAAATAGTTCAAAGTCCTTAAAATACAATGCATAATTTTAAAAAAATGTTAGTTGCATATAGGATTATGGCTGTATCTTAGTCAAAATGCAAAGTCCCTTACATTAACTAGATTCTAAATTAGCATTTAACTAGATTCTAAATTAGCATTTCTTAATAGTCTAAAGTAGATGTTTTATGTATTTTTCATGTGGAATAAGAATCATTTGAGGAGAGATAGAAACCACTAATGTAGCTTAATGCTTTCTATTACTTTGGAATCATTTATTTCAGCCCTTGGTTACTGGCAGTTCTATTATAGTTTAGAGACAACAATAAGAAATTTTATGTTTTATGCTTCATTGGGAAAAAATTCAGATATTTAACCTCAGATAATTGGGAATTCCATTAAGGATGTGTTGTGTATTTTCAGAGACTGTTTTTAAACCACAAAAAAGTATAAAACACAATTTATCCTGGGAGATTTCCTTTAGGATATATAATGTTCTTTTTGTGGATTGTTAATATATACTATATGTGGTTGTATTGTATATTATATCTCTTATTAACTCTAATGCCATCACTAATGTTTTAATATATAACTGGATGTGCCTCGAGGGAGCCATTTTTGTATTTTACTGGCAAGGAGCACACAAAAAAATTCTCTCTGCTGTTCCCCTCTATTATGAATTAATATCCATTACCAGGGGACCTCTTACGATATAAAATTGTCATCCTGTGAGTGGTATGGATGAAATTACCATGGAGGGAAACTCAGCAGCAACCAGAGGATGAACAAGGCAGCACCTATTCTGCTCTACATGGGACCCCTGGTGTCTTACATTAATTTATGATAAATAATTTGCATTGCTAATTTCAAAGTTTAATAATCTGCATTATCTTTCTAGTCACAATCTTTTCTTAATGTGTCTTTTCTATACTGGAATAAAATATTTTAATAAAACAGAATCATTTTTTGCCAGCTCCAGAGTATTCTACCACTTCTATAAGAGAAGATTGTGGCCAATAAGAGTACCGCAGGGAGGGATCCTTTCAAATGACATTGCTGCCTGCACTGCTTTTCATTTCGGCAGCAAAGGAGCTTCAGGAGAAGGCGACTGGTCCGTAATGACAGCCCTGTGTGTTGTACTATGACGGCTGCATGGCAACTCTGCCTGAAGCAACAAAATATTAGACTTACATCTGTAGAATTCCCTCTTGTTGTCAAGGTGTATAGGTACTTAATATATTAAGTTCAGAAAGTACTTAAAAGTAAAAAGATTTGTTCACTTGATGATCTGTTGGAAGTCTACAAATAAGGTCTGGGGAGTCAGTGGTAACAATGCTGGGAATAGGTCTTGAATGTATTTGAATCTCTTAAATGAGTCTGAGCCTAACCTTGGCATCTCACATTTCCTACTTTTGTCTCTTCCAAAGACACCTCTCTACACCTAAAGAACTTTTATTGACTGTCATTAATGTGTTGGGTTCTATACTAGATAAGGGCTATTGTATAATGGTAAGACAGAGCCTGTGCTCTTTCCATTTGGGGTGGACACTTTGTCATCTATTAGAGTGTACACCTGGAAAGGGATGTTCTCACTGTCACACTCAGAGCACATGCCCATCAGTATCAGCTGTTCTTTTTACACACTTGCAGAGATCAAAGTAAGCTGTGGATTATGCTCAATGCCCAGCCCACTACTTGTAGTTCCAATCCAAGCTCCCCCTCCTTTGCCCATGCTCAGATTATGCTCTAACTCCAGTCATTACCCTAGTCTAGTGATCCCTAAACCTCCACTCCTCCTTTCCATGCCTCAGATTTCACTGAGTCTATACTACTTTTGACTTCCATGTAACTTATCTTAATGCCCTCATTGATATCCCCTCTATTTTACTTTTTTATCCTCACCCAAGGATATGTCCACTGATAGAGAAACAGAGAAGGAAACATTGACACGAGAAAAACAGCCATCAGCTGCCTTTCACATGGGCCCCAACTGGGGACCGAACCCTCAACCCAGGTATGTGTCCTGAATGGGAATCACACCTGTGACCCTTTGGTGTACAGGATGACACTTCAACCAAGTGAGCCACTCTGGTCAGGACTCCGTTCTATTTAGATCAGTTATAAAGAAAATTTGTGAGGGAAAATTGGCTAAAAGATAGCATATTTTACTAATGTGGAAACTCTCCTTTAGGTATGGTAGAGTACTTTAAATACTAGAAATGGACAAGGTGTCAAAATTACACAGATTGTTTTCAATGCATAGGCTAAGAATTTATTTTGTTATTGATATAAAGGATCACCTTTTATCATTCCAAAGTTCCAAATGGGGTCATTTGGTCATTAATTTTCCATAGAGCCATTATGCTAGTTGGTTGAGGTAGTTGAAAACTAGTTACTACTTTGATTTGTTATAATCATAGGACTGGTGAGATTTCTTTTTTCTACACTGGCCACCAAAATACCCATGACTTCTATTAGTTCATTTTATCTCAAATCAGTACATATCATCATAAGGAACAGAGCTGAATAAAAATGATCTATCTCCACTACCTTTGTCACCCGCTAAGACAGCACAATATTCTCTGCCACAGCTCATCAGGAAAGGGCACCTTCATTAAGAGAGTTACTGAATCCCATCAGCATTCAGTTGGGGAAGCTGAAGCAGTGTGTGATGGAATAAAGATTCATTATAGCAATGAGAACCTATGCAATTGTCAGAGAAGCTAGAAAAGTAAGTATCCAAAAGGGAGAAATGAAGGATCAGAGAAAAGTCACCAACCAGCATTCCTAAAGCACTGGGGCAGGTGGGCGAGTAAGTGCTTACAGGGGAACCTGGGAAGCAGGCGTGTTCCATTTCTAGGACAGGGGTGTGAAGGGAGCTGGGGAAGAGCCTATGGAAAGCTACTACCGTGTTTCCCCGAAAATAAGACCTACTTCATGGAAACAGAATACATCCCCTGAAAATAAGACCTAGTGCATCTTTGGGAGAAAAAATTAATATAAGACACATTCTTATTTTCGGGGAAACAGGGTAGCTGTTATGGCAACTGTTTGTGTAGGTATTCAGTCCAAGGTCGGTTAGGGAGGAGCCAGAGGTTGCTGCTGGAAGAGTGAACACAAAGCTAGGGAGAGTAAGAACAAGCCAGTCTCCACTGACCCCTTGGAGTTATTCTGCATATTTAGCCACAAGCACCTGCAGAAAATAATGGCTGCTGCTTCACTTCTGTCTCCCCAGACTCATGCCGATTCTTAGTCAGGGACCCTACATGGAAGAAGATTCCAGGCAATGTTCCCTATTAACTGGGTTGGCACAGTTAATCCACCATTGACTTTAAGTAGAGGTGGCTGTGAGGAACGCTCTCATCATGCCCTCCATGGCAGACCCGGTAGATGTCAGAGAGCTGCCAGAGGACAGGGACTCTGTGCCACATTCATCTTTCTTATTCCTGCATTCAGTTCAGAGAAAGTAGGAAGGGTTGGGTATAGCAGCAACTTCATAATATCTGCTTTGGTCATGCTATAGGATGACTGGTTGGTGATCAGCCTTGAATACATGCTCCCTTCAGATGGGTGACCAGTTGGCTTTCTCATGGCCACTCGAAAGTAAATTATGCTCACAGGTTCCACCGTGCTAATCATAAGTAATGCAGAGATAGGTATAAGCTGCTCATTTTTAAGGCATGTAAGAGAGCAGCTATCCAGTGGGAGAAGGGTGACATAAAGTCATGGAAAGTTAATAGTAATAGAAAATAAAAATTAGATGTTCAAAAATGGCACATTCACAGGGGGAAATCACTGTGGGTTAACACTGCTGTGGATGGAAGGTTTTTGGAGGAGGTGGAAAATGAGAGGGACTTGGGAGAGACACCATAAGCTCAGAACCTGCAATTGTTGTCAATCAACCTTGGGAACCAGAGAAGCATATGTGGCCTCAGATGTTAGGACTGGCAGAGATTACACTAGTGCAATTATTTATTCTATGATACAAGGAGAAAAGATCAGAATAATTCAGGGAGGAAAACATAGGACAAAGATTATACAAGGAGAAAATGGAGAGGGGAAAATACATACCAGTTTTTAATCTATTTAAAAACTCAATTAAAATAACATATGCCTGACAATGGCTGTGTACTAGGGCAGAAACAGTTTTTCCAGTGTTTGAGACTTTTGTCTTCAAGTGATTAATGTGTCAAGTTGTGGGCTCGCTCTCAGAATAAAATTGTAATATTGGGTTAGCAATACCATTGCTTGGTTCAGAACATAATTTGCATTGGAATGACATTAAAAATTTTGTAGCTTAGATGCCATTTCAGGAATTTAAATAAGTTCCAGAAATGACCCAGCAGAGGGAAGTAGGCCAGGGCTTATAATGAGGTCAAAATCCATGAAGTAGGTCATCCTTTGAGAATAACAGCTCCTTTCCTTCAATACCATTTCCATAACAATCATCCTAACTCTTAAGTTGTCTTTAATTTCTTCCTAATTTTACTAATTTTCCTTTTTTTGTAATAAGGCCTGGATAATTTCCACAATAAATCAGTATGTTGACTATTATTATTTCTCTATCAAAGAAGATATGATAAATGCCCTGCTTTTCTCTGGCATAATTCAATTTGGTTTGTAATTTAAATCTACATAAGAGACTACTGTTATGAGCTGAATCGTGTCCCACCCCAAATTCGCATGTCACAACCTAACCCCCAGTACCTCAGAAAACCACTGACAGTATCTGGAGATAGGGTCTTTAAAGCAACAAATAAAAATGATGTACTCACAGTGGCTCTAATCCAATATGACTGGTGTCCTTCTAAGATATTTGCACACATAGCAGGAAGACCATATGAAGACACAAGGAGATGACAACCATATGTAAGACAAGGAGAGAAGGCTCAGAACAAAAAAAACCTTTCTGACACCTGGCTCTTAGATTTCTAGACTTCAGGAATGTGAGAAAATAAATTTCTGTATTCTAAGCTGACTGTTATGGCAGCCCTAGCAAACTAATACAATTACTATTTTTAAACTGAAAGCAATGAATATACTAAAATTACTTACTAGTACTGTCATTCTATCCTCTGAGATAAGCCAAATGGATGCCAAGCTATAAGTTCTATCACATTTGGCCTCAGAATTAAGAAGCCGGCAGAGAAGATATCCCCATTTAAGGGCTGAGCTCGATATTAGATGTAGAGTGGTTTACTGACTCAGTCAGGGAATTCAGAACCAAAGTTATCTTTGAAACTCCTCCCTCTGTGACTTAATTCTACTTGTGTGATATAACTGTAAAGACCAGTATCTTTACTTGTCAAATATGGATAAGAATCATTTGATGAGGTTTCTGTTCAAGAGGGTGATATAGGAAGATATGAACTCACCTCCTCACAGGAATGTATCACTACATATGGAACAATTAATAAAAGAACATAAAAATTAAAAAAAAAACCATCCCCAACTAGCTGAGTGACTCTTCCACAATGAGCTAGCAAGAACACTAACATCAAAGCAGGTGGGAGAGGCTGAGACACAATCTTGTGATAAACCCCACCCATAGCATCACTACCCACAATTGAGGGGGAACTCATAATTCCAAGCTTCTCCCTACAGAGTGCAGGGTTTGCACCCCACTAACTTTTAAGACCTGCATCTAAGAGGTGAGCCCCTAAAACATCTAGCTTTTAAAACCAATGGGGCTTGCATGCATGAGAACAATAAGGCTACAGTGAACTGAGAAATGGTTAAAAGGACTGGCACATGTTCATCAGGAATATTGGCCTGTAAGTCTTTTTCTTTATCTGGTTTTGGAATTAGGATCATGCTGGCCACAAAAAAAGAAGTTGGAAGTGTTCCTCCTTCTTCTTCTTCTTCTTCTTCTTCTTCTTCTTCTTCTTCTTCTTCTTCTTCTTCTTCTTCTTCTTCTTCTTCTTTTTTGGAGTAGTTTAGGAGTACAGGTGTGTGTTCTTCTTTGAATGTTTGGTAAAACTCCCCTATGAAGCTGTCCAGACCAAGGCTTCGTTTGCTGGGAGGTTTTTTTTTTTTTTTAAATTACTGTTTCTATTTCATCAGTTGTTATTGGCCTACTCAGGTTTTCTGATTCATCCTGCTTCAGTTTTGAAAGATTGTGTGAACAGAATGGAACAGGACATATATATAAAATGTTATATATAAATAAAGACCAAAAAATAGAAGTTGGAATAGCTATACTTTCATCAGATAAAATAGACTTAGAGACAAATACCGACATCACATAATGATAATGGGACTAATCAAAGAAGAGAATATAACATGTGTTAATATTTATTATGCCTTCAACATAGCACCTAAATGTATGAAGCAAATATTAACAAACCTAAAGGGAGAAATAAACAGCAATACAATAATGGTAGGGAGCTTTAATACTCTACCTTCACCAATGGATAGATCATCCAGACAGAAAATCAATAAAGAAATTAAATGACACAGAAGACAGGTAAGTCTCAGACACATATAGAACATTCCATCCAAAAACAACAATACACACTCTTTTCAAGAACACATAGCACATTCGTTAGACTGGATCATCTGTAGGTCACAAAATAAGTCTTAATAAACTTAATAATTAGAATTAAATCCTATAAATTTCTCTTCCAACCACTAAGATATTGAACTAGAAATTGACATGATGAAAACTTAAAAATTCACAAGAACTTGGAGAAAAACAACATGCAGTTGAACAACCAATGGGTCAAGAAGAATTCAACAGAAAAATACCTTGACACAAATAAAAATAAAAAATACCAAAACTTATGAAATGCAGCAAAAGCAGACTTATGAAAGAAGTTCTCAGTACTAAACGTCTATATCAAGAAACAAGATAAATCTTAAATAAGCAACCTAATTTTATATTTCAAAGAACTAGAAAAAGGAAGAAAAAAAAAACGAAGCAAAGAGTAGAAAAAAGGAAATAAAGATCAGAGTGGAAATAAATGAAATTGAAACTAAAAAGACAATGCAAAGATCAATGAAACTTAGAACTGCTTTTTGAACAGAGAAACAAAATTTACAAACCTTTTGCTAGACACACCAAAAGAAAAAAAGGAAGAAATATCAAATTAATAAGAATGAAATAGGAAATGTTACAACTGATACCACAGAAATACAGATTCATAAACTACCATGAGCAATTAGATGCCAATAAATTTGACACCCTAGATGAAATGGATAAATTCCTAGAAACATATTTTCTATTAAGACCGAATCATGAAGAAACAGAAAACCTGAACAGACCAATACTAATAAATAGGTTACTCAGTAATAAAAAAAAACCAACCCTCCTAATGTACAAGAGTCCATGACTAGATAGCCTCATTCATATTCTGCTAAATATTTGGAGAATTAATACCAATCCTCAAACTCTTCCATAAAAACCCAGAAGAGGTGAAACAACTCCCAAACTAATTTTCTGAGGCCAGCATTACCCTGACTCAAACCTCACAGAATGCCACAAGAAAAGAAAAACACAAGCCAATATCCTTGATTAAATATGGATGTAAAATTTTTCAAGAAAACCTCAGCAAACCAAATTCATCAAGAGAGTAAAAGGATCATACACCATGATCAAGTGGGATTTATTCCAGGGATGGCTCAAAATAAATCAGTAAATACGGGCACATCACATTAACAAAATGAAGAGTAAAAATCATATCATCCCAAAGGGTGCAGAAAAGCATTTAACAAAATTCAACAGCCCTTCCTGATAAAAACTCTTAATGAATTTGGTATAAAAAGAATGTACCTTAACATATTAATGGTCATATATGACAAGCCCACAGCTAACATCAGAATAATGTAAAAGGTTGAAAGCTTTTCCTCAAAGATCAGGAATAAGGCAAGAATGCCCACTCTTCTTACTTCTACTCAAATAGAACTGGAAGTCCTATCCAGAGCAGTCAAGCCAGAATAAGAAAAAAAGTAATTTAAATCAGGAAAGAAGAAATAAAATGGTTTTCTGTTTTCAGATGGCATGATTTTATATACAGAAAATGTTAAACACTCCACCAAAATACTCTTAGAAATAAATAAAAAAATCAGTAAAGTTGCCGGATACAAATCAGCTTATAAAAATAAGTTGTATTTCTATACATTAACAATGAACTATCAGAAAAAGAAATAAAAAAATTCCATTAACAGTAGCATTAAAAACAATACATAATAAATTTAACCAAGGAGTTTATAAAAGACCTATACACTATAAAAGACCTATACACTAAAACTATAATACATTGATGGAAAAACTGAAGACACAAGTGAAAATATATCCCATGTTAATGAATTGGAGAAAATTAATGTTATTAATATGTTCATAATACCCAAAGCCATTTATAGATTCATTACAATTGTTAAAGAAATTCCATTGCATTTTTTACAGAACTAGATAAAGAACAATCCTAAAATTTGTATTATACCATAAATATATCACGTAGCCAAAGCTATCTTGTGAAATGAAGGAAGAACAAATCTGGAGGCACCCTACTTATCATTTCAAACTATATTACAAACCTATAATAACCAAAATGGTATGGTACTGGCACAAAAACAGACACATAGACCAATGGAACATGATTGAGTGCCCCAAATAAACTCTCTAATATATGGTAAAAACTTATATTTTACAAAGGAGCTTACCGCATTTTTCGGACCATAAGACGCACTTTTTCTTCACCAAATATGCAGTCCCCAGGGACACGGAAGGTCCTGGGGGACCCGCTGCCGCTCTGCAACTCGGACCATAAGACGCAGGCACTTTTCCTCCCACTATTTGAAGAAAAGGTGCGTCTTATGGTCCGAAAAATATGGTAAATACTTAATGGAGAGAAAATAGTCTCTTCAATTAATGGTGCCAGGGAAATTGGATTCCTGTCTTATACCACTCACAGAAATTAATTTAAAATTTCATTAAAGATAAAAATGTCTGAAGTGAAACCATAATACTCCTAGAAGAAAAGGGTAAAAGCTCCTTGACATCTATTTTAGAGATGATTTTTGGCTTTGACACACAAAAACAAGTGGAATAGCATTAAACTAAAAAGCTTCTGCACAGTAAAGCTAACAACCAACAAATAGAAAAAAATCCTACTGAATGGGAGAAAATATTTGCAAATTATATATCTTATAAGGGGTTATTATCCAAAATACATTTAAAAACTCATACAAATCAACAGCAACCACCCCCAAATGAATTAAAAAATAGGTTGAGTATCTAATTAAGCATTTTTCCAAAGAAGACATGGATGACCAACAGGTACATGAAAAGATGCTTAACATCACTTATCAGGAAATGCAAATCAAAACTACAATGAGCTATTGCTTAATATCTGTTAAAATGGCAAACATAAAAAAGACAAAAAGTATTGGTGAGGATATGAAAAGAACCCGTATGCATTGTTGTTGGTAATTTACATTAGTGCAAGCACTATAGAAAACAATTATGTAGGTTTCTCAAAAAATTAAAACTACAACTATCATATGATCTAAAAATTCCACTTTTGTATAGCTGAAGAAAATTAAAATGCTGATTTGTAAAAGATCTACACAGCTCACATGTTAATTAAGCATTATTTACAAGCCAAGCTACAGAAGCAATCTAGGTGTCCATTGATGGATAAATGAATGTGTCTCTCTCTCTCTCTCTCTCTCTCTCTCTCTCTCTCTCTCTCACACACACACACACACACACACACACACACACACACACACACTGGATATTACTCTGCCATAAAAAAGAAGAAAGTCTTGCCCTAGCCAGATTGACTCAATGGATAGAGTGTCAGCAGGTGGACCAAACGGTCCCAGGTTTGATTCCAGTCAAGGGCAAATACCTTGGTTGCAGGCTTCTCTCGGGCTTGGGCCCTGGTTAAGGACCCATGTAGGAGGCAACCAATTGATTTGTTTCTCTCACATTGATGTTTCTGTCTTTCCCTCTCTCATAAATAAATCTATATATATAAAAGGCTAAGTGACCGACAGTCCATCCATATGACCGTGTGACCAGTATATGTGACACACACTACAATCTATATATAAAAGCCTAAGTGACCGTCTGACCCTTTGACCTTCCGACTGGTAGCTATGACATGCAATGACCACCACAGGGCAGATGCTCAACACAAAAGCTGCTGAGCTGTGGTGACTTGGCAGCTGCAGTTCTTGGGTGATGCACCTAGAGCTAATGAGGAGAGAGCCAGATTATGGGGTGTGTCACCCAAAAACCACCCTCTAGCAACCTGGGACCGACCCCTTGGAGGATGTCAGAGAGTTGGTTTTAGCCCTATTCCCACAGGCCAGGCTGAGGGACCCCACTGGTGCATGAATCCATGCACCGGGCCTCTAGTAAATAAATAAAAAGAAGAAGAAAATCTTAACATTTGCAACAACATGGATGTACCTCAAGAGCATCCTGCTAAGTGAAATAAGTCAGACAGAGAAAGACAAATACCACATAATGTCACTTATATGTGGAATCTTAAAACACACACACACACACACACACACACACACACACACACAAAAGATACAGACACCAGATTGGTGGTTGCCAGACCCAGGGGTGTGGGGAAGGTGTGTGGTGGGTAGGGATTTGGGGAAATGAGTGAAAGGTACAAACTTCCAATTATAAAATAAAGATATTAACAGGACATAATGTACAGCATGTTATCTATAGTTAATAACACTATTACATATTTGAAAGTTGCTGAAAAGGGTAAAGCACTTTTCACACAAAAAATAATTTGTAACTATGGCTGATTCTGGGGGTTAACTAGACATTGTGGTAATCATTTCACAATATATCTATAAATACTGAATCATTGTTGTATACCTAGGACTGAAATAATGTCATATCTCAATTTAAAACAATAGTACAATTAATCTGACAATACAGTGAGGTAACATTATAAACTGTAAAACACCCAACCAGTATTAGTTATTAATATGAGTAATAACCAAAAATACTGTATGGTAATATCAGAGATAAGGACTGTATTAATAATGGGATAAAATAATCCTCAATTATTTATTAACAACTAGAAAAATGGTCACAATGGAATCGCAATACAAAAATGTGACAACACTGTAGAATCTTGCAGCTTCAGAAACACAAAAGTTTGTGTAACAAATGATGGCCTGCATTCCTACCAATGATCAGGACCTCCATGATTACTAGCCAATCAATTGCATGCTTTGATTTTCCTTCCTAGGTGTATCAGGGGTTTTTGCCTGCACTTCATTTCTTCAGCTCAAAAGCATGTCCTCTGACTTTCCGAGCAGCTGTGTATATGTTTCTAAGATCAATAATGGGAAAATGTCACAAGTAATAGCAAGTAAATGGAACAGTTGTGCACATTGTCAATGATGGCAAGTGACAAGACAGAGGTTGACAAAAATGCAGCCACCAGTTCAGTTCACTGCTGGGTAACAAATGGCTCAGTTACTAAGAGAGCCAAGCTACTCCAGAAGGTATTCTGCCAAAAACACTCCTTTAAAAAATGTATGATGGTGATATGAAAGGAGGTAGGCAAGGTGGAGACCCCAAATATCTGTTCCTATCTGTCAGAAATGGTCAGCTAAGAGAATTGTATTATTAGAGAGCATAAACCTCCAACCATTGCTTTGACCACAGAGGACAGAGGCTGCAGTGTTTGTTTCAAGACTCTGAGTCCAGGGCTGCGGTGTGGTGTGCCTCTGGTGGCTGCTGAAGAGGAGGGATTTAGCTTCTGGCAGAACATAAAGCCACACTGACAACAAAGCGCGCCTTTCAAGCTATCCAAATGAACACATTTCTAATCTGAAATTCAAATACTTGACAACAGAGAGCCCCGTGAGCTGGGCTTTGAACAGGAAATTGCTTCATGGTTTTAGCATAATGAATTAGGCAGTTAGACTAAATCCATTTAGTAGGCAAGGGATGCTTTCACACGCTTTCTGAGAGAAATGACAGGGGCGGGGGCTTCCTAATTTCCCCAAATTTTCAGGACTTAGAGACACCAATGTTCCATGCAGATTCTGTCTGTTGTGCTCTAGGATGGGTATGTAAAAAGCCATCCTCACCCAGGGCTCGGGATTCACCTTTGTTAGACAATGCTGTGCCTTTTTAAGTTGGGAAAGCTGAAGGTGATGCTTATGTAAGCGTTAGGGGGAACTCATCCTTCTCTGCTGTTCTTCCCCTGGCAGTGGCGGATGCACTTGAATTCTGGAGCCTGCCTTAGCCACTGGCCGTGTGAAGTCCAACAGAACAGCACTGCACTCTTTCAGGGAACAGGGGAGCGGTGTGGAGGGAGGGAGCAAGCCTGGGAAGAAGGTGAAAGACCCTGCAGACCCTGGGCAGGCCCACCTGCATTCCCAGTCACTGTGCTCAAAATCACTCCCCCAGCTCTCAAACCTGCGTGCAGAAGCAGGCCTCCCCTCTCCCCCCAACCCTCCATCAGCTGGCTCAGTGACAAAAGCAGCAGCAAGGAGACCTTCCTGCAGGCAGGGGGAGGGTGCTGTGAGGGGCAGAGGAGCGAAGTTCGCTTGTGTCAGGTCCATGTAACAAGGCTGACCTTGAGAGAGCCTGATGATAGAACTCCCCCAGGAAGGAGAGAATGAGAGGGGGGAAAAATCATCAAAATGAAAAGCAAGAGTAGTACCAGCATACACAAGAAGACCAAAGCCCTGGGAGAGGAGCGGGTTAAATCCTGGCCCGGGCAGATTTGCCCTATAACCAAGCCCAGCAGCATTGCCTAGCCAAGCCGGGTGTGGGCAGGGCTGTGTGGGGCACAGCCTCTGAGCTTGCACTGGAGGCAGCCACGGGGACAGCACTCTGGGTAATCCCTCTTCCACCAGAGCAGACAAATACATAACGAGGTCTGACATCTTTGCATTCACCACTTGCGAGGTAATATACCCAGAGCGTTTCCTGCTCCCCACCGCTATGGAAACAAGATGTAAATAAATATGGTTTCTTTTTAGTCCTTGTTTTCAACTTCCCTATCAGAGGGAACATAAAGTCCTTCCAGTTGGCATGGTGATGAAGACACTGTGACAGATTACATTACAAAGGCATGACTTAAAAACCCGTAATGTGTGCCAAGCATCTAATTCATGTTTACAGTTAAAAATAAAAAAGGGCCGTGTATTCCAGTTTCCTCATTTCTAAGCAGCCTTCTCGGCGGGGGAAGGGAGACCTTGGCTCATACACAGTCTGGCTCTGTGAACACCTACCTGAATGGACGCAATGATGAATTAAGCTGGGAAATATTGACGTTTTAATGCGTCGGAACAGTTCTGATCTGGAATAGTAATGATCACCCCAGGAGCGGAATATGAATATTTAATGGCTACGGTGCCACAGGAGCGGTGCTGAGGCACCCACTAGAGCTAGTCAAATTTATTCAGGATAGTACTTCAGCCCAAGGAGTGAGAGATGGGCAGAGAGAAGAGTTTAATAGTCAAGTAGCTTGATTTATCTGGGTAAAGCAGTACAGAATTCTAAATTTAAACCTGCTGCCAGACAGCGAGCTTTCCTACAGAATAATGTTCTGGAGCTCAGAGGGGTGGGGGGGGGGAGGGATGGGCCAACAAAGGGGCTGTTGGGAAGGGCGCCCACACTAAGCTGAGTGTCCTGTCTCTTGCCTACGGAAATCAAACCCCCTTTCATTGGAACAAAGTCTTTAATTATATGGTTAAGAAATAAAGTGTAAAGTATCTGAGCTTTATTATGGGGTGGGGAGCACGTTCCAAGGAGAGATTTCTTAAATATAGATTCTTGCAGATGCCGGGGATATCTTTGTGGACGCCCCACCCCCCCACCATAGTTGTGTGAACGCTATTTCAAGGCCCAGTGCACAAGGCTGCAAGGAGCTGGAAGATGTGCACAGATGCGGGTGGTTGGAAGCACCAGAAACATGGAAGGACTGACTCCTTAAACATTTTCACCCAAATCCTTGTTAGGGAGGAGTTGAAGAAAAGTGTCCCCCTAGGGAACTGGAAAGGAGTTAGCTTAAAGAGACCCATTTAAAAAAAGTCTTTATTGTTGAAAGTCACTCCTCCAGCTCGCAAATCTGCATTACATAGGCTCTCTTCCCCCCCCGCCCCCCATTAACTTTTTCCAGCCTGCTCTTGTTCCTCCTCCCCCCTCCCCTGCACCCCCTATACCTAAGCCCTCTCCACCCCAATCTCTGTGTCCATGGGCTATGCATATGCATGCAAGTTCATTGGTTGAGCTCTTACCATCCACCCTCCCCTGCCTTCCCTCTGAGGTTTAACTCTCTGCTCATGCTCCTATGACTCTGGGCTTATTTTTGATCATTGGATTATTTTGATCATTGGGTTCATTAGATGACGCATATGATCATGTGATACTTATCTTTCTCTGACTAGCTTATTTCGTTCGGCATAATACTCTCCAGTTCCATTCATGAGTTCTTTTTTATTGCCATGTAGTATTCCATTGTGTAAGTGTACCATAGTGGGGGTTTTTTTATATCCACTCATCTGATGGGCACTTAGACTGTTTAAAAGCTCAATAGTTCTTTCGGATTTGATGTTTATCTTAAAAGTTTTTTAGTAACTTATTTTCAGTTGTAGTATGTTTGTTCTTATTTACAGAGGATGGAAATGACTAAGAAGCTAATTTGAGCTTCAAGAAGAGGCGCCACATTTGCTCTGCGGTGATGCCTGGCTACCCGCCCAGGGGCCAGTCCAAGTTGAGGAACGTGGACTTGGGGCCAGTTCTTGACGTAATTGTTACAAAGCGATTTTCTAAAAGCCCAGCTCTGACTGTTGTCTGTTGTTTTCTCATTCAGTCCGAACTCTAAATGACTCAAAAGACGCAAAGTAATCTAAGGAGAGCCTCCCCTACTGCCAGCCCTTCAATGCCGCCTCTAAAGAATTAACAGAAAGAAAAACTTGAGTGCAATCTTTGACCTTACCCCAACCACTAGAAATTTAACATCTCCATTGGGATGATTTCGCACCTCCCCAGTATGTAAAATCTAGTTAAAAACAAATTACTAATAAATACAAATTGATTGCAAATGCAAATTTAGCCCATCCACCGAAGTTATCTTGCTCTATGACCCCAGTGGAAACAACAGATTTTGATTGAGTGTAAACACAGGCACGGGACAAGGCTTACAAGTCTGAGGAAACGTGTCTTTAACGTGTTTAACAGGACATGCTCCAGCTGGGCTCTGACACGTGGTCTCTTAGCATGGGGCTTCAGAGACCCATCAGGCCTAGGACAGACCCTCACTCGGTGGGCTGATGGAGTTTTCCCATCGCAAATCATTTCCCTTTAAAGGTGGGTGGATGGGGAGAATAGCAGCTTAGATGACTTACTGAGCTTTACTAGTCTACTCTTGGGTGGGACCTTTAGTTGCTCTGATTCCTCTACTTGTGCTAGAAAGATCAGGGTTTCTTTTCCCTCATATTCACAACTGAAATACTAGGTTAATGTGGATTTTGTAATCAAAGAAAACATGATAATTTCTTTTTTTTAAAATATGTTTTATTGATATTTTACAGAGAGGAAGGGAGAAAGAGAGAGAGAGAGAGCTAGAAACGTCAATGAGAGAGAAACATCGACCAGCTGCCTCTTGCACACCCCCTACTGGAGATGTGCCCACAACCAATGTACATGCCCTTGACCGGAATCGAACCTGGGACCTTTCAGACCGCAGACTGACGCTCTACCACTGAGCCAAACCGGTTTCGGCAAAACATGATAATTTCAAGAGAAGCATCAAAAGTGCTTTGTTCAAAGTAATGTCCATCGCTAGCAACACATTTCCCCCCATCTTTCAGGTAATTTGTGGATACCGTCCCAATAGGACTTTTCTTGTTTTGAGGCAAACCATTCAGAGACCCAGTTTTCCACTTCTTCATACGTTTTGAAGTGCTGCTCAGAAAGTGCGTGTGCCATCGACCAGAACAAGTGGTAATCTGAAGGAGCAAGGTCTGGTGAATACAGCATGTGTGTTAATACTTCCCAGGCAAGATCTTTTAACGTGTCTTTAACTGGTTTTGAAGTGTGTGATGGTGTGTCATCATGAAGCAAAATTACTTTGCTGTGTCTTCTGGCCCATTCTGGCTGTTTTATGATCAAAGCGTGGTTGAAATTATTTGTTGTTTGTAGGTGACAATATTAACTGTTTCCCCTGGTTTTAAAAGCTCATAATACACCACACCTTCCTGATCCCACTAAAAGCAGAGCATTGTCTTCTTTCCAAATCCATTTGGCTTTGCAGTCAATGTTGATGGTTGACCTGGATCAACCCATGATTTTGTGTTTGGGATTCTCAACATAAATCCACTTTTCATCACCAGTCACAATTCTATGCAAAAAAACTTTCCTTCGTGCTGTTGAAGCAACATTTTACTGATGACATTTTGGTTTTCCATTTGTCTTTTGTTCAGTTGATGTGTCACCCATTTTACTTCAAGATCTTTCCCATTGCTTGTAAACAATTGGATTTTTTTTTCTGAGCAATGTTTAATTTTTCTGCAAGTTGTTTTTGAGTTTGATACCCATCTTCATCCAATAATGCTTATAATTGTTGGTCTTCAAATTTTTTGTTGACCTGGATGTTGTCTTTCACATGGAAATCATCCCTTTTAAAGCATTTAAAACAGTGTTCCCAAGTATCTTGAGATGGAGCATGTTCACCATAAGCTTCCCAAAGTATAGGATAACTTTCAGCAGCACTTTTCTTCAAAATAATGAATTAAAACTTCCCGCAAATGCTTTTTTTTGGGGGGGGCAAAAAATTCGGCATTTTTTAAGTATAAAAATATCTATGATGTTAACACCTTCAGAAAATTTGACATATGAAGTTTTGAAGCTTGTTGTCAATGCAACAAAATAGCATACATGTCAAATTGCATATATATCAACATATGTGTAACTACATCTATTGAAAATAAATCTGCATTATTAATCAGTACATCCAAGTACATGAATGGAAGGTTGAATCCAGGATTGCCTTTGAAGTGTTTGGGGAAAGTCTTTCCAGGTTCCTTTCAATAGCACCAAACACTGTGTGGGAAAATAGTCTGTTTCCTGACATTAATGTTTGCATTTAAGGCATTGGTGGTAAATCAGCAAATTCAGGATTATGTGGGGTTTTGTTGTTTGTTTTAGAAGATCAGACAAGATTCTTCACCTGTTTTTCTTGTTATGTCTCCTGATAGAAATCCATTCATAATTGGCAAGCTTCTTAGAATATGTGCAGGTAAACTTTATTATTATAATTGAGTTGGAGCTATTTTGAATTTTAGGAACAATTATTACTATTTAGCTTCAAATCAAAACTCTGGGCCAGTACTTTCTTTTTGCTCCGTGGGCCAGATAGAACAGCCGAACGGGCTGGATCCGGCCTGCGGGGCCGTAGTTTGCCCAGGGCTGTTTTAAGCACTCAGTAAATATTAGGTAAATTTTTAAAAAAGTGCATGTTATGCAATATTCATTTTTGCTATAATATGAGTTCCATTTAATAAAGACATTATTACAAAATGGTCTGGCTCCAGGTCTTTCACAGAATGCAAGCTCACCAGGTGTTAAATTTGCATCTTAATTATCCAATTGATAGCTACAGTGGTGTATGCTTTTCCTGACTTATTATCTATACAATAGTCCCCCCTTAGGCGTCTCACTGAATAAAACTGGCCAATCATCTGAGCATGTCTCCTCTACAGTGAGCACAATTGTGACTTGGAAAAAGCCTTTCAGTAAAATAACACTCCCCCCACCCCCCCTAACTGTTTTGCCTTTGCAGTCATCTAACAACTTTGAAGCAGATTAATCCATTAAAAGGTGAATTCCTAGTGGTTAGTAATGGCCGGTAGAGTCTAATCAGATACAGGAGAGCCTTCAAGAAGTGCTATAAGATAATTAAAACATAAAGGTTATGCAAAAGTAGCAAATCAATAGAGACAGTAAACATGGCTTATCAACAGTCGTGAGAACATTTTTTCAATTCTAAAATGTAAATGGACTTGGGCTAGAGCACGCGGCTAGGATGACAGATAGGATCCTGGTAACGGTTTAATTAACTCCAGTTTCCTGCATGTTAAAGGTTGCCTCAGCCCACTGGCTCATGTAACAAACCCTCTTAGGATTTCGTTAGCTGGTGTCTGATCTGAAGACCCGGCAGCCTCTCTCACTTACAGGACAACATTTTGCCCTCCTCCTCTGGAGTCCTTATCAAAACACAGCCCTCTGCTGTCTCTATAAATACACAGATATTTTTAATTTCAGTTAAAATGGTTTGACTTTGTAATCAAGGTAAAAGAGACACACACATACACTGCCTAAGTAATGAGAAGAGTTTACTAGGAAGAATTGCATAATTAAAATGATATATTAAAATTCACGTGTGTAGAATTATAGAAAAACCACTGCAGGTCTGCAGATGAGTCGATGGCTATTTTTAATTCTTCTGTAACACAGACTACTTTTCAATTAGCCGCAGAGGTGTGCCACTTGGTTGGTTCAATCCACTGAGAGGGATAAGAAGGAATATTTAATATGAATGCATATTTGAAACGCCTACTCTGAGCAGCCCCAGTGACGATCAGGTGTTTACTGTTTTTAGCTAGTCCTTTTCAAAGGGATGTGTCCAGTATTTTGCTTGCCATCATGAATTAAGTTAAAACTATAGCAAAAGATGAAGGTAAGCTTCGTTTGAAGAATTACAATATTAAAAAAATATATATCTCTGTGAGGGCCACATGTGAGGTAAAAAAAAAAATCCTTTTCAACCTGGTAGAATTAGGTTTCACACAATTAACTTTATCATTGGTAAACAAAGGAGTTATTTAACCTCTGCCCTTGCAGAAGCTCTTGATATTTTGCTTAGAAAAAGGCAAGAAACCTATTATGGGTAATTTATTCCTTTTGTTAAAAGGTTATTCTTGAAGACTGTGATCTAGAAAGACATCATAGATAACCAGTGTGTGTGTGTGTTTTTCCAGAAAGTTTTAAATTCTTTATTGAATTTATGGAAGTGACACTGGTTAATAAAATTATATAGGTTTCAGAGGCGTAATTCTATAATATACCATCTGTATATTGTATTCTGTGTTCACCCTGAGTCAAGTCTCTTTCCATCCCATTTATTTCCTCTGGTAATCATCGTACTGTTGTCTGTGTCTACGAGTTTTTATTTATTTATTTTTTATTTTTCTTAATCCCTTCACCTTTTTCACCCAGTCCCCTCCCCTCTGGCATCTGTCAGTCTGTCCTGTGTATCTATGAGTCTGTTTCTATTTTGTTTGTTAGTTTGTTTTGTTCAGTAGATTCCACATATAAATTAAATCATAAATCTTTCAGTGACTGGCTGGTTTCACTTAGCATAATGCTCTCCAGGTCCATCCAGGCTGTCGCAAAAGTTAATAAAGACTTATTTACTCCACCATTAAAGAAGCTGCTTACTATTATATGATACTCATTAGTGTCATGAACAGGAGACTTCTTCTGTTGTTCCCATGGGGAAGATTATCAAGCTGTCGGTAAAGGCCTCATTTTCTTTAAATTAGAAATCACCGAGGTAGAGGATATTAAAAGCAAGTGCAGTCATGCCCCCGTATTGCAGGATGAGCTAGAGGTAAGCACGCTGCTTATCTTTTGAAATGAAATGTTGTGAATGCCCACTACCTGTGATTTTAAAAATGTCTCTCTCTTGCAACACTTCAAGTTTCCTCCTGAAGCAGGAATCTAAGCCTGTCCTTTTAAACAATGATTTTTTCCGAGGAAGAAATTTAACACTCCCCAGCTTGTAACATCCGTTTTTCAATAAATCCATACTTTCTCTGCCCTCCGCCATGCTATCGGTCATCCACATCCCAGAGGAAAAGCTTCAGGCTTGGGGTTAAATTAAGGTCCTATCTCCCGTGATCGTCTAAGAAGCTGTCCATATCCTCAAACAAACTTATCTGCATTAGCTACAGCCATACCGCTCCCCGCCAAGCAGAGATGCTGTTGTTTTTTTTTATTCCATTTATGTCAGTGGTAAGATTACTACTTGCCAGTTGAAAATTAAAAGAAAAGCCACAATTACATTTCATTATAAATTGTAAATAGGTTGAAATTCAATCATCTCACTCTGTGATGCTGAAATCAACATGGGATACGACTGTCCTATGATCTTTCTTTAAAAAAAAACACACACACAGATCTAATGAGATGCTTGTCTTCACATTTCTCAAAATAATATTGTTATACTGCTTCATACTATGTTTTATTGTCAGTTTGGTGATACTGCTTCTGCTCATTTGGGATAAGCATAGCTTCTGAAAAGACCATTTCCCCCCATAGCTTCTTAACAAATATAAAATAGAAAAACAAATCCAATATAGTTTTTATGAAACAGAAGAATTGGTGTCAAAGCCAAAGATAACTAGATTCCACATTAAAGACACACACACACACACACACACACATACACACACACACACACACACACACACACACACTTTTTTAAAGAACTTAAACCAAAACTATTTAAATGTACTTTGTAGATAATATTATATACTACATTTGGCTTCATCACCTTTAGTAAGCCAATATGATTAGGAGTTAAACTAAGCTCAATTTCCAAACTGAAGTCAACAATAATTTGCTGTGAAATCTCTGAGCTGAGCTGTAGAGGAAGGCATGGCAGAGAAAACTCTGACCAGGATGAGGCTAGCATATCCTTATACACCAGCAAACCACAGAGAGAGGAAACAGAGGGGAGGGATATGTTGTATTGTATGTCTAGCCACCAAATTCATCAACTTATACATCCAATAACTATATGTTACGTAGCTAACATGTACAGGCACCATGGAGATATATGAGTTAACACAACAAAGTTAATGTCCTCACAGAGTTTATATTCTTATATTCTAGTGGGAGAAGACACGTAACTATATAGTATTTGCCTGATGATGGTTAGTGCTTTGGAGAAAAGGGAGGTAGGGGAGGGTGCTGTTTTGTTTAAGGTGCTCAGGAAAGTTCTCACAAGTTAGGTAACATCTGAGCAGAGATCCGAAGGGAGTGAGGGGGTAGGCCGTGTGGATACATAGGGGAAGAGCATTGCAAACAGAGAAAACAGCAAGTACAAAAGCCCTGGGGAGAGTGCCCAGAAGAGTGGAGATGTCAATGTGGCTGGATTAGGGGAAAATGATAGGAGGTGAAGGCAGAAAGGCTTGCGGTGGGCTGTGAGATAATCTGTGGGTGTGCTTGGGCTATATCCGATAGTACCTTGAAAGCCATTATAATGGACCAAATGGTGGAACCGCTGGTGGAACGATGGGTCGCTATGATGTGCACTGGCCACCAGGGGGCAGACGCTTAAGGCAGGAGCTACTCCCAGCCCTCAGGCCCCAGGCCAGCCAAGACAGGTGCCAGTGTCCCGCCTCCCCCCAATTGCCTCTTCTGGTCTCCTCACTGATTGGCCCTGCAGCCCAAACATGGCACTCACTCAGTGCAGTGAGAGCACCGTGACCATCGCTACAGGCCATAGCTCTCTAGAACGTGTGCCACCCACACCAGCAACTAGACGCTGCATACTACAGCTGGCTGCACCATCCCACAATATATATATATGTTTTGCCAACAGCCCGCGCACACACACACACACACACACACACACACACACACAAAAAGGTTTTCTCTTGTCATTAGCTCCATAAATGCAATTAAGGGCAGTGTATCTGATAAATCCTATCCAAATGAATATCCGGTATTTTGAAGGTTCTACTTTTGGAAATGAGCAGTGTGCTAACACAATCACTCGTTGGGATGATCTATCTATTATATCAAATGATAATCCTAATGCTGTTAATAAGAAAATAGCAATGTTAAGCATAATTGTGCTGGATCTGCAAAATATTTTTGGACTTACTCTTCATAGTATGACAACAGCAGGCTTTTAGATCATTGGTTAAACAACTTCTCCCTACTTTTTTTCTCTCCCTTGAGTTAATACCATCTAAGTACACAGATGAAATGACTCTAAGCATAGTCAGAGGAAACAGTTGAATAATTAGTCAGACATCTGAGGCTTTGTATTTTAGCCTGATGCTCATAAAAAAAAAAACCTGAAAAACAAATATCAGAAAACTGACTAGTTGTTAAAATGGTTCTGTCAATTCCCGCCTGTTAACAATCTCCCATTTCTCTCCAAAGCTGATGCTGTTCTTACCGGTTTCTTCTCTGCTCACTTTCTTCCATTTCCAGACAGCCAGACATCCCTCACCCCTTCCCTGCTATTATCAACTCTATTAATGGAAATTTGCATTAGTGGGGAAGTTCTCATTCTCCAAACTATTTTTATTAATTTAGTGTAAATGTTAATTTAATATCATTCCCCAAACTTTTCCTGTTTGATGTCAAGAAGTCACTGGTTTGCTACTCAAAACAGCACTTAATGTCAATTATTGTAATCAGGCTTTCATTTGAACTGAAATTTTTAAGTGAAAATGATTTCAGTATGTCTTTAAACTTTCTCAGTAATGAATTAAGCAGATTATAAAAGACAATTCTTTAAACTTTTTATTATTTTAAAGAACTGGAGATGGCTACTGGGGTTTTCTAACTGATCAAAACTACATCAAGAACTTAAATAATGTGGTCTTTTAAAGGATGAACCATTTGATCATCTTGACTATTTCCTCGGTTCTCCTTTGTCAGCATTCTTTCCAAATCTCTATGCTTTGTATATGAAAACGAGGGCCCGAGGCACGAAACTCATGCAAGGGGCTCAGCTCTCACAGCCCCAGTGGTTTACCTCAGCCCTTGCAGCCTCAGCTTCATCCAGAAGGATGTCTGAAAAGTTGTTCGACTGTCTGGTCTAATTAGCATATTATACTTTTTATTATTATAAACTAGAGGCCCGGTGCACAAAATTTGAGCATGGGGGAGGGGTGCATGGTCCCTCAACCCAGCCTGCACCCTCTCTCAATCTGGACCCCTCCGGGGATGTTTGACTTCCATAAACTCTTCCAATCTGCATTGCAGCAACATGTGTGCAAAAGCAAATTTGGGGTAATGGAATCTGTTACCTTTCTAGTTACGCCATCTCAGTATCAAGTAATACACTGTCATGAGTGACTGTAATAGCTCTGCTTTAGAAAACTGCATAACCTTGTAGATTTAATTTCTAGTATATAAAAACATACACAATGCAATAAATACTATAGTCAATAACATTGTAGTAGCTATGTATGGTGCCAGGTGGGTACTTGAAATATTGAGGGGATCAATTTGTAAAATATATGACTGTATATCTGAAACTAAAACAAATAATCTTGAACATAAACTGCAATTGAAAAATAAAATATAAAAAGAAAAATGCCTAACCTACTAGACTTAATTTTTACTATATCAAAACCATACACAATGCAGAGGCAATTATCTTGCTATTAGCAACAAAATGTATATGAAAGAGAGTTTGTCACTTACTTGTCCTTTTTCTCATGGTGTTCATTGTCACAAGAAACCTGTCACTGAAATTACCACCTCATATTATGTATTGACTATTACATTTTCTGCTTCAAGTACAATTTTTCCCAGCCTGGCCATTTCATCCTCTTTATCTACTTTTTATTATTAAGAAACACACAAACGCTGTAGTTTTTACAGCTGTTGCCCTGGGTACTTTTAGTTATTATTTCTAACTGGAAAAAGCTTTGTCTTCTGAGGTGTGTGGGTTTTTTGTTTTTGTTTTTGGTTTTTTTTTTGCACTGTTTCCTCATAGGGTATTCAATGACTCAGAAATGCTAATAACACAATTTAAAGCATGTTCACTTATAAGTGATAAACCTTTTTCATTTTTATGAAATGCCATTTCATGATGCCATCAAGTAATCAAGCAGAAAACTGGACAGGATGGAGACTATCATCAAAGAACTTAGGGTGCTAGCAGCGTCCTAAGCTTGGGAAGCCATAGCAGATGACACTAATTAGAATATTCCAAATGAGTGCTGCAGATTGTAACTATGGGTTTAAGAAAGGACAATTCAAGGAGTATTAGAGCAATCAGGTGCAACCTCAAGGGAGTGAAATTTGGCTCAGTGGATAGAGCGTCGGCCTGCGGACTGGAGGTTCCTGCGTTCAATTCCAGTCAAGGGCATGTACCTTGGTTGCGTGCACATCCCCAGTAGGGTGTGTGCAAGAGGCAGCTGATCGATGATTCTCTCTCATTGATGTTTCTAACTCTATCCCTCTCTCTTCCTCTCTGTAAAAAAAAATCAATAAAATATATATATATTTAAAAATTGAATATCATATCTTTCCTCCTTTTCTCTCCACATTGGGTAAAAGGAAAGTCTTCATTGGGCTGGCCTCTCCAATTTTAAAATTCGGACAAAAAGTCATTGTAATTTCAGATTTTATTTGGCCCCAATTCATTTGCTGTACAGAGGATACAGTAATGACAGATTTTAATGTTCAGTATAATATTACTTATTCCCAGTCTAATTTTATAGAAGATAAGAGAACTGAAGAAAATAGCTGGGATTCCAGGAAGCAATGCTGATCCCCCATGTGCCTGTGATTAGAGTAAAATTCATAGTGTACCGTAGAGAGTTCAATGTCAGCTAAACTGAGCTGCACTTGAGAGTGGTTTGACTTGAAAACTAGGGAGTTGTTTCCCAGAGACTTCCCATGGGAAAGGTCAGCCAATCACAATAATTAGGAATTGTTTTGTATTAGCCTCATTCAGCTTGAAAAGGCCAATAAACAGTTACAACTGCAAAAGTACAGTTTCTATATAGAGACTATCAATCTTAGACCAGCGTTCTTACAAAATGGAAATCATTTTCAGGTTTTGAGTCTTAATTATGCTTATCCTCACTTGCTCTACAGAAATATATTTCACAATGTTTTTTATATTCACCATTAACAAAATGAAAGCTTTTGAAAACCAGACTCTCTACAATGGATTAATCATGCTAAATACACAAACACTCAGAGAGAACAATACTTGTGAAAGCTCAAGCATTTCAGATGCTGTTTTGGAAAATAGGGAATCTTACTTTTCATTGGCATCCATCTAAATGATTCTATTCTTTGCTAAAAGCAATTTTCTGCTGAGCTTATATGTGTATGTGCAACTGTTTAGCAATAACATAAATTGCAGGGCTTTACTTTTTGCAGCCAAAAAAGAAAAAAAAGAAAAAAGAAACCAATTCCAAAAAACCAAACCAAACCAAAAAGCAGCTGTTGGGAAACTTGAATAGTTACAGATTGAGTGTGGGTGAAAGGGGCAGTGGAGACTTAAGGATCTCCTGACACGCAAACTCAGTGCTTTCACTCTTACTCTCACCTTATTTGGAATACCGCCGCCCCCCCATGTTACTTTCTCTCAACTTCTGTTTGCCTGCTTTACATGTTTTATTTAATTACTAGAGACCCAGTGCACAAAAATTCATGCACTCAGGGCAGGAGGAAGGGGGCGTCCCTTAGCCCGGCCTGTGCCCTCTCACAGTGTGGGACCTCTCAAGGATGTTCATCTGCTGGCTTAGGTCTGCTCCCCAGAGGACTGGGCCTAAATTGGCAGGCAGACATCCCTCTGACAGCCAAGGAGCCCTTTGGGGATGTCCAACAGCTAAGCCTTCAGTTGGACATCCTTAGCACTACAGAGGCGGCAGGAAAGGCTTCAGCCACCTCCCCTGTTCTCACAGCCATCAGCCTGGCTTGTGGCTGAGCGGCACTCCCCCTGTGGGAGCACACTGACCACCAGGGGGCAACTTCTGCACTGAGCATCTGCCCCCTGGTGGTCAGTGCACATCATAGAGAGCGGCTGTTTCTGGTCATTCTGCCTTTAGGGTCAATTCAATTTGCAGATTATCCTTTTATTATATATGATTGTTGCTCCCAAATAGAAGTCAGAAGTATCTGGTTTGTTCACGTTTTAATCCTCAAATCTAGAAGGGTCCCGACACTCAGTAGCAGCTCAATAAATATTTACTAAATGAGAAAGGAAGACCCTGCTTATTTTTCCTGCAAGAGCCATTTTTTTGGAAAAAAAAAATGCTCAAGTCTTCATTGCATCTACATATATTAGAAGTGTGAATATATAGGTAGTTAGTGTTTTTAACAGTTTTCACCTACAGCCACAGGAATCATCGGGAAATTGATGGGCCCACCAAGGTAACAACTGTGCAACATCACTGAGACAACAGAAGGGGTTTGAAATATGAAGTGAGAGCAGAAATAGCAGGTCAAGTCTGAGATGGAGTGGACAGAATTCCTTCAAATGTGAGTTTTCTCTCTCTCCCCTCTCTCCTATCTTCTCCTGGCCTCTGTGGGCCTTACTAAAGCAAGCGTGCTTCGTTGCTTAGGTTTTTGTCTCCCTCTCTAAAGACTTGATTTACTTTGCTCTCCAATCCATATGGCAGGTAACATGCCACTGATATCGTCTAGTCCCACCACCCATCAAATAGATTTGATTCATTTAGGTCCAATTTCAATGTTTTCAGGGAATAATTCTTATTGGCTCAGACTGGATCAGTTGGCTACCTGGGAAAGAGAAGCTCTATTCAAGAGTTATATTGTATTAACATTAGGATGAATAATTTGTCATCTAAATTGAGTGCAAAAATAATTGTAATTATTTACTTTCTGAAATATGGTTTAATTGTCCACAAATTGGTTTTATTGTAGTGGTACCCTCGTAGCAATCCTAGTCAAAACTATCCCTCCAAATTTCTTTCCAAAATAAAATATATCTGCATACAATAAAGTAAAAAATAAAAATAAATTATTTATGTCCATTATCTGAACACTAAAAAATGACCATATGGCTATAAGATTTAGTAATAGCAGACACTCAATAAATATTTGATGGCTATAAAGGGATGAAGAGGACTTGAGAATTTCAATGAGCTTTTATTTCTCTGAGCTGACAACACAAGAAATTCAACAAGTGTTATCAATTTCTTTGGTTATGAAGTCAGTGAGTTAAAAACATTATTTTAAGAAGAAAATTAGAAAGGTTTCTAATACTCTGTTGCCTTTCCAGAAGCTATATAATAAATTTAACTAGCTTAGAACTGAACTTTCACAAGTGGAGAGAGCCAACTATTGGAAACTGGCTTCAATTATATGTATGCAGGTGGTTTTATAATTCAGAATATTACCCATGTGATAGAATGTAGTAAAATAAGAACTTTAATGACACAATTGCTTTTAATGTGACTACTGATTTAACTAATTTAAAATGTTTGGCTCTTGGTCTAAATAAATTTTGCTGCTATAGAAAAACACAGGGGAAACAAGCTCCAAATAGAAATAGAAAAATCCTCCAAGCTTAATTTTACCTGCTCTACACATAACCCTATTGGTAATAGGATCTTCTTTCTCTTACAAACTGTGTTATTTAAAATGTTTAAAGATCATCAGTGGTATGCTAAAATAAAAAAACAAAAAATAAAAACAAAACAGAGCTCCAAAGTATCAAGTATTCCTAAATAATGGTCTAGAAAATAATTCAATTACAACATATTTTAATATAATCAGCTTGTATAAAAGCATATATTAAAATAGACAATCTATCTCATTAACAGTCAGCAGGCATCTTGTTCAGCTGGAACTGAACTTATTTCAGACTCACACACACAGAAATCTCAGATTACAGATATATGAGCACAAAAGAAATTAAATAGAATACATTTTATAAGTGTTTAAGGTGTTAAGATTATTTTATTTTGGTGTGTACATCTGTATATTTTTATGACTTACTGTGTCACTGCCTTTTCAAATTTGAGTAAATTATCATTTTGCAAACTGTAATTACATTGGCTCTTGCTTGATGATTATGCTTTGTACTACCGAGCCAATATTAATCAAGATTTCCTACATTTATATCTCATTCCCTGTATGTCATGTTACTGCTTACGTGCTTTGGATAATTATACTCTTCTATTGCCTTTATTATGTAGTTGGATACTGCTCCCTTAGTCCCACAGCTTTCATCCATCTTACAGTATTCAGATCCTGGTTTAAAATTCCTTTTATTCCTTCTGGCCAATACTTGTTTTTAAACCGAGTGATACTTTCACCTTTCTGTCCACCATTCTTCTTACTCATCAAAAGCAGATTGCATTTTGCTGCAGAAGAAAGATGTGTTCAATAAAACTTTGCCAAGAAGATGGTTATTGATATGTCTTTGAAAGGCAGCTGTATTGCTTATGGACCACTGGGGACTGAAGTAGTGAGACTTAAATTGCTTGTGGTACCAGGCAAAAGCAAATCGGTTTCTTTGCAACTTAAAAATCTGAAATAAAGTAGTCTCTCTTGTCTTTCTCACATTTAAGAATTGCAAGTAAAGAAAAGGCCCTTGGAGAAAGCCTAAAGAATTAGAAAAATTCCACCCATCAGTGCACTGAAATATTTTATGGTCATAGTCTCAAGAATATAATCAGAGCTAGAGCCAATATAGTAAAATAATTTACAGTTGATTTTAAGTCTTTTAAAAATTCCCCTAAAGGTATCTTTGCAATATATCATACCCATTTAAAATCCTTAGACTATAGTAGATTTCTATAACATATATATGTTTTATTTTAAGAATAATTCATTCAATTGTGTCACTAACTTGGGCATGAATTGTTTGAGATCTAAGGATGCCATGTGTAAGTATGTGACTAATGTAAAGTGAGTAACTTCAAAATACAATAGGAACTCCCAGCTGGTCCATTGAAAACATACACATATCAACAAACACAAATGATGCTTTGGAGAGGAAACAATTGAACTGCCAGGACATTCCCTTTTATAAGTGGGAATTTTAAAACATGCTTTTGCAAATAGCACTTATAGAAATGTTCTTTGGGTGGCCCAGTATGAGATATAAAAATGGTTTTTCTAAAGCTTCCCTGAACAGCTTTCTTGTTCAAGTTGAAAAACATTCTTGGCATTTTATATTACTTCATAATCCCTAATGAATGAATTGCCAGCTCAAATTAGACAGTGTTTAGTGTGAACCAATCCAAACTGTTCATTTTCAACCATTAGAGATTTGTTTTCACTCTCTACTCTCCTCTTCTCTCCTAAACAAAGTTATTCTGTTAACCTAGAATAACGTATGTGTGATTTTTTTAAACATAATTTTCATAATTGTCATCAATAAGAAAATAAACCTTTCTGCAGAAGCTACTATCTTTACATTTTAGTCCTCTGTGCTACAACCATGGGAAGATATAAAGCATATATGCTCATGTCCTCAAGGAGTTTTCCTTAATTGCTGGGAGCTATGCTCTTAAATCTACGATTGCCTTCATATTCTCCCCATTACACTACTTTCTGGAATGTCAACAGACACACAAATGCAAAGTTCTTGGCAAAGTGATATATACTTACAAATCTCCCTTCAATCCCCTTTCCAAATCTCAATGCACACACACAGGAAATGCAAACGGACCCAGCAGAGAGTAAAAGCAGGGAAGTTTTTAAGATTGAACTTTGAGTGTGCTCCCCCACAGACATCCATATCCTCTGCAGCGAATTAAAGCCTGGTTGTCTTAAGGTGCTTGTGAACAACCTCTGTCCAGTCATTTCATGATGGACAACCAAGCTGTGCCAACAAATAGGCCAAACTTAATATAAAAACAATAATAATTTTAAAACTTGTGCAGAGATGTCATTGGCCACATAGTTCGTGTGAGATAAATGTCACAGGTCTAGAATAAGCAAGTTACTAAATAAATAAAAAACGCAAACAACCAACAAGAACAATAACTTTGGTATATAATTCAGAGTCTACAGTAAGTAGCATGTATTATTTAAAATATACAGTTTTTAACAAAAAAATAAGCCATATAAAGAATTAGTAAAATATGACTCAGAGGAAACACACACACACACACACACACACACACACACACACAAAAAAAAAAAAGCAATAGATCATTCTAATTATCCAGAGCTGTTGGATTTAGCAGACAAAGGCTCAAAGTGGCCATTATATATACAAATAACTCAAATAAATCACATTCAAAGAAATAAAGGAAAGCATGACAATAAATCAACAAATAGATAATCTTGAGAAGATAAAAATAATTGTTATAAAAACCAAATGGAAATTGGCATTGACAAATGCAATTAATAAAATTAAAAATGAAGTAGAGGAACTCAAAAGGAGATGGGAAATGGAAGGAAAGCGAAACCATAAACTAAAAGATAAATAGAAATGAATACATTTAAAGAATAGAGAGAAAAGATTGAAGAAATATAAGATCCTCAAAGAAATGTAGAATAACATCAAATGTACTAATGTATGTGGCCAGGAGAGGAGATAGAGAGATAGAGATAGGAAAAAAAAATTTTTTAAGAGATAGTGGCCAACTTCACAAATGTGAAATATGACCCATATATCCAAAAAGTTGCACAAATTCAAAGTAAAATAAGTCAAAGAAATCTATAACTAGGCATTTCATACTTTTGAAAGTAAACAACAACAAAGAAGTGTAAAAGCAGCAAGAGAAAAACAATTGATCATGTACAGAAGAACAGCATTTTCAAAGTAGTGAAAGAGAAACATTTCAATCAAGGATTCTATCCCTGAATAGACACTTCTTCAAAAAGGACATAAGATGGCAAGTAGATTTTTGAAATAATACTCAAAGTCACTATCAGAATGATGCAAATTCAAACTATAATGAGGTATCATCTCATACTTGTCAGAATGGACACTCTCAATAAATCAACAAAAAGCAAGTGCTGGCGAGGATGTGAAGAAAAGGGAACACTCTTGCACTATTGTTGGGGATGCAGACTGGTTCAGCCACTGTGGAAAACAGTATGGGGTTTACTCAACAAGTTAAAATGGGAACTGCCTTTTGACCCAGATATCCCACTTCTTGAAATATCTTCTAAGAATCCCAAAACACCAATCAAAAAGAATATAGACACCCTTATACTCACAACAGTGTTATTTGCAATAGCCAACATCTGGAAAGAGCCCAAGTGCTCATCAGCAGATGAGTGGCTAAAAATACGATGGTATATTTCAACAATGGAATACTACACGACTGTAAAAGGGAAGGAACTCTTAATCTTCACAACATCATGGATGAGACTGCAGAGTATTATGCTAAGTGAAATAAGCCAGAGAAAGACAAATAGTATATGATCTCACTAATATGTGAAATCCAATGATCAAAATAAACTGACCAACAAAAATAGAACCAGAGGCATAAAAAAAAATACATGGAACAGACTGACAAATGTCAGAGGGGAAGTGGAGCGGGGCTGTATAAAGAAGGTGAAGGAATTAGTGCATATGTGCATAGCCCATGGGTACAGACAATAGTGTGGTGAAGGCCAAGAGGCCTGGGTGCAGGTGGGCAAAGGGGAGGGAATGGGGGATATCTGCAAAAATAGTGTCAACAATAAAAAATAAAATAAGAGACTGAAAATTCACAAAAGATGACAAGACAGGAATTTAAGCATACCACTAAAGGAAGTAATCAAACTACCAATGAAGAGAAGAAATAAGCGAGAGGGCCGAAACCGGTTTGGCTCAGTGGTAGAGCGTTGGTCTGCGGACTGAAAGGTCCCGGGTTCGATTCCGGTCAAGGGCATGTACCTTGGTTGCAGGCACATCCCCAGTAGGGGGTGTGCAGGAGGCAGCTGGTCGATGTTTCTCTCTCATTGACGTTTCTAACTCTCTATCTCTCTCCTTTTCTCTCTGTAAAATATCAATAAAATATATTTTTTTAAAAAAGAAATAAGGGAGAGGTCAACTATAAAGAGCCAGATTAACAAAAGGGTAATGAGAACATAATTATCAATAATTACTAGAGTAGACTACATTCTCCAACCAAAAGACAGAGAGGGGCTGAATGGATAACAAAACAACACTAATTTATATGCTTCCTACATGAAGCTCACTATAGATGTAAGGCACACAGACTGAAAGTGAAAGAATAGATAAAGGTGTTTCATGCAAATGGAAATCAAAAGAAAGGTGTAGTTGCCATATTATATCCCACAAATAGACTTTAAAACAAAGACTGTATTTTAGTTCATTAGGTTCCACATATTAGTGAAATCATATAGTATAAGCAAAATAGAGACAGACACATAGAGAGCAGGCTGACAGCTCAGGGCTGGGATGGGGCAGGGAGGGGGGGATTGGAGGGATTGAGAAGGAAAAAAAAGAACTCATGGACACCAGTGTAGTGATTATGGGGGGTTGGGTGAGTGTAGGTAGAGAAAGGTATAGGGGTGATAAATGGTGGTGGGAAAAAATAAAGAGGAAAACAAAACAATAAAGACTGTATTAAGAGACATAAAGGACATTACATAATGATAAAGAGGTCAATCCAACAAGAGGACATATCATTTGTAAATATTTATGCACCTAACATATATAAAGCAAGTATTAACACGCCTAAAGGGAGAAATAGAAAGCAATACAATAACTGTAGAGGAGACTTTAACACCTCACTTACATCAATAGATACATCATCTAGACAGAAAATCAATTTTAAAAATCAGCCTTAAATGATACAGTAGATAAAAGAACTTAACAGATATGTACATAACATTCCTTTCAAAAGCAGAATACACATTCTTCTGAAGCACATGTGAAACATTCTCCAAATAGATCATGTTAGACCTCAAACAACTCTTAATAAACTTAAGACTAAAATCATATCAAGAATCTTTTCTAAGCATAGTATGAAACTAGAAATCAATGACAAAAGGAAAAATGAAAAATTCACAAACGTATGAAGATTAAACAAGATGCCACTGAACCAATGGATCAATGAAGAAATCAAGAGAGAAATTAACAAAACACCTTGAGAAAAATGAAAATGGCAATCCAACACACCAAAACTTACGGAGCATGAGGAGAAAATGGAACCCCTGTGCACTGTTGGGTGGGATTGTAAAATAGTACAAAGGATCCTCAAAAAATGAAAAATAGAACTAAGATCCAGCAATTCTACTTCTGGGAATATATCCAAAGGTAATGAAACCACTAACTCAAAAACCTCCACTAACTATGCACCCCCATGTTCATTGTAGCATTATTTACAATAGTCAAGACATAGCTATCAACCTAAGCACCCATCAATTTATGACTTGATAAATAAGTTGTGATATATATATTATTCAGCCATAAAAATGAGGAAACCTTACCATTTGTGACAATACAGATAGACCTTAAAGGCATTATAATAAGAGAATTAAGTCAGAGAAAGACAAAGTATATCACTTAGATGAGGAAAAAACAAAACAAAACAAAAACAAAAACACCCTATTACAAAGAACTCATAAAAGAAATCAGACTTGTGGTTACCACAGGTTGGGGCAGCTGTGGGCAAACTACTGCCCGAGGGCCGGATCCGGCCTGTTCGGCTGTTCTATCTGGCCCGCAGAGCTGAAAGAGCAGAGGGTTTTCTTGCTCTCCCCTCCGCTCCTTCACCAGCAGCCCAAGATAAGAGTGCCACCCTGGTCAGGTTGCTTTTGTTCCGGCCCTCCGGTCCAGTTTAAGAACCCATTGTGGCCCTCGAGTCAAAAAGTTTGCCCACCCCCTGGGTTGAGGGGAGGGAATAATTGGAGGAAGATGGTCAAAAGATACAAACTTTCATATAAGGTAAATAAGTACTAGAGTTGTAAGTACACCATGATGACTATAGCTAGCACTGCTCTATGGTATATAGAAAACTTGTTAAGAGAGTAAGGTCTAAGAGTTCTCATCACAAGGAAGAATTTTTTTTTCTTTATTCTTTTTCTGTATCTATGTGGCAGATGTTAGATGAGCCTACTGTGTAGTCCTTTCACCATATATGTAGATTAAACCACATGTGGTAGGCCTTAAACTTATAAAACTAAAAGAAGAAGAAGAAGAAGAAGAAGAAGAAGAAGAAGAAGAAGAAGAAGAAGAAGAAGAAAACTATCAAATAAACAACCTGATTTTACACTTCAAGAAACTTTTAAAAGGCCCAGAATTGGAAGGATGAAAAAAAAAGAAAGAAAAAGAAAAAGACAATAACACAAAAAACCAAGACCAGAGTGAAAATGAATAGAGATTTAAAAGACATAGAAAAGATGGATAAAATGAAGAGCCAGTTGTTTGAAAATACCTAAATAAACAAATAAAAAATACTTCAGGGGGGTTGGGGGAGAGATAGAGAGAGTCAGAGAGAGATGGGGGGGTTATCAAGTAAAATCAGAAATAAAAGATGTTGCAACTCATACTACAGAAATACAAGGGATCATAAAAGACTACTATGAACAGTTAAACAATTATATGCCAAAAAAATTTAAGAAAACCTAGTATAAATGACTGCAACCTATCAATACTGAATCCCGAAGATATAGACAGATTACTAGTGAGGCAATTGAATCAGTAATCAAAAACCTCCCAAAAAACAAAAGTCCAGGATTAGAGACCCTCACTGGTAAATTTTACCAAACATAAAGTGCGTGAATACAAGATCTGAGACCATACAAATCCTAGAAGGTAACATAGGTGGTAAGCTCGTCAACATGGGTCTTGGCAATGATTTTTTGGTTCTGACTTAAAAGGCAATAATAGTAAAAATAAGCGGGACTGCACCAAACTAAAATATTTCTGCACAGTAAAGGTAACAATAAAATGAAAAGGACAATATTTATAAATTATATATCTGATAATGGATTAACATCCAAAGTATATGAAAATCTCACAGTTCAATAGCCAAAAAATGTTTTTACTAAAAAGTTGGTGGATGATCTGAACAGACATTTTTCTAAAGAAAACATACATAGATGACCGATAGGTACATTAAAATATGTTCAAATCACTAATGGTCGGGGAAATGCAAATCAAAACAATGAAATATTACCTCACACCTGTTAGAATGGTTATCACTAAAAGACAAGAAATTACAAGTGGGACCAGAATGCATAAAAAAAGGGAACCCTGTTGATGGAAATGTAAACTGGTGCAGCCACTACGGAAAATATGGAGGTGCCTCAAAAAATTAAAAATAGAACTCTCATATGATCTAGCAATTCCACATCTGGGTGTTTATCTGAACAAATAGAAAACATTAATTTGAAAAGATATATAAACCCCATGTTCACTGCAGCATCTATAACAATAAAAGAGTAATATGCTAATTAGATCAGACATCCGCATGTCCTTCCTTCCTAAGCCAGAGCCGGAGGGAAGACAGCCAGGTCCCAGGTGCCTGCAGGTGGCCCAGGGGAAGCCAGCTTGGTACTGGGTGCTGGAGGGAAGCCGGTGCCGGCAGCTGGAGGAAGGAAGCCTAGTTTTGCATGAATTTTCATGCACTGGGCCTCTAGTTATTTATAAAAGCCAAAATATGAAAACAATCTAAATTTTCTTCAAAGGAAGAATGGATAGAGAGGTTGTGGCATATGAATACAACGCAATACGATTCACACATAAAATGAAATCTCGCCATTTACAACAACTAGGAAGTATCTTAATGGCGTTACACTAAGTGAAGTAAGTTGGACAAAGAAAGACATCTACTATATGAACCAAAACAAATTTTAAAACCATAGAGACAGAATAGATTGTTGTTTGCCAGAGGCTGGGTGTCAGAGGTAGGTGAAGTGAGTGAAGGGTGTCAAAGGTATAGATTTCCCATTATAGAATAAACAAGTTTTGAGGAATAATGTACAGCATAGTGACTATAGTTAATAATACTACTGCATTGCACATTTGAAAGCTGCTGAGGGAGTACATCTTAAAATTCATCATCAGAAAAAAAAATTGGAACTTTGTAGGGGGACAAATGTTAAGAATTATTGTGGTGATCATTTCACAATTTATGCACATATCAAATTGTACATCTGAAATAATATGTCAACAATATCTCAAAATAAAAAATAAATTAGAGATATCAGGTACAAATAAGTATTTTAAGATTTATTGTAAATGTCAAGAGAGAAATGGAGTGGTAGCTGGTAATGGGTGGAGAGCATGGTTTAAAGAGAGATTTTTTTAAATGGGAAAAGAGTAAGATATTTTATTGCTATTGGCAATAATTCAGTAGAGAGGGGAAAATCTAATGATTTCTGCAGCCACTCTCTTTAGCTGGTGCGAGAGGATGGGAGTCTACAACTTTTGGTCAGGCCTGAGCCAAGGAGGAGGACACTTCAACCACATTTGCAGGCGGGTGTGGGTGCAGATGTTGGTAGGACGATGAGCTTTTTTGTTTGCCTTTCATAACTTTTTGCCTCCATCCTGGGGGATAATGATCACTTTTAATGATCATAAAAATCATATTTTTCTCTCTTGACCAATATTAGTAATACTGTCCTCAGAAACCATAGCTTATTATATTGTTATCTTCTTTCATCAATAGACCCTGGGTTCAACCACATTTTTTTCTATGAGCCATATGAGTATACACAGTCTTTGTTTACAGGTTACAATCTTTCAGATGGTTTGGTTAGCCACAGGTGACCATCTGATCGGTAGAATAATGCAATGGCCAATATACTAATAACTGCTAATACTAATAACTAATACTAATACTAATACTAATAACTGCTAATGGTGCTGTGTGATACCAATGTTTTCATATATTTTACCTTATTTAATCTTCAAAAAATATCTGAATGACATATAAAAAATATTTTTTTACTATTGATATTTTACATATCAGAAAGTGAAATGAAAGAAAGAGAGAGAGAGAGAGAGAGAGAGAGAGAGAGAGAGAGAGAGAGAGAGAGAAAACAACTAGTAACTGATGAACCCAGGATTCAAACCCAGATATTCTGAATATCCTGCCCCAGTGGCCCAAATCTCATAATCCCCATTTCCCTGTACAAGCATTCTATGTAGTATAAAAGTAAGTTTTCCAACTTAAGGAACAGTACAATTTATTTATAAGTGTAAGTCTTAGCCTTTAACAAGTTTACCAAAATATGTGAAATAAAAACAACACTGACTGTGGGTGTGTGTGTGGGGGGAGCGGGCACAAGGCGTGTGAGAATGTCAAATGGATGTAGGAACAAGGGCAAATTTTGGTAGATTTTCTGCCCCAATGTACTGTAATGTGTTTATAAGTATTTTAAATTCACCATAGCACAATCATTATAGGACAATTATTACATCGTCCCCAGTAATGGTGTTATATATACTACTTCATATTGTATCAGTAGACTCGTATTCTGATGGTCAAGGTTGCTTTTATTTGATTTTATTGGCATAAAGGATAGATGTAAAGCAGCTCTGTGGGAGGTGGTCTTTACAAGTGGAACCTTAGTACACAGCCCCAGTTCTAATCGTGGAAAAGGAAGCACGTTCTGTGCAAGTGCTCCTGACATTGTGAATTCCTCCCCACAGTGTGGTCACTGCAGAAGCAGAGTAAAGCGATCAGGATCAATCCTTACAGGGCTCGATGGATAAGTCCGTGGGATACAGATTTTGTGTCACAGTATTTTTCTAACTCCCTTCGGTCCTGAGCAGTGGCCATGGTCATCAAATTACTTGCGAAGGGACATTTGACTTTTTAAAAAATATATATTTTATTGATTTTTCACAGAGAGAAAGGGGGAGGGATCGATAGCTAGAAACTCGATGAGAGAGAATCGTAGACCAGCTGCCTTCTGCACACCTCCTACCGGGGATGTGCCCACACCCAATGTACATGCCCTTAACCAGAATCGAACCGGGACCTTTCAGTCCACAGACTGATGCTCTATTCACTGAGCTAAACTGGTTTCAGGGACATTTGACTTTTTAAGGTGAAAAGAGAAATTTAAAAACCATTGTATTTTTTTTCTTCCAGTAAAATTAAGTGCCTGACTTATTAGGTAAGAAGTAATGGGACACGCATATTTAAACAACAGATCCTTAGCACTTACGTTTTTTAAGATCTTTCGCAATAGGGCAGACCTGACAGCGGAGTTTATGCTCCGTGGTTTTTAAATGGCTGGGCTGTCACTCTTTATTTCTCTCTGAGACATCAAGAAACGAGGCACTCCTGATTCCTATACCCTTTAACTTCACCGCAGAAACCTGGTCGGGTGCATTGCAAGTGTGGTATAGATTACTTGAGCTTCAGAAAGGAACCAAAGGGACCAGTGAATTGTGGTTGCTTTAAAAAAAAAAGAGTTGAAAAAAGATCAATAATAAATTATCTTCCTCGGCAGCAGTTTAGGCTCTTTGCACGTCCCCTCCAACATGTAGATGTCATTAGAAATTGATGTAGCTGGGGACTGCCCAGCAAATGTGCATTAGTGGAATAAAAATAACGCACCTTGTCCGAGAGCCTTTCTAGGAGCTGCCGAACCCAGCGAGTTATTTTTATAGTTTAATGAGCGAGGCCCTGGCTTCCACAGGGAGGAGACACAGCAAGTGGATTGCTTCATAATTTACTGCTGTAAAATGATCGGGATTCATGTTGTCTATAAAACATGAAAAACATTCTTCATTCCTTACCAATTAGATCATAGTTACAACTCACAGTTCCTTTGAGCTTAAAAGAAAAAAAAATTTAACTGCTAGACATAAATGAATGCTGTGGTTAAATTAAACCCTTCAACAGCCCAAACAGGCTTGAAAGAAATGCCTTCTGGATGTTATTAACACGCATATTTAAGTGCTATTTTTAAATTTTAACTGCAAGCCACAGCAAGCGCAAATGTTTAGAATAGCTGTTTTGGCATCATAGCATTGCTTTCACATCCTTTTCATCTTTACTAATTCTTTCCAATAATTATTTCACCTTTTATTATTTTATATATTTTTTTAAATTGCAGAGATAGGACTCTTGCCCTGTGGGAATAATTGTGTTTGAGGAAGCAAAGTGCTATTAATGAGGAAGTAAGCTTTGCAGTAAAAAGTTCTCTTCATGTATCATGAAAAGGATGTTGCATTTTCCATGAGTATTCTAAAATTCGCAGGAATTGAGAATCTGAACTCAAATGCTTTATAAAGGTTTAATTTGTTTAAAATTATTAAAAAGTATATTCATTGTGTAAAAATTTAAACATAATTACAAGGAAGACAATAAAATCCACACCTACCAAGCAAAGTAAACTTTGGGTATAAATCTCTCCAATGTTTATACGTCTTGACTTGGTGCCTTGATTGAAAAATCACTTTATTGCACATGTGTAGGTAAATCTATTGCTTGCCTAAGTTCTATCTCTTCATCTACATCTCTATCTTTATGTCAAAGCTTTCACTGTTTTGATGATTTATAATTTCATAGTAAATATTAAAATTAACAGAAATCCTCCAACTTTGTTCTACATTAATATTTTGACTATTTTTACTCCATTATATTTCCTTATAATTTTTAGAATTAACTAATCAAATTCTTTTAAAAATCTGCTGCAATTTTGATTAGTGTTGACTTGTAGATCAATTTTGTGATAATGGAAGTCTTAATACTGAGTATTCTACTTCATTGATATGGTATATCTTTCACTTATGTCTTTAATTTCTCTCAGCAATGTTGTACATATTACTTTTCAGTGTACAAAAATTATATGTACACATATTGATCATTTATTCCTATGTGATGAATGTTAGGCTATTGTGACAGTTTTCTCAATTTCATTTTCCAGTTTGTTGCTAATGTTTAGAAATAAAATAGAACTTTGTATATTGACTTATGTACTGTGCCCATGATAAATTCATTTAATATTTCTTTTTTTTATTCTGTGTGTGTGTGTTTGTGTGTGTGTGTGTGTGTGTGTGTGTGTGTTGGTTTTATAGGGATTTCTAAATACACAATCATAACATTTGTGATAAGGACTTTTTACCTATTGCTTTCTTATCTTTATGTCTTTTGCTTTCTTTTTCTTGTTTTATTGTATGCTAGGACTTCCAATGTAATGACATTGTATGAGTGGATTTCTTTTATTTCCAATTTTAGTTTAAAAGTATTCTATATTTCACTATTAAGTATAATTTCAGTTATAGAGTTTTCAGCTAGCTTTTATGAAATAAAGTTTTATTCTATTCTTAGTGACAGTATTTCTGAAAATCATGACTAGATATTCAAATTTTTCAAATCCTTTTATCTGTTTTCTATTGAGATAATGTTATCATATACTTTTTCTCTTTTGTGGTGTTAATATGGGCACTTGCAGTGATTGATTTTCCACTGTTAAACCAAATTCTTCTTCAAGATAAATGCCTCTCAGTCATGACCTACTATCCTTTTCAAGAATTGCTAGATTTGATTTGTTCATACTTTAATATTCTATGCCCATGCAATCTGTATTAATGTGTGTGCTTCTTGTTATTGCACATATTGATATATATTTTCTCCAGTCTTGCTAGACTTTACACATTTTGTTATTTTGAAGAAGCGACTTTTAACCTTGTTGATTTTCTCAACTGTCACTTTTCTAATTTATTTCCTTCAGTCTTACTTTTATTTTTTCCCTTCTTATGTTTACTTCAGGTTTAACCTTCTCTCATTTTTCTAGATTTTTGTTCATACAACCTTAGATTGCTGAATATATATATATTTCAAAGATAGTTATTTAAAATCATTAGTTTTAAAGTACCATGTTATCTGCACCCAATAAATTTCATGTTTTTAAAAATCATTTGCTATTTTTCAATTACTGTTGACATACCATATTATATTCGTTTCAGGTGTATGGCCCAGTGATTAACATTATATAACTTACCAATTATCATTCCAATAAATCTAGTTATTAAAATATCATTAACTATATTCCCTATGCTGTATTTTAATTCCCCATGACTATTCTACTACAATTCATATATGTTTTTATTATTACTTAGAAATATATCTTAATTTGTGTTATTTTTATCTAACTAATCAGTTTATGAGAATAATGCTAATTTTCAAATATTTGAGAGTTTTCTACATATTATTATTATTAATTTCAAATTTAGTAATGTTGAGGCTTAAAAATACTAGTATGTTGATGGCTTTGTTCTCTCACAACATATTGCATTCTACCTTGTTTCATATGTTCATGAGATGAATATGTGTTTTGCAGTTGCTATTTGTAGTGTTTTACACATGGCAGATCAAATTGGTTAATAGTGCTTTAAATAATCCGTACCTATACTAACTTTTATCTATTTTTTCTATCAATTACTCAGAGTCAATCACAAAAGCTCCAGCTATGATTGCATATTTGTCTATTTGTCACTTTTTTTCTTTTTTCTTCTTTTTTTTACTACTATAAAGCTCAGGATTAGGTAATAATGTAATATTGTTACAGTTTGTTGATAAATTGACCTTTTATTATTATAAAATGTTATTAATGATACCTGATAATACTTAAAAATTTTATTTTTATTGATTTCAGAAATGGAGGAGGAGGAGGAGGAGGAGGAGGAGGAGGAGGAGGAGGAGAAGAAGAAGGAGAAGGAAGAGAGAGAGGGAGAGAGAGAGAGAGGGAGAGAGAGAGAGAAACATCAATGATGAGAATCATTGATCAGCTGCTTCCTACATGACCCTACCTAGGACTGAGCCCACAACCCGGGCATGTGCCCTGGCCAGGAATCAAACTGTGACCTCCTGGTTCATAGATCAATGCTCAACCACTGAATCACACCAGCCAAGGAGATAATTTTTATTTTTATTTTTTGGTCTTGAAGCTTATATTATCCGATATTAAATTATCAATACCGTTTTTAATGCTTTGAGTTTAAATGCTATATCTTTTTTCTACCACTTTACTTTCAAACTTTCTAAGTCTTTAAATATTATCTGTAATACTTATAAATAGCATTGTGTTGATATTGGATTTATTTATCTATTGGCTTTATTTATCTAATGTATGGTAAATTGTGATCATATCCTGGTCCACAAACACTATCAACCTTCAGAAAAGGGCACACACGTCCTCCTTTTGTCATGCTGCTAGGACTGAGGAATACATCCATCCAATAAGTAGCCGAGTTTGGTTGGCTTATGTTACAACTTTGAATAAATTTAGTATATTATTGACTTCAAATGGTTTGAGGGAGAAATAAGAACTTTTTACTTTAGCAGGGCTTGGGCTCTGAGCACTAGGTAGATTTTATATATCTATTATGTGTTACACCCTAAATGCCAGGTCTTTCTCTGTTTTACAACACAGCTGACAGCTTTGCAGCTCACGAGGGCATTTATTTTTCCTCTCAGGTTCTTCCTGGCTTTCTGGCTTTGAAAGACTTCTCTCAACCCTGCTCCTCTGCCCTAAGCATTCAGAGTCTGCTGCCTTCCCATCAATAAGGGCTTAGTGCGCCACTGCAGGATTTTATTTCTTCTGCCCTCCTCTCAACCTCGAGCAGGCCACTGCTGGGCACTCTGTGAATGTCTGGGGACTCCCCCTGGTGCTCATGACCTACATCCTACCTTCAGCAGGCCAGGGCGGTGAATTCCCAGAGTGATTAGCAACAATTTCTCTCTACGCCCCTTTTCCCCTAACAAGCTTCAACATACTACTCCCAAAGGTTAGGCCTTTAGGAGAGAATTATTGGGTAAATGCAGATTAGTTTTATGGCTGGGGAATCTTTGGTGTTGTGATCTATCCTGTCTGCTCATGAGGCAATAAAAGTTAATTAAAATTTTAGCAGGTTTATTTCTCTGTCTGTGGTATATTTCTTCTCTCCCCCTCCCCACTGTTCCAGCAAACCTGAAGACATCCATAGATCTTTTTCTCCTACGATGGGTCCATCACATTTAAATTTAGGTATCTTTATACTTTCAGCTCTGATTTTTTAAAATAAAACTAAAATCTTGTCACTTATCCAGCTATTCTCATTATTAGGATAGAAGCTTTCAATATCTTAATTGTCAATGTAGAGTCCCCACTGGACTCTTTCTTAGAAAATTTAGCTCAGCTAATTAATCATTTTTGGAAAAAACAGATACCTTGGAATAGCCAAATTTTACCATTTAAAAAATATCCTATCTTTATATTTAAATGCATGACGAATACTTAAACTAAATTAAAAAAGAGAAAATACTCAAATAATATCAGAAATGAAACAATGGACACTACAGCAAATGCTGCAGAAAGAAAAAGGATCATAAAAGTTCATGAATAATTATATGCCAATAAACTGGATAACTCAAAAGAAATGGATAGTGTCCTAAAAATATACAATATACCAAGACTAAATTAGGAAAAAAATAAATAAGAAGTCTGAATTGAACTATAACTAGAATGGATAATAAATCAGTAATCAAAAATCTCTCAACTAAGAAAACCTCAGGACCAGATGGCTTCCATGATTGAATTTTACCAAACTTCTAAAGAAAAATTAATTCCAAACTCCTCCAAAAATTAAAGAGGGAACACTTTCAAATTCATTTTATAAGGCCAGCATTACCCTGACACTAAAACCAGACAAAGATACCATAAGAACTGAAAACTACAGGATAATATCCCTGATATATAAATGCAACAAAACAAAACAAGAAAGGATAATAAAATACTAGTAACCAAATCCAAAAGCACACTAAGAGGATCATATACCATGGCAAAGTGGGATTTATCCCGGGGATGTAAGAATGGCTCAGCATACAAAAATCAATGAATGTGCTGTACCACATTAATAATGAAGGATAAAAGACATATGATCATTCAAAAGATATAGAAAAAGCATTTGACAAAATTAAATGACTTTCATGATAAAAGAAATTAAAGACATCCAAATTGGAAAGAAGAGTTAAAAATGTCCCTGTTTACAGATGACATGATCTCCATACAGAAAAGCCTAAAGACTATCAAAAAACCATTAGAACAAACAAATCAGTAAAGTTGCATGATAAAAAAATAAAAACCTATAAAAATCAGTTGTGTTTAATAAAAACGATCTAAAAAGGAAATTAGGAAGACAATTCCATTTATAACAGCATCAAAAAGATTGAAATACTGCCGAAACCGGTTTGGCTCAGTGGTAGAGAGTTGGTCTGCGGACTGAAAGGTCCCGGGTTTGATTCTGGTCAGGGGCATGTGCATTGGTTGTGGGCACATCCCCCGTACGGGGTGTTCAGGAGGCAGCCGGTCGATGTTTCTCTCTCATCAACATTTCTAGCTCTCTTCCTTCCTCTCTGTAAAATATCAATAAAATATATTTTTTAAAAAGAATGAAATACTGAGGAAGAAACTTAACTAAAGAGGTTAAAGATGTAGAATGAAAACTATTGGCATAAAACCTTAATAAAAGAAATTAAGACACAAAAAGACATCCTATATTTGTGGATTAGAAGAATTAATATTATTAAACTGTATATATGTTAAAAGACATCTATCCATTCAATTCAATCATATTTTTTATAAAAATAAACAATTCTATAATTCACATAGGGGAAAAAAAACAGACACATACAACATGAATAGCCAAATCAATCCTGAGAAAGGAAAATAAAGCTGGATACACCACAGTTCCTGATTTCAAACTAAATTACAAAGCTGGAGACATCACACTTTTTGATTTCAAATTATTTTACAATGCTATGGCAATCAAAAGAGTATGGTACTAGAATAAAACAGACACATAGTACAATAAATCGAATGGAGAGTCCAGAAATAAATATGATCTTTGAGAAGGGTGACCAAAATGCAAAATGCGAAATGAGAAAGTCTCTTCAACAAAAGTGCTAGAAAAATTGGATGCAAAATAATAATTGGATCTGTATCTTACACCACACACAAAAACAATTCAAAATGAATTAAAAGACTGAAACATATGACCCAAAACTGTAAAATTCCAAGAAGAAAACCTAGGAGAAAAGCTTTGTAATATCGGGCTTGCCAATGATTTCATAAATATGAAACCAAAAACACATGCAACAAAAGCAAAACTAGACAAGTGAGACTACATCTAACTATAAAGCTCTGCCGAGCAAAGAAAGCAATCAAAAGAGTGAAAAGGCAATTTACAAAATGGGAGAATATATTTGCAAACTACGTATGTCCAAAATATATAAGGAACCTTCTACAACTCAAGCAAAAACTAGTAACCTGACTTCACAATGATCTAGAGATCTGAATACACATTTCTCCAAAGATGACATGCAAATGGCCAATGGGTATATGAAAATTACTCAATACTATAATCATGAAGGCAATGTAAATTAAAAACCACAACACGAGATATCACCTCACACCTGTCAAGTTAGCTATTATCAAGAAAACAAAAGATAAGCATTGGTGAGGACGTGAAGAAATTGAAACCCTTGCACACTTTTATAGGAATGCAAAACAAGTGCAGCCACCATGAAAAACAACTTGGAATTTCCTCAAAATTAAAAAAAAAGAACCATATGATCCTGCAATCCTATTTCTGGGTATTTATCCAAAGAAATTGAAATAAGGATCTTGAAGAGAAAATAGCACCATGTTAGTTGCAGCACTCTTTACAGTAGTCCAGATGAGAAAACAACCTAAATGTCCATCAACAGATAAATGAAGAAAATGCATTGTATGCATACAATGGAATACTACTCAGCTTTTAAAAGAAGAAAAATCATACAACAAACTTAAGGACCTAATGGTAAAGTAAATATGCTAGACATGGAAAAACAAATACTACATGATTCTTATGTGAGGTATCTAAAATAGTCTCATAGAAGCAGTTGCCAGGGGTTAAGGGAAGGAAGAAATGAGCAATTATTAAATCAATGGGCATAAAGTTTCAGTTAAATAAGACAAACTCTAGATATCTGAAGTACAATACTGTACTAATAGTCAACAATACTCTATAGCACACTTTAAAAATTTTTAGATGGTGGATCTCTTCTTATATAAAATTAAATTTAAAGAAAGAAATGTTTCAATACATTAGCATTTTTATTTGAATAACTGCAAAACATGAATATTTGATAGACACATTATTATTCATTTCCATGCTGAAATATTTTCGAAGCTTCCACAATATAAAAAAAATGTTTGCATTTTTTCCAAAAGGTTACATACCGATCACCCATTAAATTCCAAACACAGTAGTAGGAGCTGACTATAAATAGATAAATGTGTATAGCTTCTGCTTGAAGTTTGTAATGTAGGATAGACAAAGTAATAAGCAAATATATAATCACAAATTTTGGTGACATAGGAAATAAATGAAAAGGATTCAGATCTCTAATATCATGTTCAAAGCCTCTCTAAGCAGAAAGAAGTCATTAGAATAGGCGCAATCACACGAGTGGCAGGAACAACAGTTCAGGCAGTGGAACAGTATGCATGAAGCCCCAAATTTCAACTGGAATTTAATACAGTTTCAGACTAAAGGGATATTGCATGACAGATGGAGTCGTGACATAAAAGGCAGAAGAGCCAGCCAGAGACCTGGGCATTCACGGCTTTGAAGTCTTTATAAGGTATTGAAAGCAAGGGGTTTAGATTTGTTTCTCAGTGCAAGTGTTTCTTATCTAAGAGTTTACAATGATTTTAAACATGGTCTGGTTTGTGTTATTGCAAAAAATACTTCTGTTTTGAATGGAGAGTTGGTGATGAGATGAGGCAGGAAGCTACTGGTATTCCTTCCAGGTGAGAAAGAAAAGTGGTGGACTCACAGAGATCACAATCTGTTTGTAAACAGTGGCCAGACCTGAGATATGTGTTGAAAGGGAATGGCTTGGACTTTCTGCTATTTGGATTTAGGGCATGGAGAGAGAGACTTAGTAAGGCTTGATATCCAGATTGAGGAGAAAAACTGTGTGGGGTTTAATTTCTGAGGTGGGGATGGACAGAGGAAAATTATTGAAGGGAGGAAGCCATAAATCAGGTCCTTTGTTTTAGTTATGCTAACTTTCACATCCAAAGGAGGATGCTAAGCAGGAAGTTGAACTTAAAGCTGATGGGGAGGTTTGGGCTGAGGCTAACTTGGGAAGGTGTCAGCACATACTTCTAAGTGAGAAAAAATATAATTGATCAAGTATGTATTCTGTGATCTCAATTATACTGAAAAAAATATGCAATTATCTTCCGAAATAAAGTTACTGGCAATTGTTTCTGACTGGAGGGATAATGACTGGATTTATTATCTTCCTTATGACCTTAAATATTCCTTGAACATATAAATAAATATTACAAATTTTCAGAAGGACAGTTTAGTCTCTGAGGCTATTGAATACATTCCCTTCATCTTTTTTTTTCATGGTTTCTTTGACTCTCTCTGCATATTTACTCTTCTCTCATGAGAAGCATTTATGTTTTAATTATGAAAAAATGCCATTTCAAATAGTGTAATAGTTTGTTGTCTTTGGTGTTTTGTGTGACAAAAAAGAATTCTGAATCCTTTGTACTTTTCAAAATCTGGATATAACTTTCCCTTCTTTTCAGATGTCCACAGAATTATTTTTAATCTATAAACATATGTGTAACAGTTCTTGGCACTTTTATTTCACATAGTTATTGTTAAATATTTTTAATATGTATGTTAGTGATTAACAGATTTTTACCAACACAATTCTTTTATTTTTTTCTCTTTAGTATTCCATCACACACACACACACATACACACACACACACACACACACACACACACACACACACCACACATACTTCTTGATCTTTCTTTGATCTCTTCCTTTTATTTTATTTTTTTTAATTTCATTGCCTTTCCCGTCTGTGTATTCTGAACCAGGTTTATTTTTGTACTTCATGAATTAAAATTTATCTCATGCAAGCTATTTACTTTATCAATTACTTTTTAAAATTTGCAGTCAATTTTTTTTTTGTTTTTTGTTTAATTGATACTTTACAGAGAGAAAGGGAGAGAGATAGAAAGCTAGAAACGTCAATGAGAGAGAAACATCGACCCAGCTGCCTCTTGCACACTCCCCACTGGGGATGTGCCTGCAACCAATGTATATGCCCCCGACCAGAATCGAACCCGGGACCTTTCAGTCCGCAGACCGACGCTCTACCACTGAGCCAAACCGGCTTCGGCTGCAGTCAATTTTTTTTTTTTACCCATGCAATCTTTACTGTTCATAAGCGATTATCTTCCTTATAACCTATTTTTTTTAAAAAAAATGTATGTATCATTTTCTTGACTCCTTGTATAAAAATGAATCAAATCTAAAGAAAACACTTTAAAATAAATGTCTGTGCGTGTATTTTAAAAGGACCATGATTCCCTCTTCCCTCCCCCCACCCCCGCCCTTACATTTGCTTATTTTGTAGGAACTCCCTCCTCACAGGCTCTCTGATTGCTGTGCCTTCCCCTAGCCTTTTCCACTCTGAGAGGAATCCCTACTACTCAAACTGTCTATAACTTGTGTTATTTTTCCCCCAAAAGGTAGATTTGTTTTCAGTTTCTTCAATTTGCCTAACATATACTCTCAACTTTAGGGAGGTCCCTTACACTCCCTAGTTCAGGAGGCATGCCACTCTTTGAGAAGGGTTGATTCTGGCATCACTTCTTCATGACACTTCCTATACCACTTTGCCTCTCCTCTAGCATAAATTCCAAGTTTCTGGCATGGGGCTGGCATCTGTATTAGTTTCCAATTGCTGCTATAACAAATAATATTGTTTCTATTTCCCTGAAGTTCCCATAAGATATCAGCTGAAAACTTTGCAGGTCAGAAGGAATTGGCACAAAATATTCTAAGTCAGTGGTTGGCAAACTCATTAGTCAGCAGAGTGGCAAATCGCTCTCGAGCTGCAGTTTGCCTACCACTGTTCTAAGTGATCAAAAGCAAGGATCTATAACCAAGGTTACCCAGCAAGGCTATCATTTAGAATTGAAGGAAAGGCAAAGAGCTTTCCAGACCAAAAACAAACAAGCAAAACATGCTAAAGGAGTTTATCATCACTACACAAGAATTACAAGAAGTGTTTAAAGGTCTTCTTTAAGAAAAAGAAAAGATCAAACGTTTGAATAATAAAATGGCAATAAATACAATTCTATCAACAATTGTTTTAAATGCAAATGGATTAAATGCTCCACTCAAAAAAACACACGGAGACTGAATAGATAAAAAAGCAAGACCCTTACTTTTCTGTCTATAAGAGACTCAGTTCAGATAAAAAGACACAAAGAGATTGCAAGTAAAGAGATAAAGATATTTCATGAAACTGAAAAACAAAAAGCTAGGGTAGCAATATTTATACCAGAAGAAACAGATTTAAAACAAAGGCTATATAACAAGAGACAAAGAAAGATCCATTAGTTCCACTTTGGAGTATCTATCTGAAGAAACCCAAACACTAAATTGAAAAGACATATACATAGGCATGTTTACATATACATATGCATGTTTATACATATACACATGTATATGTCTGCAGCATTATTTACAATAGCTAAGATATGGAAGCAACCTAAGTGTCCATCAATAGATGAATGGATAAAGAAGAAGTGGTGGATATATACAATAGAATATGACTCAGCCATTAAAAAGAACGAAACCTTGCCATCTGCAACAGCATGGATGAACCTAGAGGGTACTGTGTTGAGTGAGTTAAGTCAGATAGAGGAAGACAAATGCCATATGATTTCACATTTATATATGGAATCTAAACATAAAAATAAACAAGCAGCCGAAACTGGTTTGGCTCAGTGGATAGAACATTGGCCTGCTGACTGAAGGGTCCCAGGTTCAATTCCGGTCAAGGGAATGTATGTTTATTGCGGGCACATCCATAGTAGGGAGTGTACAGGAGGCAGCTGATTGAGGTTTCTAATTCTATCCCTCTCTCTTCCTCTCTGTAAAAAATTAATAAAATATATTTAAAAATAAACAAGCAGACTAGAAACAGACTCATAGAACATTTAATGATTGCTAGATGGGAGAGCTTGCAGGACTAGCTGAAAATAGGGAAAGGAATAACAAGTATAAATTGGTATTTACAGATTAGCCACAAATAAAGTACAGCATATGAAATATAGTCAATGATATTGTTATAACTATGTATGGCGTTATATAGGTACTAGATTTATCAGGGTGATCACTTTGTTATATAATATCTAATCACTGGGTTGTACACCTGAAACTAGTATTATATGATATGTCAGCTGTAATAAAAATAAAAAATATTTAAAGTAAAAAAAGACATATGTGAGAAAAAGATGAATATACCAAATGACTTAAGCTATGAGAAGACATGGAGGAAGCGTAAATGAAAGAAGCCAACATGCAAATGCTAAACATATATGATTACTACTATATGAATTCTGGAAAAGGCAGAATTATGAGTGTAAAAAAAAGTTCAGTGGTTCCAGGAGTTAGGATAGAGGGGAGGATGAATAGGCAGGGCCGAGAGGATTAGTAAAACTATTCTTGATGGTGTTACAATGGTGGATATATTTGTCAGACCCATAGAAAAACACCAAGAGTGAATCCCTGTCCAACTATGGACTGGATGACAATGAAGTATAGATCTAGGCTCATCAGTTGTAACAAATGCACCACCCTGACCAGGGATGCTCATGATCAGGAAGGTTGTATGTGGAGAGAGGGGGCATAAGGCATCTTAGATTCCATGGGTCTGATAGCTGGACTTCTGATCTTTACCCTGGCCTCCATCCCAAAACAGCTCCTCCTTTCCCAATCTTTCCTACCTCGCTTAATTACAAATGCCTTCATTCTCCAGTTACTCAGTTAAAAATCTCTGATCTGTATTTTCCCCCTCTACTTCATTTAATGCATCAGCAAATTTTACCAGTCATACTTCAAATATGCCCAACTTTTCATCACCACCTTCACTGCTAGCCCCATCGTCTCTCCTTTGGATTTCTGCAACATTGGTTTACTTCTTGTTTCAAACTTCCCTCTTCCCCAAGTAAGTCTTCACAGCAGTCAAATGATTCTGTTCACACACAAATCAAATGAGGTTACCTCCCTGCGCCAGCTGCTCCAGTCGCTTGCTCTTCGTCAAACTCTGCAGGCATTCTCTGCCCAGGTCCTTCCAGGGCAAGTCACAGTCCCCTTCTCAGTCAGGACTTCCCCGTGATTGCTCCCTAACATTTCAGCCCCTGCCTCCCACATGTGGTGTGTCTTCTCTCTGCCTTCCTCTTCCCCGTCAATGTGTGTCTTCATTTTCTGCATCTCCTATTGGACTGCAAGGGACTAGTTGTTTGTTTTATCCATTATAGTGCATAAAACAGTGCCTAGGAGAGTGCCTGGTAGTCATACTACTTGTTAAGTGAATGAATGGTCAGCTCATGTCTAAGAGGAAGAAAGGCAGAACAAAGCCAATCATGATTAATTATTTTTCTTAAATTTGCCGACTCATTAGATCTGCCCTTCCCTGAGGCAGAGTGAGCAAGGAGCAGAGGCAGGCCTGGGCGTTATAGTGTGTGCAGCTCCAAGAATACAGAAGGGAAGAGCAGGAGCGGGCAAGGAGGGACCCTGTAACATTTTCTTTGTTTCCATATTTTGAATTTCAAACAAAGGTAGCATTGCAGTTATAATCCCAGAAAACCTGACACACAGGTCTTCTAAATGCAGTCTGAGGGCCAGATCTGGCCTGCAACCTGTTTTCTGAATGGCCCTGAACTAAAGAGTTGTGTTTGCACTAGGGGAAGCATCCTCCTACCCAAACCCCTCATCTTCCTCCACGAAAGAGAGCTTAACATTTGCATTTAGTTTTATTGAGTTTTTCATCTGAGAGATGCCATTTATGCAACCTGTATCACGCCCAGAAACAAAAATTATATTCACCCCCCCCCCATCTCAGTGGGCAAAACGGGACCGCCTCACACATACCGCCAGGCCCCGAGTGAGAGCGGCAGGGCTGAGGCAGGCCTGCGCCCTGTATTCCAGCTGGAGACCTCAGGGGCTCTCTGTGAGGACACTTTGAAGAGCGGGCTGCAGTGCGTTGGGGAAATGGTGTTTGAGGGACAATAAAAGGAGCCCGACATAAAGTATATTAAAGGATCATAGGAGTCCATCTTGACTGCATTTTCGGATCTTTTGATTCACAGAGACACATCTTCTTATCTCCCAAGGGGTGAGGCCAACCTAGCACAGAATACAGACAGAGCCTCACAAATAAGGTTGCCAACTGCACGTCAGAGATAATTAGTGAGAACACGGTGAGGGGCTCCTTCGCTGACCTCGGCACAGAGGGAAATGAAGCAGGGAGGAAACTCAGGGGGTGGGGCGTGTGAGGAGCCACCAGCCTAGATGTGCAAGGCAGCCTGCACAGAGGGGTGCTGAAGGGGTTAACTGCCCACTGGGCTACCTTAGGAAGGAGATACAGTATCCTGGCACTGCCTGGTGGGTTTGCTTGTCCACTGCTTTAGCATATTTCACTTACATCCTTTCCCACAGAGGAATAGGGTGTGAGCAAAGGGAAAGACAAATGGAATCATCGAAAACAGATTTTTATCTACACGTGTTAAGATTCGAACCAACCCAGTCCTGTTTTTATACACACTGTGTTTGCAGTGTGACATTTTCCAAATAAGGAGTTGAGAAGATTAACTGTAAAGAGCATGTGTACAATCAAATTAATACGAATACTCAAAGTTGTGAAAAGGAAAAGAAAGCAAAACGGCAATCTGAGGCTCAGGAATAGTCATTGTGATCAACTTTCACGTTTTCGTCCGTTCACTGTAACATCCAGTCAATCCCTGTAAGTAATGAATGAATGGCCACACTGCAGTCTGCTCATTCCTTTCTGTAGCCAACTGTCCAGCAAACTCATGGAACAGATTCCCTCCAGAAATGTCCTAGCTTTCTAATTACAGATGCTTCTCTGAATTTATCCATGTTTATTTTGCCAGCAACAATTTTTATTAGGAAGTGGTGTGAATGAAACGACACTTTATCACAGATTGCCAACTGATAAACAGAGAAGTGGAAGTGGTCATAGAGGGAAATTCTAACATAATTGTGGACTGTTTTCTTACTGCATTTTTACTATTGTTTTTAAACTTACTTGTTTAACAGACATGCTGTGTTTTTTTATTTGATCTACTTCCATCATTCACCGCAATTTAGTTGGACTACTTTCTCACCTTACACATCCTATTCACCCACTCCACATGCTCCTAGCTTCCCTCCTGTAGAAACGAAGGAAGATGAGTAAAGATTTCTTTGAAGTCATTTCAGCTCCCTTGAGACCCACACACTACCTCGTTATAAATTTTACACACACACACACATACACACACTCACTGTAGTACAACTGCAGACATAGCCAACCATGTTATTAGCAATTCCAAGGGCTTTTGGCCTTATTTATGTTCTTTAAAGTCATCTTTGGTTTAATTAATGACACTGGCAGGGTAGAAGCCAATAATCCTGATATTTAACGTTATGTTCTTGAATTGCTAAAGCTCTTACCTAAGAATTATTTGTATGGGTCTTTTTTTTTTCATTACACTTTGCAGAGGTATGGAACCATTGCTAGGAGTAAATCTAAAAAGTTCTCATCATGAGAAAATAATTGACTGTGATAAATATTAATGATAGATATTAACTAGCCTTATTGTGTAAACTTTATTCTGGTGATCATTCCAATGTATTCAAATATTGAATCATTATGTTGAAATAATATAATGTTATATGTTAATTAAAACACAATTATTTTTTAAATCTGAAGACATAAATTACCCTCTCCTCTATAATACCAATCACTATTAATGTTAAAGACTGCAGTGCGATATACAGAGAAGAGGACTTCTGCGAAATCAGGAGCCCTGCAGCCAAACATACCCCTCTCCCCTGAATCATAGCCCATCATCAATGAGACTGAAAGTGATAAGTAATTTCGAAATTAGCATAAATTGGAATACAACATCCATACAAAGGTAAATTTTTATAAGTAGAAAAACAGCATCAAAGATGTTAGCCGACAAAAATTTTTCACCAAAAACAAAGCAGGTGAAAACTATGACACATTGCAACCTGAACAAAATTCTCTTAAACCAGCCATGTTGATGTGAATAAAATATGTCAAATCAGAAACTCAAAGATGAAGAGCCAAAATGATCACACACAGAAAAAAAAATACAAAGACACAAAGTCAACTTGGTTGAAAGAAAACTAAATTATACAATCTCAAGGGAGACCAGATTCAATTGAAAATATAACAGTGCACTGAAGAAAAGTAATATACTCAAGAAATAGAAAGTTAAATAAAGAGACAAAAAAGAACCTTAGAGATAGTAATAGATAGGAAACAGAAGATACAGCATATAGAAAATTTAAAGAAAAGAAAAGCAGTGGCATAAAACTAATAGAACTATTATTTAAATTTATAATGGAAGAAAAATTTCTAGAAATAAAAGAATGACACTGAAAGACTCCAGCAAATGTCTCAAAAAATTTAACTAGTCTAGTCTAAGATATATCCTAATAAAACTATTACATATTAAAGATAAAGAAAAAAAATCCCCTGGCCTTCCAGAGGAAAAAAATAAGTTACTTTTTTTTCTTTTTAAAGTAAAATTTGTATCAGGCTTTTTAAAAGGAACATATAAAACAAAAACTGGTGAGCAACAGTTTAAGGACACTCAAAGTGAAATAGTGAACCAACAATCTTATATCCAGCCAAGTTCTTCTTCAAATAATAAGAAGGCTAGAAACAATGTTCACGTGCAAACACCTGGGAAATGTGGTCATCAGGGACATTTCCCAGGAATCTGTCATCCAACAAAGGGAAACCTTGGCAGTGGGAATATCATGAACATGAACTATCTTTAATTACAGATCTAAGGTTAAACATATGTAGGGGTAAAGAAGGAGGACAGTATATTAATGTTATGTGTTCTGACCTAGTGGAAATAATTCAACCAAAAGTTATCTATGAATCCATAAGGATTCTCAAGAGAGATAAAGAGGAGAGCAAAGCTTATTTTTTGGGGAGGATACCAGCTAATAAAGGAGGAAGGACTGACAGAGTTAGTAAACCACCATTTAAATTCTTAGTGTAAGAACTGAGTCAGGCAAGGATCAGCAACGCACACTGAAATGAGGGGATGCGATTTTAGAGGTGTGTTAGTTTTCCATTGCTATTGCAACAAATCACCACCAACTTAGGGGCTTAAGACAAAACTTGTTTACTTACAGTTTTGTTGGTTAGAAGTCGGATATGGGACTTGCTGGACTCAAATGAAGGCACAAGCAAAGCTGCATTCTTTTCTGGAAGCCCTGAAGTAAAATCTGTTTCCTTACCCTTTCCAGGTTCCGGAAGATGCTGGCTGTATGCTGGTCTCAGGCTCTCTCTGCATCTTCTCAGCGAGCAGTGTTGTACTTCTCTGACCATCCTTCCCGAGTCAAACCTCCCTCTGGCTCTTCTTACCTCCCTTTTCTACTCTCAGGACGCTTGTGATTACATTGGGCCCATCTGGGTAATGCAGGGTACTTTCCTTACATTCAGGCCAGCTGGTTAGCAAAGCTAATTCGATCTGCTACCTTCAGTCCCTTATTCCTTATCCATCCCTTAACCCAGTGTTTCCCAAACTTCTCTCAGATTCCTGAATTGTTGCTCTAAGCTTGGAGCACTAGTTGAGTATACAATTTTACCTATATGTTCCCCAAAATTCTAGTTTAGCACTTCTTAGTTGGGATTCAGGAATCTGTATTTTAACAACTCCGCCAGGTGATTCTCATCATGATAGAAGTTTGGGAAACACTGCACCTAAGCCAGTGGTTGGCAAACTCATTAAACAGAGTCAAATATCAACAGTATAACTGTTGACATTTTTTTTGAGAGCCAAATTTTTAAAACTTAAACTTCTTCTAATGCTACTTCTTCAAATTAGACTTCCCTAGGCCGTGGTATTTTTGGAAGAGCCACACCCAAGAGGCCAAAGAGCTGCATGTGGCTCGCAAGCCGCAGTTTGCCTACCAGGGCCTTAACCTAAGGTATTCACATCTGTGGGGGTGGAGGTCTGTCTACCACAGGAGGAGAGGAAATTTGCATGCTCTCCAAGTTCGATAGCTCTGATCACTCATTGATTGTATATAAAGGAATGAAAGTCACCTTTACAAGAGAGAACCAGTAAGGGTTCAACAACAAGGCAAAGGATGATTATGAGAAATGAACATAGTTTCTCTGATGGCGTCACATGTATGGTTTGATGACTTGTCTGTAAACTGTGTACCAAAAGAGAAGAGACCCTTTCTTTCTTTTTTCTTTTTTCTTTTTTCTTTTTTAAGTTGAAGGATGTTTTTATTGATTTTTTAGAGAGAGAAGAAGGGAAAGAGGGAGTGAGAGAGAAACATTGGCTGATTGCCTCCCATATGCACCCCAATCATGGATTGAACCCTCGACCTTGGCATGTTTCCTGACCAGGAATCGAACCCACAACCTTTATTGGTTTACAGGACAAAGCTCCAACCAATTGAGCCACTGGACTGAACTATATCGCAGACATTTCACATATGGGAGCTAAACATAAAGGATATTTTTCTAAATCACATTTTCACACATTCTTTAGAATGAAATCCTTTCAAACCAACTCTTTATCCTTTTTCTTTTTGAGGGCATAACATTGATTTTGAAACAGCATAAGTGAGAATAAGCAGAAGAGACACAATATAGGAGCTTGCACCCTTACAAATCCAGTATAAATGCTTGAAAAGCTATTCTCCACCATTCATGGCTGGGTTTTTTTTCTTACAGTAGTTTCTTTATAATTCTAGTATTCTATCACCTGATGAGCTACACAGCTCCTTACTATTCCAGATGATACGCAACTGGATTTTGGAGAACTCTTTATTAAAATGCCCTTAAGTCATAAAAGCGGACTTTGAAGTAGAACAGTAGGCCGCTGCTTCAGTAAGTTGAAGATCAAAGATGCTGCTATCCCCATGGCCAATGAGAACGAAACCTTGATTTTAGTGCAGAAGTGCTTGGTGAAGAAATGATTTCTTGCTGATAAAAGGGAGCTGGAAATGGAGCAAGGCGACTGTGGACCTATCCCCTTTCCTACATACACACACAGTTCATGCATTTCTCCAACAGACCTTCTCTGAATCAATCTTTTAAAATTTAAAACCCTTTCTTCAATTTTCTGTGGGGTTTTTTTCCATAGCTGGCCCCTTATCTTCCAAAGAGAGCATGCTGGCCTGCCCGCTGCAGACAAGCCCTCTGAGACCAGTGTGCGCCAGTTCTTGTTCTCGCCGCCCTTGTTCCCATACAGCCCACCCCACCTTAGTCTATTTTTCTTCCTCGTTATTTCCCCACTCATGCTTTGTGGAAGCCAGGCAGGGCTTCAGAACGAAAACGTGCACAGCAGCCACCGCTGTGTGGTATCAACTTTGGAGACAGACTGTTGACTAGCCATTTGCTTTGTACATTAGAGGTTACTGGCTAGGGAGTAAAATTGAGCCAGTTCGACATCTCTTGATCATATAGTTCCTGGGGGCTTTCCTGAATTCTGAAGCAAAATGGTCAGTTAATCTCACTCAGCACATAGTATTAAGGGAGGCAGGAGGCCAGACTGGCCACAACACAGTCTGGTACCAATGGATCAGCATCTCTGTCCCAGTGTGCCTTCTGGGCAGGCCTGAGAGGGAAAATCTGCCTAGAGCAAAAGGCTCAGTCTTGGGGTTTCTAGCAAAGGTTCGGTTTGTGTTTAACAATGTACCCATAACGCTACTTGATATTCAATTCACATTCAAGCGTGGTTACGAAGCCACGAGAGACGGAGTTTAGATCTGAGGATAGCCCACTTGGTATTCCCTCTGAGAACTAATGGAAAGTGTAGCCTAAGGAGCCATTTCTTTTGAAATTTTTAAGAAATTCCCATAATTACTCAAAGATCACATGAAGATGCCTGAACAGCTCAGCAAAGCCCAAAGCCAGGATCATGTACTACTACATGCCAAACGGATAGATGGATATAAATGTGTACTATCAGAACACAAGAGTCATTGAGCCCGGGTCTGACCACAGGTCCACCCTCAAATCTCCCTATAAAACTTTGCTATCCAGATGAGAGAGCAATCTGAGAATTTGAGATTACCTCCTAGAATAGGAATTAAATAGACATGCAAGAACTCCCACTAATCAGATTTCAACATATAACATGAATCTCTAAAATAAATAGACTTTTCCCTTTTATGTAATTTTTCTCAAATGCTTAAATTTTTTTAAAGGGTTGGTGTGTCCCAGGGGGCCGTGTGCCCCAGGGTGAGCCATGTGCCCCAAAGGGGCCGGGTGTCCTGGGAGAGCCGTGTGTCCCAGGGGGCTGTGTGTCCCGGGAGAGCCGTGTGCCCCGGGGAAGCAGTGGGACCCGGGGGAAAGGGCGGTGTGAACCAGAGGAGGAGCAGATTCTATTCATGTGATCCTGAGATAGTCACCATAAAACAAGCAGATTGTCAAATGACAGCGGGAGGGAAAGGAGACCTGGGGGGAGATAAGAGAACAACCGAAGGACTGGTATGCATGAATATAAGTACAACCAACGAACACAGAACTCTGGGGAGGGAGGGCATGAATGGAAGGGGGGGAGGAATGGTAAGCTATGTACACATATAATACCTTAATAAATTAAAATAATAATAATTAAAAAAGGGTTGGCATAGAGACAATGAAGCCAAAAAGATACATCTGGTCATACAAATATTTCCAACCACACAATAACTATGCATAGGAGTATATTTTTATATTATTGTTCCATACTTAAAAAGCTCATTTACTCCTAGCATTCTCTCCCACCTCTACTCCAAGTAAATAAATGTGTTTGAGGATAAAGAATTCTAGCTAGACTATCCTATATAATAAAAGGGCAATGTGTAAATTGACCCTAATGGCAGAATGACCGGGAAGGAATGGTTGCTATGATGCACACTGACCACCAGGGGGCAGATGCTAAACAAGGAGCTGCCTCCTGGTGGTCAGTGCATTCCCTCAGGGGAAGCTCTGCTTAGGCACAAGCCAGGCTGAGGAGCCTCTCCCACCTCCCCTACAGCGCTAAGGATGTCTGACTTAGGCTGTGTGGTTTAGGCCTGTTCCCTATGCTATCAGTTGGACATCACCCAGGGACTCCCAGGCTTCCAGAAGGATGTCTGACTGCCAACTTGGGCCCAATTCCCTGGGGAGTGGGCCTGTTGGCAGGTGGACATCCCCTGAAGAGTCCTGGACTGTGAAAGGGTGCAGGTTGGCCAAGGGACTCCCCCTCCCCTACACCCCCCCCCTGTGCACAAATCTTCATGCACCAGGCCTCTAGTCTCTCTGTATAAAAGCCTAATATGCAAAGTGTCCCCTCAGGAGTTCAACCAACCATGAGTTAGATGGCTCACTATGATGTGCGCTGACTACCAGGGGTTGGCATAGAACAAAGGAAGGCCCCACACAGCAGCCAGCAGCTGGAGAAGGGAGGCCACAGCCAGCAGCTGGCAGCTGTGAGGGACCCTACCCGTGTATGAATTTCGTACACTGGGCATCTAGTTCCTTAGTAAAAAGGCTCAAAATGGTGCCATCATTATGACAGGCTTTGTGATTCTTAGCTCATTCAAAGTCAATGGTGTGGATCAAATTGGCAATCTGTTGGCAACCCCACTAATTCATGAGTCTATCTTTACTCTCCCATGCCTCATTCCACCATGACTTCAGCTATCTAATATAACAGCAGCTAGAAAATCGAGTCTATATGAAAGGACTTTTGCAGGAAGAGTGCTTTGAATATCTCATTTAAATAAAGGGGGATGTGAGCCTTTTGGGAAAATCGCAAACATTTAAATTTAGAATGTAATTTTTGAGAAAAGGAAATGAAAATACCTTGTGTTTGCATAACCAATCTTTCTTCTTCATTTTTTTTTTTTGTGTGTGTGTGAGACTGATAATAGTATCACACATCTTGCTTCTAAGACTTTAGCCATAGGAATGAACAAGGTAATTCAGAATGGTGTCAGGATTTCTCCTCCTCCTTCTTTTTAAAATATAAACTATTTATTAAAGCAGTTTTATATTCACAGAAAAATTGAATGGAAAGGACATTACTTACCCAGTCTCCCACTTGTACTGTCACCCCTACAAAAAACATTAGAGTGAAAAATTTGTTTGCTAATTAACCTACATTGACACAAGATTATCATCCAAAATCCATTGTTTACATTAGGGTTCACTCTTGTGCATTCTATGGGTTTTGACAAATGTATAATGACATGTACCCACCAGTATAATATTATGCAGAGTAGTTTCACTGCCCTAAACACTTATGCTCTACCTCTTCATCTCTCTCTCCCATGGGTCCTAGAAACTACTGATCTTATTGTTTCTATAGTTTTGCCTCTTCCCTAGTGTCAAGTAGTTGGAAACATACAGCTTGAAGCTTTCGCATATTAACTCCTTTTGCTTAGCAATATACATTTATGTTTTTTCCTTGTCTTTTCATGGCTTGATAGATCATTTCTTTTGAGCTAAGTAATATTCCATGACATGGGTGTACCAACAGTTTGTTTAGCTACTGATATATATAGAAGGGCATCTCAGTTGCTTCTGAGTTTGAACAGTTTTGAATAAAGTGGCTGTAAATACTTGAGTACAGGTTTTATGTGGATGTAAGTTTTCAACTCATTTGTGTAAATATCACAGAACAAGAGTGCTGGATTGTATGGCATGTTTAGTTATGCAAAGAAACTGTCAAACTTTCTTCCAGAGTAGCTGTACTATTTTGCATTCCTACCAATGTAAACTGGAGTTTCTGTTATTCTACATCCTCTTCAGCATCTGGTGTTGTCAGAACTTTGGATTTTAACCATTTTAACAAATTTCTATTGGTATCTCATTGTTTTATTTCCCAATTCCCTAATAACAAGATGTTGGGCATCTTTTTATATACTTATTGCCATTTGTATATTACTAATGAGGTGTCTGTTCAGATCTTTTGCCCATTTTTAAATGGAGATGTTCATTTTCTTACTGTTAAGCTTTAAGGGTTTTTTGTACATTTTGGGTATATATCAGGTGTTTTATGAAAATACTTTTCACCTGATCATTGGCTTATCTTTTCATTCTCTTGGCTATTGCTTAAAGTTTTATTTTTCTTCATTATTTGAGCATGGGTACTAAAAAGAATGTTTAAATACTAATAACTCCAATTCACTGCAGGGATGTGAACAACACATGAAGTATGAACCATCTATTGGTTGGTTGTTGAGTAACACTAAATCATTTTGCTCCCATACTTTATTGGAATAATGTGGTAAAAGTTCTTTTTGCAATTTGCTAAACTCTTCCTGGAGAAACACAGGGAATAGAAAGCATTTTCCCATTTGAGAGATGGGAACGTAGACATCCAGATGTTAAATATATCTTCTGACCTTTACTGAATAGGTGAAAAACCAAACTAATTATCAGCTACTTCCTTCTTCCAGGGTGCATGTGTGTGCGTGTGCGTGCGTGCATGCGTGCGTGCGTGTGTGTGTGTGTGTGTGTGTGTGTGTGTGTGTGGCGGTGGGGGGGGAGTATATATGAATTTTAGAATTATTTTTTCTATTTCTGGGGGAAATGTTGTGGAATTTTCATAAGGATTGGATTGAATCTGTATATTAATTTGAGCAGTATGGACATTTTAACAATATTAATTCTTTCCACATTCCTTCCCAATTTCAAGAAGACATTCTATGGTTGGCAACTGATTAGAGCAAAATCTCTGAATCTAAATCTCCCCCAAGCATAAACTAGTAACTGAAACTAAGTGGCAAATTAATTCAGAGAAATAGACTCTAGGAATAGCCTTAAAGGAATAAATTCAAAATTTTAATAACTATTTGGAAAAGCATAAAAGAAAAATGTATCTACTGATATGTTTCCTTCTAAGCATAGCATGTTTTGTCATAATAATCTTTTCAACACAGTCATACCACATCTCTCATTCTTGCTCCCTAACCACCTCAGTCATTCAAAGGGTTCTAAAAAAACATTGTCAACCTAGGTGCACATGGTCTGAGGAATGAGCAATATTTTCCCTCCACTTGGGAAAATTATCCTACTCAACTACAAGAATGCTTTAGGGAGGAAAAAAAGAGAACTCCACAAAGTCAGTGGATTCAATCTCAGTGCTCAATGGAAGGGCAGCAGCTCAGGCCTAATTACTGTGGTTACCATAAAAGTGACTGCTTCTCCATTGCCTTCCTGCCAATTATCCTGCAGCACTTTTTGATAACCCAATGGTAGACATCGCCTATGATGTAGGGTCTTCAGAACTGCTTTCCCTAGAAGAGTCACATCCCTGGAATACATTTTTTATCCTGTTTCAACAACCCACAGATTTTGGAGTAGAATTCAGAGTCAAATTAATGGGAAGGCAAGCTGGGTATCCACCTAGGATGCAGATCTAAAAGAGGGAGTAAACCATCACTGGGATAAATTGGCAAAATGTAAATTGGTTTTACTCCTCACTGGTGTCAACCTGTCTGTGTTGGGTACTTTTTGTGAATCGCACATGAGCTTGCAGTCAGGTGAGTTCAAAAATCAATAATTCATGCCGTTTTACTTACTAGGAATGAGTGACTTAATTTAATTTTCTAAAAGCTAAACCCTTTAATTTGCCTCCTAAGTTATTGCCTCATATTATAGAAAACTGACAAAGAAGAGAAGTGGAGAGATTAGTCAAAGAACATATACACATAACCCATAGATACAGACAACAGTGAGGTGATGGGCAGAGAGAAGCAGGGAGGGGTGGAAGGCTTGGATAGAGTTTGGCAAAGAGGGGCAGGATGGGAATATCTGTAAGTGTCAACAATAAAAATAAAGTTAAAAAATAAAAACATACTCTCAGCTCAAAAAATAAAAATTGAAAAAACAAGAAATATTTTATATTTTTAAGTTTTTCCCTTTCTGTACCAAGTGAAGCTAATAAGTGGCTTTATATATATAGTTTGTGTTGATTTGAGAAATATCAGTTTCTTGTAAGTTTCCATTAAAAAAAGATGTCTAAGTATTTAAAGAAAATGTGGTGTGAGATGCCAATGTAATGTCTTCCCAGAGCAACTGCATGTCTCTAGCCCAGTGGTTCTCAACCTTCCTAAATGCCGTGACCCTTTAATTCAGTTCCTCATGTTGTGGTGACCCCCAACCATAAAATTATTTTTGTTGTTACTTCATAACTGTAATTTTGCTACCCTGCTAATTTTAGGAGACCCTGCTAGCAGTTCTCAAGCTGTGGGTCATGACCCACAGGTTGAGAACTGCTTCTGTAGAGCCTAAGACCATGGGAAAACACAGATATTTACATTATAATTTTTTTTAACAGTAGCAAAATTACAGTTGCAAAGTAGCAACAAAAATAATCTTATGGTTGGGGGTCACCACAACATGAGGCACTGTATGAAAGGGTCACGGCATTAGGAAGGTTGAAAACCACTGCTCTAGGCAATCTGAGTGACACAAGATCCATTTGATCAGCATTTCAGCATCTTTGTTGCAGGAGGCAATCCATAAATAAAAGGTATTTAGAAGTAATGTTGACCTTCAAAGGCCCACTTACTAGCTATGTTATTGTTAAATAATCAAGTCCTTTAACTTTAGTGAACCGTGCTTTTGACTGTTTTTCTCAGCTCTCCACTATTACTAATAACTTCCTTAAGCTTAGTAATCATTCCTTCACTTTTACCCAAGAAAATTTTTTTGTTGTTTGGTTAACCACCAATTTATCATTAATTATGAATTCTCTCTGTCCTTTATAATTCATTAAGAAACATCTGAACATTCCTTATCAAGTAAATTGGGTTTCACTCAGTCTTAAAGATTAATCATAGTTTTTAAAGGACTTACCATGTGTCAGGCACTGGGCTAAGGGCTATATATAATGATACAATATTTATTTTATCTTCAAAATAATCTTCTAAAGTAGATACTACATCCACTCAAAACAAGAGAACTAAAGCTAAAGTATTGTTTTTGTGTTAATAGCATGTGTGTGTTTTGCCCAATGTTTCACAGTGAGTAAGTAGCAAAACTAGAATTTGGATCCTGGTATGCCAGCTCATTTGACACCTAAGCCCATGTCCTAAAACCCTGAACTAATTGTCATTCTTATCTACCATTCATTGACTAAGCCAGATGTACCATGCTTTGCATTGTGTACTTTGCATTCATTCCAGATAGACTCAGCAAAATTCATAGAAGCTAAATAACTCTCTCAGTGGTCTCACAGCCTGTGAATGATGAAGTTAAAGGTCAAATTCAGACCTGTTTTCTCCAGGTGGTACAACTGGTCACAACATGTCTCTATCTTTAGGAAGAATGCGGGGGTGAGGTGGGGCGGGTTGGAATGACTGAGAAACTGACAATTCCCTCAGTGCCCAGCATCCCCATTGGCTGTGCATAAATAGAAGGTTTCAACACCTACTGAATTTTCAATCGTTGGGAGTTAGTGTTTTATGTGTAACCGTGAAAACTCTTGTCAATATCTTGGTTACTACATCTTTAATTTTTTTCATAGAACTTCTGAATGCCACCTGGTCAAAATTTCTCACATATAAAAATTACCTTTACTTCTCTGAGGCTTTAGGATAGCCCTCTACAATTTTATCCCTAATATTCTTTTTTATTAGGTAGGTGAACAGTTTATAAACACGTATCCCACGTCATTTTTTCATTTTATTTTGGCAAAAACAGAAATAAAAATCTGTATTTACCTAAATATTGAGCTTGTTCCCACTGCCGTATTGAAGAAACAATTCCTCTATCATATCAGTTTAGGAAGCTGCTGAGGTTGCCCACTAAATGGGGCTTTTGAGATTAGTGGATTAAGAGATGGCTCCCGGCTACACACACCCCTCCCCCATGTTCACATCTCTTGGTATTCATGCCTCATATAGTATCCTCCCCTTGAGTGTAATCTGGGTCTAGTGACTTTTCCCTGATGAGTAAAATACAGCTATTTTGATGGGTGCTATTTCCATGGATACATTCTAAAACAATATGGACTTTCATCTTGCTAAAACTCTCTTTCTTGCTGTTACTCTCCTGCCCTCTCACTTTCTCACGCTGAGGAAACAGGCTGCTATGTTGTGTGATGCTCAATGAAGATGCTCATATGGCAAGGAACCAAGGGAAATCTCTGGCTAACAGCTTGTGAGGGAATGAGTTTTAGTCCAATAACTCACAATGAAATGAATCTTGCCAAAAACTGTGAGAGTGAGCTAGGAGCATATCCTTTTGAATCAAGCCTTGAAATGACTAGAGCCTTGTTAGAGAACCCAGCTAAGCATAACCAAATTTCTGACCCAGAGACTCTACTAGATAACAAATGTGTATTGTTTTAGCCTGCTAAATTGGAGCAATTTGTTACATAGCAATAGATAACAAATACCGCTCCCAGCCTTCCTCAAGAGTATGCTGGCCGAAACCGGTTTGGCTCGGAGGATAGAGCATTGTCCGCCCTGCAGACTGAAAGGTCCAGGGTTCGATTCCAGTCAAGGGCATGTACCTTGGTTTCTAGCACATCCCCAGTGGGGGCGTGTGTAAGAGGCAGCTGATTGATGTTCTCTCTCATCGATGTTACTAAGTCTCTTCCTCTCTGGTAAAAATCAATAAAATATATTTTAAAAAAAGAGTATGCTGAATGAGACCTGCTATACTCAATGTGAGCTATCCAGGGAACCTGAATTTGCATCTTCAGTAGACAATATATCCTCCATCTTTTGAGTCCATATTTATAAACTTGGTGCCTATTTGCTTTCATTGTTTGCTCCTTAGAGAGAAGGCAAAACTCCATTTTCTTCAGAAAAATAAACTCCCTATTGGGATGTCATGGGCAGTTGTCTACATGCCTTGCCCTCACGGGGCTTAATTTGGGCCCCAAATAATGGTTGAAAATGGAGTTTCTCCCCTGAATTTCAACCCCCACATTTTTATTATCAATTTTATTTAATTTTTTAAATAACAACAAAAAATAAATATTTATCCAGCCAAGAGCATGCTGGAAGAGCAATGACACCCCCGAGGAGTGTGGAGGGTGGGAAAATTATTCAAATGTTCATTCATTTATTAATTTGGTGCTGTGTTTACTGGGAGAGAAAAAAGAAGAGGGAAAAGTGATGGTGGTATATGGAACAGAGGAAAAAGCTGAACAGAAGTACAGAGATATGAAGTGGTAAGACTTGAAGGCAAATGGGAACCATTACACAACTTTAAGTATGCAATTACAGGATAAAAATTACATTTTAACAACATTATTCTGACAAGAAGGTATAGAATAAATTTCCAAGTTGGAAAATAAAGTGAATGGGTAATATTCAAAGCAGAACAGTCTGTTAAAAACTAGCTTAGTAATGGATAGAAGAAAATAAGAGTTGAGTCAAGTCAAAACTAAAGTAAGTAGGTATGAAAATGGACATACAGATAAAAATGCAAGGGATATTTCAGAGGTGGAATCAACAGAACATGGAGACATCTTGGATGTGGGGAAAAAAGGAGAAATCTAAGGTGACTGCCAGATGGCTGGTTGGTAAAACTTGAGTGGAAGAATCTGACTGGGTGAAGGATTAGAGGAACTTTGGGACAACCACATGAAGACACCCAGAGGCCAGTCAGTTGTCTAGAACTGTCACTTAGAAGAAAAATCGGGGTTGGAGACAAAGTTTAGAAAGTGCTAGGTAGTACTTGAGTTTACTTCTCTGAGCCTCTGTTTTATCATTTGGAAAATAATGCTGAATTTATGGAATTGTTTAAAGGAACAAATAAAATAATGTTTATTAAGTGTTTAAACTAAGTGCCTAGCAGTGTTTCCCAAACTTCTCTCATGATGAGAATCACCTGGTGGAGTTGTTAAAATACAGATTCCTGAATCCCAGCTAAGAAGTGCTAAACTAGAGTTTTTGGGAACATATAGGTAAAATTAAAATTACACTGGCCTAGAGCATAGTAAATGCTAAATAATTAGAGTTAAGTTATTGTTATGCAAAAGAAGGCTAAAATTTAAGAGGAAGAAGACTCCCAAGCTCGTTTTAATTCCAAAACCAGATAAAGACACTACAAAGAAAGAAAATTACAGACCAATATCTCTGATGAACATAGATGCTAGAATCCTCAATAAAATATTAACAAACTGGATCCAGTAGTACATTAAATAGATTACCATGAACAAGGGAGATTTATTCTGGGGATGCAAGGTTGGTACAATACTCCAAATGATTAATATGATACATCACATAAACAAAATGAAAGATAAAATCATATGATCCCGTCACTAAATGCAGAAAAAGTACTTAACAAAATCTAGCACCTATTTATGATTTAAAAAAAAAAAATCTCAGCTGAAACCGGTTTGGCTCATCGGTCTGCGGACTGAAGGGTCCCGGGTTTGATTCCGGTCAAGGGCATGTGCATTGGTTGCGGGCACATGCCCTTTGGGGGTGTGCAAGAGGCAGCTGGTCGATGTTTCTCTCTCATCGACATTTCTAGCTCTCTATCTCTCTCCCTTCCTCTCTGTAAAATATCAATAAGATATATTTTTTAAAAATCTCAGCTAAGTGGAAACAAAGGGAACATACCTCAACATATAAAGTCCATATATGACAAACCCACAGCTAACATCATATTCAATGGAGAAAAAGTTCAGCATAGGGAATATAGTCAATAATGTTTTATTAAGTATGTATGGTGACAGGTGGATACTTAAAATATCAGGGGGCCACTTTGCAAAGTGTATGATTTTCTAACCACTCTGCATACACCTGAAACTAACACAAAATAAAATTGAATGTAAACTGTAATTGAAAAAATAATTTAAAAGAAATCTAGATTGGTCATCAATACATCATTCTTAACAGATATTGAGACAGACAAGCCCTGAAATGCGTGGGGATAATATTGCAATAGGGTGTGTCTAGGTAACATTGCTAAAGGCAGTTTCTGTGAAGAAATAATTCTGGTTGGGATTGTTGAGGATTGTTATGAATGTGCCAAAAGCAAGAGATGGATGAGGCTGAATATCAAATAAGAAATAAAAAAAATAAATGATAGTGTTGATCCCTGTAATAAGCAGACTAATCCTCACCCCACTAAATGTCAATCCATATACTAAACCCTTGAACCTGTTCCTATTTTACCTTACATGGCAAAAGAGCTTTTGCAGGTATGATCAAGTTAAGAAACTTAAAGTGGGGAAATTACCTTGGATTATTTGGGTGGGTGAAATGTTATCACAAGGTTCGATATAAGGAGACTTATAATGAGGGTCCGAGTCAGTGAAAGATGATGACAGAAGCAAAGGTCAGAGTGATATAGCCACAAGCCAAGGATTGTGAGCAACCTCCAGAAGTTGGAAAATATAAGAAACAGATTTTCCCTTAGAAACTCCAGGAGGAGACACTTTGATTTTGGTCTCATTGACCTCATTTCAGATCTCCAACGTCCAGAACTGTAGGGAAAAATTGTATTGTTTTAAGCCACTAAATTGTGGTAATGTATTACCCTATCCATAGAAAATAAGAATGTGGTGGGGTTAGATCCAGAGCCCATGATAAGGGACCAGACTTGGATGGGCACCTCAGCAACTCATATAGGGCAAACACTTCCCCAGGTCATCTCCAACTGGCTGATCAGCACAGCTGTGATTAGAGTCTAGAACCATATCGACACAGTATAGATGCTCAATTAATATATACTGATTGAATAATTCATTTTAAGAATTTTATTACACTTTGATCTCATTTCTATTCTTCCAGCTTCCTCAGATGCTCATATAAATGCTCCAAATTTTAAAAGCTGTCTTAATGCCTCTAACATTTTTTTCATCTCATGTGCTTTGCTGAGTGCCAAACCAAAGTTGAAGTGTAGCCCAGCCTGTTTGGCTCAGTGGTTGAGTGTTGACCCATGCACCCAGAGGTCTCTGGTTTGACTCCTGGTCAGGGAAACACAACTGTAAGCATGGAGGAGGCAGCCAATTGAAGTTTCTCTCTCATTGATGTTCCTATCTCTCTCTCCCTCTCACTTCCTCTCTCTTTAAAAATCAATAAGAGCATATTTTTAAAAGTTCAAGTGTAAACTAAAGATGGGTAAACCAAAGTTGATAAACTTCCTTTAATCTCTAAGGAAGAACTAACTCGAACCGACCTATTCTCATTTCTGTCCCCCTTGGATTAAAGTTGATGTGAACAATTCCATCTCCCTTGAGATGAATTTGAAATCGGAACCTTTCTATGCGGGCTTAAGCAGCCCTGGGATCTGTCATTGCACTTTTACAAATTTCTTTAGAGGGAGTGAACAATAAAGATTAAAAGCAATAACCCTGCAAAGTACATATTGTAGCCAGACTTGAAAGGACACAACAAGCTCCCGCTCAAAGAGAAAAGTCCCTGCAGCTGAGTCTTCCGTGCATTCATTTCTTGCTCCCACTGACATTCTTTGAAAAAAAGCAACCAAGTCATTTAATTCAACATTCAAAGGAGCCACTGTTAACCATGCGGTCTTCTGTGATAAAGTCAAAATGTGCGTGAGATTTCTTCCAGGGGTGGAAGAAGGGCCTAGATGTATTGTCATTCTTCAGCCTAAATCATTCCCCCCTTGAGATATTTAATATGAACTTCGTCACATGACTCGCTTCCTTTTCACTACCTTCCAGGACCCCCTTCTCATCAACCTCGCTGAGACTGCCTGGATCTCGGAAGAATAGTGTTTTCAGATCATCTTTTCTTCCCCCAAGCATTTTATCCCATATTTCAGAAGATTACATTTTAAATACAATTCACATCTTCTGTCTCTTTCTTACCTCTCCCGACATTTTCTTCCTTACTCTTTGTTTATGCCTGCCTACAGTCGATAAGAATAAGAATTCGACATTGTTAGTCTTGACTAGAAATTCAAGCAAATTATTTTGAGGAGAGTGTAGGGAGGCTTCTGGGGAGGGGACTTAAAGAGTGGATTTATTAAACTAATTTTAAAAAGATAGAAAATTATTTTCAAGATTATAATCAGATGATCATAAACCGCGTTTCATGGTTCCTTAACTGGTCCATTTTCTTCACCACTTAGGATTGCACTGCAGATTTCCATAGCAACTCTCCTTAATTGTTATTATGCCAATGTAGTAATTATCACAACCACAAAAGAAGACTGGCAGTTTTCTCAGTAGGGAAAGAAAATAACTATGGCGCATGGAGGATCCAAGGGAGACAAATCATTCATACCCTTCCCACCTAACTACATCCTGAAGCATGCTCTACCAGTGTCACAAACGAGGTTGTTGATTTTGGAGGCAGAATGAAGTGAACTCTTTGAATTCACCAGGCACTCTGCAAAAACACAAACTCTCCCATGAGACTAGGTAACTATGGTTTACAATGTTGGCTTTTATTAGGTTGTTTGCAAATGGATAGAAAGGATATGTAGTGCATTTTAGAGGCTCTTCAGTTATTATGATTTGGTTCAAGTATATAGCCAAAAACTCTATTCATAAAAGTTGTTATCTAATATGAATAATATTTTAAATAGGCCTGTGTACTCTATATTTGAAAATGATGGTCTGCATAGCAAAAGAATCCATAACATGGTACAGACTAGAGTTTTCTGGTGGCATGTTTTTCAAATGCTTCAGTTGATAAAGATGGGCTAGAAAGCAGTAATTTTTGTGTAATAGTCTTTCATTTGCTTTCATTATTAACGCTGCAACAGAGAAATGTGATTGGTTACCGGAGAGGTTTTCAATGCCTATGCCTCCAAAGCATCACTCTATCTGCATGGTCTAGGGTAGATGATTCTCTATTGTTCACCAAATACAAACCTTTTTGAGCCCCTACTGTGAGGCAGCCACCGAGCTAGCCCCGGTGGAGTTAGCAGTGGACAAAGCGACCATGTTCCTACAGTCACAGAACTTACATTCCAGGGGTGGAAAAGAGTCCATTGTGAATAATTATGTCATAAGACAGCTGCTAATAGGTGTTGTTCATAAAAATAAGGGAGGATAAAGAGAACAGATACTGATCGGAGTGAGGGTTGTTTTCTGTGGGGTGGCCAAAAGAAGGCCTCTCCGAGGAGGTGATATTTGACATTTGAGGAGTCTTAAAAGAAACAGTTTTTTTGGTATTGCTAAATGCTCTCAGATCCCCACACTACTTTCAGTAAATCTGGAGATGAAACAACCATCTGCCAGATGAAAGAAGAAAAGGTAAAGACAGGAAATTCGAGTGATAAATCCACACCGATCCGATTCAGGGACTAATTTATGTTTCCAAAGCATGTTCAGAAAAAGAAGTTAAAAAGAAATCCCCACACTGGGACCCTTTGATGAATCACCAGTAGCTAATTGTTGCCAAGCATCCCACAGGCGTGACATATCATTTGAAATCTGGGTGGATTTCAGAAGAGAAATGTTATTGCATTTAAACAATACCATTAGCCAATCTGATTTCACTTCCTGGTATGCACTTTGTTCCAGCTATCTAGTCTAAAGATGAATTGCCCGATGGTTCTATTGTCAAAATGACAGTGAAAAGAGGAGCATGTGGGTTGTAATAATAATGTGGTACATGTGTAGGAGGTCAGAGAAGCAACAGATTAACATTCCAGCGAAAGATTTCCCCGGGGACATCTCTTGAAAGTATCAAAGGCCAAAGATCAGGACACTGATAATGTGTCTGGCATTGGTGCTGAAATTGGGTATGTATTTAGCTCTGCTGAGGACAGAGCTGTGTTCTTTTCAATTAGTTGATGAAATCTCTTCCTGAACAAAGAAGCCAACCACAAAACTGGTTCAATGCAGCGGAATGAATGGAAATGAGGTAGTGAGGAAATATGAGTTGCTTACTTCTGATTAATAAAATACATTTGAACATGTTTCCTTAAGAAGACAACTAGATAATTACCACCCCCCATCCCACCCCCGCCCCCACACACATTTGTATATTTAAGCCTTCCATATAGAGCATGGCATTTCTTCATTTAATTTCAAACCAGTTTCTCAAGCTTGCAACCTTTCTGCAAGGTGACCCAGAGGACTCCTGGAGGGGTGAGTCCTGCAGTCCTTTCTAACTGCTGCTGGTGGGGAGCGACGGGGGAGGGGTGAGCACGCAGGCAAAGACACCTGGTTTTGAAACCAGATTCCATAATTTACTGCTGTGCAAAAATAAGCTTCATTTTCCTTATTTTTAGAATGGGGAACATATGCACAGCCCAAACATTTGTAAGCAGGTTTAACAAGATGATGTTTATGAAGCATTTGGTAGTAAACTCACAGTGAAGGGGAGCTACTGCTGGATTTCACTGCTTCTCTGTTGCACTTTTGACATTCCTGCTGCCCAACCTTCTCCTGCCCTGTTGATTACACATTAAGTGGGAAGGACAAGTTTTATTTATATTTCTAAATATAAGTAGCCCTTACCTTTAAGAATGTTTGTCCACTTTATTGAAAGCTCTATTCATGTGTTTACTATCAATAATAAGGATCTGAAAAAAATAGGAAAGCATGTATTGGGGGAAATTTCAGGAAATAAGTAAAATACAAGTGATTTTGAAAATACAAAGAAAACTTTATATGATAAAAAGGTAATATGCAAATTGACCTCATACCCTCACACAAGATGGCTGCCCCCATGTGGTCACAAGGTGGCTGCCACAAGATGGCCAGTGGGGGAAGGCAGTTAGGGGCAACTGGGCGAGGAGAGGGCAGTTTGGGGCAACCAGATCTGCAGAGGAGGGCAGTTGGGGGTGACCGGGCTGGCAGGGAAGGGCAGTTAGGGGCAACCAAGTCAGCAGGGAAGGGCAGTTGGGGGGGGACCAGGCCTGCAGGGGAGGACAGTTAGGGGCAATCGGGCCAGCAGGGGAGTAATTAGGCATCAATTAGGCTGGCAGAAGAGTGGTTAGGGGGCGATCAGACTGGCAGGCAAAAGTGGTTAGGGGCAATCAGGCAGGCAGGTAAGCAGTTGGGAGCCAGCAGTCCTGGATTGTGAGAGGGATGTCTGACTGTGAGAGAGATGGCCCAGGTGGGATTAGGCCTAAATGGGCAGTCGGACATCCCTCGTGGGGTACCAGATTGGAGAGGGTGCAGGCTGGACTGAGGGAAACCCCCTCCCCAGTGCACAAGTTTTGTGCACTGGGACTCTTGCATCACAATAATAAGTTAGAAGTCAGTGGCCTCAATTGTTAGGGTGCATTTGCTGGATCCAGTGCCCAGCTTTACATTGCAGCTCTGCTACTACAGGCTGAGTAACCTCAAGCAAGTTACTTAACATCTCTGGGCCTTGCCTTCTTATCTGTAAAACTGGTAAATGATAGTGCCCACATCATTGATGAAAGATCAACTAAATTTAGAAAAAGCTCCAAACATGTTGCTATTTATAACTTTTGATTACTTAAACCACCATAAATGTAATTCCAACCACAAACGTGTTTTAAGAAAACTTAATGTTTTTGAGATGAAAACTTCAATTGTGATTCATGATTCTGTGAACTGTGTTATTCTTTGCTATAGGTCCTATTTCTTTAGATATGCATAAGTATAGTGCATAGCAATGAGGCAGGCTTACTCTGAGCTGACTTAACTTTAAACCATTTTGAGAACACATGTCTTACTCTTCCCAGTAAGATCCCCGGAGACTAACAGAGCAGCTCCCTGAAACAGACAAGAGTCTCTGTCTCCCACTCTGGGACCCCCAATTCCAGCTCCATTTTCAATTCCCTCCTTCAACACAAGCTGGGAGGACTTGGAGAAGACCAGCCTGGCAATCAGGTTAGAACTCAAGGACTCCAAAGGAAAGTTTCGTGGAGATATAATATCTCAGTGTGGGATGTATAAACCTTTAAAAAAAAAAATCTGGCCTCTTTTTATGACTTGGATGGCCAATGTTTGGGTAAGATGTTCGAAACCAATGAAGTGTAAAACCTTGGGCAGAACTCCTAATCTTTTTAAGGTTCCCGGACAAGGATGTCAAGTCCTCTTCTGCTCCTGACAATGATCACTTGGTAGTCTTTGAATCAACAATAAAATGGAAATGGAAGGAGATAGCCTGACCTGGACTTTAAGAGGAGGCTGCAGAGAGGGTTTACAATTACCCGAGGAAGATGCAGGCTGACCGGCACTAGAGCAAGGGATTAATAGATTCCACAACTGCTTGATGAATGTCTCTGAAAGAGAGAGCTTTGAAGGCCGCTGGCAGAAAGAGATGGGAGAAAACATAAATGGCTTGTGAGAAAGAGCCAGATGGCCTTTTCCTGTTTCCTAAGAGACCGAATGCGCTGTGCTGTGGAATACCGTTTCTTATCAAAAGCTTCTGGAAATGCACTTTCTTACCAAAATTCAAAGCAGGGCCACAAATCATTTATAGGAGACAAAAAAACAATAAGTAGTGGCAGCACAGAGGAATATATTTCACTTTGTTCTGCCATGAGGAATTATGGTGGGTTGTAATGAGTGGAATATAAAGTAACATAAGTTGCCTGTTGACAACAGAGTTCGAAATTATAAAATGTAAAACCAATATATTTCTCGCACACTATGAAACAGCTGGGATATTTTTATGGCTTCTAGCGGGGATACTATGCCATCTCTCAAAACCCTATAATTCTGTAAGCGCGTTAAGTGCATCCTGTTATTTATTTTGTTTGTTTGTTTACTTGGCTTCAAGGATTTCACAGGCAGTATTGCATCACATCAAGCATAAAGGAAGCGATCAGCGCTGAATTGTGCTGTCTTCAGGGATGTCCAGTCCTGGCCCTATTGAAGGGTGGCTTGGACATCGTGTCACGGTGCCAGGGTACCTGGGCAGAATGCCATCTTTTTCCTGTAGGAGGGGGAGAAAAAATGGCTCACTCCAAAAGGCTATATAGGAATGTTTCTCTCCACAGTCTCCCCAGAATCTGAGCATAAAAGTTGAGTCTTTTATGAGGTTAACAGCCAAGGCATTCGGCTAAGATCATTTTAAACGACAGATGGTGATAAGCTAGCCAACGCTTCTTACTTGCTAGACATCAAAGGTGTTGAAACTATTGACCCACATTAATGCAGGGCCCTGACAAAAGGCAGGAGGCAAAACTTTGTGCCGAGACGCCTACCCTGAACAAGGATTAACTTTATCACCTTCATTTTGGTTGCTTAGTCTAAATCCATGCAAGTCAATCAATCAGCACAAAATACTTTGATTGCTTGCCTGTTTGGGCTGTTGCATTTATTGGGGGTTTTACGTTTTAATCAAATATTACATTTCCAATGATTATTGATAGGTTGAATGCCTGTGATGTAGGATCGACTGGGAATCTGTTGGGGCTTTGGCAGCGCTAGTGGTTAGTGACTGGAAGTGCAAAGGAGGCTGCAGATGGGCAGAATGGGAGGGGCCTGGAGCGAGGGTCAGATTTTGCGGTTCTGGGGCGTGGACGGAGAGGCCTCCTTAGGCTGACCGACTCCTGCTGCGGGAGAGGAGCAGAGGCTGCGGGCAAAGGTACCCGCCCTGTTTCAAGCAGAGGCCTCTCCTTCCCCTTGCAGGCGGGGGAATTTTGTGAGGGTAAGCACTGCCCTTCACACTGCAGTTTGTCAGCTGTCAGCAGCTCTTGACATTACAAAATCCCAAAGCGGGGGTAGCCGGGATGCGGATGGACTACAGAAAGTGCCCAGTTGTTTGACTTGAAAAGAGAGGAGACATTAGATGTTGCTTTTCAAACAAAGACCCAGTTTTTATGCTTAACACCACAAAGATAACTTGGTTTTCTGTTCTTGGGATTAAAAAAAAAAAGAAAATCCCACCAACCCTTTGTTCCTTTGAAGTAAGAGCAAGCTATGTGAAATGAATTTTAACCAGGTTCTGCCGATATCTATCAGCACACAGCGTTTCACAGAGCAGATAATAAGTGTCTGGAGAAAATGACTGGCAGGAGAAAGGGAATCTGGAGGCGATGCCAGAGTCCGCAGTTTCCAGGTCAGACAAGGGTTTAGGGGGGCCTTTTGGGGTGGCAGTGCGATTGGAGCTGAGCAGGGGGCACGCCTGTTTTCAGCAGTGTAATATATTTTTTTAAAAGAAAAAATACATTCAACCAAGAATGCAGGGGGTTAATTTTATTTGTTAAGATGTCCACCCATAAGGAAAATACGTGCTGTGATGCAGAGAAGCCGTAATCATAAATGGAGTGGATAGCACATTGTTTAAGGCAGTATTAAATATCATTTACTAATAAAGTTTATGAAGACCTGTTCCTCTAGGAAAGACAAAGAAGTTATGATTCCTTTTCACTTAGGTAAAGAGGAAGTCGATACTGTACCAATAGAAAAGATGACATGTCTTCCCAAAGACAGGATGTTGGAAGTGTTAATGTAAAAACAAAAACAAAAAAATCTCATCTGTAAAGAACTTTTGTTGAGGGCATGAGTTGTGTGTGTGTGTGTGTGTGTGGGGAGATTGGGGAGCAATGGGGGATAAGGATACATGTATAATACCTTAATCAATAAAGAAAAAAGAAAATTTCTGTTAGTTTATTTGAGCCAAACTGTCAACAATTGCTGGGAAGCAGTATTGCGATAGTGCTACAAAAATAAACAAATAAATAATGGCAGCTTTTCACTAAGTTTTATTAAATTTCTATCAAAGGATGAGACATAAGTGAGTTACATGAAATCCAGAGGTGATAGATTAGGGAGATGGGAGAAAGCAAAGTGGGGAAATTTCTGGGATAGGATAAAAAGTAAAATGATGGACACATGCTTCTTTTACAAATATGGGTACAGGATAGTTGGAGGTCAATAATTAACATGATAACAATAACAATGAGGGAATTTGTGGTTTCCAGCCCTGGTGCCTTTAGTCGTGTCCTGAGAGTTCCAGAAAAATGGAAGTTACAAGACCCTGACATTTCACAGACATGTTATCTTAGATTCAAAAAGACAAGAAGCTCATAAAGGTCATGGATTTTGATCTTTGTCAGGGAAGATACTGGCCTAAGACAAGACTACCTACTATAAACTGCTTTTTTTAAATTAAAGGTTTTGATTTCAGACCATCCTTTGTGGTTACTTTCGGTTTCTTGAGTTTGCAAGTCTGCTACGTAGGCATTCTCTGAGTTATTCAGATTGGCACGTGGCCCCTTTTTATCCACATAAGACCGTGTTTTTTGAATTGACAGCTGCAGGTAGAAGGATTGACGATGCTTGGAGAGTAAAGAGTACAAGAAGCACGAGGGCTTGGTGAAAGGTTTAGGTTTAGGTATCCTTCTTAAGATATTGATTTTGGCCTGACTGGTGTGGCTCAGTTGGTTGAGCCTCGTTCCATGCAACAGGAGGTCATCAGTTGGATTCCCAGTCAGGGCCTGGGTTTGCGGGTTCGGCCAATAGTTGTTTCTCCCTCATCAATGTTTCTATCTTCCTCTCCCTTCACCTCTCTCTCTCTCTCACACACACACATTACTAAAAAAAATATTTTTAAAAGATACTCTTTTGCATTGCTTTATAACACTAGAGAACTTGAAAAGAATGTGAAAGGAACATGCCTTAACCACAGGGGTTGGGAATATAGAAACAAAAGCATGAGATCCAGTTATTAATGCTGGTAGCTGTTCTTGGTTCCTGAAAAGTGAAGTAATAAAGCCAGGAGCAAGTTCCACAAACATCTCTACTAAGAGGCTTTTCCTGGTAAATTCTCCACTAGGTGAAACAAGAGTTATAAAGCATTGTGTTGACATTTATAACTGGTACAGCACTCATTTCTGTATTTGCCTGTGGTTTATTGTTTCTTTTTTATTATTCTGAATCCTCACGCTTCCCCACCAACACACCCACCCTTTAGAGTTAGTTGTGCAGATTAAAAAAAAAAATGTCAATGCAATGCTTTGTAACTCTTGTTTCACTTAGTGGAGAATTTACCAGGAAAAGCCTCTTGGTAGAGATATATGTTGAACTTGCTCCTGGATTTTTTACTTCACTTTTCAGGAACCAAGAACAGCTACCAGCATTAATAACTGGGTCTCATGCTTTTGTACATTTGGTTCAAGGTAAAAAAAAAAAAGGCGATGTGGGTAAGAAAAGGCATGAGGGTAAATCAGAAAATCAAAGGACAAACCTGATGAACCTTCCTGGGTCTCTCTTTCCTCATCTAGAGGGGAAGGCTTTTCTGAGACCCTTTCTAGTCCCGACATTCTACAATGGAAATGTTCTCCTCATTATCCCAAGGGCAAAAATCATCAGCGGTGCAAGAACAACTTAGGGTAGCCTTTTATTAGCTCATGCTGAGAGTGATAATAATTTTAATTGCATTTTTTTTTGTATTTCCTATTAATTTTGGAATAGAACTGCTATGTGTCAAGGCAACTGGGCAGGATGCAGCATCTTAGAAAATGATTGTTATACAAGGAAAGCTCAATTTATTCTAAAATTTGGCATTAATCTCCTGCTAGGTAAAAGCATACTAAACTGAGGTTTACTAATTCTGGGTCCAGATTTTGCCCTCAGACTCTGGGCAAAGCTTCCAAGCTTCCATTTTCCATTACTTCCAAGTGAGGGAGGATTTGAGTTAAATGATAAAATAGATGACTTCATAATCCTTTTTTCACAATGTTCTGAGAGAAAGTGAGGTATAATGGAAAATTCTGATCTTTTCAGTCAGCGAGACTGGACTTGAGTCACAGCCCTACCAGCCATTGCTGTGTGACAACAGACACGCTGGCTCTTTGAACCTCTCTTAGTGTACAGGATTACTCCCAGCATAAGGATGCATATAAAGTATGTGGGGCCGAAACTGGTTTGGCTCAGTGGTAGAGTGTCGTTCTTTGGACTGAAAGGTCCCAGGTTCCATTCCGGTCACGGGCATGTACCTTGGTTGTAGAGGGTGTGCGGGAGGCAGCTGGTCGGCGTTTCTCTCTCATCGACATTTCTAGCTCTCTATCTCTCTCCCTTCCTCTCTGTAAAAAAATCAATAAAATATATATATATATATATATATATATATATATTTTTAAAAAGTATGTGGGGCATGCATGTAACTGGAATTTAGGGAATGTCTGTGATTATTATGGAGCCTGCTCTGATTTCCTTTTGACTCTGGGCTTGTGGATCCAAAGTCATTTTCATGGTTTATATACACTATCTGCCTGGAAAGAATCATCTTAATGTTCATCTTGAGGCAAAAGCCCTCTGATTTGTATGTTAGCATCTGAGTTTAAGTTGAAACCCCTGTCAAATCCTTCCAGGTCTTCGGAGTCCTTGGAGACAGCCGCTGCAATCTTGTGCTCCGCAAAGAGCAAAGCCTGAAATACTGTCTCTCTTACAGAGTGAACCTAAGGGGCGTAGCTCCACCTTAGCAGAGAATCCGTTTAAGCCAAGACAGACTCTTGAATAAACCAAGAAAATGAAATGGCTCCACTGAAAGTGTTCCCAAGCTGCCCTCCTAGAGGTAAGTCGGATGGGCACACATCCTCCGATCTGTCTGTAACATCCATTTCATCCGGATTATGCAGCAGATATATCCTAGCGGCAGAGCCTCTCCCACATCACGTTGGCACTATTGCTAGAAAAAGAAAACGAGTTTCTAGAGGAAAACAATAATATGGCAAATAATTGCATTTTTTAATAGCTGAGTGTATTTATAGGCAGGCATTGGATTGGTAGTTTATTTTGAGGGAGGAAACATTTAAAAATATGTAAAATGCTTTGATTTTAGTTCCATGTGTTTAAAATGTATGCTGAGGTGGGGGTGGGGGTCAAGATGTTGGTGTAGGTAAATGTGGCACTCGCACCCTCCCACAATCACATCAAAATTACAACCAAACAGCAGAACAACCATCATTCAGAACCGCCTGATATCTGGCTGAACGAAAGGCCTACAACCAGAGGATTAAAGAAGAAGTCATATTGAGACTAGTTGGAGGTGTGGAGGCAGGGACTGGCTGGTCTGACACCCACATGTGGCATTGTTTTTAATCAGGAGGGATATCTTGGCTGTGGTGGTCCTTTATGAAGAGCAAGGAGTCCCAGCCCCATACCAGACCCTTCAACCCAGGGTTCTAGTGCCAGGAAAAGAAGTCCCTGTAACTTCAGGCTGTAAAAACCAGCAGGAGTTGTGGCTGAGGGACACAGAAGCTGCTAGAGTCCCAAGCAGTTCCTCTTAAAGGGCCAGTGCACAGACTTACTTGGACTCATAGCCTCTGAGCTCCAGTGCTGAACAGTAGCTTAAAAGGATCCAGGGAAATATGAAGAGGAACTAAATTGTCTGGCATCAGAGTAAGAACTGGAGATCATCTTTCTCCCAGACAAAAGTGCAGGCCGAAGTCATTGTTCCTTTGCTGAGGCCTCCACCACCATAGTGACAATAGGAAGTTACCATATGAGGTTCCATCAACCTGACCCACACTGTTCACCCTGTTGATTCCTGAGATACCAGCACTCCCAAGATGTTTACAGTGCTTTTCCATGTGAATGGCCTGTCTTAACTCAGGCTTCTGACTTTCCTAAAATATCTCAAACAAGCAGCATCTTGGCCACAGCCGGCCCCATACCTTTTTATAAGGGGACCCAGGCCAAACACTTTTAGCAACCTGGCTTGGTTCACTGTGTGGTCTCTCCTGAGCAATTCTAACCCCAACATAAGTAGCAACCATCTTCAGATTGCTCTGTAGTTTATGCCAAGTGGCCCCAGGCAGGGCATAGGAAGTAGGTGACTTTGCACCTCCTGGGAGGCCCCAGAGTCAGTGCACCTCGTGGTCAGCCTCATACCATACCAGATTACAACCCTACCACATCCATGAGCAACACATTAAAGGGGCGGAGTCAGTGAGCACCAAAGCCCCATTGAAGCAATTCTGCTCCATAGGGGTTTCTCAGGAGCAACAGCTCTTCCACTGCAGATGCAGCTGGTCTGAACAGCCAATTGGCCTGGAGGTAAGTCCCTTCCAGTAATGCCCACAGCAATCACAGCTCAACTACAACAGCACAGCCCACACAGGGGCACACCTAGAGTGCCCAGCTCAGGTGTCTAGGGAGACTGAACCACTGGGCCCTATAGGACACCTACTACCTACTATACAAGGCCACTCTAACAATTTCAGGAGACATAGCAGCTCTACCTAATACATAGAAATAAACACAGGGAAGCAGACAAAATGTGGAGACAAAGAAACATATCACAAATGCAAGAACAAAAGAAATCTTCAGAAAAGGAAATGAATGTAATGGGAGCAAGCAAACTACTAGATACAGAGTTCAAAACAATGTTTATAAGGTTGCTCAAAGATCTTAATGACAGCTTCAAAAGACTTAGTGAGACTCTCAAGGATCTTAATGAGAATTTCAAGAATCTTAGTGAAAACATCAAAAACATGAAAAAGAACCAGTCATAGATTAAGCATACACTGACTGAAATGAGGGAATTAATAATAAAGAATGCTGAGAATCAAATCAGTGATTTGGAATATGAGGAAGCAAAAAATGCCCAATCAGAAAAAAGAATTAGCCGGGTCAGCTTGGCTCAATCGTTGAGCATCACCTTATGAACCAGGAGGTCATGGTTTGATTTCCAGTCAGGGAACATGCCTAGGTTATGGACTCGATCCCTAGTGGGGTGTGTGCAGGAGGTAGCTGATCTCTCATCTTTGAAGTTTCTATCTCTCTTTCTCTTCCCTCCCTCTCGGAAATAAATAAAAATATTTTAAAAGAATTTTAAAAATATGAAAATAGTGTAAGGAGCCTCTGGGACAACTTCAAGCTTACCAACATTCACATCATGGGGTTGCTGGAAGGAGAAGAGAGGGAACAAGAAATTGAAACCTTATTTGAAAAAAATAATAACAGAAAACTTCCTGTACTTGGTGAAAGAAATAGACATACAAGTCCAGAAAGCTCAGAGACTCCAAACATGATGAACCCAAAGAGCCCCACATCAAGACACATCATAATTAAAATGCCAAAGGTTAAAGACAACGAGAGAATCAAAAGCAGGAAGAGAAAAGCAGGTAGTTACCCTACAAGTATGAGGGTAACTCATACAACTGTCAAGTGACTTCTCAATAGAAACTTTGCAGGCCAGAAGGGAATGGCAAGAAATATTCAAAGTGATGAAAAGCAAGGACCTACAACCAAGATTACACTACTCATCAAAGCCAGCATTTAGAATTGAAGGTCAGATAAAGAGCTTCACAAACAAACAAACAAAAAAGCTAAAGGAATCAATCACCACCAAACCAGTGTTACATGAAATGTTGTAGGATCTTCTTTAAAAAGATGGGGGGGGGGCGGAGATATAAAATAGGAACAATAAAATGGCAATAAATACATATTTATCAACAATTGAATCTAAAAATCAAAATAAATAAACAAGGAACAAAATAAACTATTGAACAAAATAAACTAGAACCGGAGGCCTAGAAACACTGAACAGTCTGATGAATCTCAGAGGGAAGGGAGAAGTGGGGGTAGGAAGAGATTAACCAAATAATTTATATGCATATATGCATTACCCATGGATACAGACAATAAAGTGATGAAGGCCTGAGGTGGGTGGGATCTGGTTAGAGAGAGGGAATGGGGGGAACAAAGAGAGGCATCTAAAATACTCACAACAATAAAATAAACTAAAATGTATGCGAAGCTATATATTAATGATTTAAAAAATCAGACATAGAAGACAACAGTAAAATCCTTTAGTCTATCATCATTTTGAGAAGAGAAAACTGCTTTAAATATAGTTGCCTTCACTTCACCTCCTTAAAGTTTCCTTTGATTTACTTCAGACTTAATATTTTATATATAACTTGGTCACTAAGTCAACATTCCACAAGTATTAAGTGACTTATGCCTTCATGTCAACATTCAGCTAATGCCATTTCCAAGTTGCTGCATGTTGACCACACATTTTAGGTGGCTAGAAACCTTAAGGAAATATCAAATGATGAAATTTGAAGGATTCTAGATGTAAATTGGGCTTCTATATATGGAATATGCTTGACTATCAAATGCTTAATTCTCTACCACTTTGAGAGTAATTTTATTAACCAATGTCACCCTTCAATAAATTCAATTTTTAAAATAATATAATTAATTTAAATATGTGAATAAATTAGCTCTTCATGAATGGATATCTTACTAGTCATTTCATATCCTTACAAAATGTACTATATTGGTTTACTGTAGTCAATGTCCAGGGCTACAGATGAAGGCACATTATATACACTGAGTGGCCAGATTATTATGATCTCTGAATGTATAATAATCTGGCCACTCAGTGTATATCCTATATAATAAAGGGCTAATATGCAAATTATCCCCTCAACCAGGAGTTTGACCAGCAGGCAGGCCAGCCAACTGCCCATGTACCCTCTCCCTGGCCAGGATGGCCAGACCCCACCCATGCACAAATTCATGCTCTGGGCCTCTAATATTCAGAGATTAACGATCATAATAATCTGGCCACTCAGTGTATATTAGATATACTCAGTTTATCTTAATTTAAATGTTAGATGTGGCATGTGATTGCTAAAGAAAATAGAAGTTCCTAATGATATAAGATTGATTTATACTAGTGAAGATGCATTCTTTTATTTGGAACAAATGAGAAATCTTTCTTTACTAAAGTTGCTGTTGTGCTTTCTCAACTAGGCATTTTAATTTTCACCTTGACAACCAAGTCAGAAAGAATCTATTATAAGTGATCAAAGCGTATGCTTGATAGGCTAGTTTCTTAAAATGACAAGTAGGACAGTTTTGTGAAAGAGAAAAAGTTGATGCGTGCTTTAATCTGCACATTTTGATGTGCTGCACACCACATTGCTTTCATTGAAATGCATTTTGTTCAGAACACTTTCACTAAGTGTTTCCTCTTTAAACACTTTTTTAGGTAGAGAGATGCTCTGGATGGTATTTGTTACTAATGGTGTAGTAACTGGTTTACTACTTAACATGTAAAGAATAACATTTTTCTTCTAATATCTGACCTTTAACTTTAGTTTTATAAATTAAAAGAGAAATGAAAACAGGAAAAAAAGAGAAAAATTAACATTTTCCTTTTGACTCTATTAATATTCAGGGATTAATTGTAACAAATGAAGTTAACAACAACTATTTAACATTAATATTCAGAGTTGTCCAGAATTGGAAAGGCGTGGTCTGGTGGCATCAGAGCACAAAACACCAGATGATTTTAGACAACTAGGCAAACCATCCACCTTAAGAGTCTAAAACAGGTAGGATAACACATTTCTTCATATTTCTAAAATAAATCAATGTTCATGAAAAGGTTAACCTTTTATGACCTCCTTGTCCTTCCTAGTGGAACACCAGGACTTCCAGGGCTTATGTGGTCTAGAAAAATGGTGGTGAGGCCTCTGATTGGCAGTTCATGTTGGCTGCTGTTGAGTTGTTCAGTTAGATTTAGGTGATTCTCATAAAGGTAGTGACTCTGTTGGTATCATGGCAGGCTCAGCTCAAGACTTTGTCCCATTATCCAAGGTCATGGCATTTGCAGGTCTGAGAGACCTGAATAAGGCGGTGAATTCCCACCAGTTACACAGGAGCAGATCCACACAACTCCTGGGACCAGTCATTTGTCCCTCCCATTCAAGCCACAGGAACACAATTCACTGTCTCTTTGTAGTCAGATCAATCTGTCTTCTGACAATGTAATGTCAAGCCTTTTTATCCTCAGAAAATCCTAGTACCTTTCTGTAAAAAGCCTGCCTGCAGTTGTTTTCAAAATATCTAGCAACATGACGTTTTCTAGTCTTGAAACACAAAAGCTTTAATTCGTTCCTGGCACAAGGTTGCAGAGAACCCACCAGCTACAGCCCTGTCTCCATCTCTGGGTCAGAACACCATTTTGTAATTCCTTAAAAAAACATGAAGCAAAAGAGAAAAGGCAGTAAGTAAGTTCTTTGTCATTAACTCTATTCCATGTCCATCTCAAGGCATTTAACAGAGTAAAAACTCGAGGGAGAGGAAAGCCTAAGTGGAAATCAAGGGATACCAAAACAGAGGGAAAAGGTTAAGAATTAAAATGTGAGTTGAGAGGGTATATCAGAGAGCTCCACCACAACTGGGAAGAGAGATACTAAGAGATTAGCTCTGGTTCAAACACTCTTTTTTCCTTAGATCCTTTCCCCAATCAAAGTGGAGCTGGCTAACCCTCCCCATACCCTTCACTTCTCTCCCACCCTCCCCACCCCCGGTTTCTTTGCTGAGACGACAACAAAAACAACAGCTACATTTAACTGAGAACTGGCTATGAACCTAGGCACTATATAAAGCTAGGTGCTTTACATGCACTACTTCCTTTAAGCCTTACAAAAGCTCTATGAAGTAGGTCTATTGTTTTTACTTTATTACAGAGCTTTTGGCTTGAAACAAACAAACAAACAAACAAACAAACAAACAAGAAAACACCCTGCTATTCAAACTGACTATGTAATAACCAGAAGTATAGAGGTAGAAGAGACTTCCGGTTCCTCAGGAGCATCATCAAGGAAGTTCAGTCTCTCCATCCTCCTTTGATATGTTGACTTCATCAGAAAGCCCATCACCCTCATCGTCATGAGATACCTCCCACCAGTGATGAAGCATAATTCCTTCTCCACATGCAACAGAACTAGCCACTCTTCTGTATCTTATTGACCCCAAGTAGTTCAGGCCTGTTCATCCATGAAACTATTACTGGCAAAGAGCCTGCATAACAACAAATATCTTAGATGAATCATTAGAAGTGGAATGAAGTTTGCATTCCAACTACAATGATTACCGTGTGCCCCATTTTACACATGAGGGGACTGTAGTGCAAAACAGTTAAGTGATTTTCCCAAGATCACATAGTTATAAGAGGGGGATGCAGGTCTAGTAACAAAGTACATGTTATTAACCTTTGTCTATAGCACTTGGACGCATTCTGAAGGTGGGAGAGGGATTCTCAGGTTCTCAGAACCCAAATTTAGGTGCTTATTTATAAGACAAATAAGAGAGATCCACCAAAAATCACCTTGTTCATTCAAATATGAGGAGCTACATGGATAATATTACCATGTAAGGGACTCTCGGATACTGTAATTGTGGCACTTGGAACAATTTCAAATTTTGGGGTGTACTTATTGCAATCAAACGTAAATGAGACATGGAAGGTAGAGTGAAAATTACAACTAAGGGAAAGTATAACAGTTGGTTACTCAGCTTTCTCTAAAGCAAAAATTGCTTGTTAACAACTCACTTGTTTCTTTTCTGTGACTGTGTTTACTATTTCAACTCATTCTTGTCACATGAATTGCACTGCTTTAAAAATAAACGAACAAAATATGTTAGCAAAATGTTTTCTTTCTTTTTTTTCCCTTCCCTACTTTAAAAAAACTCAAAATGCCCAAATAAAATTCATCATTCAAATTCAAATCATTTTTAACAGGTCATATAAGTGACTGATTCTATTAACTACTGAATCAATAAAGTAGAATCTCCTTCAGTACACTGGGAATTACATGATGGACCTTTCCTTTTCATCAATAACTCTGAATAGCTCTGTGTTAATAAATCCTTCATATTTCTCATCACAGTAAGTAGGAAGACTAGAGGAACCTCCCAGATCCATGATATGATTTACTGTCCATGTGAACGCAGGGATAAAGATTCAAAGAAGCTTCCCCCTAAATGATGAGAATGGGACTCATGAGAAGAAATATAATTATTCTGAATAAACAAAAATCAGTCTTCCACTTTTCCTTATCTTTTCCCCATTCCTTCTTTATGTGATTCATAAAAACTCTACGTTCTTAATGATTTTCAATTTTCCCCAATTTCCTTCTTTAAAACCCTAAAGAAATTGCATTTTTCTTCTCTTTTCCTGTTTTATTCATCCACCCATCCATCTTCTTTGTATGCTGTGAACAGTTTATGAGTTAAGGGTGACACATTTTTTTTCACTATGGATATATGCCATGTCAACAAAATAATTTTAAATAACTTCTAGTGAATTTATTATTCTGTGATATTTTAAAACAATTATCCTATTTGATAAAGTATATATATTTGAAGCTTCAGGTAGAATGATAGGATTTTAATGTTGGGATGGTTTCTTTTATATGTGTGTGCATAATCTGAACAGTTAAAACTCATGACAAAATTAGTATCTTCCAGTGATTTTAACTTGGCTTGTTTATTGGTGACAAAAATCTCTGAGGTTGATGGAAAAGAAGGAAAACTAAAAAATCTGGTTGAGCACACAGTTAAATTTATTTGCTAATGAAACTAAAAATAAAAAGATTCTCTTACTAATATTTAGAAATCGCTTTTTTAGTTTGACCATTCTCATGACTCTGAACAGTACCCCACTGTGGTTTAATTTACTTTTCCTTGATGACTGATGATGTTAAGCACCCTTTTCATGAACTTTGTGACCATTCACATATTTTTTTGTGAAATAGGTAAATTCTCGCTTATTTTTGGATTATTTGTCTTTTTATAATTGATTATTAGAAGCTTGTTAGGTATCCTATTTTTTATATTCAGATTATTTTGCTGCAATTATTTTTTCCAGTTTATGGCTTGCATATTTATTTTTAATGGTGTCTTTTGATAAATAGATATTTTTCATTGTATCTATCGATTGCATCTTTATGATTAACACTTTTTGCATTCTGACTAAAACAGTTTTGCTTATCACAAGGTAATAAATATATTCTTTAAGGAGCTTTTTGGTTCTGAGCTTCAGTGGTCATTTACCACTATGACCACCTTAAATTAATGTTTATGTGTGGCATGAGAAATAGATTGCATTTCTAATTGTCCAGAATATCTGCTTTAAAAGACTTTGCTATGCCTTTTAGTTGATTGAAACCTTCAATTTGCCACATGTGTGTCAATTTCTGGAATTCAAGGTCTCTTCCACTAATCTTTTGTCTAACATTATTTCAAAGTATACAATCTAGATTGTCATAGCTTTATAGGTCATACATTTTATAAGTTTTTCAAATTATTTATCTTTTTATTATTTTTTTATTGATTATGGTATCACATAATTGTCCTTATCCCCCCCATTCCCATTCCAAACCACCCCCCTGCCACACACACATGCCCTCCCCCCACCGCCCCCCCGCTGTCCATGGCCACTGGCTAGGCCCATGTGTATGCACACAAGTCCTCTGGTTGATCTCTTCCCCCCACCCCTACCCTCCCCCACCCTCCCTCTGAGGCTCAAGAGTCTGATTGCTGCTTCTCTTTCTCTGGGTCTATTTTTGTTCACCAGTCCATGTTGTTCATTATTTCCTCTAGATGTGTGAGGTCATGTGATCCAAGAAGTACCCTTGTAAGAACCTAAACTGCGACAAGCCTTAATGGTTATGCTGAGAGGCAAATGAATCGGTCTGTAGTGAGTTTTAGAAATAGTTTTTTTATTTCTCCCCCCAAGATCAGCTGAAATATAGATAAATATTGCTTTGAAATTGTATATTCATTTATGAAAAATGGAACAGTATCAATTCTACCTATCCAATTACATTTTATGTCTTTCCATTTTAAGTAAATATTCTTTAATGTAATTCACTAATTTTGTCTTATAATTTCAATAAAGATTTTTTTCATTATTTGTTCGATTTATTTCTGTATTTTGATATTTATAAATGCAATTGTTATTTCAATTTCATTCTTCAACTGATCACTGCTATAATATAGAAATATAAATGATTATTGTGTAGTGATTTTTATCCTGAAAATTTATGTCTTGACAAATTGATTTGTTTACCAATGTAGAATGTTTTTTTCTTTCATAATTCTTATTGTCTTGACATTATATATATATATATATATATAGCCATTAGCTTTTGAGTTTTTTTAAATCCTCACCCAAGGACATGTTCATGGATCAGAGAGAGAAAGAGAGAGAGAGAGAGAGAGAGAGAGAGAGAGAGAGAGAGAGAGACATCAATCAGTTGCCCCAACAGGGAATCAAACCCACAATCTGGCTATGTGCCCTAACCAGGAACTGAACCCAAAAGCTTTTGATGTACAGGATTACGCTCCAATAAAGTGAACCACCTGGCCAGGACACCATTAGCTTTTTATATTTAGTATTTATATGGTATATATTTTTATACTGTTTTACTTCTATCCTGTCTGTGTCTCCTGTAGACAGCTCACAATTGAGTAATTGGGTATTGCTTTTTAATGTAGTCTACTAATCTCTTCCATTATGAGAAGCATTTATTTCATTTTTATTTATGTAATAATTATTGTTTTAATTTCCAAAATTTGTATTTATTTTATGTTAATTCCATTGTTTTTTGCATCCTCTGGCCATGTGGGGGAAGAAATAAATATTGTTGAAAATGTTATTTATTGTATTAATTTGTAAGCTACAGGTTTTATGTGTCATTTTGGATCTGAATATAATACGCATTTTTAAATTATCACAGTTTTCTTTCAAGTAATAGTATACTAATTCATAAATAATATAAAACTGTGTAGTAATATTCCATGTACTCCTCCATCCTTTGTGTTCTTTTTGTTTATTTTACTTCTGTATATGTTAACAACTTTATGATACATCATTTTTGTTTTAAACACGTAGTTTAAAAAAAAATAAATAAATACATATAACTAAAATGTAAAATAATTAAATAAGAAGCTCTTGAGTTCCATTTGGTATCGATATTTCAGCCTAACAGATTTTTATCTTCATTTCACATTGTGAAGTTATCTGGACATAAATTATTTTAGCTTTTTTTACTATGTAAGAATGTCATTGTGTTGCCTTGCTTTTTGAAGAATAATTTTGCTGGTTATAAAATTATAGCTTGACAGATCTATTTTGTTCTTTCAGCACTTTCAAGATATCTTTCTTTTATCTTCTATAATTTCCACTGAGAACTAATCCATCCTCTCTATTGATGTTTGCTCTTATGCATCTTTTTTTCACTGGCTACTTTATCTTTGGTTTTCAGCAATTGACTACAATGTGGTTGTCCCTGTATTTATCCTGCTGGAATTTCCTAAGTGGCTTGGATCATTTAGCAATTTGATGAAACTAGTAGCTCATCAAATACTCTGCCCCATTCTCCCTTTCCTCTCCTTGTATTATTTCATATTTTCCCAAATGTTTTCAATGTTCTTTGCTTTACAAAAAGCATTTTTAGTTTCTAATATTTTTATTGACTATTTCAAGTTTACTTAAAGCTTTCTCTGCAATATGAAATCTGCTTTTTAAGTCCTTACAATAAAATATTCCTGATGTTATATTTTCATTCTAGCATTTCTACCTAATTTGATTTTTAAAAATAGGCTTTATATTTCTGCTAACATTCTCATTTTTTTGCAAATGTTGTACAGCACTTTTACTATATCTTTTATTATATTTTTATATTTTTTACAGATTTCAGAGAGAAAGGGAGAGGAACAAAGTGAAAAAGAAACATCAATGTGAGAAAGAATCATCAATTGGTTGCCTCCTGCACTCTCACTCTGAGGATTAAGCCCTTAATCTGGGCATAAACCCTGACTAGAAATCAAACCATGACCTCCTGCTATGATGTTCAACCACTGAGCCAAGCAGGCTAAACATTTTAATTCCATATATTTTAAAGGCATAATCTGATAATTCCAACATGTAGACCATCTATGGATTTGTTTCTATTGACTATTTCTTCTCTTAACCACTTTCTTGTTTTATAATCTATAAATATATGCCAGACATTTTAATAAGAGAAGAGTAGACTCTAAAGCAAATAATATTTAACTCCAATAAAGGTACAGATTCCTTTTCTGTCAGTCTACTAGAGGTGAATGAAATGACTAGGTTAGCTGGATCTGGATTTTGCTGCTGCATTAGTTTGACTCAGTCCACCACCGGCTTGAAATATTTTAAAGGGGGGGATTAAAACTTCCTTATCAACAGGAACTGAGCACCAAACACTGACAACATTCCAGAAATCTGTCTATGCTTCACAGCCAATCCACCAGCTTTCAGAGTTGTTGAGATTGTCACCATATTTCACTGCTCAGTTATAAGATGGTGGGATTTCTCTTTCAAGTCTCTTTGCTCTCTAGTCTTAACACCAAATACTTTCTGTACCTTAGAAGATAGTTACAACCTACCTCCAACTCCTCTATTCCTTAGATAGCTAAGGGCTCTATACTCATGAAGAGCCTTAGTGCCATAGAGTGGTTTCTTTTAGCTCTCCTGCCTACTCTCAGGATTCAATAATAACAGCCTGGAGTTCCCGGGCAGAGAGAGTGTTCTCAGAGTTCTCCTTCTGGGCCCACAATCTTTTGTATATCAAAGTCTAGATTTTACAAAGAGGTTTATACTAGCTGCTTAATTAATATTTATCCTAGTAGGATGCATACCAAGATCTTTATTTCAAAACTAGAGGCCTGGTGCATGAAATTTGAGCACAGGGGTGGGGAATGTGTGTCCCTCAGCCTAGCCTGCACCCTGTCTAATCTGGGACCCCATGAGGGATGTTGACTGCATATTTAGGCCCGACCCGGGCAGTCGGACCTTTCACAATTCAGGACTGCTGGCTCCCAATTATTCACCTGCTTGCCTGCTTGATTGCCCCTAACCGCTTCTGCCTACCAGCCTGATCACCCCTTAACCACTCCCCTGCCAGCCTGATTGATGCCTAACTGCTCCCCTAACAGCCCAATTGCCCCTAACTGCCCTCCAATGCCAGCTGGTCTCCTCAAACTGTGCTCCCCTGCAGGCCTGGTCACCCCCAACTGCCCTCCTTTGCTAACCTGGTTACCCCTAATTGCCTTCCCCTGCCAGCTTCATCACCCTGCCATCCCTTGCCAGCCTCATCACCCGTAACTGCTCTCCTCTGCTGATCTAGTTCTCCCCCTGCCCCAAACTGCCCTCCCTGCAGGCTTGGGTCTTCCCAAACTGTCCACCCCTGCAGGCTGGTCACCCCTAACTGCCTTCCCCTGCATACCAAGTCCCTCCCAACTGGCCTCTCTTGAGGGCCTGGTCCCTCCTAACTATCTTCCCCTGCTGGCCATCTTATGGTGGCTATCTTGTGTCCACATGGGGGCAGCTATCTTTGACCACATGGGGGCAGCCATCTTGTGCATTGGAGTGATGGTCAATTGGCATATTATCATTTAATTAGATAGGATAGAGGCCTGGTGCACATGTAGGGGCTGGCTGATTTGCCCTGAAGTGTGTCCAGGATCAGGATGGGGATTCCCATGGGGCAGCCTGGGTGAGGGGCCTGTGGTGGTCTTTAGGCCAGCCACCCCCCCCTTCTCCCCCTGCAGTGACCCAAGCAGAGGTTCTGGTATCTGGGATTTTTTTTATTATATGTAATTGAAATTTTATAGCCTTGAGCAGAGGCCAGGGCTATGGAAGCATGGCTTCCTCCATTGCTGGGGGAGCGCAAGCCTCCTGCTTGCTCCATGGCTGCAGCTATCTTGGTTGGGTTAATTTGCATACTTGCTCCTGAGTGGCTGTGGCTTGTGGGTATAGCGGAGTGATTGATAATCTGCGTATTGCTATTTTATTAGATAGGATAGCATAACATTACTACTTTAGAAGAAATCTATCTTCAACAATCATGTAATCCATAAAAAGACAGCTGCATAGTACATACTCCAGTTGATATTAGTTTTATTAGGAGGAGTAGAATGCATTAAATACCTTTATGTTAAATACTCTAACTTTATAGCTTAGATAGTTTTCTGGTCTAGTGGAAATCTGTCACAATGTAATTCTGGGTTATATTCTTTGCTTCTTCCTTACTTACTAATGAACCTTGGGAGTATCATGTGACTTTGTTACTTTAATTTTTTCAGTCTGTTCATTGTCCATTCCAGGGAGAAAAGTGAGAATTAATAAGTCTCTAAAGTACTTTGAGAACTTTTTAACAGTACAATATATATTTAAGCAGTCATTACTATAAGAAATTTCTATTTATAAAATTATTTTTATAATAAAAAAATTCATAATAGGCTTTTCAGTTGTATAGTATTCATGACCATACAAACGAGGGCTAGCTAATGATTCATGGATCTATCTTATTAATTTCTAAACAAAACAGTATTAAAATGCAAAGGCTCATTTCGATTTTGGAATATAAGGTTACCTACACCTGAGGGCCTGCATACAGCTTTTAAAATCTTGGAAAGAAATGCAGTGCATATGGATGTAATAGTCCACTTGAATTAATAGCAGTCCTTGGAATTGCACTTGCAATTGTGCCCCATTCTGACTCAAGGGAAAGAAGAAATATCTCTGTCATCATGGAAAATGTAGTATGGCAGGTGGTCATAATGAATGATAAGGGCTCTGTTCCCTTTGATGACAAAATTATTAGAGTGCTTGTATCCCAACATAATAGGACCATTGAGTAGGCTCCTTTCCATAAGCCTTTGTATGTATTCCTAGGAGAAAAATTAAGCTCCAATGGACATATCCATTAATGAATCACATAAAAATGCTATTTTAGAAGTAGGACATTTAAAACTATGATGGCAGTGTGATTAAACTTGCAAAGAGTATTCATGGTCTCTTCCACTAAGGCCAAGAGTCTATAGTGGCTATTTGAACATACTATTATTTATAAGTTAATGTGTGTACTATAACTAGTAACTAACAGAATATACACTTGGTTTATAGCCATCCTTAATGATGATATGTCTTCACCTGTATTTGAAAAAAATCCTCTTATTAATTTCAATTTTGTTGTCTAACTACTTGTCAGACATTTTTACAGTTGGCTTATTTGTTTTTTCATAATCACTGGCTTCTGTTGAGCTTATGTGAAAAATCATGGTGACAGCTCTGCCAATGTCTAGTAGTTTGCTTGTGCTTGCATTATGAGTTAGACCTTGACTCTGTGATTTTTCTGCCAGGATCTTGTAAAGTCACTTGTACTTTTCAATGAAGAATGGTCTGGTATTGAAGTGGATAGTATCATTCACAGACTTCCTAAACCAGGTACACCTGCCCTATGATATGCTGAATATTTGAATAACATATGCGATATATGACACTGTGAATACAAATTGAATAAGAGATCCTAGTTCATTTTACATGCTAGATATTGGGGGGATGTCTTGTTTTTAGATTTAAAAAAAGGAAATCCTAATACTTTCTGTATTTCTTCTTGCTTACCCAATGGGTTATGTACCTCCCCACCACCATCTTTGGAGCCTTCTGGCTTAAATGACTCTTATTTGGAAATAGAAATACAAAACATGATTAATGGAAAAGGGAAGTACTATTATTAATCTGCAAATACATCATGCTCCAAGTAAAAATCAAATTGAAAATCAAGAAAGGATGACAGCACAGTCAAGAACCAAATGATATTAATTTGTGGTGATCTTTAAAGAGACAATTTTTTTCCACAAAAGAAGGAACCAGAGTAACATGATAGGGAGAGGTAACCCCAGGAGTACATAAGTAGCATGTAGGAGAGTGATGTGGGCTGGCAGGGCAAGTATCCTATATAATGAAGAGGTAATATGCAAATTGAATGTCATACCCTCACACAAGATGGCCTCCACAAGATGGTCAGCAGGGGAGGGCAGTTAGGGGTGACCAGGTCAGCAGGGGAAGGCAGTTGGGGGCGACTGGGCCTGCATAGGAGGAAGGGCAGTTGTGGGGGACCAGGCTGGCAGGAGAGCAATTAGGTGTAGGTCAGGCTGGCAGGGGGTGATTAGGGGATGCTCAGGCTGGCAGGCAGAAGTGGTTAGGGGCAATCAGGCAGGCTGGCAGGTGAGCTGTTGGGACCCAGCCGTCCCAGATTGTGAAAGGGATGTCAGACATCCCCTGTGGGGTCTCATATTGGAGAGGGTGCTGGCTGAGCTGAGGGACACATACCTCCAGTGTGTGAATTTCATGCACTGAGCCTCTAGTATAAAGAGAAAGAGAAAGAAACAAGTTTGCTAAAAAAAAGACATTTTGGTAAAAATCAGTTAGAAACCCAGTGGAAATTAAACTGAGGAAGGAGAGATATATTCTAACTAGAGGCCCAGTGCACGAATTTGTGCATGGGTGGGGTCCGGCAGGTCTGGCCAGTCCGGCCCTAATCAGTGGGTCAGAGCTGGTCCTGTTGGGAGGAGAAGATGGTAGGAGTTTGGGGTAGGGTTAGGGCTGGATTGGCTGGGGTAAGGGCTGTAGGTGATTGGCCAAAGGGCCCCACCCATGATTAGGGTAGGGGGGGGGGCTGATTGGGAACGGGGCAGGCCATGGGGAGGTGCTGTGGGCAGTGGACCAGGTAGGAGAAGGGGCTTCAGGAGGTTGGCCCGCTGACCCTGCCCCCTATTGGGTTGAGGGGGCAACTGGGCCTGAGGCCGGCTGCGGGGAGGAGCTGTGGGTTAATCAGGATGGGAAAGGCCAACTGGGAGGCAGGGCTAGCCAGGGGGAAGGGCTGCAGCGGTGTTGGTTAACTGACCCCACCCCTTGATCGGGCTAATTCACTGGCTGCAGTGGGCATCATAGTGACCAGTCTTTATGGTGTTCAGGTTGCTGGCTATTTATATATATAGACTAGACACCTGGTACACAAAATTCATGCATGGGGGGTAAGTGGGGAGGGTCCCATCAGCCCAGCCTGCACGCTCTCAAATCAGGAACCCTCGGGTGATGTCTGACTGCTGGGGTTTGGGCCTAAACCAGTAGTTTGACATCCTTTTAACAATCCTGGACCACTGGCTCCTAACTGCTCAGCCGCCAGCCTGACTGATTGCCCCTAACTGCCCCCCCCTGCCTGCCTGGTCACCCCTAACTGCCCTCTCTCCTCCTCCCCCCGCTGGCCTGATTGCCCCTAACCATCTCTGCCTTCCAGGCCTGGTCACTCCTCACTGTTCCCCCGCAAGCCTGGTCACCCCTAATTGCCTCTGCCTGCCAGCCTAATCACCCCCAACTGCCTCACCCTGTCCCCCGCAAGCCTGGTCATCCCTAACTGCTTCTGCCTGCCAGCCTGATCACCTCCAACTGCCTCACCCCTATCTGTCTGGTCACTTTAACTGCCCCCACCCAGGCAGTATGGTTGCCCTCAGTTGCCCCTACTGCTGGCCTGGTCATCCCCAACTGCTCTCCCCCCATAGACCTGGTTGCCCTCTACTGGCTTCTGCCAGCCTGGTCGTCCCTTGCTGCCCCCACTGGCCTGGCTGCCCCACACAGCCTGCTCTTTGGTTATTTGGTCATCCCTCACTAACCCCCCTCCCTGCTGGCCTGGTCACCCATGCAGCCTGCTGTTCAGTCATTTGGTCATCCCTCACTGACCTCCTGCCAGCCTTGTTGCCCCATGCAGCCTGTGCTCAGTCATCCATCCAGTTGTTTCGGACATGACGGCCCCTGGCTTTTTATATATTAGGATAATAGGCGGGCCTAAGAATATGCTTTCATTTTCATGATAGAGTTATGATAGAGAGAACTTATTATGCTCCCCAGGTACTGCCTTCAGCATTTATATCACAGGTAAGATCAAGTCACCATCTGTTGACGCATTTAGTTACAGTGACTCAGTGACACCACTTTCTCACTTCTTCTCCTTGTCTCTGTCTCAAGAAACAGGCCCCTCTCCCCCTCTAAAGCTCAGAGCTCCTTTTGTACCACCCTGCTCCTCTCTTCCCAGAATGATCAAGACCTTAATTCTCAAGTAAGCCTCTAGGAATCTTCAACGCCTCCTCACAGCTTTCACCCCATACATTCAAACAAGAATGCTATCTGCTCTCATAGAAAATGTTCTCTTGACCCAACTGCCCTATCTAGCTACTGCTATAATTTTCCCCTTTTCCTGTCAAACTTTTCCAATAAGGAGCCTATAACCTCTGCCTCCATTTTCTCTGCCATACCCTCGAACCAGGCTTTGATTCTTATTACTTTGCAGAAAAAGAATTTCCCATGGTTCTTATCCAGTCATTACTGTGCCCTATTTATGTTTCATAGCTGTCTCCTATCACCTTTCTCCTTCCCCTTTTTCCATGCTGTACCCCCAGCCCGGTCTTCTCTGTTTCCTACCTCTAAGCCTGATTCCCTCCCTTCTGTCCAGGATCTTCACTAACCCATTATGACACTTCTCTGTTTGTAGTGGCAATGTTCTCTAGTTTAAGACACTGAACATTTAACTTCTCATCCTGACTTTTAAGTTTCTCATGTTTTCCCATCCCCACTTATCACATCATTATTTATTACAACAGAAAGGGATGAATAAATATTTGTTGAGGGCCTCAACAAATGAATGAACGTGGATTCTATGCTGTCTTGGTCAAGAGGTATCCTCATTGTTCTATCAAGACCACAGTTGCCTTCCATCTTTATTATGTTGATAAACTACAGCCAGCTGGGTTTGGTCTGCCTGTAAACAAGAACAATGTTCATGAGCATACACACTAGAGGACAGTTTCAAGAAATAGGTTGTAATACTTAAAAGTTGAAAGTTATGAAACCTAGGCTTTGGGGGGATGATCTTAACTTTCTTGTATTTTCACCTGTGATAAATTTCAGCCTTTGTTCTTGGGTTGCCTGAAGCCCGGTATGTGTTGAAGCCTTTCAATTAACTAGGGAATATATTTAAGCTTTTCTCTAGGAGTGTCATTCACTACCTTCTCTTTCCAAGTGCTTGCCAATCGATAGCAGCAGAGATGAACTCAAAGTCATGAATAAGGTGATTATGTGGATTTTGTGCTTGCCTGCCTATGCGGCTTCCCTCCAGGGAAAACTTGACATGCCTGAGGTTCCTGCTTTCTTTGCCACATCATATCCCTGAGTTTTGATTTGACTGATTTACTAGAGAATAAAATCATATAGACCTCCCCCCCTCCCTTTCTCCTAACGGCTTATTTTTTATGTAAGTCTGGCAGAAAGTGAAATCTGTTGACAAGCCTTCCTTTCTGGTTAGGAGCTATAGTCAGCCAGTTTGAGAGCTACTAGTAGTGATTCTTTTTATGAAAAACCAAATACTCTTTAACAAAAAAGAATAAAATACATGATATATCCTAGTAAAAATAATTTTATAATATAACTAGAGGCTTAGTGCACTGGGAGTGTGTCCCTCAGCCTAGCCTGCACCCTCTCCAATGGGAGCCTTGGGGGATGTCCAATTGCTGGTTTAAACTGGCAGTCGGACATCCCTCTCACAATCCAGGACTGCTATGTCCTAACCACTCACCTGCCTGGCTGCCTGATTTCCCCTATCCACTCAGCCTGCCAGCCTGATAGCCCTCTACCTGCTCTCCTGCTGGCCTGATTGACACCTAACCACTCCCGTGCTAGCATGATTAACACCTAACTGCTCTCCTGCCAGCCCAATCACCCCCAACTGCCTTCCCCTGCAGGCCTGGTCCCCCCCCCCCCAACTGCCTTTCTCTGCATGCCTGGTTGCCCCAACTGCCCTCCCCTGGCAGCCATCTTGTGACAATGTGGGAGTGACCATCTTGTCACAATGTGGGGGAAGCCATCTTGTGGTGGCCATCTTGTGATGACATGGGAGCAGCCATCTTGTGATGGTGTAGGGTGCAGCCATCTCATGGTGGCCATTATGACAATGTGGGGGCAGCCATCTTGTGGCAGCCATTTTGTGATGACGTGTGGGTGGCCATCTTGTGACAATGTGGGGGCGGCCATCTTGTAATATGAGGCTGTGAGGGTCAATTTGCATATTACCTCTTTATTATATAGGATTATATGATTCTTTAATTTTACAATCTTTTTCTGTTTCAGGAAACCTTCTATATTTATTGTAACTTTGTTGATGTCCTTTCCCTCTGGACTTTTACAGAAATTAAAATTTCATACTGAATTATACAATATATGTGTAATCAATTTTTGTTTGTTGTTTTCAGCCACCTGAGCCTCTTTGAGGGTGAAAACCAAATATTTTAGTTTAGATCTCCACCATATTGCACACTGTAAAATATTTAGTGGTAAATTAGCACTCGTGTGTCTACTGAGCAATTAAAGATGGCCAGGGGGTGGGAAGGAGTGTGGAAGGTAATTACCAAAGTACTGATTGAATGTATTAGCCAGGAATTCAAAAAATGCAAGTAACACAGATCTAAACCAAATTTCTTTTATCCCTTCTGTTATTGGACAAATACTTATTGAACATCTACTATGTGGAATTATCAGTGTGCAAAATATAATAAGATGCCTTTGAGGTGTTTGCATTGAAGTATAGTTAAATAAATATTACACAATAGCCATGAGCAGTTTGACTCAATTGATGAAGTATCATTTGTAAATCAAAGAATCTAGGGTTCAATTCTGGTTAAGGGCATATCAATTGCAGGCTAGATCCCTAGCCCTGGTTGGGGCTTGTGAGGGAAGTAAATAGTCGATGTGTCGCTCTTAGATTGACGTTTCTTTCTCTATCTCCTCCCTCCCTTTCACTCTCTCTGGAAGGTATACTCTAGTGAAAATACTATCTAATAACAGATTAATATGCAAATTAACCACCACTCTGCTATACCCCAAAGGCCACACCCACCAGCCAATCAGGAGCGAGCATGCAAATTAACCCAACCAAGATGGCTGCAGCCCTGGAGCAAGCAGAAGGCTTGGGTTTCCATGGCAATGGAGGAAGCCAATCTTTCCCCACACCCTGGCTGGCCCAGGCCTCCACTCAAGGCTACAAAGTTTCAATTATAGAAAATAAATAAATCCCAGATACCAGGGCCTCCACTTGGGTCATTGGGAGCATGGCTGGCCTGCAAACTACCACAAGCCCCTTGCCCAGGCTGTCCCATGCCCAAAGGGAACCCCCACCCTGATCTTGGACACCCTTCAGGGCAAACCAGCTGGCTCCTACCCCATGCACCAGGCCTCTATCCTATCTAATGAAAGAGTAATATGCAAATTGACCATCCATCACTCCAACACACAAGATGGCTGCCCCCATGTGGTCAAAGATGGCTGCCCACGTGGACACAAGATGGCCACGACAAAATGACAGCAGGGGAGGCAGTTGGGAGGGATCAGGCCTGCAGGAGAGGGCAGTTGTGGGTGATCAGGCCAGCAGGGAAGGGCAGTTGGGAGGGACCAGGCCTATAAGGGAGGGCAGTTGGGGGCAATCAAGTCTTCAGGGGAGGGCAGTTAGGAGTGATCCGGCCAGCAGAGGAGGGAAGTTGGGGGTGACTGGATCTGCAGGGAAGGGCAGTTGGGGGCGGTGTTTAAGGCCTGCAGGGAAGGGAAGTTGGGGGGGACCAGGCCTGCAAAGGAGGGCAGTTAGAGGTGACCAGGCCTTTAGGGTAGGGCAGTTAGGGGTGACCAGGCTGGCATGGGAGGGTAGTTAGGGGCAATTTGAGTTGACAGGGGAGCAGTTAGGCATCAATCAGGCTGGCAGGGGAGTGGTTGGGGGGTGATCAGGCTAGCAGACAGAAGCAGTTAGGGGCAATCAGGAAGGCAGGCAGGCAGGCGAGCAATTGGGAGCCAGCATCCTGGATTGTGAGAGGGATGTCTGACTGCCCTGTTAGGCCCAATCCCGGTAGGATGGGGCCTAAACGGGCAGTCAGACATCCCTCGAGCGGTCTCACATTGGAGAGGGTGCAGTCACTGAGCAGATCGGGCTTCTCTCATTTGTGCACCTTGTTCAGCTTTCTCTGCAACCACATCTGACAAACCCGATATGGCTGAGATTGAGAAATTCTGTAAGTCAAAATTGAAGAAGACAGAAATGCAAGAGAAAAATCCACTGCCTTCAAAAGAAATGATTGAATAGGAGAAGCAAGCAGACGAATCGTAATGAGGCACGTGCTGCCAATATGTCCCATACATTCCACAAGCATTGCCTTCTTAGTTTGCTTCTTTTAGCTCTTCAACTTTGTAAGATGCAAAGAGGTTGGATCAGTTTAAGCAAATGTGCTGCCCCTTTTCACATCAGAACTATTGGCAACAAAGGCCACACCTGCCACTACCATCTGCCTGGCTGGATGGCAGGGAAGGGGAGAACTTGCATGTTCATGAAGGAAAGAGCTTGGTGGGATGAGGGTGGAATCTAGAGTAAAAACCAAGCTGATCCAAAGTGTCCTGCGGGCTGTAAAATGCAGTTTAATCAGAGTGCCATCTTTTTGTTTGTTTGTTTAAATTATTGGGATGCACAATTTTTAAAATATGCAAATAAAAAGTTTTAAAACCTGGAAAAAATTACACAATAGACAGAATAAATAATAAGAAAATACAATGAAAGGTTATGGGCCGGGGGAGGAATAAAAAGAACAGGGTAAATGATTCAGACAGCTAGTGGGAGAAGCTTATATGCCCATATATGGGTATCACAAACATATTCTGGGAAATAATGCCTTAAATGCTAGTTTATTGCAATTGGATCAGTTTGCCAAAAGTAAAACTTCATTGTCATTTCAGTTATGGGAATAAAAGCTAGGGATACATTTTCCCAACAGTGATTTTCTAAGATGCACAAGTTCACTTTATGAGCTCAAAGATGGTGCTGTTACTAAATTTAAGCCAATGTACAGTTGTGACCATTTTTAAATACCTTTAGTCCCACAGAACTGCACCAACCCACAGATACCTGTATACAATTCTCATTGCCAAAAATTCCAGTGATATCTCTACAGCACAGGAGTTTGGGAATCAAGTAAGTTTTTAAATAATTAAAAGTTATAGAAAATGTTCCTAAATAACACACAACAGACCAACAAACCTGTACTGTCTCGGATGGCAAAACTAAAGACAGGAAACTACTGTTGCTCATTTATAAAACTCACACAAGATCACAGGCTGGATCTGGGGATTTGCAAAGGCCGTAAGCCCTGAAACCAATCTAACGTTTAAGAGGAGCACCCTGAAAATGCTTCTCTTACGCATGTTCAATCTAATAGCCATGAAATTCCTCTACATTTTAGTTCCCCATTCTGAGAATAAGAACAAAAATTTCCCTGAAAGATAGTAGTAAAAACTGAAATTACATTAAAGTACTAGGTAGAAAGTATTTATGTAAAATGCGGTGCAACTCTAATGTCAGACTTATTTTACTAATTATAATAAAAACCTGAATTCCAAATACGAGCTCCAACATTCAGAAGAAATACGATTCAACTGAACTCCTCTACTAAGAAATCCTCATAAATGGCCCATCAGTAATTCTATTAAATGTACATGACACTGCAGAACTTGATACACACACACACACACACACACACACACACACACACACATATATATATATATATATATATATATATATATATACATCTCAGTCATTCCTTTCAGAGATGTGAGAACTGTTTTATGACCAACTTATTGGCCTTCAACCACCTGCTTTTGCAGAGCATATATTTTTAGAGGACGAGGTACAAGAATTTCAAAATATATAACCTTCCTGAGCTAACTTGGGTGCTGACAGGAAAACCTTACACTATAATTATTCCAACAATAGCATCGGGTTACAAACTCCCTCACCACGTGGGGTCAAAAGCTTCCCCTAGAAAGGCAAAGACTTGTCAGTGAACACTAGGCAGCACAGCTCATAAAAATTTCATTAGCTTGCCCTTCTCTTCCTGCGGTAAGACAGATGTAAAAGCAGGAATGTTCCCAGTAGATCCTACTCATGGCATTTAGACAAGGAACTTGGAAACACACACACACACACACACACACACACACACACACACACACGCTACGTTGAGTTCGCTGAGTTTGATGAGTTGTCGGTAGGGCATGTCACACGCCTCCGATCAAAGGCGCCACACATTCACCAGCCGCCCCTTTTCATGCAGAGCACCGACACACGCATGTGCTAGGACCTGCCAGAGCTGACAGAGTTATGGGAAATGCCGGTGGAATGCCGAGTATGTAGAGAACAGGCCTGTAATTATTCACAAGACTTCGGGAAATAAACATTCGCTTTCAAAAAAAAAAATTGTTTTCAGCTGCTTTAAAGCCAAGTGACAGGCAAATTACAGTGCAGGGAGGAAAAAGTTTCCATTTTCTAATTTGATGCCTTTTGTTGCACCTACTACATTACCCCGCATCCGGGCTGCCACATCCCGTCGCGCTTCCAGCCGCGGGCTGAGAGCTGCGCCCCGCGGGCAGGGCTGTTTGTCCAGCCCCACAGCGTGCTGAGTGCGCTGTGAGAAAAGCGCCTGGGGGCCTGGGGCGATTCTTCTGGTTCACATTCCTAGGATTTCCACAAGTGCTTTTGGCTGTACATGCTGTGGCTGCTCCTTCCACATCTTTGTGCCAGGCTGGGCTAGGTTTATGGAAACTCTGCTGGCCCTGCCTAGGAACAGCCCCAAACTCACATTTTCCCATGGCTTGGCAGGGGAGGGGCAGAGGGGGTGGAGGGTGGGGGGGGGAGGGAAGAGGATGGGGAGATAGAAGAAATGGTGGGAATAAGAACAGCAAGTCTTGGGTGCTCACACGATGACAGGTAGCTGTCAGGAAAATAAATAAGGGGCTGGTATCTGCCGGTATAAGAGGGAAGAAAGGAAATTAAGTTTTTATTAAAAGAGATAACAGCAATGCTATCAGCCGGGCAGTTTCCTATTGCCTGCTGAGTGCTGTGAGGAGGCTTCCCAGTTCTGTACATGACAGTCGGTCAGAGTGGCCCAGAGCAGCACAGTAAGACATCCACAGAAGCTTCGTTCTACTGGAGCTCGTACCTTCATAAAACATGGAAGATGCTCTGGGCCTAACCAATTAGAATTATGAAAATTAAAAATCCTACACACGTGGCTTAATTTGGGGCCTTGAGCTAGAGTTTTGTGCATTAAAATGCTACGCTGCTATAAAAAAGAAGAAATTCTTACCATTTGCAACAGCATAGATGGAACTGGAGAGCATTATACTAAGTGAAATAAGCCAGTCAGGGAAAGAAAAATACCACTTGATCTCACTCATTTGTGCAATATAAAGAACATTATAAACTTTTGAACAAAAATAGATACAGAGGCAAATAAGTATTGGACAGACTGTCAAACTACAGTGGGAAGGCAGGGGAGGATTGCGGGGATAAGAGATCCACAGAAGGACTTGTATACATGCATATAAGCATGACCAATGGACGCAAGACACAGCGGGGGTAGACGGGAGGTGAGGGCAAGTGTGGCGGAGGGGTGGGGAGAGGGTAAGGGAGGCAGGGGGGTGGTCAATGGGGAAAAAAGGAGGCATATGTATTACTATTTGTAATATCTTGAACAATAATAATAATAATTAATAAAGGGGGTTCACAGAAAAAATAAAATGTAGACTGTGATCAATTAAAAATGTGTATTCAAAGAGAAACATGTTTAGTAACAACTATTTTACACACAAATGAAGCCAACAGTTCTGGTTGAGATTAATGTTTCTTCCAAGAAATTCAAAGCAATATTCCCTGACTCCTTCTCATTAAAATCCTATGTCATCATTTATTATGACTTTGAGCAACTTAAAAACCAATTCAAAAAAAAAAGTTAAACACTAACTTCAAGTGTTAAAAGAAAAAAGAATGGATCCCTTTAGATTAATCCACTTGCCTGTACATGCTATGGCTGCTCCTTCAGCTACACAATCAACAGCTAAATTTTTCTCCACAAATGATAGCGATGTCTTGAAAACCTTTTAACGTTTTTAAAACTGTGGTTGGCTCAAATAATTTAGGATAGGACAAAACAGGAGGTAAAGGACAGGACTTGATCCACATGAATTAGACATCTATGTTAGTGAAATTTAAGTTGTTCATAGGAACCTGTTTTCTTCAAGACACTGGATTGGGAACAACCAAAAGCTCTCAATTAATGTCTCTTCACACTTCCCAGTTTTAGTATGAAGAGTTCTGGGTTGCATTGAAAATGGATTTTCCCCCCCCAAATAGGTTCTCAAAGTCAGATATTACGAGCAGCGTTTGGCTGATTACATGATTTGCAGTGGCGAATCCTTCGGTGCTGGTGGAGTGCGGAGACGGACAGGCTTCAGTGCAGTCAGGTTACCAGCACAGACACTCCAGTTTTCAATTCAGTGGGCTTTGGGGTGTGCAAAGGGCTGAAGCTTGAGTGAAGAATAAGAAAATAATTGCCTGAAGCATGAAAGCTGTGTAGAATTTCTTTGGGTTTTAAATAAAGTTGTTTTTGAGGACCATAAAACTATATGCTACATAAATCTGTCAAAAATAATTTCTGATTTCTGAATTTATTTTTAAAAATTCTAAGAAAGAAATAGAACTCAAATCACATTTACATTACATTAAAAATCTTTGTGGGAACCGGGTGGAGGGGAGCTATAGGGGGAAAAAGGAGAAACAATTGTAATAATCTGAACAATAAAGATTTATTAAATTAAAAAAAATCTTTGTGGGAACAAAGCATGATAAAAACAAACTAAATCAATTAAAACATGTATATTCTTTCCTGAAATAAAGTACTTAAATATATATATATATATATATCCAGGATCTCTCTCTCTTTCTCTCTCTCTACACACACACACACACACACACACACACACACACACACACACGTATATCCCAAATACATATAGTTCATCTAATATATTCAACAAGAAACCTATGCCACGATTTGTTAAAATCTTTGAATAAAGAAATGAATTAAGGAAACATAAAACATTTAAATAAGTCTTGAAAAGGAGTCTGGTTGAGACGGCTCTGTAAGTTCACACTTCAATACATGGCCTTTTCCCCAAAAACAGAGCAAGGGCTGGCAAAAAACCAGTTAGGAATAACTTAGCTCAAAAAACAATATAAACATTTCCATATACTAGACTTGGAACATAAATGCAGTGAGGTGTAGAGCTAAAACACAGTGCTTTCTGGGTTCTGCAGTAAGTTGCCATTAAAATGCTTCTGTAAAGGTTAACAGGGTATGAAAACTAGGACTTTAATCTAGAAATTTCTTCCATACCATAATGAAAAGAGACCCCCCCCCCCCAAAAAAAAAGTGCTATTGACAACCAAGAAAATCAATAATAAAAACACTGGTGTATTCTAAATAAAATTAATTTTAGGAAACATTTTGAGAGTCTTTAAATAAAAATACTTATAATACTCAGTTTATTTTTTTTCACAGAGTGGACTAATGAAAAACTGTGGCTATGTGAAAAGCTTAATAGAAACCTTGGGAATAAAACAAATGAACTTAACACTCTCAATAATTGTATAAATGCTGAAATAGTCACAAGGATAGAACAAGCAAATTTTAAGAATTGATTCATATACTTGAAGTGCATTACAGAGAGATAAATAAGATGAAAACCAGTTAAGAGCTCTAACGTAAGTCCAAATTGATTTCCAAGTGAGAGGAAGACAGGAAATTACACATGGACAATATTTGAAGATAAGTGGATGACACATTCAAATAATGAAGACATTAATGAATCTTCATGCTATCTATGCATTCTGAATGCCAAAAAAGATATAAAAAGGAATTCCACATCTATATGGGTACTGCAAAATTCAGAATATTAAAGAAAAAGAGAAAAAATTTAAACTGCCAAAGAGAAAAAATCTGTTTATCTATTAAGAATCATTCTTAAACCGGGGACTTTTTCATGTAGCAATAAACAAGGATAGAAAAGAACTTAATAATAATCAATAATATCTTCAAAGTTCTGAGAGAAAATAATGAGTAACCTAAAATTTTATATCCAGATAAGCTATCTCGTAGCAATAACAACAACAATAATACAACAGCAAACAGACAACACAAAAGCAACAGTTTCATTAAAAGACTAAAACTTGTATTTTAGAAATAAGAAAATTCTTGGATGAAAATATGTTAAGTAGAAAGGCATAAAAATGTGTCAGTAAATGTAATTAATTATTGACAGAAAAACTATTTTAAAATTTGAAACTAAATTCTACTCAATAATGAAAGAAAAATTTGGAAAATGTATACCTATTTGGGTATTATCCATAGAAAGTATGATTGTCCTTATAAAATTCATACATACTTATATTTACGGATGCTATGTTTTAAGCACACCATATTTATATCATCTCAGTACTTTTGCAATTACTCTTCTTGTTTGACATTGTATCCCCTTAAATCTTCTTGTGGCTTTTGTCTCTCACTTTCATTGAAGTCTTGGCCCAAATATTGCCTTTTCAGATGTTAGAAATCAGGGAGGGAGTTACAACTCTCTTTGAAATAACTCCTCTTCCAATGATAGTATAGATTGATTATTTGATTGATAATTTATCCTCTTTGACTTAAGCCTCATAACAGACATTCAGCTAATGCTTATCAAGTGAATGAATGGATGAATAAATGAAAGAAGGAAGCTAAAATAATGTTAGTATTGACTTTTAGCACCAAATGTGTTCTAAAGTATTTATTACAATAGTAACATAGGCTAACACATTGGTATAGCTTTTGTAAATGTTATTTTAAGTACTGTGATATCACCAGATATCTGGAAGAGCAAAGGGCCATTTTATACAGCAAAGTCAAGCTGCATTCCATGCATTTTCTTATTTAGTTTTCGCAAAAGTATAACCAATGCAGAACTTGGAACTTAGGAAGAACGTACTAGTAGTTCAAAGCCATTGAGCTATTGAGTCATGAAATCAACATTGTATAAAGGCCTATTTCTAAACTCAATGCTTTTTCTAACACACTGATCTTTCTACTCAAATGCCTCCAAAGTACCTATTTTGTGGTAAGTTTAACTATTGTCTGTGCTTAATTCAAGGTTATCGTCACTTCCTTGCAAGTTATCTGCATCACAGAGGACATATTGGGAACTACATTTCACAGGATTCCTTTACCTCCGTGATTCCAAGTTAGAATTTTCCAGTGAATCATTTTCATATGAAAATGAGGTGTAGGAGGAGAGAAAAGGCTTTATTCTCCAGGACACCAGGAGGAACACCTTTGGTTGGAAGGGAGATTCATAGCAGCTCTCCAGGGCGCTCTTCATAACATCAAGCTGAGAACATCTTCTAATGGAAACTTCAGTTCTTTAATGTAAACTTTTAATTGATATGCTAAAACCCATTATACCTGGGGTACACAGAGAGGGCTCTGTTTTTGTGACCAAAACCTGAACACATGCATTCTTCCATATGATATTTTATTTTATCAAAACCTCTCTTAGCCTTTTAACAAATGAGAAAGCTGAGGCATAAAGAATAAGTTGCTCTAGATCACAACAAATGACCAGCAATTCATCCCTATCTGATTCTCATTAAGTTAGAGGAATGTTTAGGAAGGAATGCCAAGACTGTTTGGCTCAGTCAGAAATAGTCATAACCTTCTAGCAATAACCTTGATAATGCCCAGGTACAGATGAAACAAGTGGTGGTAAAGGCATATCACCAGTCATGTGTTAAAATATCAAAAGAATAATAAAATGACAACTCTGGTGTGGCCTTCAGTGACCCAGATTGGTATTCTAGAAAGTCACTCTTTCATTGGGCAATTGTTTAGTTCTCTGCACAAATCAGAATTAAAGATGAAGTTGCATGTGTTATATGTTATAAATTAGCTATATCATTATGTTTTATTTTAAAAAACATAAAGGTCCCCAATAATTTTTATTGCCCATTCAATTATTATAAACCTTTAGTGGGTAAATAATCTGTCTTTTGGTTTTTCATATATATACTGCCAAAACTGGTTTGGCTCAGTGGATAGAGCATTGGCCTGCAGACTGAAGCATCCCAGGTTTGATTCTGTTCAAGGGCATGTACCTTGGTTGTGGGCACATACCCAGTAGTGGGTGTGCAGGAGGCAGCTGATTGATGTTTCTCTCTCATCAATGTTTCTAGTTCTCTATCCTTCTCCCTTCCTCTCTGTAAAAAAAATCAATAAAATATATATTTTTAAAAATAAAATGTTTTTATATGAAAATATTCTTTTCTGTAGTTAGTCACAGAAAACACAGGCTTTTTTAAAAAAAACTAAAAACCATTGGTCACTCAGGCAAATGTAGCATTCATCCCATGGTGCTGCATACCCTCACAGAGAAGCAGCCTTATAGTAAAATCAATAATAACTGCAATGTACTCAGACAACACTTGGTACTTCTTTTAGAAAAGACTAAAAGATAGTCCAAAGAATAGTGTTACTTTCTTACCCAGCACCTTTCTCCTTGTTTTATGAGCAATATGCAATTTAATTTTATGTTACTTCCTATTCTGTAACATGTAGTTCTTTCAGAATACCAATATGGAAAAAATAGCAAATCAGAAGGGTCTAATAACTACATTTTAAACATAAGGCAGGCATTAGTAAATCTACCATACCATGTGTCCAATCTTTGCTCTTGGTTCATCAGGCCACAATTTATGTCAAGTCATTTATCTTTTTTTAATTTCAAGACTACAATGGATTCACTGTGTAGTTCAACAGTTAGAGAAAATTATTGTCTCCTTAGTTTCTGATAAATGGTTGGAAATATAAAAAATAGAATAGCCTGACTGGTGTGGCTCAATGGTTGAGCATTGACCTATGAATCAGGAAGTCACATTTCTATTCCCAGTCAGTGCCCATGCTCAGGTTGCAGGCTTGATCCCCAGTGTGGGGTGTGTAAAAAGCAGCTGATCAATGGTTGTCTATCACCATTAATATTTCTATCTCTCTCTCTCCCTTTCTCTCTTAACTCAATAAAAAAATTTAAAAAATGAAACAAAATAATCATAGATTGTTTTGTAACTAGTGATTCAGAAGTAGAACTGTGGCCACTTATCTATTTCTGGGAAAGAAGGCAATAATTTGATAAGGATATTTCTTTATTTTACCACTCAGGGATTCTTATTTATAAGTCAATTTATATTCTTAATGTATTATCTGATTATGTAGTAGATCAGTACTGTGTTTTAAACAGATTATGTCTTAGAGGTTTTTAAAACTACCTTCCCTCTGTCTATTACGAGGTTAATGGGTGCTTTGGTCCAGCTAGGGTCTGAGCTCTAATATCGGCTGTTCCCATTGTATAAGCAGAATGTTTGGACCACATTTGTCAGGTGATTATGTCCATTTCAGGTGGCCACTGAATTGCCTGCAATCTGCACAATTAAGCACGTTGCCTACTTGGTTGTTAAGGGAACTGAAAACATCAGCTCAGCTATTTTTTCCAATCTGGTGTTTTTCATGTTAGCCACTTTATTATGTTGGTTGCTTAATTTCTCTCTTTTGCATTCACTTTTCCACTCATAGTGGAAAACTACTTCAATGTATCAGTGTTATCATAGTTTGGGGTTTGCATTAAAACTTGGCAATGCCTTTTAACCTGACCTTGATAAACAGATTACTAAACTTTTCACAGTGAGAGATGTAGCTGCTCTCCAAAAACATTGGTTTAGTCCAGTCGCATGAGGCATAATAAAAACAATCATTTTTCTATTTACAAACCAAAATTATGTCCATGCTTTTCCATTGTTATTATCTACCTCTTAGTTAGTGGTACTCTTAATCAAATACTAATAATCAGTTTAATGCTCCTGAGGCCTTTGGTTCTGTCTTCAGAGTTAAAATTAAGGAGAAAGCTGAGCAATTACCAAATGGGTTTCATCTACAAAGACAAATACCTAGAAAAATATGGCTAAAGCAAAACCTTGTCTTCATCTTTTTAAAATACATTTTTTATTGATTTTAGAGAAGAATGGAGAGGGAGAGGGAGATAGAAGCATCAATGATGAAAAAGAATCATTGATCAGCTGCCTCCTGCATGCTCCCCTAGCCCCCAACCAGGATCCAGCCCACAACCTAGGCATGTGCCCTCACCAGAAATTGAACCGTGATCTCCTGGTTCATAAGTTGATGCTCAATCAGCGAGTCACACTGGCAGGACAATTTATAAAGTTTTTTTCTTCAATCCTTTTAACCTCTTTTGAAAGTTAGCAATTAAATCAATAAATATTTAATGGGTATACTTAATTTGTGAAAGGCCTTTAGATACTGAAAGGATAAAAACACCCTCAAGAATTTCTAACAATGGGGACTCACAGAGAATTCAATCCCAGAGCCTCTCTCCAACCCCTATTCAGTCATCACATCTCAATTTGATGCTCCAAAATATCAGAAGATAAACAAACTTTGATTTCAAAAGAGTGGTACCTCTATGAAAACACAGGAAGCAAACTATATACGTTATGAAACATGCTCATGATGTCTTCAATTTAGCATAAAAAATGTGTACATTTTTAAAATAGAAAAATAGATCCCAAGTTCATAACTACAACCTCGAGGAAGATGGGCCACTATTCCATACAAGTTATAAGTACTGTACCTCCTCCCAAAATATTCTCCCTGTGTATCCTAATAAAACAGCCCTGATAAAGACACTGACAGGGTGTCATGGGTACATACAGACGGAGCAACTGAACAGCAATAAGGCCATCTGGACTCATTGCTTCAGCAAAATGTCCTCTATAACAACATCTAGGTGAAATATGGTAGCAACCATACTTGGGTAAAAACTGCTGTTTGAATTTTAACCCTGCTTTATAGGGTAGTTATCTCAGCTTCCAGGTGGAGACCTGGAGGTTAAGGCAATTTTCCTGTGCCTGGGACCATAAATACAGGAAATTGATTCCCACTGACTCAGTAGATTCAGGGGTAGAAACTATAGATAACCTTTAGAGATTAACCTCTGAGTTCTGCTTCTGTATTATCAACAAAATAGGGCCACATTCCAATGTTCTTGGCCTTTAGAATTCAGAACAAAGGAAAATTCCTGTGGTTTGAACCTTTAAAAAGACTGCCTACACCTGGAACAAAGCAGTCCTGTGGACTCCACCTGCTTGTGCTGTTCTCACGGCCATCCTGGACAGTTTTTCAATAAATCCTTGCCTGCTTAAAAAAAAATACCATATATATATATATATATATATATATATTATATATATATATATATATATATATATTTATATTTATATATATATATATAATATATATATATAAATATATATATATATATATTGATTTTTTACAGAGAGGAAGAGAGAGAGACAGAGTTAGAAACATCGATGAGAGAGAATCATTGATCAGCTGCCTCTTGCACTCCCCCTACTGGGGATGTGCCCGCAACCAAGGTACATGCCCTTGACAAGAATCAAACCCGGGACCTTTCAGTCCACAGGCCAACGCTCTATCCACTGAGCCAAACTGGTTTCGGCTTCTTTTTTTAAATCAATCATCAGCCTCTGGTGGTCTTATTTTGAACCCAGGGTTTGACCCCACAACTTAGGTCCCTCTTTTTCCTGGTAAGGAGACCAGAACTCTAAAAGGAGACAATGGCAAGAGCTAAACTTTAGGCTTTCACTTATTAAATGTTTGCTCACTGTATATTCATTCATTGGATATAAGTTCAATAACTATTTGTCGAGTGCCTATTGTGCTAGGCATAGGGCATTTACCAAGAATCCCTGATGTGTCAGGCATCGCATCAGCACCAGTGATGTTTCTATGTCCTTAACAAAACAAAAATCCTAGGAAAAATCTCAACCCATTCACTTTCCCCACCCTCTGATGATTCAGTCTTATAACTTCTGTTTGAGGTGAGTTTCCCAAAACTTCTGTGGGGAAAACCCTCTCATTGGGAAAATAATAAATTACATAAATTAAACTAGTGCTTTCTGGTTTACAAACAATTGTTAAAGAAATAAGAACACCAACCTCAGGGCAAAGCCTAGAAAACACCTACAATAGAGCTATTTCTGGAAGTTTATTTAGAAGAAATCACGGAGAAAATAGGTTTTTTCAAAGACACTTTTCTCTTTTAACATGTTGAAAATGTGAAAGAGCAAAGACTTAACTTGAAAAAAACAACACGTGAGTTATTTTACTTAAATAAAAATGCAATTTTATCTGAAAAGACGCTTTTTTCTTTCAGTGTGAGGCAATAGTTATTTAATTTAGGAGGCTGTTAACCCTAAAATAACATATATAAACCATGTTTAAACCACCCTGGAAGTTGTAGTGAGCAGTGAAATAGATTCCTAAGATCTATAAAAAAGCTTAGTTAAATGACCTATGTAAAATATACACCAGGTAGCAAAGAAGAGGAGCCAGGTTTAATTAAAAGCAAATACATACTTTTCTTTTCCTACTTTTCTATCTTTGTCTCTTCACTCATAGTTTCTAAATAATTTTATGATTATTTTCATTGAAATTTATTTTATTTTTCAGACAGAGTTTGTCATGAGTATAAAAGAAAGAAAAGGGGGAGTTGAGCTCCATTTAAAATAAAACCAATCCCTGCTTATCAAACATTTTGTGAAAAATTTTGCCTCTGTTAATTCTACAAAATAGTATTAAATGTTAAAAAGTTTAAAGCTTTGAGGCAACTATTTTCACATTTCATGTAAAAGGAAATAGGTTTAAGATTCAAGAATTAGCAGGTACTTGGAACAATACATGTAAGAAATTGCACATTTTCTTATAATTATATTTCTTATAATTCAAGGTCAATTACTATTGTGTGTTTTTAAAATTTAATTCATTTAAAGACACCTAAGTAGCATGCGTTTTATGTTATACAGAGCAATGAGCTATGATATAATCCTTAGACCATCTATTTACATTGAATGTTTGCTATTTATCACTAGTAATGATGTCTTTATCAATGGAGTAAAGCAATATCTAGAAATGGTCATTAAAGTAACACAGCCACTGATGTCTGCTTTTCATAATTTTGATGCCCTACATTACTATCAATCTCTAAATTACAGTTTAGCCAGTGCTGTTGTCTGTTGTGAATAAGAAGAATATGGTGCCAGGACAGGGCACACTAACTGTCCCAGTCATGGACATTGCGATAGTCAAAAGGCTACTTCCTGAATTAGCTTATTCCCAGAACTGACCATACTTCAGAAAACTGGAATAAAAAAAGGGGGGGGGGATGAATTTGGCAATTCCTCAAACAGCCCACAGTTAAAAAGAAGATTCAGGATGTGTTGGTGAGGTGCTTTACTTCCTCTACAATTTTTTAAAAATGTAGGTCATGGACATTGGACAGCAGGTTCAATCTAAGTTCATAGCCCAGTGATTTTTTTAATTGCCAAGAAGAATAAGGCTTGACAAGAAGCTTGACACCTAAATGTTAATTCTTATGCAGTACCAAATGTGTCTTCTAAGAACTGTGGTCACTCTAAGGGGGCCCTTATGGGGAAAATAATAAATATTGACTTGAGATCTAATAAATAAAACAAAAGCCAAAAAAAAGAAGCAACTTTAGTTAATTAAAAAATATATAAGTTTATAGAATTAAAAAAAAATTCTTAATACTCTTTCTCTACAAAATCCTGATGTGGGAAACAAAATATACTTTCCAAACAACTACACAGACAGAATACTCTAATGGTGTAAGTTCAAGTAATGATTTTGAAATTTAAGGACAAAATTTAACTTGAAAGCTGAAGAGATAATTTAGTTTGGCTTTGCACTGTTGGTGGGAATGCAGCCACTGTGGAAAACAATATGGAATTTCCTCAAATTCCATGCTGCCTTATGATCCACCAATTCCACTTCTATGAATCTACCTGAAGAAACCTGAAACACTAATTCAAAAGAACATATGTACTCCTATTTTATTGCAGTATTCTTTATAATAGGCAAGATTTTGAAACAGCTCAAGTGCCTATCAATACATGAGTGGTTTAAAAAACTGTGGTACATTTACACAATGGAATACTATGTGGCTATAAAAACAGAAGAAAATCTTACCCTTTGCCAAAGCACAGACAGGCCTGGAGAGTATTGTGCTAAGTGAACTAAGCCAGTCAGAGAAAGATAAGTGCCATATGATTTCACTTACATGTGAACTCTAATGAACAAACAAATAGAAACAGACAGCAGACTAACGGTTGTTGGGGGTGGGAGAGTGGGAACTTGGTGAAAAAGGTGAAGGGATTAAGCAAAAAACATACAAAAAAAATCTCATAAACACAGATAACAGTATGGGAAGTGTGAGAGGGAAAGGGGGCTGGGGGAGGCAGGAGAAGGTAGAGGGGGATAAATAACAATGGGAGGAGACTTGACTTTGGGTTATGAACACACAATACAATATACTGATGATGTATTATAGAATTGCACACTTAAACCTATATAATTTTATTAACCAATGTCACCCAATAAATTAATTATTTTTATGAGAGAGTTTAGATCCTGTAAGGAGCTTGGTTCAACTGTTGAAAAGATATGGCTTAAGGACAAGCAATTGAAAAGAGAATCAGAGAAAATTGGGAAAAGAGAAAAATAGCAAAGTAGTATATAAAGAGGTCCTATGAGAAAAAGAATCATAACATTAAAATTGAGGACTTGGATCATAATGGTTAAAGGCTGCATACTGAGATAGAGCCATGCAACACATTCCATAATACTGGTCAATTTCAACTTATACTATGAAGGACTGAATGGGAATGACTCTCCCTGAGACAAGGGTGGAGAAGTTGAGCCACATGAGTCCCTGACCTTAAAAAGCACAAAAGCCAAAAGCTTTTAGAGCCAGTTGACAGCATGTTCAGGGATGGAAGTATCAGGGCATTATTCTTATAAACATGGTATGGGATCTTACATAAGGGAGCAAAAAGGAAGCCTTGATTGGAAACCTTACAAAAATGGCTATATATTATTTATGATAGAAACATTTATATATACAAGCACATGGACTATGGTAATTTTGATGGGGAGAATTAAGCACCAAGATAAGAAAAAGGAAAAAAAAGAATAAGAAAATGAGGAAGAAAAAGGAAAATGTTGAGTTTTTTCAATTGTTTGGAAAGAAACTGTAGTCTATGATGGAATTTGGTTCTCATGACTAAAATGTTTCCTTGGTGCCAGAAAAAGAATTGCTGTCATATCTGTCTTTAGAAATTATTTTTTCCTGATGAAAATATTGAAACAAAAAATAATTTATTTTCAAAAATGATTTAATTTTTAAAATTCTTTTTAAAAAATTAATCACAAATAAAGGTTTCCAGATCTGATGATGAACCAGCTCCAGCTCATGGAAGACCCATGTGGCAGCAATCAACCAAGCATTCCACTGTCAAGTAGTACTTGGCTTTTACTACAAACTACAAAAAGAAAACTTCTAAAAACAAATAAAATATTGGCCTATTTTGATAATGAAAATAAAAGATTTTTATAACTATATGAATTTAATTTTGAATTCTCAAATTTGTAAGAGATTAAAATAATATACTGACAAGAGAAATATGTTAGCTATCAACAAGTTGGAATATATTGAAACTCACATTGCATTTTTATCTTGCTTTAACCTAATGTTATATTTTGAGCAAATTCCCATATCTAAAACAATTTTTCCAAAGCATCATTTTGCTATTGCGAAGTATAGTGGACAGACACTAAGGGTAGTCAATATTATCATTACTACCACATGCTAACACTCTATCCTTGAGTTTGTGTGGAACCTGTGACTTGCTCCTAGTCAATAGACTATGACAAAGTTGACAGAGTGTAGAATGTTGTTATGTTATATAAGCGAGCAGCACCCATGTCTCAGGAGTTGCTCTCCCCTGCCGGTTTTAAGGAAGTACACAGCCATGTTGAGAGCACCAGGCAGTAAGGGACCGCAGGTGGCCACTAGTTGCTGAGGATGGAATGCTAGGTGAGAGCCAGCAAGAAACTAAGGCTCTCACAATCCCTGTGTTTGGAAGCAGATTCTTGCCCAGTGAAGCCTCCAATGACACTGTGACCCTGTTGACTGCAGCCTTGTAATATCCTCAGAAAAAGACCCAGGATTTTCAAACTGGTGAAAACATAACAGTAAACAGTGTTCTAAATAAGGCCATGGGATTGCCTAGGGATTATCAACTGGGATAATGCCTAGGCATGCTAGATGATATCGGAGCACAAAATTATTTATGCTCAGCAAGCCGCCTAGCAGTTTATCACCCAAAGCAAATTCATATATTTTAAAAGCATTCCACATGAGATTCAGTTTAACAGGGAGCAGGGTTTGGTTTTGTTTTCCTATAGGCTCATAGGCTTAATGTGACCCAATTAATCACTGTGTTTCCTTTCTAGGTTTATACTTTTTCTTTAAAGATCTTGAAAACTTATAAAACTTCTTTGGGAATCCCATCCTATAAAATTAATTTCTAATTCTATATAACAGGTATATAAAACATGGCTCTGAATGACATATATTTATGAATATTTATAATACAATCACTAATAGTAATGTTTTTAAAACTTTCTGGTCATATAATTATAGGTATTAACTTATTGGAAAAGTCTGAATTACTTAAAAAGACCATGATTTACTTGTGAACCTCTTCAACTATTCAAGGGCCAAACCTCTTCAACTATTCAAGGGCCAGCATATTCACTGCCTTCAGGGGACAGATGGGCAATTAATGACTGGGGTGGCCAAGGTGAGGGGAAATGAGAGTCACTGAAGAATCCTGGTTTTATCTAATGCAGAGTGTTAGTGGGCTGATTCTGGATTTTTCAAGACAAAGCGGTGAGATTCATATTTTCAGCAAATTCTTCTTGCTTTTAAATGTATTTCAAGTCAAATAAAACAAGTCTACAGCTTGATTTAATTAACAGGTTTGTGACTTTCAGTCTTTTTACTCCTTACTGTGACAACAATTGTTCACCTATTTAACCACTGAGGGAAAATGTAAGTGGAACTGGGAATTAATAGGAGCAAACTTACAGAAAGGGTTGTTAGTCATAAAACCAATAAGTCAACATATGTACTTTCCCTACGAGATCAGAACATCACTAAAGGCCCTAAAATTCACAAGCAATTGAAATTTGAGAACATGTGCTTGTGAAGACTTTTTTGAACACATTTCTTTTTGGTGGAATAAGTGCTATAATAAATATGCACAAAATGAAAGCAACAAATAATATCAAAAAGGTCTGTTGGTGTCATATCTGGTTGTCATGAATATAGGCAAACAATTAGCAGACTCTCAGTTCTGCTTTCTAAATACACTGCGTTTGATCACTGAACTGGATAGTGCTCTATTTGGTCAAGCTCGCTCTGCATCTTGAATTTCAAAAGCATTGAAGTAACCTTATGAGCCAGCTTTCTTGAAAGAGTTTCCCTTGGTAGACATAAAAAATGCAAAGTATTCTATGAAAATATGCTCTCAGAACTACATGATACCATATCCAGCCAAACTAAAGCTCTTCTGACACATGCAGGTCAGGTTGCACTGTTCTTTTCGTTTTAGCAGAGGCCTTGGTTTTTATAGCTTGCTATGTCAATACCCTAGTAAATTCACATCCTCATTTGAACTTCTGGGAAATCAGACAATTGCTTATGTAGATGCAAACATAGGGCAGACCATTCACAGGAGTCTTTCCTCCCACAAGTCAAGTTTCACCTAGACAGGCCAAACTCTCCGTCTTATTGATGAGTTCCTCCACTTAGAGAAAAGCTCAGGGAGTCTTTGCAAAGGTCTCGAGATTCACACAGAATAATAAAAAGAAAATACGCAAGGACTTGAAGTGGGAAAACACACTTGCCTTCCAAGAATAGGAGTGGAGGGGAGTCTGGAGGAATGTGTAAGTGGGCGTGACACATGGGTCAGAAGCTAAACAGGTGGGAGAGGTAGAAAGCAGAGCATGAACCCAAAGTGGCTAAAAGGAGCCCTGGTAAGAGACAACAGACAAGGAGGCAGGAGCTTTCTGAAGTGCAGACTGAGCAGTTATACAGCGGATTTGATGGATGTGGTCAAATGGGCTAGATAACGGTGCCCAACACGTTCCATTTATCTCTTAACAGCAAAACTTTTCTTCCTTTTGCTTTGAAATATCTGATTAATCACCTCAACTCTAATATCACTCATTCTAATTACTCCTGTATTGCCAATCAGCGAGTCCACAGTTGCCAGTCTTAGGGGAGGCAGAATTGACGGGACTTTGGTAGCTCCGAGGGGAGAATTTTGTAGTTAGGACCTTGTGGGTGTTGAGGCAGTTACCCCTCAGCATCCTAGAATGCCCTGCCCTCTTGCCAAATTTTTAAGGGTCAAAGAATAGAAGTTAAGTGAAAGATGCACTGTCCGCAAAGCCATCTCTGAATTTAGATTTTAGGATAAATTAAGGTCCAAAACATATTCGGGGAAAGGGGGTGGCAAATATGGTTTTTCTAAGTTTCTAAGCTAGGACAGTAGTAACAAGTCAATAGGAATATTTTAAAATCATCTATATCCCATAATCTGGTTAACTAATTATGTTTTTACATATGCCTTTTAAAGATACAATTTTTAACTTGATTAATTTAATTCTGTATGTTTTTGAATTCCAAATTGCAAATCAAAAGGGTCTAGTAACTGTACATTTTAAACATAAAGCAGGCATTAGTAGATCTACCATGTTTGTTCTTCATTTATCTACCATGTTTGTTTTTGATTTATCAGGCACAATTCATGTCACTTATGTTTTAAATTTTAAGACTACTGTGGATACACTGTGTAGTTCAGCAGTTAGAGAAAATGATTATTATGTCTCCTTAGTTTCTGATAAATGGTTGGGAATATAAAAATAAAACAGCCTGGCTGGCATGGCTCAGTAGTTGAGCACTTAACTATAAATCAGGATGTCACATTTCGATTCCTAGTCAGGGACCCATGCCCACGTTGTGGGCTTGATACCCAATGAGGAGTGTGGAGGAGGCAGCCAATCAATGATTCTCTCTCATCATTGATGTTTCTATCTGTTTCTCCCTCGCCCTTCCTCTCTGGAATCAATAAAAACATATTTTAAAACAAAAGAATAATCAGTGTACAAAAATTTTAGTAAAGAATGTTCATGGATAGTGGCTTTAAAAAAATAAGAGTGAAAATTATCTGATTTCCTCAAAACAATGGGAGTAGATAAGTCAATTGAATTTTACTGAATATTTAAAGAACATGCAAATATTTGGAAAAGAATGCAGAACTTTTAGAAGGATTATTTTTATATGTCTGATAGAAAACTGTATTTTGCTGTACTGCTAGGTTTTCTACAATAGACATAGTATAAACATACTATTTTTTCCTAACAAAGAAAATTAAAATTAAGATAAAAAGATACTTTCTAGGGACTAGGAAAGTTACCTGCCAAACATAAGCACTCTCCTCCTCCCCCCACTTAGCCAATACCACTACTGCCATCACTACCTCCTCCTCCTCCACCTCCTCTTTCTCCTCCTTCTTTTGTTCAAAGGTTAATTTACTTGGTATGTTTCTAGTTGAAATTTTGGCTCACTGCTGTCCATCATCTGATAATAATCCCTTTGTGTTCTTAGGTTACAGATTTATTTTCTTCAAATGTATTATATTATCATTCTTGGAATTAAAATTAGAATTATTACACAAGAATAGCTCTGGAATCCCAGAGACAAAGGTCTGATACATTTGTAGACATCAGTAGACTCCTTTGAACTCCTGTCCAAACTTCCCTAAATAGTTTGAGTTGTTACCTTCTGTTTCTTTAGTTTTCAATACCATTTTTTTTTGTTCCAAGACAATATTTGAGTAAATATCTGATTTTCTATAAATTAAAAAAATACTATTACTTGGCAGGATTTTTTTTGATTGCTTATTTACTTTGTATTCACAAATTTATAAATTTTCAATTTTCCAAACATTTAAAAAAATTTATTTCAGAGAGGAAGGGAGAGGGAGGAAGAGATAGAAACATTAGTGATAAGAGAGAATCATTGATTGGCTACCTCCTTTATGCCCCACACTGGAGATGGAGCCTACAACCTGGGCATGTGCCTTGATGAAGAATCAAACCATGACCTCCTGGTTCATAGGTTGATGCTCAACCAATGAGCCACACTGGCCGGACTTGGTTGCATTTTTTTATAGCATTTGATTAAGTCCAATAACCTCCTTTTCCTTGTTTTCTCTTATTTTTTTCCTACCTAAATCAACTTCATCTAGTTCCTATTTTTTAATAGTCTATATGAAACTTTACTCCAATTTAAATAAAAATTAATATTTTGTTGGAATTGCTTTCATTTTATGTTTCCTTCTTCTTTTTTGTCCTCTTTCCTGTCTTTTGACTAAAGTTTATTTTCTTGTTTTTTCCCCACAAAACTTTAAAAACTCTAATTAGTTGTTTTGTACCCCATCATTCTTTTCTTTATAAATCAATGTTTAAAAAAATAATCACCAACATTAGAACAAAGAGGCCATGCAGGTATGCACATGACCATCCATCTTTATAAAGAATTACAGTGACTCCGGTGGATCAAAGATTTTTTTCCAACAAACATTCTATTCTTTCTCTTCCATTTGAACTTCACTAACCTTGTCAGAGAGGTGGATTCTATTAACCATGCAGAGACAGTGGTAACATTTGACCTGTATCTTAATGGAAAGCAAAAGTTTGAATGAGCAGAGAAGAAAGGAAAACACACTCATGGACTATAATGAAGGAAGACTAAAACTGTGGATTTGATTAGTAGAAGATAATGTTTGAAAAGTGTCATGGAACCTACCCTTGAAGATTCTATGTTGATAATATAGAAAATCTAATGAGAAAGCCATTGGGACTACAGGGCTGTAGTCTTTCGTGTATTTTCTTGGGTCATTAGTGATGCAAGTTGGAGTTGAACAAACTAAACAACAAGTATCAATTTTAGGTGCACTTTTAATTGTGCCTAAACATTATATTTGTATATCTTCTGAAAATGGCACTAGCGAATAGAGCTAAATTTATTTGACTCAGATGTGCTTTAAAGTCTTGCTGGGTGAAGAAGAAAAATATAAAGGTATATCTCCCTGGAACCCTTCTGTTAGTGTCATTATTATTAGACTGCTGATTATTACAAAGTAAACTAAAACACAATTACATTTAGCCTCATTGGTCAAATATCTCTCTAAAACATTACCTCTGTAATGAGTGACGGGCCCCTAAATATGTATCATATTAAGCAAATACTAGCAGGTATTTCCTGACTGGCACCATCAGGCTATGGTGTAGAGAGCAATTTATGGGGAAATCTTCTAAACTCTCAGAGTCTGAAGTACACAATGAAAAGGGCATCCACTCTGTAACAAGATGGTCAACTGGATTTTTTTCTATTATATTTTAATTGGTAATAAGACCCAAAGGTGACAGAAAAGATGGCAGTTGTCCCACAATCTAAGTTGGAGAGATAGATACCAGTAAGGCCCCAGCAGCTGGGACCAGCCATCTACCTGCCAGGCTTATTGAGAGAGGCATGTTCCCACTACCAACATCCCCAACACAACTGAGGTGAAAAAAAGAGAAGTGTGATTGGGCTTTGAACTTAATGTTTGTGAAGGAAGTGCTTTCTCTGTGAAGCAGATGTGTGTGGAAGGTGGGGCAAAAGGGACTTAGTGTTGAAAGAAGGTAAGAGTGGCCCCTCACCCCTTGGATGAGTGCTCACTAAGCGGCGAAACCCACAGGCCTATCCTGGAGCAGCCACCAGAGTGATGTGTGATGACAACATCCTTGGAGAGGTGTTTGGAAGTCTTTGTTTCTAGCATGTTGTCAATTTAAGTAACTACCATGCCCTTTGCCCCAAGGGGAAAGGAAAGAGAGGTATGAAATGTGTGACAAACATTGTGGAGAATAATTGAATGCAGGACATGGTCCAGGCATTTCTATGTGTGAGGTCTGCTGGAGTAGCTCCCTCTATCAGAGTTTGAAAGAACCATGTGGTCAGGTATCTGGAAAAACATGAGGGTTTCCTCCCAGTTTTCACTGGCTTCAGAAGAACACAGAGAGGAACCGAAGCATTTTCTATGGCTCCCTATGTTGGAACATTTAAGATAGCAAGTGATAAGAACCAATGTAGAATCCATGTGGCTCCTGGGCCAAGCAAAGGACACCCAACTCAAGAAATACATTGTAGCCTACACTGACTGCCTTTGACAGACAAAGAAGGCAGCTCACTGCCCCTCTGAGGGGAGAATGGTGTTCTAGTAACAGAGGAGGTGAGGGACAAGAATATTGTTCCATGAAACCAGGTGATTACAAATCAAACATGGCCTCTAATATAAAAACAAATAAAAACCCAAAACAAACAAACAAACAAAAAAACACAGATAGAACTAGAGTAAGCCAGAGACACTTTGCAGAATTGAATACTACAACCTCATAAGCAGAGTCTTCTCTTCCTCACTAAAGGTGTGTAAGAAGGTGGCCCAGAGAGATAAACTCAGGGAGGAGAGAAGGGAGATCTGCTAGAGAAATAAAGGAACTGTGTAAGGAGGAGATCATGCCTCTCCTTCCCCACCTGTAATTCACACCACTGTGTCGACAAACAAGGCGAGCCTGGTAAGGTATGAGTGGGGGTGGGAAAGTAGGGAAAGAAGTCAAGATTGAAGTTAAGCTTGAGGATGATCTAATATGATGAACAAAACTAAGTCTCAAACAGCAATTGAGAATGTCTTAAACCATAAATGGCTGGAAAGTTAAGAAATCTGAACAAGATGTCATTACGGGAAAGTGGAATTGTCACTATGGCACATTGGGGGAAGTTGTAATTAAGACACTCAATAAACTAATACTGCAATAAAGTGAATTGGAAAAGGCACTTCCATTCCTCACTCCACAGCTTAACAAGAGTGTGATGGTCTTGACATGACTACTTATTTGTCTCATCTCCAAATCAGGACATAATTATGTCAATTTGTTTAAAAAGCTTAGTATTAGCCAAGATCTACTCTAGAGTATAGCATGAGTGCTTAAAAAATATGAGCTTTGGAATTTGAAGTTCTTGGGATGGAATTCTAATGGGCAAGTTATTTTTATTTCCTGCAGCTAGCATCAGTTGTTGTGTTTTTTGTTTTCTTTCAATTGAAGAAGTAGAGATAATTATACTTTGGATGGTTGATATAAATATTGATTGGAATAATTTATGAAAAACAGTCCTCAGTAAGCACTCCATACATATTATCATTGTTGATATAAATAAAATAATTCCCTGCCTTTCTGTCTAGATGGCAGTTAGATCATGATAAAATTCAATTATTATTAACACACTAACTTCTGTACTTGGTTCCAAGGAAAAGTGCCGAGGCCACATTGGCCCAGGTTCATAATGGTGCCCTGTAAAAGCGCTGATGGGGGGAAAAAACATTGCTGAGATACTTAGAAAAAATAAAATATTGGAAGTGCTTGCTAGCCTACTAATACTTTCAGGGGAGATCGTTTTTTAAACTAATCACTATTTGCTTATGATTCACGATGTAGTTAAAAAAGCAAATACTACTGTAGTACCTACACAGGTCTATCCTTCAAGAGTGTTTCTTCCTTGTCCCCTCATTTGATTTGTTCTCCATTTTAATTTAGTACCATGTACATGGAACTCTGCCAAGATGAGAAGGACTGAAATTTGATCTACTTATAAATATTTGTTCATAAAACTCTAATGTTTTTCCAAGTCAGGATTTCTGTGTACTTGGCTCCCTGGCCCACTGAAGGCTGACCCCAGCAGCCTGGGAAGGAGGAATTACCCTCAACAATCTAACCAGGCTGTTGGCACAGCAGAGAAAAATATTTGACATGCAAATACCCTCAACTCTTAAAAACTGAGGAAAAACTATAAATTAGAATAATCTGGGGGAAAAAAAACATTCAGAAATACTTTGGCAAACAAAGAGTTTCAGGGGCTAGCATAAAAATCCTTCCCAAGAATTAACTATCTTTTGCCTCCTCACTTTCTTCCCTATTTTTCCAAAGGTAGTTGTTTTTATTCCTCTAGACCAGTGGTTCTCAACCTTTCTAATGCAGTGACCCTTTAATACAGTTCCTCATGTATGGCGACCCCCAACCATAAAATTATTTTCGTTGCTACTGCATAACTATAATTTTGCTACTGTTAATGAATCATATTGTAAATATATATGTTTTCTGATCATCTTCAGCTCTACAGCAGTGGTCTTAGGCTCTGTGTTTTCTGATGGTCTTAGGCTCTACAGCAGTGGTACTCGACTCAGAGTAGGGTCAACTAAGACCATCGTAAAACAGAGATATTCACATTATGATTTATAATAGAAGCAAAATTACAGTTATGAAGTAGCAACAAAAATAATTTTATGGTTGGGGGTCACCACAACATGAGGAACTGTATTAAAGAGTCGTGGTATTAGAAAGGTTAAGAACCACTGCTCTAGATGAAGTTATAAAACATTCTACTCTATTTGACATTAACAAGAACACTTACCTTTCATAGTCTCAATCATAATCAAGGTCTGAGATTTTGTTGAATGCATGAACTGCCACGGTTGATTTTTTTAGAGATATTCTTTCTTACCATCTTTTGCCACTCCAGTGTGTTCAAAATAATTTCTTTTTTCAGAATATGTATTTCTAATATCTTTAATATCATTGTATCACCATCACCAAGGCATACACATAAGGCATTTTTTCCTGATGCTAACAGATAAGCCCAAAAGTGTTATTGAAAATCCTATGTAATAAAATAGTGATATGCAAATTGACCTTACCTCCACTGTGCCCACCAGCCACTCCTACCAGCCAAACAGGATCGAGTATGCAAATTAACCCAACCAACATGGCTGTGGCCACAGAGCAAGCAGGAGGCTTGGGTTTCCCTGGCAATGGAGGAAGCCAAGCTTTCCACACACTCTGGCCAGCCCTGGCCTCCACTTAAGGGTACAAAGTTTCAATTATAGAGGATAAATAAATAACAACAAAATGGCTTCAGCCACAAAGCAAGCAAGGAGGCTTATGTTTCCCTGGGGATGAAGAAAGCCAAGCTTCCAATCCTTACCTCCCTGGTCTGCCCTGGCCTCCACTCAAGGCTGCAAAGTTTTAATTATAGAAGATAAATAAATCCCAGATACCAGGGCCTCCACCTGGGTCACTGGGAGGGGTGGGGGGGGGCAAACATGAAAACCATCACAGGCCCCTAGTGCAGGCTGCCCCATACCCCATGGGAACCCCCACCCTGATCCGGGATAACTGTCAGAGCAAACCAGCTGGCCCCCACCCATGCACCAGCCTCTATTCTATCTAATAAAAGTGATATGCAAATCGACCATCACTCCAATACACAAGATGGCTGCCCCCATGTGGACACAAGATGGCTGCCACAAGATAGCCAGCAGGGGAGGGCAGTTGGGAGGGACCAGGCATCCAAGGGAGAGCAGTTAGGGGCAATCAAGCTTGTATAAGAGAGCAGTTGGGGGTGACCAGGCCTGCAGGGGAAGGTACCTAGGGGTGTCCAGGCCTGTAGTAGAGGATAGTTAGGGTATACCAGGCCTGCAGAAGAGGGCAGTTAGGGACAATAAGGCTGGCAGGGGAGCAGTTAAGCATCAATCAGGCTGGCAGGAGAGTGATTAAGGGGTGACCAGGCTAGCAGGCAGAAGTGGTTAGGGGCAACCAGGCAGGCAGGCAGGTAAGCAGTTGGGAGCCAGTAGTCCTGGATTGTGAGAGGGATGTCCAACTGCCTCTTTAGGCCCAATATTACCAGGATCAGGCCTAAGTGGGCTGTTGGATATCCCTTGAGGGGTCCCAGATTGTTAAGGGTGTAGGCTGGGCTGAGGGACAACCACCCCCACACCCTACACCCCCCCCCCCCGCTCTGTGCACAAATTTCATGTACCAGGCCTCTAGTAAAATATAAAGCAAAATGTGAAGAAAAATAAAAGTTGGAGAGGAGAAGGGAAAAAAATTGGGATACATACCTAAAAAAAGAAATAAAAAACTGAGAGTGACGTGTGTTGTATTTAAGTTTACCCCAATATTTTCCATTAATTGCTTTAATTCTTTTGCTCAAGATAAGCTAATTATAGAATCTCAGAATTCACATTATGGTTCATTTTTTTTCCCCTGCTTTGAACTCTTTCAATTCAATTTCAACTAAAAAAAAAAAAAATCCCCTGCTATCATTTTAAATTGCCAAAATTTTGCTTCTAATCAGTTCTATTCATTCTCTTTAGGGTAGGTTGATCACAGACAAATGATATACCAAGATGAGGGCCATCTTCAAATAAGACTATTTAAAAGAGCCCCTAACAGCTCATTAAAAAAAAATGAACCTAAAACTTTTTCCCCCTAAAAATTTATATATCCATTTTTCTTTTCATAATACAGTGTGCTCCAATGACTGAGAATATTAGGTTAGAATATCGATCTCATATTATCTGGACCAATCAGAGCTGATGGCCGTCTGGTTGAGTATGACATGGAGGAAGTGGTGTAGGATGAAGACGCACCTTATCAGAACATTAAACTTCTGCACTCAAAGCAGTTTGGAAATATTTTCATCCTTACTGGGGATGTTAATCTGGTGGAGAGTTATTTGGTGTTTACCCGGGCCATCATGGGCAGTGGCAAAGAAGATGACACCGGCAAAGATGTGCTGATTCTGGGAGGTAGAAATGGGGGCATTTTATGTGAACTAGTCAAACTGAAACCAAAGATGGCCACAGTGGTAGAGATTGACCAAATGGTGATTGGTGGATGTAAGTAATACATGCAGAAAAACATGTGGTGATGTCTTAGGCAATCTTAAAGGAGACTGCTATCAGGTTCAAGATTATCTAAGGAGATTTGAAAGTATACCAGATATGCTTGAATTGGATCACCTCACAGTTTCAGGAGATGTAACATTTGGCAAAAATGTTGCATTAAAGTTATCATCATTGCAAATCACGGTGACCGAATTGACATCCCACCTGGAGCAGTATTAGAGAACAAGATTGTATCTGGGAACCTTTGTATCTTGGACCACTGAAATGAAAAAATATCGTATACACTTTATACTAATCATGGGCTAGTTTCTTACAATAAAGTGTTCTCTAGCATTCTATAATAGGCAGGTACTCTTATTGTGTTTACTGTACCTGCAGTGTTAATTTTTAAAGTATAGTTTTCTGCAGTGTGCTTTTATTTTAGTCTAAGTAAAGCACAGATGGAAGCAATACTTTTCTTCCAGGAAGAGGATCCTGGAAGTTCATCTTAAAGTGCAATATTGTTTAATTTTAAAACTGGGGCAGCTCTGCTGGAAAATCTTTGAACAGAGGCCTCACTGGTGGTCACTTTGAATTGTTTGTGATTTCAAAAATAAAGCTGTGAAGAAAAATTTTAAAAAAAAGAATATACAGTCCAGTGTTCTCTCAAGCTTGTATCAACTGAAGCATTCCAAAAACAGCAAAAGCCACTCATTGAATTCCTTCTCTGCTCCACGGGCCTTATAATCACCCATTGAATCCTAGTAACCACCCTGTGAGTGAGCGCTAAAACCATCATGCCATGGACATTTGTTTTTGCCTACTTAGCATCTCTTTCCCCTTTTTGAATGAGCAGGCTCCAGATTTCGATTACAGATCTATCCACTCTCTATGCTCAGTCCATCTGCTTGGATACAGTTCTCTCTTCAGCTCCAGGAAACAGAGCAGGTAATGGAGTCAGGCTATGCTAAGCAGGACATACCCTGAACACAGAAAGTGGTTGGGTCAGGCATATCTTGGGAGAGCAGAAAGCTGCTCTTTAATGATCTTTAACCTGAAAGGTTATAGATTGCAGTTACCAGAAGTGGCCTGCCACCACATAAGGAGGGGATGTGTGGGGGTGGGAGGGGAACGTTATGAGAATGGAACCAACACAAAGCAAAGGGGTCTGAGATATCAGTGAGAGAAACAAGATCCTAACTGAGTTTCCATGACATCACTAGGGCCCTGGATGAAACTGAATTCTAAATTCACATCAACCCATCCAATTTCTAGTCACGTGAACTAATCCATCCCTCCTTAATTTTCTTGAATCTGACTGGATTGGGTTTTCTGTATCTGGCAACAGAAAGAATCTAAATGGATATGCATGACTTATAAATAAGAAAACCAAGACTCAGAAAATTTTATACTAACTCAAGGACATTCAGCAAAGAGCAAACCTGGATTTTGAATCCAAATCTCTTTCACTCAAAATGTCATATTCTTCAATACAACATGAAGCATGAAGGCAATGTTTTCCTTTTTAGGGGGATGGCTAGTATATGTGTCAACAGGGCTAGGCTATAGTGCCCAGCTGTCTGATCAAACACTAGTCTAGATGTTGATGTGAAAGTACTTGGTAGAGGTGATTAATATTTACCATAGCTGACTTTAAGGAAAGCTGATTATTTTCCATAATGTGTATGGATGGGACTCATCCAATCAGTTGAAGGACTTTAGAGCAACAACTGGAGAAAAAGGAATTTTGTCTCAAGATTGTAACATAGAAACCCTTCCTGTGCTTCCAATCTGCCCTATGGATTTTGAACCTGCCAGCCCCTATAATCATATAAGCTAATTGCTTTAAATCCACTCCTTTCTCCTGACTAATACAAAGAGTAACTGAATACCACTTAGATAATGTGAAAGAGAACCAAAGAAAATATATTTCTCTTCCTCAACATGCCATTTCCTTTGTGACCTTCCCAAACAAGGCAAGAAGGACAAAGCTCCATGATTAGGGTCATAAAGATAACATCAAATGCCTCATGAAATTTGTTGTTGTTTTTTTAAGTGGAAAAAAAAAGTTTATGAATCTTTATAAATAATGCATGCCCAATCCCCTGTGCAATACTTTTTAAAATGCAGACTAACGTTGATAATAAAAGGCAACCAAGCAGCACTGGTTTGGATAGGTGTGAGAAGGTTTTCACAGTCTTTCAAAGAGTTCAAGTGCAGTTAGGTGGAAGGAGCGCTGAGCGATTTTACCTTGATTCCTGCTTGATTTCTCATATCATTCTTTCCTGTATTCATAGCATCCACTGAAAGGCTGCGCATTGTTCAATATAACTCAGAGGGGAACTGAGCCATTGGCTTGGCTTCACGCTGCAACTGTGCTGATGTTTGCTGAAATGCCCAAACCCAAAGAGATAAATAATTCACAGTTTCCCTGAAAAAAAAATATGAGGGAAAGGCTCTGATGGGTTGATAAAGAAGAATGCTGCTGTCCATATCTGCTTTTAAGGGATGCAAGACTTCTCAACTCTATCCTACTTCTCAAATAAACTATGAAATCCACAAAAGTCCAAATTGGGATTCTTGTTTTTTAGCCGCAGCTATTTTTGATTTCTGTTAAGAGAGATAAGTCAGGTGATCAGCTTGAACTATAAAAGAAGTTTTCAAAGAGACCCTACATAGGAAAAAAATAAAAAAAGGTTTGGTAGGTTTTCCTTTTACTACAACATAAAATGTGAAACAGAAGCACAATAGCTTAATGAGTTTCTGTCTCTGCACTGTGACAAATCTACAATTTGGCCATTGTAAAAGTAATGATATGTTTCATTAATTTCATATGTTCTTTTAATAGAGTATTTGGAGGGAAGGCATTTTTTGCTTTAGAAATTAGAGCTAAAAAAGCTGATAAAAGCTTCACGTTAGTGTTCAGTACTTCCTGGAATACATTAATAACATTCAACTGCCTTTCAAACACACAGACAAATCTCAAAGCGATGCTTTGTCTTCCCAGTCACAAACCTAATAATGGAAGACTAGAAATCCTTACTGAGCCTCTCCCTACAACCCTCCTCCCTCTTCACCCCTTGCACATTCATGGACAATGCACACACACTATGTGTCTTACTAGTACATATGGATCTGGAAGTAAACATTCTATAAGCCCATGTATCTACTCTGCTACTGCTGGACAACATCCTCTGTGCCACTGCCAAAGCTCTTATAGGGAACCCTTTCCTGAAACAAGTCACATAATTCTCATAGTCTCGCCTTGCCTTTTCACAAATATCCTCATGTTGTGTATACTTAGGTTGGACCCTCCAGAAGCTGACCACAGACAAGGGTTTGGACATAAGAACTTATTTGTGAGGGGCTCTAGGAAGCACCTGAAAAGGGGAAGGAGAACATAGACTGGAAGGCAAAGAAACCATTCGAAGAGGCACTATTGAATAAGTTACCCTTCTGGGCAATGGGGATGTGATCCCGCTGGAGACTGCTGGGAGCCAGCGTACAGCACATCTCGGTTATTCCCAGTTATTTGCCTTCAGACTCCCATGCATCATTGGCCGAGACCACTCCCTGGGGAACAGAATCCCAGCACCCTGGCCTGCACTGCTTGTGGGCCAGGGGAGCTGCTAGGAGGACAGACAAGTGGGCTTGAAGTAAGACCCATCAGCACATGCAGGAAGGGCAAGAGCTGAGGATGGGGTGGAGCCAGCATGTTGCTAATGGTGCCATTGGATGTTTTGTTCTCTAAGTCACTCAGACATCTCCTTTCTACCTCAATTGTCCAGGTGCCATATGGCATAGTTGTCAACCCTGTCTCTGAAACACGTTTGTCTGGCGCCCTTCCTCTGCATTCAGAGCCTGACAGCGGTGGGTTTACTTAGCTTGGCCGGCAGGAAAAATCTCTGGCTTGTTCTATAAGTCTCACAGAGGCAGCTGGACTCTGCAAACCCACTGTGAAATCTGGATGAGATCAATGTCTTTATTCTCGAGAAACATCTTACTTCCCTTAGTGAGATTTCTATCCTAACCCCGTGGACAGAAAAATGAAGATGGGGTGAGGAGCAGGGTAGACTAAGAGAAGGGTCATTTATACCCAGAGCAAGTTTATATTTAGAAAAACAGGCAATAGTAGTGGGGCAAAGTGCAATGCCAGTTATAGTTTTCTAACCATATTACAGCAGGGAAATGGACTTCTGTTGTTGTCTATTGTCTTTCTTGGCAACCTCCTTTATCCAGCCTGGGCAATTAAGGGCGGTCCCAGCAGCCCTTCAGGGGTGGGCATCTTGGCACAGGCTCTCTTGGCATCCTGAGGTTCTGAAGAGGCATTTTAAATTGACTCACTCGTTGCCAGGCCTCCATGTATTCACTTTTATAAATACAATAGTACTAATGACATCATATTTCTCATTTATCTTATCACCCGAATGCTTCCTGAGAGTGGGATTGGTGAGAAGCAAGGCGATAGAGGGAGACTAAAGAGAGATACAGGTGAGTAAGAATGCTGGGCCGGAAATACAAATGCATTTAAGAACAAAACCAAACAAGCACATTCACAAACTAAGTATTCACGGGGGATGGGAGCTGCCTCCGCACATCCTTGTCCTGGAGTCCTAAGCCTCAGCACCAACTATCCTTCAGGTTAACTGCTCAGCCTTCACCTTCATGGAAATAATATATGAGCAGTTATCCCTCCAAGGACCTGCGTCTCTCGGTCTGATTTCCTTGTGCTCAGAGTGATGACATTTCTGATGTGAAGTCCTAGTATTCCTGGGCCTGGCAGTACATTGGGTGGCACTCCTGGGCCACCACAGCACTCTGCCAGATACATGCTTCTCTCACTAGGTCACTAGTCCTTGAAGACATGACAACGAATACTAAATGGGGACTGTGCCAACGTGTGTGTGTGTGTGTGTGTGTGTGTGTGTGTGCATGTGTGTGCCTTATGTATGAGCAACACATGCATAGGAGCTGAAGGGGAGCATAATAATCCCCCAGTATGCCAGAAATAAGAGAACAGCTGCTTGTTTCAGATATTAAAAGAATGCAAATTGGGTTGAGTTTTCTTTTGGCACAAGAACAAGGAATGCTTAAGTTTCCCACTTGCCCTTAATTTATTTTTAGGTTTATTCACCACCATTTGTCAGATTTCTCGAGCTTGACCTGAAACTAACCTTTAGATAAACGTGAAGGCAAACAGAGCCCTGAAACTCTATCTGTATGTTCTTTTGTCTTGGGAACTGTAAATCGGGGCATTAGGTGAATAACACAGCTTGGCTTTGTGTCATGAAAAGTAATTCGGGGCTGCGGTAAGGGCAGGATTTATGAAGCTGTCTGGCCGGGCTTGGGCAGAATGCCAGCTTACACCTGCTTTGCAGACATGGCTGTGTGCAGTTGGTCACACTGCTGAAGCAGCCAAATTCCTTTCACTGCGGAGAGGCACTGCCCTGCCGGCCAAAGCCCAGAGCGAGTAGGGGGGAACCTGGGGCAGGGACAAATCTGGGGGAGGCAGGAGGGGGGGCAACCAGTTTCTAGGAAACAAATCAATTGCAAACTTCCCTCTTCTCATCCCCAAGCAAAATTCCCTTAAAAAAAAAAAAAAAAACCACAACAATCTGTTCCCAAAACATTGTAACTAAGTAATCTTGTGGGGTTGGCAAGAAAAGGAAAATAAATCCAATTGCAAAGTTTTGGAGCTTTTTGTACAAGAAGAAAAATGAGGGATTGTGTCATAACTAAGGTTGCTGTAGAACTTATCGTCCAAACAGGAGCACATTTCAGAGTGGAAGGGGGGGGACTATAATTAATTAGGCTGCGACAGCACCCATACACTGGGACTGTCCGAGACAAAGTGGGATGGATGGTGACCCTGGTCATGAACATTTACACTGCCACACAATAAACCCGCTACGTGAGTGTTGTGTTACAAGGAAGCTTTTCTAAGAAGAGACAGAAATTATATTGTCTCTTTGATGGAGCTGGACTACCTCCATGAAACAGATGGCCAAATTGTCACAATGCCAGCACACACTGCGGAATATCCATCGTAAAATCATCGCGCTCCATATTTCTCTTTCCCCTTCCCTTTCTGGGAAGAGCACGGAAAGCTCAGCAGCCGCTGCTTCCCCTGGCAGGGAGTGGCCAGTAGGTAACGCACCAGGCCTGTCAGCATCTGGTTAGCTGGGGTTAGAGGCAGGAGGTCCAATTCACGAGGCCAATACCACTGCTCTTTGTGATCTCAATGCTAACGAAGTTTGACATGAACTCCTCCTTCTCCAGCAAAGCCGCCCCTTACAGTCTTCAACATTCCTCACACTTTTCCATTCTTACAGATTTACCAACGAACTACTTTCCTATGATACCATAACAAAGTACCAAGAAGTTTGTGTCTTCAAAAAATGGGAATTTATTTTCTCACATTTCTGGAGACCACAGTCCAAAATCAAGGAGTGGGCAGCACCATGGTCCCTCCCAAGGCTGCAGGAAAGAACCTTCCTTGCCTCTTCCAATCCCTGATGCCTCCTAGTGTTCTCTGGGTAGTGACCAAGCATAACCCCAATCTCTGCCTCTCTCTCCCCATGGCCCTCTTCCCTGGGTTTCTGTGTCCTTTTCTCTCTCATAAGCACACAAGTTATTGGATTTATAGCCCACCCAAATCCAGGATGATTTCATCGTGAGTTCCTTAACTAATTACAACTACAAAAGCCCCATTTGTAGTTGTCACTGCAAATTAGGTCACGGTCTGCGATGTCAGGTGCACATACATTCTGGTGGTGGTTGTTTGGGGAACATGACTCAACCCACTAAAATTAGTAAATCCTAAAAAGTAGCCCTTTAACTCCTGCTGTTCCCTATCCAATATCCGGGTAATTAACTACCTGTGTTTCACCTTTATTTTCTACAGTTTGCGGTATCAGCCTCTACTGCCTTTGCTTCCAATGCTATCTAGCTCAAGTAGGACCTGAAGATGCTCCATTTGCTTCAGTGACAGCCTTCCCTTCCCATCTTTTCAGTGGATAACCCACTAAACAGTCTCATTGGTAGTTTTCCAGACTATCTGTCTTCCAAGATTGTAGGTCATGGGTTTCAGGACTTACACACACACACACACACACACACACACACACACACACACACGGCAAGGCAGCATGTGCTGGACACCTCAAGAGTTGTACCAGGAGGCAAGAGATCACAGCAGGAGGGTGCTGAAAGAGAATGTGGAACTTGGGCACAGGCTTAATAGAAGCTTAATAGAAGTCTGGGTAAGTAGTAAGAAGGGCAAGAGCATTTGAGCCAGAGTTTAAATGCTTCTTTTAATCTTCAGCCACAGTGATAACCAAAATGTCTCTTTGGCTATAAAACCCAGAGCCCTAGGGTGAGGCAAGCCACAGCCAAACCACATGGATTAAGGTAAGAAGGTCCTTCCTCACAGGATAGCCAAGCTGATATTAGAGAGGAAGGGGGAGGAAAGATAGACAAGCCAAAACAATAGATGACCACTCCACTTACACTGACCACTTTTATGGCAACTTCAGACACTATCAGAAGAATTCTGGCCAGCTGCTAGAGCTGCGTCTGCCCCAGAAAATCCACAAGAATAACAAAATGATTTTGTTGGCACCACAGATACTACAATATATTTTATTTACCCTTATTTTCAGGCAATTAGACAAAGGGTATATTTGTCTGCTAGGGTTTTCATAACAAAATAGAAGAGACTGAGTGGCTTAAATGATAGAAACCTACTTCCTCATATTACTAGAGCCTGGAAGTCCAAGATGGAGGTTTTGACAGGGCAGAGTTCTCCTGAGCCTCTCTCCTCGACTGATTTCTCCCTGGCTGCCTTCTCCTTGCATACTCACATGACCTTTTCTCTGTGTGTGCATCCTTAGCATCTCTTCCTTTTCTTATAAAGACACCAGCCATATGGTCTCACCTTATGACCTCATTTAACCTTAATTACCTCTTTAGAAGCCCTGCTCCAAAAATATAGGCACTTTGAGGGTTAGAGCTTCAACATATGAATTTGGAGAGGACACATAACCAAAGGGCAAACTTATTTTCATGCTTCTATTTCTTGCTTACAAGGGTAAGATATGGAGTAATACATTTTGACACTGATTAACTCTGGCATGTGGCGCTGCTTCAAATATTTTTTCAAGTGAGAGATCTAAAATGTCTTCCAGTTTCCAATTCATGATATCTCAGAGGTCACATTCTGATCCCAAGCACAGCCAGAATCCTATTAGTCTTCCCACATCAATTAACCCTACAATTTTTTCCATTTTAATTGCCAGATGTTTTTCCTCAGGTCGACAGGCCACAACTAGACTACTAGCTAAAAGAGCATTTTCAGACATGAATGACACATACCCACATACAAATATTTTATGGCATGCTACGTAATTATATCCCAAACATACAACTATGTTATAGCTAAGCATGATTTACGGGTATACTCTCTAAGTATCCTGGGGCTTGATTGTTTGAATTCCTTTTCCCCCTAAGCCAATGTCAATATATTGAAAAGACCAACTAAAAACATGTGATACCTGTTAAGGGGAACATGAAATATGACACTTACAAGCAAATTGGTTACTAATTCCTGGAGTTGAGTTTTTTCAATCCCATTTAAACCAAGTTACCTACTCTAAAGAAACATTTGGAAACCCAAATCTAGAAAACAAATGCAGATTTGAACTCTGACTATAAGTTGCCCAATAAAATCATTCTGACTCATTTCTTCAGCCCCCGATGCCGAGCTAAGCTCTCCCAGAGCTACTAATGCAATCCTCACTGGAGTTTCTCAAGAGCCCACAGCCCCGATCAGTAGTACATCAAGTCAGCGCACCCCTGTTTCTGCCAATTTGACTTCCAAGTCATATGCTAGCATTCATTTGCCAAATACTGAACTATCCCCTAGTTCCCAGCATGAAATTTAAAAAGAATTTACAAAATGGTATAGAGGTCACCTCCAAAATATAGACTATCCCTCAAAAATGTATACACCCTTTGAATAATTATTAATTCCGATGGTTTTTTTCCTTTTCAGGTTTTGCAATTAATAATTATTCAAAGGGTGTATGCATGTTGGGGGGACATTAGTCCCTTTTGAGAAGTCCTCATTTTAGATGGCTTGAGTAGAATTTGGTACATCATTTTTAGCATAACTGTTTCACTGAAACCTTGACAACATCAACACATCCAATTTTGTGAAGACTAAAATGAGTTATCACAAATCTTGGATTAAGTGAATCTTATTATTTATGCTCAAAAGTTGACCTTGTCTCTCAGTCTTTTTTTTTTTTTTTTTTTGAGAAAAGGCAGGGAAAGGGTGTGTGAAAGTTCAATCTCTGAAGCCTTCATGTACATTTACATGAAACAGATATGCAATGGTGGTCCATTTTAGTGCAGTGCAATTAAAAGCTGTTTTTCATTAACGAGGCCGGTTTTTAATAAGCCTGGGTGCATGTTTATATTTAGCTCTGTAGAATTCAACATAAATGTAATCATGAGCTCTGGAGTTTGGCTTATATGTTACAGACATTAGAGCCATTAACAAAAAAACCAAATAGCACTGAGGGGTAATTATTACATACAACTTCTTGATAACTTTGTAATTTTTTTTCTAAACTAAAGACGAAGAGGATAACATCTTGAATGTAATACCTGACAGATTCTATTATGGTTTCTGTCAACTTTTAGTATATTTCCTAACTGTGCATACTATAGAAAAGGGCAAGGAATTAATCAGGTTGCCAAGAACTGGATTGCACAGCATGCAGAAAGCACTCCAGCTATATTATTTGCACAATTTCTGCAGGGAGTTGTGCAATAGAGGCCTTAAATTTAATATGTCTGGCCCCCTTCCACCTGGACTCAGTTCAAACCCGTTGCCTGCAGCTTGCTGAATCCAGAGTGGGAAATCAGTCATTATATTAAGAACGGATGGCAAATGATCCCAATTCACATTTTTCAGCTGGTAGGTTTTTTAACCCGGAGCAACACCAAATTGGAAAATTCTGCAATTCTGCAAGCTGGGCAGTAGATCTATATTGCAGTCTAAATACATTTCTAGTTTGAGGAAGATGACAAGACGATTTTTCTTTAGAATTTCTTTAGTGGCTGTGTCACTGACAGGAATGTCGAGTCCACCACATCATCATCTTCCTGCAGTCCCTTCATATCTCACAGGGGTGGGAGAATGGTGTCAGTGCAGTTAAACTGCAATGATCTATATAAACAGACTCCTGTATGCCTGTGGACGCATTATGTAGATTGAAAGGCCACATGCAGTAAAGATGAAAGTCTCTTAGAGATTGTTTAAAAAGAAAAGTAATGCTATAAAAAATGGAAAAGGGAAATGAAGAAAGGAAAGGGATAGAAAAAAAGAAATGTCAACCAGTTGTAACCACATGAAAATAATAATTTTAGTAGCAAAAAACTTAAAAATATATCATTTAAATGGGATCTGATTTTTTTTATTCAGAACACTGAAAACTAATACCCAGTGCTGGTGAGAATATGGGGTTACACACATTAACAATATGCTTATTTGCCTGTTGATTCAGAGGCAGGAGGAGCCAAAAGAAGTCAACAGCAGTCTTAAATTCCAGTTCAGTGGAATCTCTGTTGTGTCTCCTTACAAGAACTTTCCTTCTTTTGAAACTGTGATCTCTTTTAAACCAACAGAGCACAAGGTCATGAGCCCAGGAAACAAAAATTTGGCTGGTGAGTCACTAGGAATATGCACCTCTTATTTCTACCCCTTTAATCCTGGGACTTGTGAATCCTGGCTATGGAAGAAAGAGCACCACATATTGGGTGTTGATTTTGAACATAGACATCCTTCCAGAGAACACTGGCCCAGACTTACAAGGTATTACCAAGTAGCTAGCATTATAATTGAGTCTTCAAAAGGCCATTCCACCATTTGATCAAGTCAGTTGCCTCAAGATGATGGGGAACATGGTAAGACCAGTGAATTTCATGAGTATGGACCCAATACTGCATTTTGCTTGTTGTAAAGTGATATTCCAGATCAGAAGACATTCTCTAAATCCATAGAAGGTAGTTTTGGCAGAAGCATTACGTGCAGGGAAGGCAAATCTATATCAGAATAATTGTTTAATCCAGTAAGAACCAAGTGTTTCTCTTCCATGATAGAAACAGGCATTATAATCAACCTGCCGCCAGGTAGCTGGCCGAGCACCCTGGGGAATGGTGCTATATTAACGACTCAATGCTGGTCTCTGCTGCTGCCGGATTGGGCACTCAGTGGTGGCAACAACCAGGTCAGCCTTGATGAGAGGAAGTCATTGCTGAGTCCATACAAAACTTCCACCTCTACCATTCTGGTAACTCTGTTCATGAGCCCATTGGGCGATGACAAGGAGCGGCTGGAAAAAGAGGCTGACTGCTATCCATAGAGCAGGGCATCCTATCCACAGGATTGTTTTATTAAATCCTCCTATGCTGAGGTCACCCTTTGGTGAGTATCTACATGAGATAAAATATATTCACATTTTTCACCTAATCTGAGAGGTTTACATACACATCTTTTTCCCCAGACCTCCCTTGTTATCCATTTTCCATTATATTCCTTCCAAGTCCATGAACATGCAGACAAACAATTAGCCACAGTCCATGAATTAAGATATACTCATACCTTTACCATTTCTTCTTCAAGTCAAATTGAACAACAAGGTGTACTTGAAATTCTGTCCATTGGGAGGATTTCCCTTCCCCATTGTTTTTCAGGGATGTCCCCAAAGTGGTTTGTAGTGCTAAAGGTGTGCATTTTGGGGTGGTGCTTGCAAATTGTGCAGAAACATCTGTAAGCTAGACCCGAGTTTTCTCTTTCTCCATCAGTGATCAGAGGAAACTCTCCATAAGGCCATAGGTGTAGGCTGGGAAAGAGAAAATATTGTCCAGGAATGGAGTCAATAGACATTTGGGCCACTTGCTCCAATAACACATGGGTGTCTTCAGGGCCTGCTGGGGTCCAGTCTCACATGAACTGCTCCCATTTGATGATGGAGTGCTGCTGTGCATGTCTAACTTTATGGCTTCGTGTTTCAGATAACACCCCGTTCATGATCGTAAGCTCAGGTCCTTTAGTAACTTGGTGGCTCATGGGTAAGTATTAGGTCTCTACTAATGCCTAGTGGCAGGCCAAGAGCTGTTTCTCTGAGGAGAGTAGCCATCCACAGAGGATGGCAGGGCGTTGCTCCGGAATCCTAAGGACCTGCCATGTGATTCACTATATATTCAGCCAAAGGCTCCAAACAGCACCCTGTCTGCACTGCCTCTTCAAGCACCATTCATTGTGTTGCTGGTCCCCGTGGCAGACAGAGCAGCTTGTGTAGCAGCCTGGACTTGTTGCAGAGCCTTCTCTCATTAGGAGCCCAATTCAAAACTAGCATCTTTCTAGGTCACTTGCAAAATGAGCCAGAGTAGCACTCCCAAATGAGGAACATGTTGTCTCCCCAAACCAAAAAGGCCTACCAGGCATTGTACCACTTTGGGGGCTGTAGAAGGGATCAGATACAACAACCATCCTTCACCCTAGAATGGATGTCTCAGTGTGCCCCGTACCACTGAGCCACTAGAAATTTCACTGAGATAAAAAGTCCCTGAATTTTTATCAAATTTATTTCTCACTCTCTGACATGCAAATATCAGTAAAACTAGGATAGCTGCTACTTTATGCTCATTAGGTCCAATCAGCATAAAGCAATAGAGCAATGTGATATTTTGTGGAAGGGGAAGGTGATGGAAATCCCTGCAAACTAAATTATGACATAGGGCTAGAGAGCTGATATACCCCTGAGACAGGGCAGTGAAGGTGTATCATTGACCTTGCCAGTTGAAAGAAAACTGCTTCTGGTAGTCTTTACTACTAGGCACGGAGAATAGAGCATTTGCCAGATTAATAGCTGCATAACAGGTACCAGGAAGTGTGCTGAAATTGCTCAAGCAATGAAACCATACCTGTACAGTAGCTACAATTGGAGTTATCACCTGGTTAAACTTACGATAAGCCACTGTCATTCTCCAAAATCCATCTGTCTTTTGTATATACCAACTAGCCAAATGGAATGGGGGTGTGGTGGGATCACCACTCTTGCATCCTTCAAGTCCTTGATGATGGCATGAATCTCTGCAGTTCCTCCAGGAATGCAATATTGCTTGGGGTTTACTATTTTCCTAGGAAGAAGCACTCCTAATGGTTTACACTGGCCTTTCCCACCACAGCAGCCCTCATCTCATAGATCAGGGAGCCCATATGGAAATCCAGCCAGTTGCTGAGTATGTCTATTCCAGTTATGTTTTACAGAACTGGGGAAATAAGTACGGGATGGGTTCAGGACCCACTGGACCCAAGGTGAGATGGACCTGACCTAAAACTCCACTGAGCACCTGACTTCAATAGGCCACCAATCTGACTGGCAGACTACATTTTGGGTCTCCTAGAGTAAGTGTCAGTTCAGAACCAGTGTATAGTCATCCCTGAGAGATCTGACTATTTCCTTTTCTTCAGTGCACAGTCACTCTGAGAAAAGGAGACAGCTCCCTTTGGGTAAGGCTGGGAGCAAGATTAAAAGTATAAATTTTGGGCTGCATACTGAGGTCCTTCCTCATGCGGACCTTCATTCAAGGGGTTGTGGGTCTGTATACTGGCTCAAGTCTGGGAATTGATTGAGGCCACCCCCTCTCTGTGTTTGTGATTCAAATCACACTTTTGTTCCCTTGACCTACAAGGCTTTCACTCATAGGAATGAAGTAAGAATCTAGCAGACTTGTCAACTCTTTGCTTCTAGGAGCGCCATGATCAACTAGCCAGTGGCACAGTTTTCTTTGAGTCTGGCTGTTCTGACTCCTGCTTTGACCCTGCTGTCCATTGGGAAACCATTCCCACCTCACCCTTGGTGGTTGAGTGCTAGCCCCTGCCGCCCTAGAATCCAATTATCCCCGTTGCATTTAGGTTTCTAAATTTAGATGTATCCATTCCCACTGCACTTTCTGATACACAGAAAAGGATAATCACATAGTATTTCAAGGATGTTGGGGGCTCCCGTCACAAATTTACTCCTCACAAGTCATGGCGAAGGGTGTGTCCTCTGGTCACTCCCAAGGAGAGTGGGCAGTTCTTAAGTTATAAATCCACTCCGACATTCCAATCTCCCGGAACCTTGAGCACCGTCCTCAGGATACCGAGGCAGGTGGCATTTCAACTTCACTTATTGTGGGTCACCTTTTGGCGCATGTTTCAGCCAACCAAACTGTTAGAGCCCTTTCTACCCACCCCGAGCTGCAGCATTAAATCTAGAATCTCTGCCTAGTGGGCCCATATCAATAAATTCAGCCTGATTAAACTTTATGTTCCTTCCACCATTATTCCGCACCTTTAATACCCACTTCCACACACAATTCCCCGGATCTCTGTCTGTATGAATTGGAAACGCGTGCAGCACACATCCTTATGGGCCATACTTTGCACATCACCCCTTGGAGACTGCTGGAACTGGAATCAAAGTATAGGTCTAAAAGGAGAGGGGAATGGTGGGGATGGATCCTGAGGAGATGCAGCAGTTACTCAGAACCATGCCTTTTAGGAGGTTTTAATCAGGAGTATTTATTGGTGATATTCTGAGTATCTTTATAGCACTAGAAATAAAGTCAATTACTGTCTTTAAATCTAATCAAAAGAGAGAACCAATTTCAGAGACTGCAGAACTATTTCAGAAAACTCATTAACAGTCTGTTCCTCTGGAACCACTCTTAGTACCAAAACCTTTATCATTCAGTGATTCTAGAGAAATAGATGACAGATAGATAGATGATAGACAGACAGATAGATGTTAACCAAATCTACAAAATACCTCCATAGAAATACCTAGATTAGTATTTGATTACATACCAATTAGTTACTATAGCCTAACTAATCTGACATAAAAATAACACTCACAACAGGTATCAACAAATTGTCCTCAGGATATTATACTTGACTCTGGCTCAGGGTGAACTTTCTTAAAATAGTCTTGATTGATGGTAAAATGTGACAGCTCAATCTAATCTGGATATTTCAGGAGGGAATCCAAACTGGATTATAGATAACATCTTAAAAAGTAAGAAATGAGGTAAGAGATCACCCAGGTTTGTCCATTTCCTTGAGGAGCTAACACATGTTTTGCATCCCTTATATACATCCATCATTGCTGAGTCCTCAAACCCTGCCTGGCCATGAACGTGGAACCCTGCCTGCACTCAGCTTCCAGCTCAGCCATCTTCTTGGGCAGATTCATTCATCTCTGAGCCTCACCTGCAACTTATCAGAGTCAGACTCCCACCTATGCATTTCTGTGTTGCTCAAATGGTAGTATTACAATACTACATTGAAGCAAACACTGAAATAATAATATAAAGGTATGAAGCTGCTACAAAATGTTGCTTTATTTCCGAAGAGTTTACTTGTTTTCATGCAACCTGCTTTTGAAAACATAAAAGGCAAAATGAAATAAATATATTTATACTCCTCTGGGAGAAGGATTTCCCTGGAGCAATGCTCTGCGTTTTAGATGGGCTCTAGGCTCCCTTGAGTTGAGGTGGCTGGCCATGACATTTGGTACAGAAATTGTTACCCTTGCTAAGTGAAAATGAAACTGCTTGACCTATTAGCTACAGAGCTCATACTCTGAATTTTGTTCCCATGAGCTCACAACCTCTACTCCTTTCCTGCTTCTTGTAGTAATTTAAGAAACCAGTTTATAAATTGGCTCAAGAGTCCAGGTTGCTGCTTCTGAAACAGTTTTTCTTGATGCAAAGAAACCCTTCTAGGCACTTGGTGCTTGTCTCTAATGCTCTGGATGACCCGCTCTGGGACCATTAGAACACTTGCCTTGAAAGAAAACAACTTTATATCAGAACAGAATGTAGAATAATATTTTAAAATGCAACCTCTTCGCCTCTCATAGTAAATAAGTTGCTGTAACAAAACAAAAACAAAAAAAGAAGAAAACAAAAAACATGTGCTATGGCCACGAATTTAAGAGCTGCAGCATAGTTTCCTAGCTGGTCTACTTTGGACAATCCCCTTAGTCCTGGAGTCTCAATTGTCTCCTTTAACAATGGTAACAATATCCACCTCAAAGTATTGTTGAGATCATCAGTGGCATGACAGTGTACACAAAGAGAGATTTGTAAATGTCACAATTTTGGAAATATTAATTTCAAAAATTTTCTCTGAAAATCTTAGGCTCCTGTAAAGTCAGCTCAGATGATAAAAGCAGCAGATGCTATTTGAGAGTACTGAATCACAATAGCATCTCCTTAAAATGAAATTAGAATTTCTCAGACACAGCAATATAAATCCACAAGTGTTTATCTCTAAAACCAAGGAAATGGGAAAAGATTATCAGTTCTTTGTGCAAAGAATGTATGATTACAAGTTCAGAATAGTGCTGAAACATGGGTTTCACAAATCTGTTCCTAATAGCCCAGAGACCCAGAGATAACAGACAGAACTAACCTTTCTGGAGAAAGCCGGTAGACAGGTTTTGCTGGAGGAGTCTGAAGGTGGGAGCACTATCGGCCATTCTAACATGTAGACTGACAGTAAATACCAACACTGCAGCAGGAACCTCTCTGTACAGACAGCTGCTTCTCGAGCAGGTTCTCAGCCTGAAATTATAAGGAAAGCGGCATGGAGGCAAGAGAGGTCAGTTTGGGAAAGATGGATTCTACTCCAGAAGCCAGACAGGAAGTTCTTACTGTAATCTTTGCTTCAAAATTAGATGAGGAACTTCAACAGGAAGTTCTTACTTGTAATCTTTGCTTCAAAACTAGATGAGGAATCCAGTAGAAAACATTTGTCCTGAAATGTTTCTTCAGCTTGGATCAGACTATCCACCCTACTCTATACACCTACTACACAATGATTTTTAGTACATGGTACCTTGAACTTCCTGCTAACTGAAGACAATAACCTGGATGTTATTCTGGCTACTACCTCTCACAAAGTTCTCAAATGTATCCTCCTCTCTTTATTCCCAATTCTAATACCTTACATCGCCCCCTCACTAGTCAGCTCCCTCCTGATTGGTAGCTTGCCATCTAGATAAGTATCCATACTTCAAACTAACAATGATGCCCCACTGTACTTAAAGTCCAGGCTTCTTCCTATAGTCACAAGGCCCTATATGTCCAACTCTTCCTCCCTCTTTAGTCTCATCTCCAGCTACTCACCTTACATGGACCCTGCTCTACAGATCCTGGCTTTCCTTGAATGCCCCAAGTTCTTTCCTATATCAATCAGCACCTTCCCCATATACTAAGGTGACCAGGCATCCCGCTTTTGGTGGGACAGTCCTGATTTTTAACAATCTGTCCCACGTCCCCCGGTGTTTTAAAAAAGTCCTGATTTTTGGAAAGAATGCACAAGCTAGGGAATGGAGGGAGAACGGGAAAGGAACATGTGGTTTTTGGCAGCCATGTGGCTATTTAGCAAGGATATGAGTTTTATATTATTTTTGTTAATTTTATAATGTTAAACTTTAATAATAACAAATAATTATTGAGAACTGATTATTGAGAACTGCTTATCAAAGTTCGCATTGCTGATCAGTTGTTATAACTGTGGAATATGCGCTGTCCTTACCAGGAACTAATGCTGCAACTGAACAAGTTTTTTCTACAGTAAATAGTGTGGACATCAGAAAAATCACAATTAGGTGTTGAGACTTTGAAAGCCATTTTATGTGTGAAATATAATTTAACAAACTCTTGTAAAAAATTTCATGACCTTTTAATAATGACGGCAAGTGACTTAAAAAAAATTCACTCAAATGAGAAATATGCCAAAGAATAAGATAATAGTACATATAATTTTTTATTTATTATATTTGTAAGTTGTACTTATCTTGAAATTTTTTTAAAAAAATTAAAATACTATTTTGCATTCTATGAAAATTTTTGTTGTTCCATATAGACAAAATTTTTAATCAAGGATCCCCCCCCCCCCCCCCCCGCCTCCGGCAAAGGTGTCCTGCTTTACCAATGTTAAAATCTGGTCACCTTACCATATACCTTTGACCCTGTGTGTGGAATGTCATTTCCTTCAGACTTTCACTGGCTCCTTTCTACTATTTTGCCAGTCCCAGACTGAAAAGCGAATTCCTAAAGAATGGATGACTCCCACATATCTATGGCCCCTCTGATATTCTCTTTCACTGCCCTGGTTCTACTCCTTCATCACAATTCTCATGACATGTTAAATTATAATGTCAGCTGAGTTTTCATTTATGTCCTTCTCCTACAAGTAAGTGCCATGAAGGCAATGAACTTGTCTGCTTTGTTCACCATTTTATACCCAACACATAGCACAGAGTCTGAAATAATTATCCAATGACAAAATGAGGTAAGCATAGTAATCAAATAAAAATTATTATAATAATTATCCAATAGTAAAAACATCTTAAATCTTGATTGCTGTTGTGGGAAACCCCCATGCAAAAAATAAATAATTAATTAGTATATTTTTTAAATTAAAAAAACAACACCACCTAAAACCAACTATCTTCTTCAAATTGTAAGAATGGCACAGAATTGTACTGAATTTGTTTACAGTTATTTCTCCTTAACTAGACAATAAGAAACCTGAAACTGCAGACTATATTGGGGTTTTTTTTTGTGTATGTCTTTTGTTGTTGTTGTTTTAGGTATTCAACATTTGGCGGAGTCTAAGAATGCAACACATGTTTATACAATGTGTTTGTTTTTTTTACCCTAAAACTCAAATTATGGAGATGATAAAATTTTAAAATATTAACCATGTCTTAATTTTTCAAAACCCATCTGTAGCACTCACTAGTCTGCTTGGTGGTCACATTTTACAAATTGGAGACATAACAGGGACAAAAGGCTGTATCAATAGGAAATACCCACATCCTTATACCAGTAAAGAAAATCAGGGTAAACAAAATCCCAAATATAACACATTTCACTCTACTGTACATATTTTTATGTGCCAGAATGCTGGTGAAGAATCTGAACTCAGGCACTACTGACAGTGTAATGTTGACCAAGTTACTTACTCTTCACTTTCCATTGTCTTCCATCTATAAAATGAATATAATAATAACCCTAAATTCACTGATTTGTTGTGAGGTAACATTTGAGCTAGCCTTTGAATAATACAGAAGATATTGACAAGATAAATACAAGAGACAGAAAAACAAACATGAGATATGGAGAAAGATATTGTGAAAATAAACTGGAGCTTAGAATGTAAGAGTTAACATTACATGTTCTTACATTTGATCTTTGCTCAAATATAGATGAGGAATCCAGTAGAAAACATTTGCTCTGAAATTTCTTTAGCTTGGATCAGAGTACCCCTCATATTACCCCTGCTACACATGAGTTTTGGTACACAGTATTATCTTGAACTTCCTGCTAACTGAAGATAAGAACCTGGATGTCATTTTAGATACTACCTCTCACATAGTTCTTAAATGTGTCCTCTTGTCTTTATTTCCAAGTCTAAGGCCTCTGCATCTCCCTCCACTGGAAGGCGATTTTTTCCTTGCAGTAGAACGAACCCTGATTAGTACTGCAGAGACAAAGGTATGCAGAAGGCTAAAGATATGAGAATAGAGATAATGAAGGCACAACAGTAGATATATGGGGGGAGGGCACTTAAATGAGGACAATTTTTATGATTCTTATTTGTTGCCCTCAAATGACTCTTCTGGGAAACTGTTTAAGAACATGAAAAATTAGGACAAGTTTTTTTTTTTTTTTTGTGGGGGGGGGGGGGGGGCTATAAAATTCCCATATTTTTTCTCTCTCCCTCCCAAATTACTATCCTATATAATAAAAGTCTAATATGTAAATTGTCCTCTCGGGTGGTCATTCGACTGGGAGACCAGGAGTTCGACAGCTTGCTATGACATGCGCTGACAACCAAGGGGCGACGCAGAACATGGTGGGCGTTGGTGACACAGTCCTGGCAGCGGGCAACAGTGGAGGCACTGCCAGCCCCGATGGGGCCTGACAAAAGAAGGACCACAGCAGAATGGTGGAGCAGGTGAGTGGGCAACACCAGGCCAAAGCAGGTATGAGTCGGGATAAGGGCCCGATTGTCCCACAGTTGGCGACCAGTGGTGGTGGTAGTGGTGGTGGGAGGGGGCTGGTTGGCTCCCAGGTGCTGAGGGAGCCGAGTGGGGGGCCCTGGCCCTGATCGATTGCCCCACAGGAGGGACGGTGGATCAGGTGAGGAGTGGTGCCAGGTGGGGCTGCGGGGCTGCAAGGCTGGGGGTGCAACCTGGGGCCTGATCTTCACAGGCCACCCCAAGGGACCCCATCTGTGCACAAATTCATGCACAGGGCCTCTAGTCAGAAGGATAAGCTAACTCATTCTTTATACATATTTTAAAATTTTTCCTTAAAATATTAAGAAGTTTAAATGCAAAAAAGTATCAATATTATGGCTGAAAGATCTATCGAGACTTACAGAGACTAAATTTTAATTGTCAGGGAATATATGCAATTGGCAACAATAAGATTTTATTGAGTATAGTAACAGCCAAAATTTACCAAACACTGTGCTCTAAAAGTCTTATATATGTTAACTAGTTTGACTATAACTCTTTCAGGGATATACTTTTTATTTCTATTTTACAGTTGAGAAAACAGAGACACAGGTAGGATGAATAACTTGCCCTGTCTCCTAATGTTGCTTGATGCAAAACTGGTCAGTTCAGCTGTCATGCTCCATGCTTATGCATTACACTTGGAGCCAGTGAAGAAATGAACAGGTAGATGGTCCCTTCTTATTCCCCGGTGGTGGAGAAACCTGGCCATTGGACTGACTCTTTGGTTCTGTTGCTCTTCAGCAGCATTACACTCTTTTAATGTCTTGGGTACAACCCAACTAAATTCTTTATTTGCCTGTTCATTCTTCATGGATGCCATACTAGATTAGCCAGCAAATAAATAGGTGGGCAGGGAGACAGCTTTAAAATGGTGTGTGCTTTGCATTATCTTAAAATGTGTTTGATAATTTTTTAATTACAAGATTATCAACTAGATGCTTTGGGAAGTTGTGCTCACCATTTCCAGTCTCTCTTTGGGTACCACTTAGTGTACCAAAATGGCAATGTACTCAGGTGAAAACCTTATTAAATGCTGGCATGGTAAACTGGAAGACTAAGTGTTGTTCTTCTCTATTACCTACTGGTAGGAAATGAGTAGTTGAATCACTGAGAGAATTTGGCTAATACCAGTCCAACATCTAATACGCCTAGCATTTTCTGTTCAAGGTGAAATGAATTCCGGGCTCCCTCTGGTGTTTCAGATGACATTCTTGCCCAGGAGCCTGTGACAATTCACTCAGCCCATATGTATAGTCTGTAGTATTAGGTGGGATGGGTGGCACTGTGATCACTAATCTGAAGTGAGTCAACACTTACCATACCAGCATAGCATTTTCCATTTGAATTTGCACCTGAATTTGTGCCTCTTAGCTTGCAAAAAGCGCTAATCATGCCTCATACAAACAGAACTTTAAAAATCAATTTATGAGTTCATGGAAGTATGACATTTAATTCTTGGGTGATATCACTATCAGAGGAGGGGCAAAATTAGCTTCTGTTTAAAAATCAGGTAGTTTGTGCATTGCATTGTGAAATACCTCACTGTCCCCACTTTGTAGGATATAACCTTCTGAGTTCATTATGACTCCTCTTGAAGCCTTTGAAATGGGCAGCTGGCTGCCTCTATACCTTAAGACATGCAATCTAGATGGCTTTCCTTAGAAGCAACAAAGAACGTGTTGAGTATGTTTATTTCTTTAAAGTAATTCAGTATTGGTGACTGAAGTAAGAGTTCACCTCACTTCAAGCTCACCTTTGTGGCTCCTTGGGTTTTGGCAGCATCAACAACTTCAGTGCTTACAGTGAGGCTTGATAAAACCAAAGAAGCACATCGTGGGTATTTGTCTTGCTTTCTCTCCATGAAAACATTTAAATTGTTCCCTATGGGTGTAATTTCCAAATCCACAAATTAACCTGTTTCTTCTTTTGCTAGAGGATATAGAGCTATGTTGAATGCCTTCTCCTCAATACTGTTTATACCTAATGATCTTCTAAAACAAGATTTTTCCTTTTTTTCTCATTTCCCCAGGTGCAGATCTGAGTGAAACATACAATTTACCCATGCATTGTATTAAGATTTTGCTGCTGAGTTCTTCATACGTTTATTTCCAGAAGCCATACATTGTTCTGAAAAGTAATGAGCTCCTAATATTTTAGATTTCTTCTCTATTAACTCTCTGGTAATATTCTAATTTATATAATAAGAATTTAAATGTCTATTTATACACAAATGGGGTCAACTAATTCTGAGATGCTCATGCAGGTTGATTTGGTCCAGAGGTATTTGAATTTTCCACACATTGAATCCATTCACCAAATCATATTCTATCTCATAGTTGTTCAGATGTCCTGCCCAGGGCTTGTCATTTTAAAGAAGACTGGATGATTGGATAATTTATTCATTTAACTTGTCTGTTGATTCATTTCTTTGTATTGGTGTCCCAATGCACAGTTCATATCTCTATGAATTTAATATCTCTATTAAAACTATTGAGCAAAGGGGAAATATTTTTTTAAATGTTTAAATTGATTCTTATAATAGAGAGTTGAGCCAGGCTATAGGCAAAGCAGAAATCTGTCTGTCTGTCCTTCTTATGTCTGTGTTAGACAGTAAGATAAGTAATAAAGTAAGAGGTTCGAGATGCCTGCTTTAGAGTAAGCTTTTGAAGAAATGGAGAGTAACTCTCAGAAATGTGTCACATAATGTTTAGAATGTTGAGAAAATGTTTCCGTTAAATAGCACCAATTATCCAAATAGGTTTTACTAAGACAGTGATCTCTAACCCTTGTTAATTGTATACCATTGTTTTGAGCATACAGTCCCAATAAACATATATTTATATGGATTATTCACATGTATTTCTTTTACTATATTATGTGCATAATAAAGCACAAAATCACAGTTAAAAAGGAATGAAATATAAACAATTTTAATAAAATTATTTCTTTCCACAACTTGTTGCACATGTACCAAATAATGTACGCAATTGCCGACTCTTCATTTTCCTTCAAATATCACATCTGGAGAACGACTAAGTCCTATCCATTTCATCTGTATATTTGTCTCCGTTACCACTCCCTCCCCATTCCCACCACAGCCTAAGGTTAGAATCTCATAAACTCTTACCTAGACTCTCTTACTAGTCTCTTTGTTTTCTTTAGCTCTTTCTCTCCAGTGAGAGCTTTATCTAGTGGCCTGGGTGCTCTTTCTAAAATTCAGTATTGATTGTGTCCCTCCTCTGTTCAGGTCCTTTAGTGGTTTAACATTGCTTACAAGACAGAGTTGAAATTCCTGAATTCAACACAGATCTGCTCTTGCTTAATTTTCCAGGTTTGCCTTCCTCCTTTCCCACCTGACTCTAGCTATATCAAACTGATTGCCATACTATGAAGACACCAATATCTTTATTTTCATCTTTGTATGTGATATTTTCTCTACCAGAAATGGCCTTTTCTTCTTATCTATCTGGCAAATCTCAACATTCAGCTTAAATATCACTTCCCTTTGCAAGATTAAGCACTTGCCTTTCTGTTCCCTTAACACTCTGCCTCTATTGAATTAGAGCATTTGACATATGATTCAAATTATTTATTTCCATGTCTCAGTTCCTAAGTGACAGAAACTCTGCTCTGTCCCCTTCTGGATCACCACTGTCTATCACAGGCCAGGCATAGAATCAACGCTTGTTCTCTCCTAGTAAGTAGGGTGGGCAGATAAGATAAATATCAATTGACCAAGTATGTAGTTTTTGTGGCAGTGAAGAAAACCTTCATAGGCAATATACGTACAATAAACAAAAAAATGTTTCAACAGCATATAAGGGGAAAATGCCTCTTCCCTTGAGTTTTTAATATTTTCTCACAGTTCAATGGAGTTAAGGGTTACTTTCAAAGTCTTGCCTCTTGTATTGCCCAGTCACTATAACTAATGGCAATAATAATAAATAAGCTTTATACGTGTTCACTGTGTGTGCAGCATGGAGATGAGCAGCTCACTGTGATGTCTAACAACTGTCACACAGCCTTCCATCTTACAGGCGACAGTCAATGAGGTTCTGCAGGTACAGAGGGGCTCTTTCTAAGTACATGAAAACAGCATAATTTAAAAGCCTGTCTCTGATGGCAGGCTCTTAACCCAATGCTCTGCTGCCTTCAGGCCATCTGACTCCAGATCTTTTTCAGAATGTCCACCCTGTTACTTAGTCCTTTCACTGCGAGACTGGAACACGTTCAGTGTTATGGCAGCTACAAGTAAAATGTTATATAATAAATGCGATGGTTTTACATGTTGTATGTCTAATAAAGTTTCTAAGACTCAGGAAGTCTTTGGGAGTCTCTAGACCATACTGTTTATTTGTTTAAGCCAAATGATTTGTTTCGCCACGTGGCTTGGCTTTCCTGACTTTGACTTTCCCCTTCACCACCCCTGATGGGGCAGTCTCCTTTGCCATCGCTGAAATGCATGCTTCTGCAGATGAAATGTTTTCTTTGTTCATAGTTGCTTTAGCTAATTCTTACTGCACCAACAACCTCCGCTGCAATTCATACTAAATTCTTTATTTGCCTGATCATTCTTCATGGATGCCATACTAGATTAGCCGGCAAACAAATAGGTGGGCAGGGAGACAGCTTTAAAATGGTGTATGCTTTGTATTATCTTAAAATGTGCTTGCTAATTTTTTTAATTACAAAATTACAGTATATATGATGTTCATTTAAAATATGCAGCAAAAATGGGGCAGGACAGTAGAACAGTCAGAACTGATATTTAATAAATTTTAAAATGTGGAAAAAAGTCTATCCGTTTGCTCAATTGCATACAAATACACAGGTGTCATGGTAGTTTTTCCTACTGATTTGGAATAGGTTGTTACCTGAAAAGTAGGTAAGTGTCCATTTTAGTAGGTGTAGTAGTTCTCCCTTATCCTCAGATGATATGTTTCAAGATGCCCAGTGGATGTTTGAAACCAGAGAGAGTACTGAACCTTATATATATAAGAGCCCCTCTGTACCTGCAGAACCTCATTGACTGTCGCCTGTAAGATGGAAGGCTGTGTGACGGTTAAGTTAGACATCACAGTGAGCTGCTCATCTCCATGCTGCACACACAGTGAACACGTATAAAGCTTATTTATTATTATTGCCATTAGTTATAGTGACTGGGCAATACAAGAGGCAAGACTTTGAAAGTAACCCTTAACTCCATTGAACTGTGAGGAAAAAAATATATATATATATGATAAAGTTTAATTTATAAATGAGGCGTACCTAATAATATAATAGAACAATTATTAATATACTTTAAAAAAGTGTTACATGAATGTTGTCATTCATTTCAGGGAACCCCCTGCTTTGTATAAGTTCAATTCTTTCTCACACACTACTTGCTGTCAATCAAAACCATTTTTTGTTCATGTCTCTCACTCACAAATGTAATGCCTTTCCATCTTAACTAAGCACTTGTCACACACTGTGCCCTTAACTTCACAGTATAAAGCATAACAGCAAAGCTAGTATGCATTTCTTTTCCCTTCTTCACAATTTCACTGATAAAAGATTTGTTCTTACTGTAGAGGTTAGCAACCCCAGCTTATAATTTTTTTCTTTCCTTATTAAATCAAGAACCTTCACCTTTTCACTTAAAAGAAGCACTTCACAGCTTGTGAGCATCGCTACCCTTGCTCTTTGGGGCCATTATTAAGTAAAATATGGGTTACTTGAACATAAGCACAGTGATACTAAGGCAGTCAATCTAGTACCTAGCCAGCTCCTAAGTCATTAATGGTGGTAGTGTATACAGTGTGGAGACGCTGGACACAGGGATGACTCATGTCCTGGAGCAGGACTGAGAGGAAATAATGCAAGATTTCATCACGTGACTTAGAATGGCTGCTATTTAATACTTATGAATTGCTTATTTTATTTCTAGAATCTTCCATTTAATATTGTCAGACCACAGTTAACCATGGGTCACTGAAACAATAAAAAGTAAAACTGTGGATAAGGGGAACTACTATAACCTAAACCTAAAAATGGTTCTGTCCCTCTAAGCATGGGAATAAAAAATACTTTTTATTTTATAAAATATTAATAGAAATTATAAACAACTCAAAATAAAAAGCATAATAAAAGCAACTTGGATTTGATAAAGAAATATTTTTAAGGTCCTTTTGAAAATATAAGCTACTTACTTAGATTCATTTAAATAACATTTGTTACATGTTCTCGTACACAAGACTCTACTATTCTCCTCAAAGCAAATTAAATAGGGCTAGTAAGATCACTCTCATACTACAACAGGCACCACTGAATATATGCCCAGAGTGGGATATAAGTATCAAATTAAAGCATCTTAAGACATGTTATATTGGGTAATTACTGATTATCCTGCATTTAGATTTTGCTATCTTGGTATTTTGTGATCTAGTGACCTCTTTATCAAGGCTTCAATGGGAGTTACCACTTGCACTTTCTTCACATATAACCTGGAAAAACTTTATGGGTAAAAAAGGTTTTCAAGAAAATCCTAGTACAAATTAATGGAGCTAGGCATAGGTGAAAAAAGATAATTAGTAAAGAGGAAACTTGAAAAGGATCCCATCTTGTTTAGATGTATGCCAATTATTCATAAGTGTATATGTGTATCTCAACCTATCTCTCAAATTTTAGATTTGTGTATGTGCTTCTCTACCTGGCCTCTCCACCTTGATGTCTACTAGAAAGAATGCTCTCAAATGTATATTTCAAGATTAAACTCTGGATTTAAACTCCCCATAACCCCACCCCATTACTTCCCCAGGAAATGGCGTAACTATCCACCCAATCATAAGTCCTCTGGAATCCCAACTCCCAGGCATGTCTGGATCCATTAACTTTCTCTCCCTCTGTGCAACCACCATTTGTTGTTCAAGCCACCACTTGCCCAGACTATTCATCAGCCTTCCACCAGCCTACCGTCTCTCATCACATTTTCCAACTTAACTCAGTTCATAGCCCATCACTACTTAAAATGCTCCAGTGGCTTCCAATTCCCACTAAAGTAGCACTCAAACTCCGTAACAATATGTCAAAGAACTACACGATCTGGTTCCTATTTCTTCCACCTCATTTTCCATCACTCTCCACTTAAAATCCTGCCTCAAAAGCCATATTCCTTTTTTTTTTTTGCTTTCGGTTCTTTGAACATATTATAGCTCCCTACACTGTGATTCTTTCTTCGTATCTTCACATGGCTTCCTCCTACTAGTCATTAGGTGTCACCTTTTCAAAGAGAGTTATCACTTCCTCAGCACAATCTTCTCTGGCCATCCCATCTAAAGTAGCCCCCTGAAGTCATTTTCTGTAAAATCAACTTGTTTTATTGTCTCCCTAATTAAAATCACTGTATTTAGTTATCACTTTATTATAGTGGAACCTTGATTCTCAAACTTCATTCATTCCAGAAGGCTATTCAAAACCAAATAATTTTCCCTATTAAAAATAATGTAAATTGAATTAATCCATTCCAGACCATCAAATGATTCCATGCTTTAACCTCTCCTATATAGAGTACATGTCTAATTTATTTTTAATCCATAAGTAAACAGTTAAAAAAGAGGACATGAAATGTAAATTAAAATTTAACAAAAGAAAAGAAAATGTACAGTAAAAAATAAAAATTAATAGTAATAAGCCACCTATAAAAGCAAGAAAACATGAAAATATTCACAGCACAATTTCCTGATATGTTAACAATGTGAGGTTTAACAGCAAATTGACTTATACTTGCTCATTCTTCCATTGTCATCTGAGAGAATAGCGATTGATCATGAGAGAGTTGTGGGGTGGAGAAGCAAAGTGTTTGGGATGGGAAGCATTTGATAACTGAGGTTTGACTGTAGCTTGTTTCACACCCTCACCAGTTTGTAAACCACCTGAGAGGAGGGTTCTAGAGCCACTTGTTTACTTCTGTATCACCCATATTGACAATAGTCCATGGCCCTTAATAGAACCTCAATAAATGGCGGTCAAATAAACAAAAGAGATACTCATAGAGTCACTGATTTCCCAGGAGTTGGAATAGGAAAATAAGTTTATTAAACTTGATGTTCAATGATGTGCGGTTCTAAGACATGGAAAGAAATATCTGAGATCATCTGTGCATCAATAGGGGTAAGTATCCACACTCATTGTCTAGGTTTAACTTAACAGGTTTAACTTATCACCGACAAAGAAACTCACTTAATCAAGTCTGATCTAAATAATATTGATAAAGCCTGGCCAGTGTGGCTCAGCTGTTGAGCACTGACCAAGAAACCAAGAGATCAGCTGTTCAGTTTTGGGTCAGGGAATATGCCCAGGTTTCAGGTTTGATTACCCAGTAGGGAGCATGCAGGAGTCAGCTGATCTCTCTCATCGATGTTTCTAAGTCTTTATCCCTCTCCTTCCACGCCCCCCCTCTCTAAAAATCAATAAAAACATATTTTAAAATAGCATTGATAAAAGGCTAGGCATTCTATTTTAGTATGCATTAAAGGCTAGGCAAAATAAGGACAGAGCTACAGAATTGCTACTTGGATTTTTCTTGTACGATTTATAAAACAGGTGAAGCTTTTGGGTGGCCTGCTACTTAGCCAAGGGACTAAGTTATTATTACTCACTGAAGCAGGGTCTCAAGTTCCATTGTCTTTGCAATTACTTCAGAGATGAGAGATGAGAATATAAAACTAAACTGTTAAAGTAAGCCAACTACAGCTGGAGACCATTAACAGCAAAATTGGGTATGCAGAAAATAGCAGTGGGAGACTGAAGTTATCTCAACTGGAGGAGCCACGTGAAGGTTTAAAAAACTACACTGAATCCTGATCCACAAAGAATACCAATGATGTTTTTGATGTATTCTTTCTGCCTCTAAGCTTCACAAAACACTGCATTTATTGTTTCATTTATTCTAACAGGTTTCTGTGTGCCCGTAAATTAGAAAACATAAGGCAAAATAGTAGGTGCCTTTGGAACTGGGACAGGATATTAAAACATTTCAAACACTGAAGCCAGGGCACACCAACACTCATAGCAGGGGTGAGCCTTATGTAGGAGGAAGTAAGGCTCCTGGAATGATTTGTAAAGGTTTTCCTATGAGGAGTAAGGTATCTCCTACGTTTTATCAAAGCTAAGGTATCTCCTAATATTAAGATATATCCTAATATCTTCTTCCGGGAAATATTAAGCTAAAATAAGACAAAATATAGCCAAAGCCAAGTAATGTTTACCAAGAGAATATGATTCAAGCTAGAAAGTCCCTGCATGGGGTGGCATATTGGGAGGAGGAGGGTGATGTAAAGATGTATGACTAGGTCATCTGGCCTTTGAAATGGATACCAATCAGTTTAGCAACAGCCAGACTCTAAACATCAACCCTCCTATCTACAAAATCCCATGTGAAAGTGGCAGGCACACCTTACAAGTTAGGAGCTGAAATCTTATTCCCTAAAGACACAGAACATTATTTCTGTCACTACTACACAAAAATCCTCCTTTAGGACATATCCATGATAAAGGAACAAAAACATTAACTTTAAAAAGTGCTTACCCTTCTCTCAGGATTTTATTGATTTACTAGAAGCCTAGTGCACGAAATTTGTGCACAGACGGGGTGTCCCTCAGCTGGCCTGTACCCTCTCCAATCTGGGACCCCTTGGGGGATGTCTGACTGTAGGCTTAGGCCCCATCCTCAGGGATCAGGCCTAAACCAGCAATTGGACATCCCTCTTGCAATCCGGGACCACTGCTACTAACCACTCACCTGCCTGCCTGATCACCCCTAACTGCCTCTGCTTGCAGACCTGATCACTCCCTATAACTGGTCCCCTGCTGGTTTGGTCACCCTCTAGCGCCCCCCCCCCCTTGCTGGCCTGGTCCCCCCTAACCACTCTTCCTGCCTGCCTGACTGCCCCTAACTGCTTCTGCTTGCCAGGCTGATCACCCCCTAACTGCCCCCACCCCCTACTTGCTGGCCTGGTCGTCCCCTAACTCTCCAGAAGGAAGTTGCATGTCTGGAAAATGTCCAGTCGACCTGGTCTCATTAGCATACTATGTTTTTATTAGTATAGATATTTATTTGTATGTTAATGTATTTTAATTAAAATCTTGGCATAAACAACTCATCCATATCATGCTCATAGTAGATATAATGTCCTTCCTTCCCCTTGGGTAACTAAAATCCCAGAACAAAACTTGGAGATGCTGAGGCATATCAGATGTTTAGGTTTTTGCCCCCCACTTGTAAAACCTAGTTTGCCCATTGCTTGCTATTACCGATGACTGGAAACTTTTCTATCTGGTTAAAATATATCGTTTTTTAAAAGAACTATACTTGGAAATCAAATTACCAACCTTTTGATAATACATCATGAAAGAAAATTATTATCCAAATGGGATAATAATACTTCACTTATTTATGTAAGTCAAAAAACAAGATTCTTTTGTCAATAATAACTTTAGTAAAGGAGCTTTTTTATTGTCTGAAATTTTGAAGGAGGGTTTAGTAAGTCAATTACTAGTGGTTGTCACTTCCCACCATTCCTTCCCTTTCCTGTGATATCATTATATATAAACTGGATTCACTTACCTTCTGTAGAAAGAAACATCCTTATGATAAAATCATTAAACCATAATGACAGATAAAATGAGAAAGTTGCAGAAGGAAACAGGTGTTTGAAATACATTTATGGAGCTTCATGGGAAGGTTGGTGGCAGTTGCTACATTACAATCAGCTAGAGGGTCTTATTGTGCCTCCAACTTAATACCTAGTGATATGGTCCTCTCGGTCATGCACAGGCAAGAAAGAAAAGTGGGGCAATGGAGTCTGGGAAGTTCTGGGAGTGGGTTCATCTGAAAGGCTGCATACATGTATTTGACTGTGGTGTGTGTGTGTGTGTGTGTGTGTGTGTGTGTGTGTGAGTGTATGTATATGTGTGCTTTGAGTGAGCACCTCCAGTTTGGACAAGCCAGATAGTGAGACCTGATAACTAAGTGCCCATCAGGGTGTATGTTTTCTTAGGTTCAGCATTAGGGAATAGAGAGCATGTATTCCCCTAGCTCCTATCCAGTGATGTCATTCAGGCTTTAAATCATTTCTTTTACATTTTTATTTGAAAGCAGAGGAGCCTAAGAATGATAATGCATCAATGACTTCACCATTAGACTTCAGGGATTTGGCTGCTATAATGCCATGCGCCTTTTCCAAAGAATGAAGCGGGTTTTTTCTCTTCTTTTCTTTGTACGTGGATAGTTCCATTAAACTGGGGCTGCTTTATTGAAAGGGATTCAACTTTTTTTTTTAAAAGAAACATTACTTAAGGACATAAGACTAACACAATAAGAGGCTGATTTCCCCTAAAGATAGAATGGTGATGAGATGAAAAAAGAAACAGTGGTGATGTAGAGAATAAAAAGCTCAAGTTAAAAGGCCAAAACTAGCCCGTGCTTCTTAAGATGAAAGTGGCTGTAGGAGATTGCTATTTTGACCTAATGGGAACTGCAAAGGAACAATGAGGTTACCTGACCCCTCACTAGTTTGTAAATGACTACTTTCTTAGAGAACGATTCCATTTTCAGCAGTTGTCTATAAATTACATTCTTGAAAACACATACAACTCACACACACACACACACACACACACACACACACACACACACACACTGCCTGTACCTCTCTTTTCTAAATCCAGAAATACTTGATTTCCTCTCAAGTGCTGTTTCAATGGGTTTAGAAGAAGTTAATTCAAAATAATCCTACATTATTCAGCCAGAGGTTTTGCCTTTCTCTTTAATTATCCTTGTGCAAGCTCCTATCAAAGCATGTCTAATGTAGGCATTTGTCTTTCCTTTGCTGCTTTATGCAAATTTCAAAAAAGACATCCGGGTACAGCAACTTGAGCCACTATTGTGTCTCTTTAGGGACCCACTTGGGGAGAGATAAAAAAAACTGTTCGTGCATTACAAATGCCAGCCGAAGCAGATTTTAACCACACAGCCCTGTCAGAGATCCCTTTTACTTTTGCAAAGCAAACAGCTCTCTCTCTTGCCTGTCACCATTTGATCAATGCCTTTATGACAACACAATAGCATTATGAAAATAGTAAAAGGAAATATGAAGATGATTAACACAAATGAGAACCCTGCAACCTGAAATGGGGCTGGGAAGTGGAGTCAAGTAAGAGGATGGAGAGAGAGGAAGAAAGGAAACCAAATGAATGCTACTCCATATACCCTTTGATTGGCTTTATCGATTCCTCACCCTCTCTTCACGTCTACCTCCAAAACAGTCAGATAACTCAAGACTTAATTATTTTCTTTCTAAGAAAAAAGAGAGTGAGAGAGTGAGAGAAAAGAGGCTGAATCTGTTCAGAAGGGAAGCAGTCCTCGCTGCGCATGGTTTTTAAAGCACTTAAGGGTCATTAGTCTGACACTGCAGCAAATGTATTATTCATTTTGCCATAGCCCAATTTCTCGGCTAAGAGTTTTGCAAGAAAACGATACACAGTTCAGTAGCGAGGTGATTGATCAAGCCAGAAGGAACAGAATTTGGGCATCCTGATAAAAAAAATTTTTTTCTCAGTCTTCTCAGTTAGCATAAATCAATTTTATTTATGTAGTAACACTTGAATACTAACTACCCAATGCCATCCGTCAAGACAAAATTGATGACTATACCTTCAGGTTAATATTACTTGAACATTTCATTCTGAATAATTTATACACATTTCTGTCTGACTGTCAATTCAAGATTGTTTATTTGGTTTCGGCAAGTGTAGCTGAACCACGGCTTTTAGTGGGAAAAGGTTCTCATCTCTATTTATTTTGTGCATTAAAGGAGCTTGTCCTGTGTATGGGGCTTTGATATTATTCCATAGGAATTGAAATGTGGAGCAATGCTGGACGTAATCTAGGATTGCCTATAGCTCCCTTTTTAAGGACTTTCTCCTCCAAATGCTTTGTAGTTTTCAGTGTTGAAAACATCTAGGATTATATATAACCAGACAAAAACACAGAGGTGAGCAGATATTTAATAACAACACATACATGTTGTTTGTGAAGAGGGTGTGAGGACATTGCTTTAACAGCCATGATTACCATTTTCACTCTTTGGCAAATAATCTAATCTGTCCACCAGGACTGCTGCTAACACCCCTCTCTCCTTTGGGGTGACTTTCAATGTGTGTATTATTATTCATCTCATAAAGAATGTGAGGCATTTTATAATCACTCTATTTGCTTTTTCTGTAGTCTTACGGTAATCACCTTCCTGCTGGGCAGATTAACACGGAAACATGTGCATGTTAGGACTCTGGTGGAAATGAATGGTCGATTATGAAATGCCAGTAAGTTTGATGCAATAAAAGGAAACAGAAAATCTTCAACATAATTACTGAGGATCTTGACCTCAGTCAACATTGTGTTACATGGTGTTCCCTCTTATCAGAAATGCACCCATAATATCAGCAATGTGTGAATGTAGCTCAGAGGTTTGCCTAATTGTGTATGTTTACATTAAACAAAGAGAGTTTTCCATTTAATTAGAAAGATTCCGCTAGATAAGTTTCTCTTGTTCTCCACCTTCTCCCCACTCTCTTTCACAGACACACACATTCCTCTACTTTGGGGAAACTTTCTCTCAACAATTATCAGAGAGTTCAGTCTCCTGAGAATGTCTGACAGCCGATGGGAAGAAGAAGCATCTTACAAAAGGCAATGCCTTCAATAGTAGAGGAAAAGAATCAAAACACGGCATGAATTCTGAATAAATCACTCTCCAGTGTGATTTATAGGAACAGCGTTTCTTCCATATTCAGAGCCCTCATTAGCAGAAACCAGCAGAGCAGCTGGACTTTATAGATGTGTACAGATATACCAAACACACACACACACACACACACACACACACACACACACACACACACACACTTTTGGAAATGAATCAGGGCTGCCATTAGGAGGCATGCCTCAGATGCAATTATGATGTTAAAGGAATCATAAAATCTACCCATGAAAGACACATATATATAGGCACTGATTAAATAGTAGCCAGTGATTAGCCAGTGCTTAGCTCTGCTTGGACAGTCACATGTGTAGTAGCTTTATCTGTTAAACTAGAGGCCCAGTGCACAAAATTTATGTACTTTGGAAGGGTCCCTAGTGGCTGCCGGCTGCTGGCTGGGGACTCCTTCCCTTTCCCAGGCTGCCTGCCACTGCTGAGGCCTCCTCTCTTCCCCCTGGCCAGCCCAGTCTCCTGGCTGAACTCCTGGTCAAGGGAATAATTTGCATGCTACACTTTTATTACATAGAATACTTTGAATCATTTATTCAACTCAATTAACATTTGTTGAATTCCTTTTGTTTGGAAGACATTGTTCTAGAAACCATTCAATTGCCAAGCAGAATAAGTCTGAATCCCTAAATGATCTTTAAAAAGGGGGGAGAGTACAGTATTATGATAAATATATTGTATACTAGTAAATAAAACAAAGCTAAATTTCATAAGAGCAACATAAAAACACTTTTGAATTACTAGAGCGTGATATATTTTATTGGAGGCTTTTGTTTTGTTGTACTATATCCATTATGCATAACACTGTGTTTACATAACAAGATTTTAATTAAGAAAATTTAAAAAGTACTTTGTATATTCTGTATTGCTATGGAAGGATTATCAGTTATTAGTGTGGTATGAGCTTATTGGCCAAGGGAAGAAAGGTACTGTGCTGTGCATTTTTAAGGGCTCAATTGAGACAAACTCCTAAAGCATCACGCTAAAATTATACCAGCCCTGCATAACATCAAATAAGTTAAAACATTCTGCTGTTATTTATTGTTTAAAAGGTGAGTTTTGTTACTTTTTTCATAGACCAGTTATCCACTCATTACCTATGCAATCTAAATCTTATTAATATTATAATATCATATCAGGTAAAATCTATTTATTGTTAATATTGGCAATATTGCTTCATGATATTCATTTGCCTCTGTCTTGTTAAATTAAGCATGCCTAAAAAAGCATACAATTATTATAACTTAACAGGTATAATTACACATTATTGTTTGTATCGTTTTACTAAAGGGATAGCCCTATATGCAATACTTGTTAATGTTCAATAATATTTTTTAAATTATGTTTTTATGTATTTTTAGAGAGAGAGGGGAGACGGGGAGAGAGAGAGAGAGAGAGAGAGAGAGAGAGAGAGAGAGAGAGAGAGAGAAACATTGATGAAAAAGAAACATTGACCAGTTGCCTCCTACCCCACTCCCTCGTGGGGATAGAGTCTACATCTGGACATGTTCTCTCACTGGGAATTGAACTGTTGACAAGTGGTTCATGGGTTGATGCTCAACCACGAAGGCACACTGGTCAGGCTAATAAACATTCTTAATAATCAATTTTAATTCCAAGAGCAAAAGACAAAGAGAGAATATTAAAAGCAGCAAGACAAAAATGGTTCTAATTATTGCTTAAATAAAATTGCAGCCTCTTGCACACCTCCCACTGGGGATTGAGCCCACAACCAGGCATGTGCCCTGACTGGGAATGGAACTATGATCTCCTGGTTCCATTGCTCAACCACTGAACCACATCAACCCGGCTCTCCTAGACTTTTTAATTGAGCTATAGGTGTTTATTGAGTTTCTCAAAATTAAAATGTTGCTGATATGAATATGGTTAATGTTTTGAAGGTGAATCTATAATGCAGAGACATGTGGGTTTATTTATGGACTAGTGAGTATCAAGGTAAACTAATGACATAAGTAGCTGAGGCTGACCATTTTCAACTTCTTGTTGCTGGGGTGGGCTTGGCATGGGACTACTGTAGGGTTCATTGGCCACGTGATGTTGCAGCCTGGGGAATGCTGAGAACAAGAGCACAAATCTTAAAATTCACACTCATTGTGCAAGGATCTTCAAAGCTTCTTGGCATTATGTAAATGCTTACAATAAACCTATGAGATATGATACACTTTACACTTTATAGGACAAGAAATTGAAGCTCAGAAGCTACATATGTAATAAACAGTGCACCCTGAATTAGAATCTAGTCTCCTCTACATGACAGGGCTTTGGTCTAGCCAGTGCAGAGAGCTGCATCCTAATTGAGAGAAAAAATCCAGAATTTTTCAGATTGCATCCCAATTAGAGATTGTTCCTATATTGATCCACCATTAAAATGAACACCTGAGAATGGCTTGTCAGGGGCAAAAGATATAATAGAAAGGAAACATTTTAGGTAGGCTTTAATCTTATAAGCAATAATTGGTTTAATGGAGGCGCCGTCCATCAGTTGAAGTGGTCACATGATGTTAAACTAGAGCGGATTGGGAATATAATGAAACTCGCCCCTTCTTGTAAGTGCTTCCCACAGTCATCTTAAAATAAAACTGTGAGAAATCATGTTTGTTTGCTTTTCCCATATTTTTTTTGCCAGTGCTGATTTAGAAAAGGAAAATACTGTCTCGTTAAACTTTTACAAATGAGTAAGAGAAAACAGAAAGATATCTGGCATTTCACATTAATCTGAGAGACATTCGAATTGTTAAAATGTGAAATTCTTGAAGCATAAAGTAACCAATCTGAGATGATTTGTAAGGTCTAATAATTTCTGGCAGTGGGAAGTTCTGCTCCATCTTGTCTACTCTCTCAAGGTATGAGAATTTGCTTTACACTTCTCCCTCTGAGAGAGCTATCTTCAACACTACCTAAAGGAATTCTTTAACAGGTGTTTTTTTTAAGACAATACATATGAAAAAACTGTATACAGTTCACTTAGCATAGTAAACTAACATGTCTATAGTTACATATGAACTAATATGAATATTTTTTAATTATATTACACAATTATGTATTTTTTAATTATATTACACAATTATGTATAACAAATGTATTGTAATACACACAAATGTATTACAATACATTTGTTTAACATTCTATTATTTACCTCTCCCCATCCATTCAGGTTTTCATTAATTTAGCATGTATTCAACATGTTTGTTATGTATCTACAAGGTACCAGCGATACAATGATGAATAATATTATATCTATACTTATTAAAATATATACTATTATGGAGAATCTGATCTACATTTATTGAAAATATACTATAATGGGGAATTCTTGAAACAATCAACAGTACCATGTAGAAATGAGACAGCTGGAATTAGGACAGACAATAAAACGTGATAACTAATTTTAAGTAAAATATACCTAAGTACCTTGTCTTTGGTAAGATAAAGAACAACCTGCATCTTTGCACTGAGGAAAAACTTGAAACACCTGAAAAATCCCTGTGTAAAGACCCTTTGTCTAGACATGCTTGTTTGCTCTTTTGGTATACATGTCTCTATTACTAAATTGGGCAGAAAACTATTACTTTGTAATTAATATGTCAAAAGAAAGTTACAGGTGGATGTTAACACAAATCTATAATTTCCACAGTAAAGGTATTGTCAGAGAAAGACACACAACCTTCTCACTCTCCCACTCCATCGCCTAGCAGGAATGGTCTAGCTTTACCACAGGCTACAGGGAAATTGTCCTTTATGCTAGTTTTGGAGTAAAGGGCTTTGTGGAGAACATTTATTAAGTTATGTTAGGCATAAATTATAGAAATATCCTCTCACCATGAGAGTTTTGAACATAATAGCACCCTTTACACCTCTCTCCATCAACCTAATGCTTTCAGTTGCCACGTCTTTTCTGAAGTCACTTCTCTACAAAAGCTTTAGCATTAAATAAAAATTAAATGGAATCATACCATAGACATTTTATCAATTACATTTTAATTCTTTGTTGTCTTTTCATATCAGTACATATAAATCAATGTCAGTATTTTAATGGTGAAATGTTATTACAGATACAGAAATATTAGGATGTATTTAACCCCCACTGATATATTTTTATAATTTTCCAATTCTTTGCCAATGTGAGTGGTTCCTGAATATACAAGTGATGTCACCTGAACAGTTTTGTGAATATGCTCATAGTGCATGGTTTTCCATAGAGGAGGTTGTTAGAAGAAAAATTTCTGAGTCAGGATCTCCAACTGTTAATAGATACCACGGATTTTCTTCTAAAATGACTCTGTTAATTGTATCCATAGAGATGAGGAGCTGCCTGTTGTCTCACATTATCATCAGCTCATGATTCCATCAATCAATATGATAGTGATCATTAACTCATTATTGTTTTAATTTGCATTGCAGTGATTACTAGAAACAATGGTACTTCCCTATCTTATATATTAGTTTTTAGCTAATCATTAAAAGCTAATAGAAACCATATATTTAACAATATCAATAATGATAAACATATAAAATTTACAGAACACAAAGCACTATTTTAAGATAGATATAGATATTAATTTAGAATATATAAACCTATAATATATAAACCTATAATATATATCCAATTAAATGTGTATGTTTTATAGGAGTAATATATATATATATATATATATATATATATATATATATATATATGTATAGGTAAACATTTATATATGTAAAAGTCTGAGTGACAGTCTGACTGTCCGACTGGTAGCTATGACGTGCAATGACCATCAGGAGGCAGACATTCAATGCAGAAGCTGCAGGGATGTGGCAGCGATGGTTCTCTGGTGATGCACCCCAGAACCAGAGATGAGGGAGCATAATTCTGGGGTACACATCTAAGAACCATATTCTCACAATCTAGGACTCCCCAGGGGGATGTCAGAGAGCCGGTTTCAGCCTGATCCCTGCAGGCCAGGCTGAGGGACCCCACCTGCCTGAGGCTCCCTGCTCACTCTGCAGATGCCTTTTGAGCCCCAGTTGTGCCCCAGATGCAGCCTGCTGGGGAGGACCCTGAAAGGTTGGTTCCAGGGTGTGTCTGGCTCATCTCACCCAGGCCCACCCCACCAGCCACCTAATTAATTTCCTTTCAATATGCACGAATCCCTGCACCAGGACACTAGTATATAATAACATAGATAGAGTCACAGATTCCTCACAATAGTTGGATAAAGTAGGTATTATTATCCAATCTTACAGATGAGAAACCCAGGTAGAGAGAGTTAAATAACAGACTCCACATCAAGAGCTAGTAGCAGTAGATTCTGAGTCTGAGCTCAATCAGGTTGGCTGTCAAGTCCATACTTAGCCACTACCCACTGTTTTTAAATCTCTCTTGATGATGACATTAGTTTTGATTTTAAAAGCCATTACACTATCATATGTAAGATACTGTAGTGCTGTGTGATAGGAAGGGAAGCCAGAAACTTAAAGATCAAAACCTTCCAAGCTGCATTTTCAATGAGATGCATACAGGTTTCTATTGAATTCAAGCTGAGAACATTTGGAATATCTCATAACTGAAGAAGGTGGCCTGCATTATTTAATTAAGTGATTATTATGGGAAGTATTTATCAATGTCTCATACCTAAGCTGTCTCTCTCCTTATTGATAGAAGGCTAATGTAAGTCATTATTGGCTAAAGGAATGACATCATTCAGCAATGATTACAAAACCTCGTGGTGCAGCCTTGGCCTTGAACCTGATTGAAATGACAGATGTTAAAATGACATTATTCTGATTACTCTGGCATATGCATCTGAAGGAGGTCAGAAGTCCAGGCAATTTTACCTTTCATCATCATTAATGGGTTAATAGAAATGCCTTCAGTCATATTCAAAAGAATTAACATGGTTCTGCCTGAATTCCCTCAACTTTAGATTAGATTGGCTTTTTTTTTTTTTTTTTTTTTGTCTTTGGCAAGAAAAAGGGTAGGATAGTATGTATAGAATAGGGAATACAATACCAAATACAGGTCCAAAATATTTTGGAAAAAAATTAGCTTGGAAAGTGGCAGGCTGTTACTTGTGGAGTGCAAAGGCAGCACTCTAACCATTTTATACTTTTTGTTATTGTTTGTAATTCAAGAGCACAGAATAAATAATCATCATTCTTAATTTTTGAGCCTGGACAAGGCTGGCTTTTACTTACTTGATGGGTTATTTACTTTTAATAATAAAATAAGCACCAAAAACTCCACTATTCAAAACAAAAGCTAATTTCTGGGCAAAAACAATAACAAAAAATAGCTATGTGATTCCCTAGTTCATTATCCTAACTCAGTGGTCGGCAAACACATTAGTCAACAGAGCCAAATATCAACAGTACAATGATCGAAATTTCTTTGGAGAGCCAAATTTTTTAAACTTAAATTTTTTCTAACACCACTTCAAAATAAACTTGCCCAGACCATGGTATTTTGTGGAAGAGCCACACTCAAGGGCCAAAGAGATACATGTGGCTCTCCAGCCACAGTTTTCTGACCACTGCCTAATTCCTGAAACTAAAGTAAACATCACCTTGAACTCTTTGATCACCAGCCCCTCACTTTTGCATTATATGATTTTTTTCCAACCTTATTTCTTTAAAAATAATATTTTTATATTTTGGATTTACATTATGAAAAAATACCATGGTGTATGTAATCTTTTGGAACTTGTTCTACTTAATATATTACTAAAATATGTTTATATTTTTTTCTATTGAACATATACTTGTTGTCATCATATTGTAGTATATCATTATATTATAAAATGAATTTATTACAAGGTTGTTCCCTTGTAAATAGCAAGAAAACTGCTCTTCCAATAATAACTTCTCAAGTTCAACAAATAAATCAAATCTATATAATGCTAGCTGCTTGTTTTTTCCCCCAATAACTCAGTAAGGGAGATATTATTTTGCCCAAGTTAGAAGTGAAGAACTGGGGTTAAGCTAATTCAAGTGACTTACTCAGGGTTACCCAGTGAACAAATAGCAAAAATTAGTATTTTAACTTTTATTTTCCTGATCCTAATGCTAGTACTTCTTCAACTGAGGTGTGTCCCCAGTGTATCCAAGGTAGGTTTTTACTTCTAGATCTATAGTTACCATTGCTAACATTTATTGAAAGTATTTTTTTAATATACCACCACTATAACAAGTTCTTTGAATGCAGTATCTTATGTGATCCTTAAATAATTTTATTTAACACTAAATTTTTAATATTGATTTTATACTATCCCATTATACACATAAAGAAATTATAGCTTATAGAGGTCAAAGTCACATAGCTAATATTTCACTGAATCAAAAATCATGCAGGAGCACCAAAGCTGCTGTCCTGAGCACCCCACCTCACTGCTTTCCACCTGACCACATAAACATACAGTGGGTGAGGAACTCCTCTGGGAAAATTGCAGACATTTCCTTAAAACTACTGGCCATATAATTGTCTGGCAATGAGTTGTTATCATATACCTTGTCACTGTTCACTTTTTTTGCAATGTATACTTTTCCTCCAGAGCAATAAAATATCTTGTGTTTTAATGTCCTTAATTTCTTTAATCCAGGGTAGCCCTTTTCCAGAAATATTGCTACTATTTCCTCTGAAGGGCAGAAAGAACCTGCTTTCTGAGAAATTATCATTTCTGGCATGATTGTCAAAATACTGCTGAAAAGAAATATGCAAAAATTTGCTTTGAGAGGTGTGCTTGTTTGACTGAATTGAGAGACATACATAACTACCTGCTTTTCTCCTTCTTTCCCTCCTTCTCTCCTTCCCTCCCTTCCTCCCTCCCTTCTTCCCTTCCTTCCCTAACTCACTCAATCACTCACCATACTTTTTCTCCCTCCATTTATGTAAAACTTAGTAGGTGACTACTATGGGCTAAGCATTGAATTTAAATTTAAAAAATAACTATAGTGAGGTCACTGTTTGTAGGAAGTATACAGGAAAGCAAAGAGAGGTAGGCATAAAAATAAGTCTATATTAAAGTCTTGTTACCCAATGTCTTGCTCACCTTGTTAAAAATGCAGATGGCAGGCACCCAGACCTACTGAATCACAACCTGAATTTATCAAATGTGCATCTGTGTGCTCACTAAAGCTTGTGCAGCCCTGCAGGATCATCATGAGATGCAAAGGTAGCAGAGGTCACTGCTTAGGAGTGAGAGCTGGTTTCTCAGGAATGCTTCTTAGGGGAGGAGCTAGGTCTTTTGACATGTATTGATGTTTGTTAGCAAGAGAGACAAGAAGTAAAGGTAAATAAAGAAGGGAAGCATGAGCTGTGACCTGGCTAGAGGCCTGAAACCATGTAGTTAGCATTCCTGGGAACCACAGGGAAGTCAGTGGGGGTGAGGGCAATCCCAAGACAATATTAGAACATATGTGTGGGTGAGCCTGGGCAATCAGTTAGGTCAGTTAAGAAATTGGGAGTCAATTTTATGGGCCAATGATTTTAGCCCTGGCTGAAAATTAGGATAATTGTGAACACTTAATACAGGTACCTAAACTCCATCCTTAGAGATTCTAATTTAATTTGTCTGGGGTGAGATTTTTTTTTAAGTTCCCCAGATAATTCAAATGGGCAGAGTAAGTTGAGATGACTGTTTAAGGGCACTGGAAAGCCTATGGCAGGTTTTAAATAGGAGAGTAGAGTGACCTGATCATTTTGCTGGTGTCCAGAAGTCAATATAAGAGACTGTTCAGAGAGAGTGTGCATATAAGCAGGTGAAACATAAAGAAACCAGGTAGATGACATCACTGCAGGTAGGGGGCTGGGGCCATTCAATAAAGAGCAACCGAGCCAGTGGCAAGCTGGAGAGTATACGCTCACCTGAATGCATTATGTCCAAGTTTGAAAATGAACTTGTCTATGAACCAGATCTTACCAGAGGCTCACCAGTTTACATCCCATGGATAATAAAGTAGTAATAAGCTGAAACTGGTTTGGCTCAGTGGATAGAGCATCAGCCTGTGGACTGAAAGGTCCCGGGTTCGGTTCCGGTCAAGGGCATGTACCTTGGATGCGGGCACATCCCCAGTAGGGGGTGTGCAAGAGGCAGCTGGTAGGTGATTCTCTCTCATGGATGATTCTAACTTTCTATCCCTCTCTCTTCCTCTCTGTAAAAAAATCAATAAAATATATTATAAAAAAATAAAGTAGTAATAAAATTAAAATGTTAAAGAACTAGAATCAATGGTTTTTGCGTAGTATGTGAGAGAAAACAAATACTACTACTCCCATTCACAAAAATAGGAACCAGAATAATGAGATAAAATTCTAGGGAGACACAAAAGTACTTTATGGTATGTTGAGTTTGAGGAGCTTATGAGGCATGCAAGTAAATACTTGAAATAGACCATTAGATATCTGTCTTGTGCATTGCTGGATATTTGGGGTTGGGATTAGGTTAAGGAGTTGCCAATGTGCAAATGTCAGCTGAAGCCAGAAGAATGGCTGAGAATCTATTGAAGCAGGAGGTATGTGGAACAGAGGGGATATCAGCATTTCAGTCTGGAAGAAGCCCACCAAAGACTGAAACAGGAAAGTCAATGGATTGAAGAGCAACAGAGGGCTGTGATGGAAGATGGGCCAACAAGGGAAAGGGAGAGAGGGTCCGCTTTATTCTTCTTTTGCAAGTACTTTCTTTGATATTCACTTTCTTAATATCATTTTTAAAGTGCAAGATTCAGACTAATTGGTTGATTATAATGTCCTCCAATTTGCAATATTCTAAGACAATAGAATCTTAGAGTGGGAAAGTTCAGAAATTAAACTTCTCTAATCCACCCCATGTTGTTTAGAAGTGGATGTCAGATTCTGATTTTGTAAGGTCCCAAGACCCCCGGTGAGTCCGATGGAGGGGGCGACGACCCCATGTCAAACGCCGAGACCAAAACTTGATGCAAAAAGCATGAGGTTTTATTAGTACAAGCGCAGCGCAGGGGCTTCTCAAGCAGCCAGCATCAGTGCTGGCTGGCTGAGAGCCCCGAGTATTACAGGACATGAGTTTATATAGGCTAAAACCACACGCAGGTGGTCTGTAAATTAGAGAACTATGTTAACAGATAATATTTGGCTCATAATAGCTGACAGTTGACTCATTTCCCGAGGAGGCCGGATGGTCTGTTTTTGCAGGTCGATTCTAGAAACAGATAAAATACCTAGTCCTCCCAGAAACAGATAATATAGCTATGGCCCTGCGGTTAGGGAGGCAGGATGGTCTGTCTTTAGCAGGCTGCTCCCTCAGGCTGATTTCAGGAACAGATAACATACCTCTACGTGACCAAACCAGAGTCTGTTGGAAAGGTCAGTTAACCAGGGCTTACTGGAAAAGTCAGTTAAGAAGGGGAAGGGGGTCCTTCCCCGGCCTTACATCCCCCCCTTTTCTTTTTGGGGAGTTTCAATCCTGGAACTATAGGTACCATCCCTGATTAGTCTCCTGTTCTCTCTTCTGGGTTTCAAGCCTTTCTCTCAGTTTGGACATGGAGTCTTTTATAACCCCTGAATGATCAGCATAGAAACAGCACTGCTCTCTGAGGGCTGCACATAGTCCTCCTCCTTTTAGAAATAGGAGGTCAAGCCCCCGTCTATTTTGTAAGACTACCTCAGATAGGGACCCGACCGATTTTTCTAATTCGCCTATAAATTTCTCTAGGGTACTTAAATCCTGGTCTATTTGTTGACTTACTTCTGGCTCGCACATTTAGCTTTACTAAGCTTCAGACTTTTTCACTGGCTAGCAAAAAATGTTTTTACCACAATACCAAAGTTCCCATTGAAGTCCAATTCCCCTCCTGCCGGCATCAAGTCTCCTCCTGGCCCGTGTGGAGCTCAGCCTGGGATCTCACGGGTGAGGCCGCTGGTTGCCAGGATCTAGGCCGTTTTCTGTGCAGGAGCGGGGAGTGGTGTTCTGGGTGCCGTCTACTTCAACAGCCATCAGGGTAACAGTGTAGCGTCCTTCTCAGGTTGGGGTTAGTCTTTGGGCAGTGAATTTCTTTACCCACACAGAGTCTCCGGGCCGGAAGGGGTGTACAGGGTCCATGGTGGGCACTGGCAGTGCATCTGGAACAAGCTTATGGGTGGCTCTCTGGGTAAACTGCAGAGCCTGTAAGGACCTGAGCAAGGGAACGGTTACAAATTTTAGCTTTCAGTTTCTCCCTGACCCAGGGAAGGATGGAGAGGAAGTTTACCATACATGATCTCAAAAAAATGGGGAACCCATCCCAGTAGAGGGCACATCTGGTCCATAAGAGGGAGAAGGGCAGGGGGTTGGTCCAATTTTCACCGGTTTCTAGGACAAATTTAATTAAACTTTTTAGAGTCCTGCTCATGCCTGTCCTACCTTGCTACAAAGGCTGGGCTGTTATCTGATCCTATGATTACTGGCAGCCCAAACCTAGAGGCAGTTTCTGTCCTAGTGGGGTATACTTCAATCTGACCTGAGGTATTTACAAAAAAATAAAAACAAAAAACAAAAGAATTAGCATGTACTTATATCTTAATGTTGGTGGCTTAATCTCTGCGAAATCCACCTCCCAATGCTCTCCTGGGGAATCTCCTTGGGGCCCGAATTCCCAGGGGAACCCTCTTACCTTGCTTAGTATTTACCTGTGCACAGACAGTACTTCTAGTGACTATGCTTTTAATTACCTTATCTAAGCTTTTAATTATCTAATGCTTTTAATTACCTTATCTAACATCTGCCTTACAGAAGTTCAGAAGACATGGTGACACCTAAGTGGGTAACCTGGTGTAACTGGGCAACTAATGTCTGACCTGAAGCCTCTGGGACCAACAGTCTGTCATCTGGTAGAGTCCACCAACCATCTGGTCCTTTGATGACTTGCTTCTGTTCAGCCAATTCCTCTTTTTGCTTGGTGCAGGTCGGGGTCCGGCAGGGTTACTAAGACTTATAAAGGCCCCACTGGTTTTGGGGCTTCTTCCTTAGTAGTTTGGTTTGCGGCTCTATTTCCTCTGGCTTTAATTGTCTCCCCTTTCTGATGTCTTTTGCAGTGCACTATTGCAGCTGCCTTTGGGAGTCAGATGGCCTCAAATAAGGCTAAAATAATGTCCTTTCTGGCTGGAGTTGGCAACCCTCTTTCCCGGGGAATGGCACTGTGTCTCCATCAAAGGGCCTGGATTAAGGCCAAAAGTTCAGGAACTGTGCCCAAACTGCATGGTCCATGGTGACTACTGCTGCCCCGGCATATCAGATCCCATCCTGTACGTAACTGCTCCCATCCGTGAACAGTACCTCGTCTGGTGATGATGGCAGGACATCTGTCAGTACTGCGTCTGTTACCTCTATGCAGTCATGAATGGGTTCCTCTGGGTCATCTGGAAGCAGGCTGGCAGGGTTGATGGCCAGAGTCTTATGGAACCGGACACAGGGCTGGTCCAGGAGAAGAGCTTGGCACTGGGTGATTCTGGTGTTTGACATCCATCTTTCTGGATCACTCGAACGAGGGCCTCAATGGCATGGGGTGTTGTCAGGGCAAGCTCCTGGCCCAGAGTCTGCTTATCTGCCTCCTTCACCAGCCATGCTGTAGTGGCCACTGCCCAGGGCACACTGGCCACTCTGCTGCCACAGGGTCTAGCTTCTTAGACAGATAGGCATCAGGTCTCTTCCAGGGACCTAGAGTCTGAGTGAGAACCCCTTTGGCAATGCCCTTTACCTCAGTCCCTTGGTGACATCTGGCAAGGCTAGGGCAGGTGCTGAGATGAGAGCCTTCTTTAGCTCCTCAAAGGCCAGTTGTTCCACTTTGGTCCAGCTCAGCGGCTGCATTCCCCCAGTACGTGTTCCTTCCCAGGTCTATGGTCCTTCTCGATGTCCCAGGAAAACAGGCAGTTTGTCTGGTGGAACTCTGGACTGATATCTTCTTAGAGGTCCCATTGGCTCTGTCAAGACTGAATAAACTGCCCCAGTGTTCACCAGTAAGTTAATAGGTTTGCCTCTCACTTGTAAGGTTACCCGTGGGGGCTTAATGGAAAGGAGCCCCGGTCCTGTTAGTCCTTTTCCTCTATGTTAAAAAAAACTCTTGAAGTCTAAGTTTCCTTTTCTTGCCTCTCTAGCTAATCTGCTAGGACATCCTCCCTTGCAGTGCCTATGTTTCCTACAATAGGCATACTAATTCTTTCTTTCAACCTTTCTCTGTTCCCCTTCTCATCACGTGCACAACTTTCACAAAAATCTTTACTATCTTAAATTAGTCTTCAAATTTTTTCTTTATGTCTTTCAAAAATGCAAAACTATGCCTTAAATTTTTCATTATTAAAAAAAAATATTTAGAAAAGGAGAGAGGGAAGAGAGGGCAGGCTCAGCCCCCTGTTCCCAGGCCTCCAGCCGCTTGAAATTTAAAGTGACACATTTTTCCTACAGATTAGGATCTCAGTTTCTGATAAGCCTGAAAAGAGAATTGGGGGATTTCTAACTGCACTTTTAAGCTTCCTAAGCCCCCTAACAGAACACGGTGAAAAGTGTCCAAGCAGTCACGGGAGTTTGGGGGTCTCATTGGGGTACAGGGGGGTCACAAAAGAATTTCCCTCCTAGTCAGCCACCCCCTCCAGTTACTCTAAACAACCCCAGGAGGGAATGGAGACAGGGAGCGGCGCAGGTCCCAGGTGGCGAAGGCGCTGCTTCCACAGAGGCATTTTCACTTGCCTCCTGCTGATGAAGGTGGCGCAGGGGAACCGGTGACCCTTACACTGAAATCAGAGTCCCTGAATGTTCTGAAAAGTTCTTCTGCTCGACTGTGTTTCCATTAATATTATTGATTTTAAAACCATAACTTAAGAGTTGACATACACACACCAGGACCTAGTTGTCCTCAAAATATTTTCTTTTCTTTCTAAAGATTTTACAAAGTACTGTAATCATTAATCACATCAAATTTAAATGACCAATTGAGACAAACAGTTCTGAAACCATTCCTCCACCACTGATAACTGGGTGGCGGCAGGTGTCTGAAATAAGATTCATCTAGTTTTTGAGCTTGCTGGGCAGACTTGGTGACTTTGCCAGCACAAGCTTCCTTCTTGTAAACAGTTAACTTAAGAATTTGGTATCTGCTTTTAACTTTTTGTACCACAATTGTTAAAATTTCATACCTTCAAATTAATAAACATACATAGAACTTTTGTTAGGCCGGCTGTTTTCCCTCTGGCAGAAAGCAAGCACCCCTGGGGAAAGAGTTCCCCGTGGCCACTTGGGGCGGTTTGCTAGCCGTCAGGGTACTTAGTTTTAAACAAATTAAAAGTTTCCTTCCTTCTCCTTCTTTTTCTCTCACAGATTTTCACACTTACATGAACAAATAATTATACCCAAGCAGACAAACAAAATATACCCAAGTAGACAAACAAAATATCAAACAAACGTCTGTGCTTATACCCTTTCAATAACAAGTAACATTATAGTGTTTCAGCAAAACAGAAATGGCACTCATGTTGGACTAAGAAACCAAGACTAATACTCTAGGAACCATGAGAAGAAAGTTATCTTACAGACCGGCATTGACCTGGGAAAAAGTGTGGTTAAATCAAAAGCATTAATATAAGACAGAGACAAAGAACAAAAAGCAATACAACCAGACACCGGGCCCACACGAACTTACACAGATACAGAATACCAGACCAGATGAGGGATGCTATCCCTCCCAGATACCAGACGAGGGATGAAATCCCTCCCAGACGCTAGCCCGGCCGGACACGCAAGTGCCCGTCGCCGACCAGCTACCAGAAGTGACCTCACGGTCACCACCCGTCCCTGGGGCGTCCCCCAGGGTGACAGCTTTTCTGGTCGAAGACCCTTCAACCAGAGGTGCCGATTCCTTACGGTACCGACACCCTGTCCCAGACGAGGGATGCTATCCCTCCCAGATTCCAGAGAACACAAAAAAAATCAACAGAGGACAAGACAAACACTGAGCGACTCCGGAGTCTGCTTACCTCCAAGACCAATCTTGGCGCTTGAGGGGTGGTCGCCCCAAATCCCGGACGAGCCCCCAAATGTAAGGTCCCAAGACCCCCGGTGAGTCCGATGGAGGGGGCGACGACCCCATGTCAAACGCCGAGACCAAAACTTGATGCAAAAAGCATGAGGTTTTATTAGTACAAGCGCAGCGCAGGGGCTTCTCAAGCAGCCAGCATCAGTGCTGGCTGGCTGAGAGCCCCGAGTATTACAGGACATGAGTTTATATAGGCTAAAACCACACGCAGGTGGTCTGTAAATTAGAGAACTATGTTAACAGATAATATTTGGCTCATAATAGCTGACAGTTGACTCATTTCCCGAGGAGGCCGGATGGTCTGTTTTTGCAGGTCGATTCTAGAAACAGATAAAATACCTAGTCCTCCCAGAAACAGATAATATAGCTATGGCCCTGCGGTTAGGGAGGCAGGATGGTCTGTCTTTAGCAGGCTGCTCCCTCAGGCTGATTTCAGGAACAGATAACATACCTCTACGTGACCAAACCAGAGTCTGTTGGAAAGGTCAGTTAACCAGGGCTTACTGGAAAAGTCAGTTAAGAAGGGGAAGGGGGTCCTTCCCCGGCCTTACAATTTAACAGAACTGATGAAATGCTACTTCCTTACAAGAGAGCGTTTGTATTATGCAAAAATCTGCAGACTTAAAAATTTCAATAGTTACTAAACACAAACTCACATACTATACTAGATTCCGTGAATAGCAAGCCTGGTTCATTTCAACGTTCATTTATTAACTCCACATACTTGGCACTGGAGATACAGAAAGGAATAAAACTGGGTTCCAGGTCCTCAAAGAGTGGTATCACGTAATGGTGGAGAAAGATCTATCTATCATCAGGTACCTTTGATATAACGTGTCAAGTGCAGCCAATGTCAGGCACTTGTGTGACGAAAGCTGCATAACCTGACCTCACCTGACCTGGACTGGAGTTCTGGGAGAGGTAAACAGCAAAAACTTTCTGGAAGACATATCTAAACTGGGCAATGAAGGGGAGGAGAGTTAGTTAAGGGTCTTCTAGGCAGTGATATGAGGATGTGTAAGCTGTCTGTCTTGGGGGTGGTGTATGGAATTAAAGGCAATTTGTTTAGCTGAGAGGCTCACTTGTCTAGCTAGGAACCTTAGAGGATAGTCCATTGGATAATTTGGTGGGCCAACCCAAGAAGATGGAATTATAAAGTGCTTCAAGCTCAACAACCATTGTTCACGCAAAAGCTAATGCAGAAGACCATTAAGTAAAGACAAATATTGAATGTTCAAGTAATTGCAGACCATAGGTGTAATTTTATAATTTGCACCATAGATCAGTTTCTGGGGTATCTGTAGAAGAGGAACTTCAACAAAAGCAAGGAAATAATTTAGGATGAGAAAACTGATGAAGTACTTAACTAGAATGGTTGTTGTAAAAAATGAAAGGAGTGAGAGAAGGCGGCCAATTTTTTTCTTTCTTTGAAATGAGCAGAACTTTGTGATTGGATATAGGAACCGAGGAGCAAAGAGTAGTCCAAAAGGACTTCCAGGTTTGACTCAAGTGAGTAGATAGATACAACCATTGCCACGGTTACTGCCTTAGAGAAACTTCTGAGTTAAGTCAGCAAGATCAATATGCATAGAAATAACACAAGGCAGTATACCAAAGGTGACAAAAGTGAGGAGAGAATCATTTCCTTCCATGGACAAAAATAGAAATACTCTTTCATTTGCTCAGAAGGCCTGAATAAAAGCAAAAAAAAAAAAAATCCTCTGAAGCAGAGTTCTCTAGTTTTATTTTATTTTACAATTATGCAGTTATCAAACTCTACACTCTAATGAAGAGGGTGAAATAGGTTCAAATACTGAGACTGTTGGCTTGAAACTGTCATGTGAAAACTTTCATTTTGATTAATATAATTGAAGTGTTAAATGTGTATCTGCTAAACTGCAATCAAATCAGTAAAATGTTATTCATTTTTTAAATGAATCTGTCAGAAGTTCTATGGGTATCCTGCCAACAGTGAATTGGATTTGCACAGCTAAACTGCAGATAATACTATTTTATTAATGGGTAAACTGAGACATTGAAAATTCAAGCCCTTGATGAGGTAGAGTCAATAGTTGACTTGCAAATAGACCACCAAGGTTCCCAATAAACCAAATGAATGGTGTCCCTGGTGAGTCCTTTGCAAAGTGGAACAGATTTAATTAAGGTTCTAAATCAACGTATTGAGAGGCACCCAGGTAGGTAATGAAAAATTCACCAACTTCATTCTATCCTGATTCACCACAGACATACCAACTCTGAAAGTCTTGGAGACTCTCTGCGGGGTTCATTGTGCAGAGTATAAAACATGGTTTCCAGCACAATTGAAGTAATAAATAATTCATGCCCATGTCTCTATTTTTCTAAGTTAGACACATCAGCAGGAACTGCCGCCACCCTCTTCCCTTGGCTCCCACCGCAGGTATTCTTCCTCTTCTCCCCATCTTGTTCCCAGCTTCACCTCTCCTTCACTCTCTCTGGTATCCGGTCTTTGAACATCCTCACACTAAAATGTTTGAAGACACGAGGAAGTACTTAGACCTCTTTGAGAAAAATGCACTGATGGAATGATTCAACTATAAACATCTATAAATAGTTATACCAGGAAGATATAGTGAAAACCAGTCACGCCCCTGCCTTTGTAGAGCTTGTAGTCTAGTGTGGGGGAAACAACCACAGCAACTGTAACATGTGCTATGAAAGGGTCCTAGGAAAGCACAGAGCACAGGTATCTAAGCCAGTCCCCTTGGGTGGGGAGTGTGTGCAGGGGAGAGGTCTGAAAGGGAACATCGATTATCTAGAAAGCAAGAGATATGAGAGAGTTTAATCAGCTATAAACGTATATGGCAGTGGTTTCAATGTACCAGAAACTTCTGAAGAACTTTTAAAATCTTAAAATGCCTTGGTCCCATACCATTTTTATCAGAATCCCCAGGGGAGTGCTCAGGCATCAGCATTCTTCAAAAGGCCCCTCGGTGACTCTACTGTGCAGCCAAGGTTGACATCTACAGTGGATCCATATGCACAGATCAGGACTGAAGCAAATAAGATCTAAATAAAGTATTGTCACCCAGTCACTCTTTCATTAACGTTCCTCTTCAGAATGCTGCTAGAATTATCTAAAATTTCTAAATTCTCCAGACATATAAAATACACAACAACAGGGGGGATAGTGGAGGAGACAGGGAGAGAAGAAGAGAGAGAAAGAGAAGGGAGGGGAAGAGAAGAAGAAGAAGAAGAAGAAGAAGAAGAAGAAGAAGAAGAAGAAGAAGAAGAAGAAGAAGAGAGAAAGAAACACAACCTGAGGACTCTACCTCATGTTGAGCAACACATATAAAGTTCACATACACACAAAAATAGAATAAAATGTCACTGTTTTATTGCTACAGTGTATCTTTTCTTCACTACTCACCTAAGTTTTTCACTCTATTATGCTAACTAGTTCACAATTCTAATGGAAGAGATTAATTACTAGTATACTATCAAACCTGAACACTTTCTCCACAAATTTGATGACACTCTCAAAAGGGACACTTTGGGTTTCGTTTGTTTTTTGATAACTTATTTTTTAATTAAAGCCTCTTCACAACAGAATCACAGTATTAGGTGTAAGTCAAGTTGCTGAAGAGTTAGTTTGAGCACCTACTATGTGCCGGAAACATAGAGGGTAGTCTTAAAAAATACATTACTTAATTTTGTCCTCACAAATCTCTGAGGTACATATTATTATACCCATTTACAGATTAAAAATTGAGGCTCAGAGGGTAAAGTGAATGAAATTTGTTCACAGGGCTATGTGCCTTGGTTCGACTGGGTATGATGGGGGCGTGTGCTTCTGGTGAGGAGTGTTGTAACCATCCCCTTGACGAGTCAGGTGGAATTAGACTAAATGACAACCTTCGCAAGAGGTTGCTTCTTGAGAGTTGAGTAATTTTTCCATAAGTTAATACAACTTTTAACTGACAGCTCCTTAATCAAAAGGCAACAGTTGCCTAAGACTTGACAACTATAATCTTTAAGTTACAGGATTGGGGGGGAGGGGGAGGCTGTATTAATCAATTAGACTCTCCAAAACCCTAGAGAGAGCTAACCAAACGGTGCTGAATGACTGAGTCACGTGAAAGAACAGTGGAACAACACATTTTAACTCATGATTTTTTAAAGTTATTTCTAGGTACTATCATTAAATCATAAAATAGTTTAGAAAGCTAAAGGTTGCAGAGCTGAAAAATGCTCAGACAACGTTGAGGGCTGGTAGTGATTAGACATCTAGTTGTAGGGGAAAGAAAACAAATTGCCCAGTCTATTTAAGGAAACGTCTATTACCTAAATCTTCAAATTGATTTTGATAGGTTAATATATATATATCACGCTATGCTTTGTTCTATAAGAGCGACATGCAGAGCTCACGGCTCACTTCTAGTAAATATCAGATTTCTTGGCATATAATTTGTGTCCCAATTTCATGCCTGTGTACATTTTTCCTTAAGTTCATTTTTCTTATTTCAAATTAACTTTATATGGAGTGTATGCATCTTTTCCGTCACAATGGAAGTATATAGAAATAAAATTATTTTATACAGAGTATCACGTGGGTGCCATTGTAAACAAGATATTCTAGCCAAATTTGGGATGAATATTTTCTAACTAACCAACCCTGGAAAACGGAATTATTTTCTATTAATGACATACTCTAATGTCTCTGGGAACATCGAATTCAATCTCGCTATTACATCATCCAAAAACAATATGTGTCTTTCAGTGGAAGAAAAACACACACATAAGTTTCTCTCTCATACACGGGAGGGGAGGGAGACAGTAAGGAATAACTTTCTTGGAAATCTCTGTGGCTGGCACAGAAAGGCAGCCTTCTGTCTCCTTCTGTGTGTGTGTTCCTCCTACTCCCTAAAGACTCGCAAGAACAGGGCTGGGCCCGGGAGAAAAGAGGCAATACGCAGGCAGTTTAGGCCTGTCTTCAGTTAATTATCAGCCAGAATTCTTGGAGGCAAGATCATAAGCTTAACATAACTGGTCATCTTAAGAGCCAAGTAATTTATCAAGGAAGTGTCAGGATTTAGAGTGGATGGGAAGAGAGAAACAAGTTTGGAAAATGGCAGGAACAAATGCAGCTGTGGAGAACCAAGAGGCAGGAAACACCGAGATGATTTTTATCAATAAGAATAGGTGAGCCTGGACAGACAGACATGGTTCATGGCACAGTGGCTGCAGGATCACTATCCACCACTGGATACTATCCCCACTGGACACCGAGGCTCGCTTGGATAAATCTGAACTAGCCCTCTGCCTTTTTATCATTCACTCCAAACAGAAAGTACTGGGCAAGTGCCCCGGGTGAGCTGTGTGCCTCAGGGGTCTGTGTGCCCTGGGTGAGTCATGTGTCCCAGGGGGCCGTGTGCCCCGGGAGAGCTGTGTGCTCCAGGGGGCCATGTGTCCCGGGTGAGCCATGTTCCCCAGGGGGCCCTGTGCCCCAGGTGAGCAGTGTACCCCAGGGGGCCATGTGCCCGGGAGAGCTGTGTGCCCCGGGGGGGGGGGGCGGTGGGATCTGGGGGAAGGGGGTGGTGTGAACCGGAGGAGGAGCGGATTCTATTTGTGTGGTCCTGAGACATTTGGACAGACTGCAGCCATTAGCTACAGAACACTCTGTTGTATTTCCCTACAAAAACAAATGAGAGAGAGTGTCCCACTTGAAATTCATATATGGAAAAAAGGAAAAGAAACGGGGGGAAAAATCTGAGGAACAGAATATAGTAGAATCAGGGGCAAAGAAGGGGAGTGGACTGAAAATTAACAGGAGGATAAAGGGTGGGGAAGCAGTGAGACACTGGATTGAAATGGTATAACCAATAGATGAAGACAATTGAGGGGAGAGGGGGTTAGGGCAGAAGGTGGGAAGGGAACTGGGTGGTAGGGAGCTTTGGGGGAGAAAAAGGAGAAACAATTGTAATAATCTGAGTAATAAAGATTTATTAAAAATAAAGAAAGAAAGAAATAATTTATTCTGCTGGGGAAAAAAAGAAAAAGAAAAAAAAAGTACTGGGCAAGAAGACCCAGTGGCTGACCTGAATCAAGGACTCACTTTCCAGTTGCCTCATGTGGGAGAAGTGGGGAGCCCCTGCCCCAAGGCTGGACTCCTGCCTATGAACACTGGTGCAGCAGACAGCTAGGGTTGGGGTTTTTTTTCACTCTGGGTTGCTGCCTGTGCTATATGAGTTGGTTAGCATTTTGAACATTACCCCAGAATTCCAACTCCCTTTCTCTGGAGTCAGAGTTCTGAATTGCATTAAAACTCACACATTATAACAGTCTCCCAATTAGATACTGGTATATCCTGAAAGTCAAAATCTATGGATTGGAATAAGCTATGGTCAAAACTACTGTAGACACAAGTTTTAACTCAAAAATGGGTTATTTTTGGAACATTTGAGATTCAGGAAATATGAATTAAGCTTCATCATTTTGAAGGGGGAAAAATAATACATAAAAAGCATTTAACTTTTTTAATTCCTGTACTTCTAGTGTTATTTGATCCAAAAGTTTTCCCTTAAAATGCCTTATAAAGGAGAGTTTCAATGCCTTCCCCTATGATGAAATATGTTTGCAGTTGTTTTAAAATGGGAATTTCCATGGTCTTCTCTTAGCAATGCAGAGGGCTTTTTCTGAGTGTCACCTAAGGACATAAGAGCAGAGTGGCTGCTCTCTTTGAAGGCTGCAGTCCATTACTGGGCACTGGCTCAGGACCTAAGAGCAGCATAGCTTCCATGTCAGAAGGTTGCTGTCCAATTGTGAGTAATAACAGACCCTGGGAAAGTGTTCAAGGAAATCACTGTCCTTGGGTGTTTTGTTTAAAGTGTGCATATATTCATTGTAACTTACAAACAATAAAGGCCAGATCCAACATGGCCGTCTTAGGAGGCATGCATACATTTTATGAGTCTCTTTTGTACTCACTGCAAAGAAGCCCAGAGCTTCTACCTGGAAGTTGTGTTGGCATAAGTCCAGCAACATTTGCAAGAAACAAGGGCCAATTGATAAGTATTAAATGTAGTAGGTTCACCCTGGATTTTCATCTCCAACTGTATATTCTTTTTGTCAACATATAAATTATTCATCTAATAGTGCTTTAATTGTTTCATTTAGGAAAAGGGAAAACATGAAATAAATCCTACTTCAACTATTTCAGGGTTTAGAATTCAGAAAGGATTTTCAAATTGTAGAAAATTAGTTCTATATTATTAATCTCATAGAACATAAAACCTTCACATGCTTAGGACACACAGAGGAATAAAGGGAAAGAAAAAAGAAACACAAATAGGCTGAAGGCATTTTATGCCTGGCAGACAAGTAAAACAAATATAATGAAAAATCCTGGTTAAAAATTTATTTCCAGCAATAATCCTGTCTTTCAATTTCCATATATATATATATATATATATATATATATATATATTACAAATCTTTCAAGGTAGTTCACCTGAAGGTATTCCATGAAGGAAGACATCTATTTACCAATTCTAAAACAGTAATAAGAAATGTCCAATTGCAGTTGGAAATAGGCTTTCCACTTCTCTACATACTTATTATGTATAATCAGAAATCAATTGAGAAAGGAATATCACACAAAATTGAGATGTTTACAAGAACAAGAATATTTTTTAAAGGTAGAAGAAAATATTAAATAAGAATAGAGACCTTGGAGTTAAAATTCCTGAATTCGAATTTAGCTCTAATATAATGGTCCTCAACTGTGGTCCAGATCAAGAGCAACAGCAACATCTAGGAACTCGCTTAAAATGCAAACTCTCAAGCCTGACCCCAAACTTACTAAATCAGAAACCCTGGGGATGGTGCTTAGTAATCGATGCTTTAACAAACCCTCCAGCTGATTCCCAGTGCACATGAAAGTTTAAGAACCACTGTTATAGCATTAACCTCCTGTATGACCTTGGCTATGATAATCTTGAGTCTTCATTTTCTCATCTGTAAAATGGAGGGAAGGAGGGAATAACAGTCTATCTCCATTTCAAAGAGTTTTATAAAAGACTTTTAAAAGCAATTCAAATGCATGTAAAGTCCTTAGAAGAGTGCTCCTCATAGCATATGAATATGTGGCCGATGAGTGTTAGTTCTTGGTAAATTATTCTAGGTTTAAGGTAACGATGCTATGAAATGATTAGTTACTTTGTGTGGTTTGGTGTGATAACATACTCCTTTTTTGCACTTGCAAAGTGATTTCACATGCATTGTGTCATTTCATTCTCACAGAATGCTCTTGAGATAAGAGCGGTAGGAATTATAGTACTCTTTCTATTTCTACCTAATAAATATGTATTAGTTGCCTTGCTCCCGTGTGCTCAACCCTGGGCTCTGATGCTGGGATAGAATGTGACCAAGATGAAGAAGGTCCTCATCCTCCAGGAGCTGAAGGCCAAATATATATTTCTTCACAACTTTCAACATATAAATGTTAAGAACATGTAAATGTTGAAGGGATACAATTCAGTTCATAGCACTCAGGGGTAAAAAGCAAAGAATGTGATGCTTGTATGCCCAGACCCTGGGTCTAGGGAGACTGGGTTAAAATCCTGACCCTGCCACGTTTCAGTTAGTTCACCTTGAGCAAGTCATCTTTATTTTGCCTCAGTGGACTTTAAACCAAAATTAATTTTAGCCTGTAATAAAGAATAATAAGCATTCATTTATGCAAAAGGAGTCACTCCTTGGGAGATGCAGATACAAGTAGCAACCTAAACTGTGTTCCCCAAATATTCATTTCTCGCTCCTGCTGTATGTGCACTGTGGGTAACAGAAAATGGTTGTTTTATGTATTCGAAGTCCCAGACCTGAATGCTGCCAGTTGCTGTGACAGACGAAAGGAAAAGCTTTGAGGGTTTTGCACCAATAATTAAATGGAAACCATGCATGCCCTTCCTTTCACGGAGTTGTCCAGAATTCATCACATGACTCCACTGACCTACACAGGGGCTAATAAGTACAAATATACCCATGGAATTAGAGAATAACCAGAGAATCAGTGAACACCAATCATCTTGAAATTGTTTTACACATGATTAAACCGAACTTTAGTAATACGTAACTTCCACAAAATAACAGGATCAGTTAAGTACCCCAAGAAAGATAAATCCTCCAGTTTTCCTGTGGCATCCATTAAAAATGAGAATAAAATGCCAGCCCCATCTCAAAGTGCTCTTTTAGGAACCTGAACTAATTCAATACAGGTGAGCCCTGTTTGGTGAAGACATCAATCCTGTCTCTGAAGAGGTCATACTCCACTGGGAGAGACAGTCATGGCACAGTGAGTATAAGACAGCTCAGACTGTGATATGTTATGGACAAGAGGGATGAACATAAGAACTAAGTGATACCCAACTGCAGAAGGGGAAAGTAATCTGCAAGGTGAGTAAGGAAAGGTTCCAGAAGAGACAATGTTTGAGGGAAACCTGGAAGAAGCAGAGTTTTGCTTGTAGCGAAGGAAAAGAAGAACAGTCCAGGCAAAACCTAAAGAATGGACGTACAGCTAAGGGCCTTATTTGGGAAACTGAAAAGCCCAGCATAGTTTGTCCCTAAGGTCAAGAGTCAGAAACTTACAGAGTACATTGGAATTTGAGAGTGAAGGACTTAGAATGACCTGCCAAGGATTTTTTCATTTTCTTTTCCCAAGTTGAGATGCCAATTAAAGTTTTTGAGTAGAATAATAATATTTGGGTTAGAGAGAAAATTGAGACAGTATGGAAAGAATGGAACCAGAAAGAAGAATAAAATGTTTCCAGGCTAGATCAACTAATCAGAGCAAAGAATGGCAACTATGGTTATCTTGGCCAATCATCTTAAAAATCTTAAAATTACAATTGATCTTCCAAGTTGGAAATTATTATCAACCAAAAAGACCATGAACATGGTTACTTAGGGACATGATGGGCCAATTCAGCTACCAGTTGCACTAATGTTTGAGGATAAAGATGATTAGACCTGAGCATAAACGAGAGCAGGTAGGATGGTATCAAAATATATATTTTGATAATATCCACAAGATCATTAGAATGTTCCAAATACCCTCCAAATTTGAGTATTTGCATTGGACAATATCCAGACCGGAAGGATCTTTTGAACAAACCCATCATTTGACAGACAAAAACACAAACACAAACAGATATTCATACAGTTTTCAGCAGACCCAGTTCTAAAATCCAGGCCCAATCATAACTGTCATAGACTGGGCTTGCTGTATGTAAAAGTGTCCCTTAATGTTCTCATACAGAACTAGTTCTCTTGAAGCCCTTAGCCTCCATTCATGAAGACTCTGCTCCCGGTGACCAATGAGGTGTTCTCTATTTGCTTCTGCAAAATGTAGTTTACAGAATCCTCACAGGAGCCTTCACCTTCATGTGAGTCTGTGTACAGAAGAGAGTGTATGTACTGAAAAGCTCAGAGAATAAGAATTTTGGGTAATGATGTATAAAATCCTTAATGTTTGCTTATATAGTCACCTCTTGATTATCCTGTAATGGATTATATAATTTTCAGATTATCCATGCTCTCTGTTTCTGTTTTATAAAGAAGGTTGCAGCAGCGAGGAAAATATGTACATTTTCCCCCAGTCAATTCTTCAATGTTAGCAATTATTCATATTGTATGAAATAGGACCCTTGCATAAACTAGTTTCTAAATTCCACATTTAAGAGCTGTCTTATGGCAGCTCTAACTGGTTTGGCTCAGTAGATAGAGCATCGGCCTTCAGACTCAAGGGTCCCAGGTTCGATTCTGGCCAAGGGCATGTACCTTGGTTGTGGGCACATCCCCAGTAGGGAGTGTACAGGAGGCAGCTAATCGATGTTTCTCATTGATGTTTCTAACTCTCCACCTCCATTCCTCTCTGTAAAAAATCAATAAAATATAAAAATAAATAAATAAAATAAAAATAAAAGATATTATGGCAGTTGTGGCATCTATAAGCTTCCTCTTCTTCATTAAAATGGGAGACCAAAGTATAAAAATATATATTTTGATAAAATATATAAATAGTTTGATGCTTTTTATAAAATATCAATAAGGCTGTTAAGCTAGCATCATGTGGTGCCAACAACTTAAGTAACTGGTAAAATTCAAAATGGAAACCTTATGTCCGACCCATTCGATGATCAGTACATTTAAATAGTAGGGGTTAAAAGTTGTCAGTAGTCCCCTTTTTAGGCTATTTCATCTATGGCCACAGCTTTATTTACCACCTACATACAGGTGATTTAAAACTTTATGTCTCTTTAGAGATCAAAACCTGATTTGCTTTAGAATTTAAATCTAAATTTGGACTTCAGCATCCAAAAGTCCTATGACTATCATACCTCAATTTCTTTAAAATGACAGGTTCTATTTTAAAAGGTAAAATCCATACTCTCTGAAAAATGCTTGAGGTAAGCAAGGGAAGACAGAGGGTTGTGAAACTCAAGTTGAAGGGAAACATCTGATAAAACACAGCAGTGAGGGAAAGAAAGGATGAACCTAGACGTTAGCAAACTTCAAAAGAGCTACTTGAAAGTGGAGATGACATGCATCTGAAAACATCCAAACGATTGGTCAAATATTAAGGCTTGCGTCCTTTGGAGAATTTTTCTTTATTTGCCTAGCATGTTGATGATATGTAGCTCCATGTGTCATGCGGATTGATAGACTCCATTATTTTCCAACTGTCTCCTTGACATCTCCATGTGGATACTCCAAAGCTATCAATTCCTCCTAAACCAAAGTCACGATCTTTATTTGAAAGCTTACTTTAGGTTTCCTATTGTGTCATAAAGATACCATACATATAGCTAATGAAGTAGAAATCTCTCTCTTTCTTCATTATGTCCATATTCAATCCAAGTACTATCAGTATGTACCTACTTCCCAACCCAGGCTTCAAATCCTTTCAATACTTTCTCATTGCTATTAAAAGTCTAGTTTGGACTTACCCAGGTCTTGACATGCCTATTGCTCAAATCTCAACTTTCATCCTTCTGTCTAGAATCTCTAGTCCACAGTGCTCCCTTTCAATCCTTCCAATATACCATGTTACTTACTTCCCTCTCCTGGAACACTTCTATATAGAGGTGGATCTTGCAATCCGTAGCAATACCTAGAAGGGGCCTCCAACTCAGAATTTTGGAAACACAGCATCATTATTTAAGAGTGATTAAATTATATCTTGAAAAGAGGAGACCACATCCATTTAATGACTAGTTAATATAGCATGAGTATAAGATGTATCTTTATTTGCCACTACTACCAATAATAGTAACCTCTCACCCAGTAAAGTGTTGCTGCTCATGGTTTTTCAGATAATGTAGTTTTAATTTTATATCAAGATTTTTAAATGTGCAAGTTATCCTATTTATGAACACTTGAAGAAGTCGTTTAGCCTGCATAAAGCACAAAAGGGGAGAGGGCTGATCGCACCACAGTGCCAGAGTTCCTGAACATCTGAAGGAGAATGGAGATTCTCAATGCTCCAAAGCTCTTTGATTTGGGGATTGGATGCCTTCCAGGACCTTGTATGTGTTTTCATTTTCCATTCAATCTACTAATTCTCTAAGAGAGCTTGATCTTGTTAAGGTGATTTTGCTAACCATAATACTTTTCAAGGATATAATTCCTTAGACAGAAGGGTAGTGAAGCTGGGGTACCAATGTAACAGCATTTTTCCAAAATCAACCAAACAAAAATTAAACAAGGCAGATGTGATGTAGAGACTATGAAAACAAAAATATCACAAGGCAGAATCAAATATAAAATTGGAAGTTCAAAGCTAAAGGTAGTACAAAGGAGGGTGTCTTTTTTATGCTCAGGTGCCTCCATAATGTCAAGCAAGTGATGCTAGCTCTTCTACCTGGTGGCTCTGTCACCACATTCTCCACTGCCCAGTCTTACTTTCCCTGATATTGAGACAAAGCTGTTTCTGCTCTGGTTGGCAAGAGACTGTTGGTGACAATGCCTTCTCATTATGGAAAAGATTCTTCCCTGCTGTCTAGGGGAATGTCTATCTCATGCCAGTGTTGTCTGTCATCCACTCATCATCAGCTTCTGTAGCATACCATCTGCCTTCCAGGTACATGCTCTACATTGGGAAGACTGAGGGCAATAAATTTTGTCTCTCTACCTGATGTTGTCCTGAATTGACTCAATGTCATAGTCTCAGGGAATGTGCTTTTTAAAAATATATATTTTTAATTAATTTTTTACAGAGAGGAAGGGAGAGGGATAGAGAGTTAGAAACATCGATGAGAGAGGAACATCGATCAGCTGCCTCCTGCACACCTCCCACCAGGGATGGGCCCACAACCAATGTACATGCCCTTGACGGGAATCGAACTGGGGACCTTTCAGTCCGCAGGCTGATGCTCTATCCACTGAGCCAAACCGGTTTCGGCAAGGGAATGTGCTTTTAAGTAATGCCTTTCTGCAGAGATTTCTGCAATGACAGCACATTTAAAAAGCTGAGTTTTATTTAATATCCCCTTTAAAATTCTGGCTGAGACTCCATGACCAGGGAAATGCCTCTTCAGTCATGATGTCTTGGCTCAGTATCTCTGAGTGACACAGGATCTATGAGAAAATTCCATATTAAACTCTGGCTTTTAGAGAAGGGTATAACTTCCCACTTGTTTATCCTGAAACACCCCCAATTTCCCAGCATCATTAACTTTATATGACTTTGTTTCTAACATACGTAAACTACATTTCCTTTTCTACTTTTTACTCCCCAAGTATAATAACATAAGAGTTTTTATTTTGGATGTTTTAAACCATCTATACCCAGATCTGAGCACTGCCATGTATATGTCACTGAAATAACTGGATTTATAATACTTAACAATCTACCTTTTGTCCTGAAGCTGTGCCTGGATTCAAAACCAAAGGGAATTTGTAGCACTGCAGTGGTAGATATCCCTGTCTTATTGGTTGCAGGAATTTCTGGGTGGAATGATATTGTTGTGCTATCTGTGAATTTTGATTACCCCATTCCAGATCTTTCTCTCAGCATGGATTTCTAAAACCTAGCATTAGTGAGAAGGGAAACCTGATAAGGTGGTGATAAAGAAGGTAATGGAAAAGCCATTCTTCATGCTAACTCTCCTCCTCGGCCATTTACTCACATTAAAGTTTAAGATGTATAATGTCACATGAAAGGGATCAAAACTCTTTTTGGCCATAGGATTTTGAAGACAGCATTAAAAACCTATTACTGTTTGTCCATAATTTGCTTTAGCAAGTGATTCCCCTTGTTAAGCCTCTCTAATGAAACCTTCTTGTGATTAGGGTCCATGCCAATGTGAATGGATGGCCTCCTAGAAAAATAAAAGTTCTATAAGAGAAAATAAGGAAGAGTCTGAATAATAATAGCCCATGGAGTAGGTCTTTGATAAATCTGGTCCCAGAAACTAATAATCAGCTTTGCCTCTGTAGTCATGACTGAGTCTTGCAACTGACACTATGAGTCCAGGTCTCAGAATATCTGTAGGAGGATCATACGAAGAGCATCCAGTCAAAAGATTGTATTACATGATATCTTCTGTGCATTTTCCTGGAGTCACTAATGCAAGTCACTAATACAAGGGCGAGACAGACAGCAGCACTTCAAGCCTTGTCTAGCTTGTACTTTGGAGTATTTGTACTTTGTCTTCTAATAGCCTTTGCTCTGAAAATCTTCCACCAACACTCTGCCAAACCCCGGTTCATGGCATATGTCATGCGCAGCAATAATATCAGGTAATAAACTCGTGTTCCTGTGATGTGCCCTACCCCAACCCTAGTCACTGGCATTGCCCACAGAGAATGGCCAGGCCCTTCTCTTGGCTGCAAGGCCCTCCGCTCAGAAGGAAGATGGTTCATGTAATTCCAGCAACTGGCTATTGCAGCTACAGAAACATATCTCTTGGGTTTTCCAAATACACATGGCCCACTTTTACCTCTTCCTATTATTTTCTCCAGGATAGAGAAGGCTAACTCTGAACAAGAAAAGCTAATGAGTTCATATGAATAAACAAGTAGATGTAATAGTATACGTGTGTACTAGTATACACATATATATGCAGACATATATGATAACAGGAACGTTAGCCCTCTCCCTTAAGATGTTAGGAATATAAAAGAGAGAAATTGGAAACAAGTGAAAATCACTAGGCAAGCTGGGGGCAGGGAGGGTTCACACGTGAAGCTGCTGGTCCCAGGTGGCGATGCATTCATGGAGTGGAGGCACCACAACCCTCCCCAGGTGGGGGGGAGCTCCCGCACTGCCTGCTCTGGGCTGAGCGCAGGCTGCCCGCTAGCATTCCCTGGCCCGCGCCCGCCCGGCTGAAGACTGCAGTGGGCAGGGCCTTGTGGATTTTGTGTTCCCCTGAGTTTACTCAGGTGTAAGTATAAAACTGACGGCAGTTGGAAAAGGTCAACATTACATATTCATTTTATTTTAAATAATTGATGATGTTTCCTGTCTCTGCTTACATTAATTGCTCTCAGGTGTTAGAAAATGGCTCAGTGAGTTGCCTTTTAATGTGTTTCTTTGGAAAGACGGTGCGGCTGCTCTATGGAATACTAAACGCGGCAAGTGCTGTGCAGGACTTTCGAACTGGAGGTTAGCAAAGGGGAATTGCACCTGTGCATTGATGCTGCCTGCCTGCGGTGCGGAGAAAAGGGATGTTTCTCACTACACAGCCCGGGGTGTGAGCAATGACTTTATCCAATCTCAGAATAAGACTCATGTTTACCCAGATTCTCCTGCTTGGATGTGGCAGTAGAAACCAATTTGATATTTTCTGGTAGTGACACTAATAATGGAGCATGAAATACAAAGTCATTTTTCACCATCCATCCGTGGGGAGATATTTTCTCTCAAGTACAACGCATGAGGATCTTTTCAAAGAATGCAGAGCCTTCCAGAGGAATGAAATGTTATTTTTAAAAAGGCTGATCATACATATGGAGGAGCCAGTTTCTCAAAACAATGTTGATGCTGCTGCTTTTAAAAATATGAATAGCCCCACTTATAGCCATATATAAAAAGATCTGTTCTTTTTGTTCTGAACGCTATTTTTAAGGAGAAGTTGGGCAAACAATACAGCTGATTCTAAGGCACTGCTCCATTTGTACCTTCTGCATTGATGCTTCTAGGAATCTATTTATAATGTATATTTCCTTAGAGGAGATGAAGAAACTTACTTTTAGAACACGTTTCTGTGGTGCGTGCTTCCAGAGTGGGATACTAATCAAATCCAAACTGGATCAACTGCGAGGCTAGCTGAATCTTAGAAACAAAACAACTGGCTTGTCGAAGGGGCAGGTAGCGCTGGGAAATACCTTCAGGGGGCAGTAGGCTACACTTGGGGTGTCATCATCCAATCATTCTATGTGCAGCTGGCTAGCTAGCTCTGTCTTAGCAAACCTCGGACCCCACTGCGAAGGCAGGACTGTGGGTCATCCACCTCCCTCTTGCCTCCTTTCAGTTTGTGGGTCACATAGAAGGAAGACCAAGAGAACCCTAAATAATGTTCAGATTTGAGGCCTATACTTTTTACATTTTCAGTAAAACAGTAACAGTAACTTAAAGAGCTTTGTTCTCTGTTTTTGTTCTCTGTTTAAATTTTGATTGATTAGGAAACAGATTTCCTAGCCATTGTAAGCCATAACCTGATCATTAACCTGATCATTAACCTAATCATTACATACATTGCCTACAGACATGCACCAAATACGTGTGCAATATTCAAAGATACAGCTAGATGTATTACTGCACACACAAACACACACACACACACACACACACACACGCACACGCACACGCACACACACACACGTCAATACAACAGCTGTTCAGCATTATTTACAATATATATTGGCATCACTGCTGACCTAAAGAGCTGAAGAAAATAACAGGCCATATTTTCAGCTTAATAAAACCCTGCAGTAGGAAACCCTTTATGAACAATTACAAGCATTTGCTGGGAATACATTTGCTGATTTAACAAACTGGAGAGGACAAATGTTTAACATGCTGTCATAATGATGTTCAGATGCTTTGCCTAGTATTCGTTGATCTGAGATAATGCGTTCTTGCCCAATCATTCTACAAAGCGGCAGCGGAAATAAATAAATAAATAGATGTAATGTGATGCGCTCTCACAATAGCAGAGCCGCTGACTGCCCCTGACAGATGGAAGAAAAAAAAAGTCAATATGATGTCTGAGACAGCCCAGGCTCGGCGCTGCAGAATAAATTACATGATTCGCTGAATGCCTGGGCTTCGCTCAGACATACAAAAAAATTGGAAAGATAAAAGCTTGCATTGGCTTCAGATGATATTTACTGCTTGATGGATTTACTAGCAGCCCCAGTACAGTCATACTGTATTGAATTATTGGCCTCTATTTAGCTGTGTGTCCGTCGGAGCTTGAGTGTCCATTTAAGCGTAAGTGAGCTGGAGGCCCGCCAAGCCTCTCAGAGGCTCCGGGTACAGAGGAAGACGCAAGCTAATGGCCACCAGCGCCAAGACAGGGAGCCCGAGGACACTGGGGGAGGCAACGATGCCCAGCTACAAAGTACTTCCTTATCAATATTAATGCCCAAATAAATATTAATGGGGGCTGGCCTGCACACGGTTTTCGAATGCGCCTTGTTTTCTTTGTGTTTTAACACAAATGGCCAGAAATGACTGTGTGATTTTTCTTTCTTGCTCTGAATGGAAGAAGGAATTGGGAAAAGACCATTAGTTTTACTACCACCCATTGTCACCCCAGCAGGGTTTCTATAAGGCAAAGGAGGCTAGTAAAATGCTGGCTTTCAGAGGCATATGGTTGCCAATAAAATATATGATTAGAATAGTAATGTAGAGTTCAACAGCTATTGTTATGGATTCTTCATCGCATTGCACGATGGTGGTTCAATTGAGAAGTAGCATTTCATGTACCAGAAGCCCATGAGGGAAGTTGCATTATCTTAGCTTAAAAAAAAAAAAGGTGGCGTGTAGGACAAAGGGTATATGGGAATGCTCTGTACTTTCTGGGTCAATTTTGCTGTGATTCTAAACTGCTCTAAAAAATAAACTTTATTGATTAAATCAACATACACACATACAACAGAAGGGGAAATGTGTTGGGAGGAGGAGGGAGAAAGAGAGCTAAGTGCATAGAGCATGAGATTGAGTCTAAAATGCAAGTGAACTGAAATTGTGCATAATGTGTACAACAGGGAAGCGGGGGGCGCAGCCGTTAAAGACAGGCCAGGTCTGGCTATTATTCCCAGGTTAATGGTTATTGATGGAAGAGGTCAGGCGAGGGTTACTGAGCAGGGCTCCAGAGCCATATCCATGGTGAGCATTCTCAGACATCTGTGCATGCCAGATGACTATGCAAAGTCAGCCTTTCCAGGAGGGATTTTTCTAAAAGCCCTACATGGTTTGGTGGAGTGTCGAGGATCAAACTGGCTAGATGTTCAGGACCAGCCCCACCGAGGGGTCACTTTCAGACAAGTTATTAAGCATTCCTGGGCCTCACTCTAGCCAATTTCAAGTAATGAGAATAACAATACTTTGCTAATAAGGTTGTTGTTAGGAATATTGCAATAGTGTACAGAATCGCTTAACCCATAGGCATCAATACCTGATGTTTATTATTATCATCAACATAGCAACAACATGATGGACTTTATAGCAGTGTAATCATAAGGCCCAGCCAGCTAGTGTCATGAAATAAGCAGACCAAGATGAAGGAAGTACTTTATTACTCCCAATAACTACCAAAGATGATACTGTTAGTAGCTAGAAAAATCTGCAGACTATAGGCAAGTCAGACTGCAGACCCATGTGGGGCCACAGTCACCCTTCCAAAAAATACTATGTTGCAAAGGGCAGGAGTGACTTTGAACTTGGCAGCCACTGTCATTTGCCTAGGAGAGTGACTCTAAGAGGCCCTTAGTTTCTTGGCCAAGTGGCCTGGTTTGTTAATTTGCACCCTGTGGCATGCCAGGATTCAGTAAGCAGGAGCTTTTCCATAGGGAAAACACATGGCATTGTCATGACAGAAATCCACTGTGCTGCCCGGTGACAAAAGAATTTCATGTGATAGCAGAAATGTATATATCATCCCTGCAATTGATAAGGAAAAAAGTGGTTTTGCATTTTTATTAATACATATATTTGTCCAGTCTATAATTTTGTGTTACTAATACTATGGTGAATGGCTTCTTAAAAAATGACTAATTGAACCACTTTAATGAACACTTGTAAAAGGTGAAGTGCCACATCTGACATCAAAACCAGCAACAATAAAGCTTTAATTTCTTGTTCTCATATAACTAGCATGCATATAAATTTAGAAACTTCAGCTTTTTATTAGTAGCTGTGTGAAAGTTAACTGAGGATTAGAATCCTCAGTGTGTATGATGTATGTCCAATCAAATATATTAACATTTACTAATAGTCACTGATAGATAGGACAGCTCAGTTGAAATCTATCAGTAATTAGAGTTAACACTGGAGGTGTTAACAGGACCCAATTAATGACTGTGCTAATTATTCTTCTCTGTGACAGACACTGGCACTTGTTTGGTTTCTAGTTGGGACAAAGATAGATCAGAGAATATTAAAGTAAAGAGGTCATCCAGTCCAGTCCCCTCATTACACACAGGCATAGATTTACAAGGTCCAAGAAAACTATGGAATTGCTGGACAACTGCTGATGAGAAATTCTGAGAATATAGTAATATTAAACTAGTATGGTGTGAATATTTAAAAACTGAACACAGAATAATGGTGAGAACATAACAAGTAAGAAAAAAAAATGGCCAGCATTGAGATTGAAGTGATTAATAGGAAAGCTCCCTTGGGATCAATCAATACTAGACCACTATTCTCCAATTTATTTATTAACAGCCTAGAAGATGGATGAGGTGAGAGGTAGTTGAATTTGTTGATGACAAAATTGAAAGAAGATAGTGAACTCTTGTAGAAAAAAAATTAAGGAAACCACTTCTAAAGAACAAGCACAAAAAAAAAAAAAAAGATGGGAGTCATTGAAATCTCTCAGGAAAAAGAAGAAGAAGAAGAAAGAAGAAGAAGAAGAAGAAGAAGAAGAAGAAGAAGAAGAAGAAGAAGAAGAAGAAGAAGAAGAAGGAGAAGAAAAGAAGAAAAGGATGAGAGAAACTGTATTATTCAGGAAAAACCTTTTCTGAATATTGAAGAGCAGACTAAATTTGATTAAGGACTCAGACAATTGCTGTGAATAATTTTAATAGATAAGCACAAACAGAACTAGTAGGCATTTCATGCAAGATGAAAGTAAATCAACTCCAGTCTTAGAGAACTGGTCTACCACCTTGGACTTCCCAGAAACTCTTATTCTATTCCCCCTGTTTGGCTAATGTGTGCCTTAATATGACACCCAGAACCAAGCAAAGCTAGAAATCTCCAAAGGGGTATGCCGCCACTTATGTCCTTCACATGTAAGACATGTTGAAGAAATTTAGGATCAGAGAATGGACTCCCTTCGCTCTGAATGATGAGATAGGCAAGAAAACGTAAGTGTTTGGCACACTGAATGTACAGCTGCCTTGAATTTTGAAACATTTCTTGGAAAATTGTGAGTGAATGTGGAGCCTCCTAAAATTATTCATATTTTCAGGAGTAGAATTTGCTAGCAGGGATGGAGTTATTCCTTCCCTTTTTAGCCCTAGTGACCACTGGATTCAAAGCCATCTTTCCCTCTTGGTCCCTCTGTTGTCACTGGTAACCATGATCCCCAGGGATGGCTGCTATTACAGGACTGTGGGCTTTGACAGCTCTCATATTTTAGGAGAATGTGAACGCATGGGAAGAGAGAAATAGCATTAAGGGTCATTCAGGAGTGATTGAGAATTTCTTCATGTGACTCCTCCTGATTTGCAGGGAACTTTTGTGGCTTATGAGAAAATGATTTGATTTTGTTCCACCTCTATTGCTTCTTCAAATTTAGAGAACTAGTGCTCCTTACTGATATGTTGATGCCCTGGAGAGCCTGTTGAGGCAGGGTTTCCCCTTTTTTTTCTGGAGAATACCTATCATTTCTCTGAATGGGAGCCCAAAAGATTAGTGTCCATTAAAAAGGAATCACAGGATAATAGAATTTTAATACCCTTAGCTAGTCATCTTCTGGCTATTACAAATATATATATATATATATATAGAGAGAGAGAGAGAGAGAGAAAGAGAGAGAGAGAGAGAGAGAGAGAGAGAGAGAGATGTATATATACAAATACATACACACAAATGTATACATGTGCCCATGTACACAAATATATACATATATGCAAATATATGAATGTCTATATATGTATACACACATATTTCTCTAGGAGGTGAGTAAGAAGGGAGTTTCTAAAAATGCAGAGAGCTCACATAAACTTGAATCCTTCTAATAAGATTTATAAAATTTAATTCTACTAAAGGCCATTGTAAAAAGTAACTAGAGTCAGAGTCTAAATTTTTGCAACAATAATTGACCTTTGAGGAAAATAATGAACTCTGAATGACAATCTGTTTTCTCATAACCAAGATGCAGCACTTTAAACACTGCTGTGCATGATGCTCAGTTCTGGCACCCAGGTTTCAGCCCTTTCACTAAACTCTGTGATATTCATCATGGATGTCCACAAGGTGTTAGGAAAACAAAATGGACCATAATCATAAAAATTGATTCTTCAACTTCATTATATCAAGGTATCCATAAGCAGTAATATGCATATGCATGTCTGTTATTTGAAGGAGAAAAAAAAGAAGTGTTTTCACATCTCCTGATATGTTTCTAATTGAATGCCTCCAGATAAAGTTAGATACTGATCATTGTTGAAAATTACATAGAATGGGTTCATCACCTAAGAGCTTCTTTGACTTACTTAGTTATTAAACATAGCTGACTTCGAAATTTCCACCTGTTAGATATGAAATATAATTACTTTACAATGTTATTATGAGAATACAATGAGGAAAAAGACACACATAAACACTTTATAAGTTACTAGGTGCATGGAATTTGTGCAGGGGGGGGAGGGGCCTCCCTCAGCTCAGCCTGCACCTTCTCCAATCTGGGACATCCCTCTCACAATCCAGGACTGCTGACTCCCAACTGCTTGCCTGCCTCTGCCTGATTGCCTTTAACCGCTTCTGCCTGCCAGCCTGATCACCCCTTAACCACTCCCTTGCCAGCCTGATTGATGCCTAATTGCTCCCCTGCCAGCCTGATTGGCCCTAACTGCCCTCCCTGCATGCCTGGTCACCCCTAACTGTCCTCCCCTGCCTGCCTGCTCCCCCACAACTGCTCTCTCCTGCAGGCCTGGGTCCCCCCCAACTGCCCTTCCCTGCAGGCCCCATTGCTCCCAACTTCCCTCCTCTGCTGGCCTGGTCACCCCGCAACTGCCCTCCCTTTCAGGCCTGGTCCCTCCCAATTGCTCTCCACTACTGCCCATCTTGTGGCGGCCATCTTGTGTCCACATGGGGGCAGCCATCTTTGACCACATGGGGGCAGCCATCTTGTGTGATTGAGTGACCATCAATTTGCATATTACTCTTTTATTAGATAGGATAATATCCTATATACATATAAATACTATTTCTACAAAATTGTATGTGCAACAGTGGAAATTCAATATAACTACATCCTACTGAAAATTTGTTTTCTGAAGAACTAAAGGGATTTTGCTAGACAAGGAAACCCTGAGTGGAAGAGCTCTACCTTATAAGAATCTCAAGAGTAACACTATAATTGTGAGGCTCCAACATGAAAGGGAGAGCTATGATCATATGCAAGGCACATGTATATTTTAAATGGGATATTGTAAAGGGAGAAATCTTCCCCAGTAGAATCATTCATATGTAAGGAACTAATGAGATCATCCGCCAAAGATAATGAATCCATTAGTTGAAAAAGAAATCAAATTGTAAATCTATGCCCTATATTTACACTCTTATGTATAAATATTGAATGAAATATGAACAAAAAATGCCTCATCTTATCACCCATGTGTCCAACTGAGCCATTTTCAAAGTAAATCAAAAATCTGATTGAAATTATTTCTCGTTTTCATGATCTCACTGGGAAGAGAAAGGGTTTTCTTCAATAGTCTGTTGTAACTCTGTCATTATGCTGTAGTGAGGTAATTTGCTAAAACAGCTGCCTCTAATGAGTAAACCTTTCCATCTGGCACATCCAATATAGACACAAACAACCTCATTAGTTAAGAAAAAAAGTAAAGAAGAACTCTATTTCATGAAGAATTCCATTTTAAGAAGTGTCTCTTAAAACTTACAAAAGCTGAAATGCATTCTGAGGGGTTGACCATCCCGTTTCTCTTGGTGGAGTCATTCTGTCTGTTCCCAGGCTAAATACGTACAAACTTGGCCCAAACTTTTGCCATGTTGATAATGTGTTGTCTCTGGATGGATTACAAAATAATTCAGGACATGTTTATAATAGAAACATCCAACAAAAAAAATAATTAAACAAAAAGAATGTTGTTATAATATATTAACTCTGGAAACTGGAAAGAATAGATAAACATATTTTCTTTATATTTTTCTCTCCCTTTTATTCTGAGAAATTATTCATCTCTTAGTGTTAATTGTCATGGTCCATTCAGAAATCCATGACACCTCACAGAGTCCTTTTACTAACAGGCACTCAAAGAGAGCTTTGTTGGCTGAATAATTAGTGTAAAACTGCAAAATGCTACAATCTTCTTAACTGCTAATTTTTTTTGGTTTAGTTCTTATAAAATATTAACTAGTTCCCTTTACCATGTATGTGTTACTATTTTTCAGCAAATATCTAAGCTTAGATTTGAGTGTCTAATTTGACTATTTTACTTCATTTTTAACTACAAACATTTTGGCTGGTGAATCAGTAAAGCATAGGATACTCAATTTTCCCATTTTGTGAAGTTGACTTATTTAGTCTTAGAACTCCAATCATAGCTATTTCTCAATCTCCCAATACTGTATAATTACTAGGTAAAAATTAAATCTAGACATAAGAAATTGTGTAAAGTAAGTCAAATTTTATTTTAGGGTAGATTTCATAGCTCTGATCTTCTGAAGACATTTTCTAACCAAAGGCTAAATAAATGCTCATCAAAATGGAAGCCAGAGTTCTGGATATGATAGGGATGTTTCAGTCCAAATACTGGCATTTTGGTTGATAGATCATCATGAGATAAACGAGAGAAGCATAGTCTTGGCAAGCCTGAGCCTCCTGCCAGAAGGTTATCAGCCCTTTTGGGGAGATAATAACAGAAGCTTTAATTTTCTCCCTGACTCTGAGTATAATGTAAAATTAATGTGCACCATGTCAAGGTTATGGCAAGGCATTGTTGTCTAGAATAGAAAATGGTTTGCTCCCCACCCTCCAGACACTTCCACATGCTGTGATAATGCATGATTGAAAAGCAAATTTCTTTGTCATTGTCAATAATGGTGAGCTGGTAAAGGATATTTTTTAGCACTAATTATGCAGGAGGAAGTTAACAGTCCTCAAACTCCATTTGAAAGCAAAGTTGTTTATCCATAAAACAAAAATAGCTCCCCCTTATCTAACATTAATGTAGTAAAAGGAAATTCAAACAAAAACATTTGTTCAGCAATTGTCCTGTGCATATTATTGTTTCTAATTATCTGGAGGTATAAGGAACAGTAAACAAATACACCTGCCTTCCCAGCATGTGAATTTTAAATCAGTGATTCTTGGACTCTTATCTGATCCTCCAGTCCTCTGACCAGCCCAGAAATCTGTTTTTGGTGTGCGTGTGTATGTTTTTTATCAAGAACCTTGCAGATGAATTTTAAAATAAACAGTTAATATTTATAGTTCTACCTGAAAAAAGATGAAGAAAGCTTAATACCAACAATATGTCATATATGCCATTATCATCCAAATTTTTGATAGGTTTGACTTTATATACAAACCCATAGGTGGAGAGAAATCCTGGTATTTGTATGTCAATGTGACATGTTCTTTGGAGACATAATGTAGGGTTAACATTTTCCTAATGTAGGGGATCTAAAAAGGCATTTTCCCCCTACATAAGTACAGAAAGAAAGAACCAATGAAAAATAAATGTTTGTTGAATAAATTAAAAAAACACACACAGAATTTAAAAGTGGGCTGTAAATATAAAATTATAGCAAAACAGTGGATATAAAAGCCTAGGTCCAAAGTAAAAATTTTTAGCAGAGATGAAGACAAACGGACAATAGGCCTTGTTATCTGATTTTAAATTTTGCAAGATGAATATGGATCCCTTTTCTTTAACGTATTAAATGCAAATCCAAATAGTCATCCAAAGGTAAATTGGATGACTTCCAAAATAGTCATCCAAAGGCAAATTCTCTCTACTTCTCTCTTCAGTAATGAATAATGAGTAATATTACATGTGGATTAGGCATAATACTAGAGTTCTGTACAGAAGACAGAACTCTAGGAATATGACATGTAAGAGTCTACTTGATATTTATCTAGATATTTGAGAAAATTAGAATAAAAGGAGGCATAAAATTAAGCTTAAAAATTAGCTCAATCTACTAATAAGGAAAAGTCAGGGTAATTTAAAAAGTGGTCTCAGCTTGCCACATTTATATGTACCAGTTGCTCAAGCTACAGATATTTTGAAGAACCCCTCCCATGGTCATTCTACTTTATCTCCATATGGTAGCAAGAATATATTAATCTCCTCTGGCTGCCATGAAAAAATAGCCCAAACTAGATGACTTAAACAACAAATGCTTATTTTTACAAAATACCAGATGCTAGTAAAGTAAGTAAGTAAGTTTCTGGTGACAAGTATCTTCTTGGCTTGTAGATAACTACCTTCTCACTATATCCTCATATGACCTTTTCTTTGTAGGGAGGAGGAAGAGGAAGAGGGGGAGGAGAGAGAGAGAGAGAGAGAGAGAGAGAGAGAGAGAGAGAGAGAGAGAGAGAGAGAGAGAGATTTCTGATATCTCTCCCTTTGCCTGTAAAGACTCCAGTTCAATTATAATAGGGCCCCAATCTTATAACTTCACTTGATCTTGACCTTAATTGCCTCCATAAAGGCCCTATCTATAAATGCAGTCTTATTTTGGTTGGTGCTTTAATATTATAAATTTTGTGGGGACACAATTCAATCCATCACAGGGTCAGGAAACCACTGAGGCAGGACCACAGGTAGTCCATGGGTCACCTGTACATGCACTAGAACAAGGCACTCCTTCATCCCAGCTGATGTGGTCCTGATGTTGTGCATTAGGTGGGCAGCCACCAAATTTGTAGAATGAGACACAGTTTCAATTAGAGTTCCTGATTACCCTCTTAGTTTTCTATAGGGTACAATTTGTACAACCAAAAACTGGTATGAAGAATCTACAAGAGCCTGTGGCACCTTGGGACATCAATAATAGCAAGCAAGCCTTCAGCAAAGATAATCAGAAGCTAACTTCCAAATACTGCTACAATGCAAACCAATCTTAAAAAATCTAACTTCCATGTTGGACAGCCAGTGGGTAATTTGTCGTGCTAAACATAGAATTCAGATGATACCAGACTCAGGTTTGGATTAGAACAGGCCCCAAGCATCCTGGTGTATATATGAAGGGAATGCAGGAGCCTCCTTAAGGTAATGGAGAGTGTGCCTAGGGTCCGAGCCAAGTAGTCACATATCCTTAGATCACGGTAGCACAAAGTGTGCCTCCTAGTGGAGGTTAATCTAGTCTCCAAGAAATATCTTGAAAAATACTGGGGTTCAGGCTTGACTTTCAGGATTGCCCTGGTTGGAGGCTCCTTGAGGAGGGGGCAGTAATGAACAATGCATAAGACCCCAGATGCTGAGATCAATATATCTGAATTTGAATCTTGGATCTACACCTTTCTGGCTGTGTGATTTTGAACAGTTTACTTTATTCCCTATGCTTCATTTGTAAAATGGTCATACGTATACTGCCCAGTTCAAAGATTGGCTATGAGGAGTAAATAAATTAGTACATGCATATTATCCTTCATCCAAAGTACATGTATATAATCTGTCATCCAAAATTGTCCAACCAGACAGCTAAAAACCTAAAGAACTGTCGAACTTATTTGACAGCAAAACTTGACCCAAACTGAAATTAGGCTAACATATAATCCTTATTTGTCCCACTGCATGTTGATATTTATATCTTTGCCTCAGTTATATGAATGTGTTTGCCTCAGATTCAGCTTGGTGTATAAAGTTATATGTGGTATGCCTGCCTTTCTAAAACAGGAAAACACAAAATTAGCTCCAACAGTCGCAGATAAGAGATTGTGAACTTAGAACACAACTAGCAATTAGCAAGTCTATTTTAAGTGTTTGTGTGTTTAAAGTCTATCCCATGACTAGGAATCCCACATATAGAAAAGAAGAGCAGTGATCCTAGCCATTCCATAGACTTGAACTTCAAACTATAGAATCAGAGGATAATAAATCCAAAAGCAGGCTGAGAGGTGATTTATTCCAGTCACACATTTTGCAAATGTCAAAAACAGATATTGAGCTCTAGGCCATAAAGGAGTAATAAGAACCAGATTTACTCTCTCATCTGAAATAACCAAAAATATATAAAACAACAGTTTTCACTATGACATTAGTCAATCAAAACCAGTGATCCCACAGAGATGGGAACAAATAAGATGAGCCCTATGACTGCCACAGGGAGGAGAATCCTAAGCAGAGCCCAGCAGGATTCTTGAGTTATGGGTATGGAGCTGAGAAGCTGTGAATTCAAGGCAGTTAGGGTTTGCAAGTCAGAGTACCAGAGAGAAGAGAGAAGAATAGAGACAGAACTTTGGAAATCAACAACAGACCCCTGAAGTATTACATGGAAGTGAAGAGGATGTGAAGAAACTTTCCAAGGCTGGGGAAAGGAACCCAAAAGAATAAGAGGAAACAGTACCCAGCACTTAAACAGGACTGGGAATGGTGCCTGTTTCCATGAGCCAGAATGAAAAAAATAATCAAGATTTATGGGGCATTGGGTAAAGTGACACAAAGGGGACTTTCTTTAATAGTAGGGAATAATCGGTCCTAGACTGAACACTGCTCTGGCTCTGCCTAAAATATCTTAAAAGCAAGATCCAAATGGCTGATGTTGTTTCCAAGTAACTTAAATGAGTCCCAGAACAAAATTCAAGAATATCTATAGAAATAAAAAAGTATCATGTATGCAAAAAAAGATTCATAATAATTAAAAGGAAGCAATCAATCAAAACTGACTCAGAAATTTTCCAATTCCTTTTACTAAGCACAACTAAAAAGTCTGCACATTACATATAGCACAAACATAAGAAGACTCTAGAAGGCAGAAAAAAAAATGCAGACCAGCTAGAGAACTCAAGATCCAAGGAACAATATGGTGATGAGTTCCTTGGGTTTTCTTTTTGCCTCATAAATCCCAGACTTGGTGCTGAACAATAGTGCAAGCCAAAAATAGCAACATCTACAGATAATAATAATAAAAAAAACTTCAGCAGAAGTCTCTTCTTTCTAACCAAAGGATCATAAAAGGAGCAGCATAACAAGAGAGAAAACTTTAGACAATAGCCTCTCTACTCCAAGCAGACATTGCAGATAAAAACTGAAGTTCTACCCTATCCATGACAGTAAAGGGCCAGTGAGAACCTAGGTTTGTACCCTTGTGAGCCCTAATGGGGCACCATAGCACCACTTCTGCCTATGGGAGATCACAGAAGGCCAACAAGGAAGCAGGTCTTTTATCACCACGAACTACTGTGTTTCCCCCAAAATAAGACATCCTCCGAAAAGAAGACCTACTTCATGGAAACATAATACAACCCCTGAAAATAAGACCTAGTGCATCTTTGGGAGCAAAAATTAATATAAGACTCTGTCTTATTTTGGGGGAAACAGGGTAGTAACAAGTCTCCCATCTCCCATGGTGTCACTGGAGACCAGATGGGAGGTTAAAATTCCAACTCCCACCTTAATGAAGCAATATTGACATTTCTTGTACCTGAGAGGTGTCCAAGAAAGATACCCAAATCAAAATTTAAATAGTATCCAGATTCCAATCATGTGATATTAAAATATGCAGATTTCAATGAAAATCATTTATTATACCAAGAACCAGGGAAGTATTAAACTGATTTTAAAAGATAGTTAATAAATGTCAATACTGAGATTACAGGGATCTTAAAATTATCTGCCAAAGATTTCAAAGCAGCTCTAACAAAAATGCTTTTTCTAAGAAGAATTAAGAACACACTTGAAACAAATGAAGAAAAAGGTTCACTAAAAAAAGTTTCAACAAAAAAAATCATAAGTTATAAAGAATAATTAAATAGGAACTCTAGAAGTGAAAATATAATAATTGAAATAAAATTTTAATGGCTAAACAGCAGAATGGAGGGGGCCATTTGAAGTAATCAGTGAACTGGAAGATAGAACAATTGAAATTACCCAGTCTGAACAACAGAGAGAAAACAGACTGAATAAGAAAAATAAAGAGAGCATCACTAACTTATAGGTCTATAACAATAAATCTGATTTTCATGTCATTGAGTCTCAGAAGGACAAGCGAAAGTAAGCAAGACTTGAAAAATGCTCAAAATAAATAATGGCTGAAAATAGAAAAGCACATGAACAGACATTCAAGGAGAGTGAACTCCAGAAAGGATAAAATCAATCCAGGCAAAGATCCATCATAATTAAACTTCAAAAAACTAAAGCCAAATATTCTGGAGAGCAGCCATAGAAAAATGATATCTCATCTTATAGGGGGGAAAACTATGCAAATGACAGCAAACTTCTCACCAGAAACTATGGATGCCAGAAGGAAGTTGCACAATACTTTTCAAATGCTAAAAGAAAATACTTATCAATGTAGAATCCTATACCCTGGACAAATAAACTAAAGAACTAAGATAAAAATCAAGGCATTCTCAGATGAAAAAACTAAGATAATTTGTCACAAAGCAGACATACTCTAAAAGAGTGACTAAGAAAAATTCACTACATAAAAGAAGGAAGCTTGGAACACCAGGAAAAAGAAAAAAACATGATATGCAAAACTATAGGTAAATACAAGAGATTTTGCTTCTCTTAATTATTTTTCTAAATTATTCTTCATGATGGAAGCAAAACTTATAGTTCTGTCTGATGTGGTACTAAATGTATATAGAAGAAATATTTAAGATAATTGTATTATAAATGGAAAAAAATAATGGGGCATAACGGGAGGTCAGATTTCTATACTTTATTGTAAATCAGTGTTTCTCAAAGTGTGGTACGCGTACCCCCAGGGGTACGGGAAGAGTTTGGTGGGGATATGCACTGCACCGTGTTCAGCTGCGCCTAATTCTACGTTCTCATGAGTCAAGTCAATTTCATCCTTCTCATTGATCCAAATAAATGTTATTTATAATATAACTTTTATTTATATTTTATTATGAACAATTTTATTTTTAATTTATTATTATTTTGTGTGTGTACCAAAAATATAAAAAATAAATATATTTTGATTGTTATTAAAATACATCCATTTTTTTTGACGAGGGGTACTCAGTGTTATGAAAATTATAGAAGGGGTGCACATGTGTCAAAAGTTTGGGAAACACTGCTCTAAATGATAAAATGACAACACTAGTAAACTGCAACAAGACAGATATCCTACCTAATAAAGAGGGAATATGCTAACTGTCACACCTTCACAAAGATGGTGACACCCACAGCCAATAAGGGGGCAATATGCTAATTGACTGCCACACCCTCAAAGATGTCAGCACCCAAAGCCACAAGATGACGGTGCCCAGTCCCCTCAGTCCCCCAGCAACTCAGAGCTGGCTCAAGGCACAGGCAAGCTTCGGATGGTGGCTGCCTAGCCATCCAGGGCCAGCCCAAGGTGCAGGCAAGCCTCAGATGTTGGCTGCCCAGCCGCCCAGGGCCACCCAAGGCTCAAGTAACCTGGGCCAGCTGAGGCTTGTGCTGCCAGCAGTGGCAGCAGCAGAGCTGTCATGAGGGCGTTGCTTTCCCCTGATTGCTGGGTCACCTCCTGCCCCTGGGGGCTCTCAGACTGTGAGAGGGGGCAGGCCAGGCTGAGTGACACCCCTCCAGTGCATGAATCTTCATGCACTGGGCCTCTAGTAAAGATATATTTATAGATCTATATAAAAATCACCAAAAAAAGCCCGATAAAAAGGTGAGTTTCAAACAAAGAAATCAAGAAAAATATCATAAGAAACTATCAAGTAACCCATGGAAAGGCAAGGTAAAAAAAAAAAAAAAAAAGCAGAAAAATGGAACAGAAAGCCAACAAGAACAAAAATATATAAAATGGCAGACTTAAGCTCAGACATATGGAAAATTACATTAAATGATCTAACTATATCAATTAAAAGACAGATGTTGGCAGAGTAGATTTCTTTAAAATCACCTAACTATATGCTATCTATAGGATACAGTACAAATACAATGGTATAGTTAGGTTGGAAATGAAAGGATATAAGACTATATCTTACAAATATTAATAAAATAAAGCAAGAATGGCTATATTAATATCAAATAATATAGAGCAAAAAAAATCACTAGCCTCAAAGAGGAATATTTATAGTGAAAAAAGGGTCAGTCTAATAAGAAGACATAGCACTCTTTAATGTGTATGCACCAAACAACAGAGCTCCAAAATACATAAAGCAGGCAGATAAAACTAAAATGAGAAATAGTCTAATCAACAATGAATACTTAAACATGACTGTCTCAACAATTAATAGAGCAACTGCACAGAAAATCACTAAGGAACTAGAAAAATGCAACATCAACCAACAGAATCTAATAAACTTTTATAGAACACTACACCCAACAAAAATAGATTACACATGTTTTTCAAGTGTCCATGGAACATATACCCTGGTCCAAAAATGTAAAGGAATTTAAATCATGCAGCATGAATTCTCCAACTACAATAGAATAAAACTAGAAACCAATAACAAAAATGTAATAGAAAAATCTTCAAACACTTGATAACTAAACAACACAGTACAAAAAAATCTATGGGTCAAAAAAGAAGACTCAAGGAAAAATTTAAAAATCTGGAAATGAGTAAATTATACTTCTTCTTATTTAAATTTCTAGCTGATGGTTGTTCAAAAGTAAAAAGAATATAGTGTAGGGTTTATAACATATATAAATAAACTGTATGACAAGAATTGCTTGGTAAAAGAAATCAGGCAAAAGGGAGCATATACTATATGATTCCATTCTTATAAATTTTCCAGAAATATAAACTACTGTGTACAGACAGAAAGCAGGTTAGTGCTTGCCTGAGGATGAGCAGAGAAGTGGAGAACAAGGAAGAGGGGGGGAAATTACAAAAGGGCAAATGTAAATGATGACTACCTTCATTACTTTAATAGTGGTGGGAGTGTCACAGGTGTACACAGATATAAAAACATAAAGTTATATATTCTAAATATGTGTAGATTATTGTATGTCGATTAGACTGCAATACAAAATTTAAGAATATAAAAGCGAAACACAGAAATCACCTAAGGTCACATCACTTTATAATTGTATTCGCTTACTCACTTGCTACTTTTATATTTAAGCAATTACATATTTTGTGTACTTAAGAATATCTCAGTATTTACTTGCAGAGATTTTTATACTTCTCTATAATTAGATTGTAGTCTGGGTGGCTCCTCTAAGTATGTCCAAAGGCTGTAGACGTGATAATGGGCACAGCCAAGATCGAGCATAAACAAACTAAGTGCCGCCAGGGATCAACATCAGCTGCACATTCTTTAGCTGTTATTTTTAGGTGAATGAAATTAATGTGAATACCAAAGTGTCTCTGTCTTTCAATGTGGATGTGAAACTTTTATCCAGTGCCAAATACTGAAGTGGGAATTGGCCTCCCAAAGTTGTTTTTACTTGTAAGATTTCAAGTAGATATTTTTCCATGGTTGTTAAATATCAGCTTCTGGGCATTCTTCCATAATTTTAAGACAGCTGTGAAAAGTGATTCTTAAAGTGTGGTCTTAGTTATTTTCATATAGCTTCGTATGGTTCATAAAGTCATTGAAAGGACAAATCACAGGACACTGCGGGCACTTACACATCCTCCTAACTGCCAGTTTGGATCTATGTTACAAGTCACAAAAGACAAACAACATTGCTCTTCTCCTATAGCATTAATGAATAAAAATCTCAAGCTGGATATAACGAGGCTGATTAATTATGAGTAGCCACTCTTGCACTTTTTTTTCTCAAAGTGTTCTGCAAACCAACTGTACCAGAACCATCTGGGGAAGTTGCAAAATAATTAAAAAGCAGATTCCTACTTGCTACCCTAATCTACCGTACTGTATACATTAGGATGAGGCTAGAAGTCTACATGTTTGACAAACATCCTAATGATTCTTATGAATACCAAGATTTGAAAGCTATGGTTTTTTCCATCTTTTTCTAGCCCCACCTTCATGACATTAAGAAACTACTTTGGCATTGTTTGATTCCAGACACTTTGTGAGCAGCATTTTATACTTCTGTTTAACTTTGTCTGCGGTGAACTGAGCAATAAGCAGAATTGTAAGGTTACATTCAAAGATGACCAAGAAAACAAAGGGACTTTTGAGAAGTGGTATGAAGGATGAATGAAAAGCATCAAGGTGTGTTTTTTCAGTTTTAATGAACCAAAGTATGATTTTTACATGGCAAAAACAAAATGTATATCTAGTGATAAAAATAATTTTTAGTAAAGCGTTATGGTGGGGAAAAGTGCAATGATCATAATCCTGAACCCTTCCTATTTTGTCTTTGAAATAATTGTTTTTATGATATAATGTTTGTTTATATGAGTAGAACAGACTGAACAAAAAATTCCCCAAGGATTATTGAGCCTTTATGAACCTCAAATTGTGAGGATTAAAGGATCAGAGAGGTGGCAGTGACCAAGATCAAAGAATCTAGCTGCATCTGTTCAATACTCCAAAAACTGTTTAATTTTTATACCAAGTTTTTCAGTCATCAAAAATTAAATTAGATTAGTATCATAATAACCTAATGGGTATTTATAATTGTACGTTATATATAGTTAAATAGAAATGTATGACTCTTTGGACTAAGTAAGAGATAGTGTAGACAAAGGCCATGTTTACAAAAATAGCCAAATTAAAATATTCTGTAAATGGAGCACATCTTCAGCACAAAGAGGAAATGGATAACGTCAAACTATGTCCCTCCTTCAATGCCAAAGTGGTTTCTACCTCCACCACTCTTTTATTCTGACTCACTAGTATAACACTGCCAGTTAGAGGAGAACTGCTGGGAGTTTGAAGGAAATAATCTTGGATTTAGAAGCTTGGACTATATCCACTTCAGGTGTCAAGATGTGAAGACCTCAAGCTGTGAAACTCCAATTCTAGCCCTATGATGCTAACAACTAAACTAAAAACTGCCCTTGCATTATTGAGTCATGTCTACAAGGAATGGCAAGTCAGATAGATACTCCTATCTTGGTAGGAGAATAAAACTTAAGACTCTGAACGAATGATAGCAGGCAGTTTCTGTGTTACACTGAGTGCTTCACCTCCGTTTTTTCATATCAGAAGAGGAGGCTTAGAGACATCAGTAAGCCCAATAAAACAAGATCTACCGTATTTCCTGTGATTTAAAGAAGTCATAGAAAGGAGTCAAATAGTAGATGTTGTAAGTAAAGTCACACAGGAAGAAACTGCTGATATGTGGGCCCGCCCCTATTTAGTCCAGACCGTTGTTAATCTGTACACCATGCGCCCCCTCCTCGTCTCTAGATGATTTTTGGAGTTCATATGAAAAGATATCACATTCCTGGGAAGTCCTCATCACCACCTCTTCCCTTGTCAAAATCTTTGTCAAATATTGCTCCTTCCCTGAAGGCACCCTGTCTTCAATCAGAATAATTACTTTCTGCCTCTTCTTTGTTCCTAATAGAGTTTGCACCTCTTTTTTTTCACATAGGTATTTCCTCATGATGAGATTTTACCTGTCTGTTCCCTTGATTAAACTCCTAAAGATAACGTCCATGTATAACTATCTTTGTATCTTCATAGCACAAAGTACATCATCTTGCACAAAATTGGCATTTTACAATGTTTAGTCCATGGAATTTAAAGGAGCTATAAAAATGCATAAAGTTTTCAGAGTATAGTTAGCCAGACAAATAATGTGTAGTCTGATTTTTAAAAATATATTTTTATTGATTTCAGAAAGGGAGAAAGAGAGGGAGAGTGATAGGAACATCAATGATGAGAGAAAATCATTGATCGGCTGCCTCCTGCACACCCCCTACTGGAGATCAAGCCTGCAACACAGGCATGTGCCCTTGATCAGAATTAAACCTGGGACACTTCAGTCCACAGACTGACTCTATATCCACTGAGCCAAACCAACTAGAGCTGTAGTCTGATTTTTTTAAGTCATAAAAATATCCCCCAAAGTGGGTGTTAGAGCTACCCCAGTTTCAGCATGGATCTACCTAGATTAAAAGCTCAACAAATGATGACTACATAGTACTATCAATATATTTAAAGGTATTTGAAATGCATGATTCAAGAGCATCATCATCGTCTTCATCTTAAGAGTTCAGAATTTACTATTTTATATTTGTACACAGTGGCTATAACATCTGTTTACAATCACTGTCTTTTCTTGTGTGTGCTTCTATTTTTGCTCATAGCTGGGAATTCTTTGATGGAATAATTTGAGTTTAGATAAACAGACTTAATTGATGTTTAATCTTCAAATGATCAGAGATCTGTTCAAAGTCCCACTGTTCTACCACACTTACAGGTAGGAATGCATAATTAAACATCTCTCCCTAAACACATACAATTGGTAAATAAAATAGAAATAGATAAAAATATTTTGGAAACTTGATAAAAATCTATGTATATAGGGAAACTCTTAATAATACCATTATTAGGATCAACTTTACAACAGCAATATCTTTTGATTCCTTTCCTCAAATTTAGCTAACTACATAGACTTAGAATCAAATTATATCCATATAAACAAAGTGCAGTGGCTTTTATTCTACAGCAATCTGTGTCTTAAATGTATTCACAAGTGTAGAAAGCATACCTGCCCTGTATATACTCTACCTCTGGAGAAGTTATATTTATTGTTTTTATCAAATGTAAAAATCAACTAACAGAGGTCTATAATGAGCAGTTGGTAATTTAAGAATGATTAAGAGCATCTTCCGCTATAATTTCAAAATCTGAAAACTGCTAGGCTCTAGGGAGCAGTTTTATTGGCCATTAAAATATCCGTAAGCTGTAGAATAACATATAAAGGCTTTACTGATGAGTGGAATTATTAATGGTCAGCTTAATTTTAAACAAATTTAAATATATTAATTTTACTAATAAATATTTAACTATGTATGCTGATGATAGTAATGTAATTCTGCAGACTGGAGTTATCTTAAGATTATCAAAGCCGCGGGAGAATGGAGAATAACTCGGGGTAGGGAGTGTTGCATTTTATTTTTCATAACAAAAAAGGCCTGTTTTCTTGTTAGCCAAACCACAAAGTAAATTCAACAATTTAGTTCAGTTCAACAAATATGTGTTAGATACCTTCTATAAGAGGAGTCAGCATAACACAGTAATTAGCAGTGTGGCCTTAGGCGTAAAGAAGCTGAGCAAATCCTTGCTTTATTATGTTATACCTGGGAGACCGCTAAAGCTACTTCATAGCTTCGCCCCTCAGTTTTCTCATCTGTAAAATAGAGGGAGGGGGGTTGATAATAACAGTACCCATCTCACAGAACAAAGTAAGTTTAAACAAAATAATGTACATGAAGTCTTTAAAAATCCTAAATTAGCAAGTGCTTAATACATTTTATTAGTCAAGGTACTCCAGAGAAACAAGAACAATAGTATAGATAGACATAGAGAGAGACAGTCTTCTATAGAAATGGAAATCTAGGCATATCAATAGATATTATGGATCTGTGGAGATTTTATTATAGGAATCCGCTCATATGATATGGGGGCTGGAAAATACCCCCATACTCAAGTTGGAGACTCAGGAAAGCCAGTAGTGTAACTCAATTCAAGTGCAAAGACCTGAGAACTAGGGGAACCGTGATATAACTTCCAGTCCAAGGAGAAGATAAGATGAGATGTCTAGCTCAAGCAGACAGGAAAAAAAGAGCAAATTCCTCCTTCCTCTGCTTTTTGTTCTGTTCAGGACCTCAACAGATTGGATGATGCCCACCCACACTGGGAGGACAGTCTTCTCCCCGGGTCCACTAATTCCAATGCTAATCTCATGTAAAAACACCTTCACAGACACACCCAGAAATAATATTTAATCTGGGTACCTGGTGGCTAGTTGAGTTGACACATGAAATTAACCACCACATAAATGGCAGTTGTTGTGGTGGGTAAGGCACTGTGTTTGATGCTGGGGTGAGCCATAAATACAAGACAATTCCCTTTCATAAAACAAGGCAGTTCTGCAAAACTCAGACAAGTAGTCATCACTGTGATCTTCTCCATAGTCCCAAGTCCATGTTCTGGATAGAGTACTAAGAGGAGACAGAGAGGTAATTCACTTTCTACTTCCAACATATCTCATTTGTAGAGTTAGTAAGAAATAGGGAGAGTTTGGTCTTGAGCAAAGAGCTCATTTGAATGAAAGCCCAAGGAGAAATAACTCCCTTCCGTTGGTGCCCACAAGCCCTCCAGAGGAAGATGTTCCCTGGGAATTGCCTTTTCTGGTCTGTGTTGCAATTGGTTTCCAAGCATCATTGATCCCTTTCACCAGAAAGTGGATGGGAAACATTAATTCATTTTTAGTCCTGTTAGACTTGAGTTTAAAATTTACAAGTTCAAATTTAAAAGATCAATACACATTTCCAGGTCAACATATCTTCTCATTTGAAAAAGGCTCTTTGTCATCATCGAGTGGCTTAGTGAAGTGGCCTCTATCATGCTTTGAAGGCTACTTTGGATGTGAATATGGCCCTGAGGGCTAGAGCAGGTAGGGGGTTCATTTGGGGATTTTTGCCACTTCTCCTTTTCCCATTTATCACTCGATAACCTTTCTTCTCTTGGTGAGAGAAATTCAAATGTAGTTGGTTTAAGCAAACAAAAGGGATTTATTGGCCCACATTAAAGCAAAGTCCAGAAATATATATATATATATATATATATATATATATATATATATATATATATATTATTGATATTTTACAGAGAAGAAGGGAGAGAGATAGAGAGCTAGAAACGCTGATGAGAGAGAAACATCAACCAGCTGCCTCCTGCACACCCCCCACCGGGGAATGTGCCCGCAACCAATGTACATGCCTTTGACCGGAATTGAACCCGGGACCTTTCAGTCCACAGACCGACGCTCTACCATTGAGCCAAACCGGTTTCGGCTAAAGTCCAGAAATATTTTAGGTAAACTGAACTCAGCAGCAGCTGGACCAGACCTCAATATATATCATTAGAGCTCCATCTTTGCATGTGTCAGGCCTGAGGTCCCCTCTCAGCCCAGGCGTCCCATCCTGCTTCTATGTAACTCCTGAGAAAGACCTCCCTACCTGGACCATCTCCCTTCTCCGGGGCCACATGCCCAGCCCTGCCCTAGTCTCTGTGTCCAGGGGTCTTCTGCTACCCTTAGAGCAGCACTGCTGGAGTATGCTAGGTATGAGCAGAAGTCTAGACACCCAGGTTTGGATCTCAGTTCCACCGCTTACTAGCTTTGTGACGTTAGTCAAATTGTTTAGCCATATGCAAACTGTGCCTTTGTTTCTTCATCTGGAGAATGGAAGCGATGAATGGTACCTACCTCACCATTTTCTTGCATGAGTAACTGAGTTAACACATATAAGGCATACAGAACAGTGAGTAACTGAGTTAACACATGTAAGGCATACAGCAGCAATTATCAGCAGCGATGCTAACTGGAAGGAAGATGAGGGGAAAGAGGAAAAGGAGGAAGAAGAATCAGTGACTGAATTCCCCACCAGAATCACAAGAAATAGAGGGAGAAAAGTCTTAAAAGGAATTGGTTCAAGGCCCCAAAGACATCCCCCCAAATTAGCAGGGTCTTGTTTCTAGCTCCTTCATCAAGCTGCTGTCCTCTGCTTTGTTCCCTGACAGACTCCTACATTGCCCAAGTGCTAGAAAGATAGTATCTAGATTTTAGCAAGTGAATCTCTGTGTTCTGCCTTGGTGATAGAAACACAAACATGTTGCTTCTATGCTTTTAAAAAATGAAGCACTTTGACGAGGTGGAGATATGATTTAAGCTCCTGCAAGTAAGCTGCAATTTGTACATCTTGTCAATATGTATGTGACTAAAGCAATGATGCTACCCATGACTGCATTATAGGCTGAAAAAGAAACACACCCACATCAGACATATCTTTATTAAAAACAATGTTACTCCCTAAAAAGCTCTTTCTTACAGAAAATGGACTGCACCTTAGTTGTGCAGGCAAGGAGGGAGGAAGGAAGTGGAAGATGCCAGGGAGCAAGAAAGGGAGGAGAGAACCAAAATAAACCCACTCCCGCTAGCACCTTGGAACTGTGGCAGTAACAAAGACTTCCTGTTCCTCACAGAATTCCGCGCTGGCAGAGGCGGCCTGCAGGGCTGTGGGTGTGCTCAGCTGTGCAGAGCTGATTATAGAAGATGAAAGGCCTTGGCAATTTATTTCATCTCACACTGAAGCACTGCTGACAACTGAAAGTGAGGACAGAAGGATTCATTTGTTCAACTTCTGTTTTAAAAAGCAGACTTCAAATGATACCACAGAGAAAAAGGAGGAAATGCCATGGTGTAATAAAATGGCCATTTTTTTAAAAAAAGAAACTAGCTGCAGCACTTATATTTTATTTTGTAGATGGGTCTGGAAGGCAAAGGGGTTGGCGTTTTGTGGTCGTTATGAATTCCAGGGAATGAAATGTATGTACTCAGGATCAATTACTAATCAGAAAGGCCAGGTTCACCTAACCTGACCAAAGCACTCATGTCTACTTATTCTTGAGTCCAAAGATCAGGTAGAATGGAAAACAAAACAAAACAAAAAAAAACACACAAAAAAAACCCCTCACCCTTCAGTGTTTAAATAACATCTAGAAAATTGAAAATGGAAAAGATTTTCTGCATGATATTTATGCTAAATGTGGACAAATATATTGTACACAATAGAGAATATATTTTAAAATTTATCATCCTGGTCTTTTTAAAAGTTAGTCCACAAATCCAGATCTTGTTCATTTAACTATATCACTGTGTTTGCTTGACATTTTTGGGAGGAAAATGTGCTATTTCCTTTTAAGTAAAATGTGGTATTACTTTTCATCAACATATTTAGTGTTTGAGAATGAGGAATATTTTTCAGTTCAAAGACTCATATAAATTATTATGAAATCTAATCCACTTCGCAAAGTAGTCTTATCCCAAAAGATTTATAAAGATGGGTAATCTTCCATTCTGGTAACACATTAGTTATTTATAGTTAATACACAAATACAGATCTAAATATTAATGACAAAGATAAAGAAATACATTCTACCTGTAGTCACTAATATTGAACTAAAATATCAACAACATGTGCACATCATTCTTAAGCAATATCTTTCTTAAGCAACTCAGTTAAGTAACTGATTCTTTTCTTTGTAATTTATATTAGAAATTTGTGTTTCCAATTTAAGGAGGTGTAGGTGTGTTTTTTTTGTAAGAAATCAGCAAAGCAATAAAAATGAAAAATATTGTAGCTTCAATAAACTCAGTAGCTACTTTAGCCTCTCAAAACCATTAAATTAAGTAGTCCATTTTGCAATAGGAATTTTTGGAGCAACTGCTATACCAAGCACTATTTCAGAGACTAGGAATAAAAGAATTCACAGAACCTCTAAAATTGTGCAGTGTTCAGTCCTGCTTCTAGTCCAACAGAGGGAAACAGAAAATGTACAAGGAAACTAATGGGCAAAGTAGATACAAGTACAGGTTCAATAAATATAGGATCTCAGGTAATACTCTCAAGACTGACTGGGGGGCAGGGAAAGGGAATTGCATATGGGAATTTCAGGGAAGATCTTTCCAAGAATAACATTTAAAAAAAAAAAAAAGGTATACCACCATTTGCAACAATGTGGATGAACCTGAAAGATGTTATGCTAAGTGAAATAAGCCAGGTACAGAAAGACAAACTTATGTGTGAAATCTAAAGAAGTCAAACTCATAGAAGTGGAGAGTAGACTGGTGGTTACCAAGGGCTGGGGGTTGGAGGAAATGGAGAGATATCAGTAAGAGCACAAACTTTCAGTTATGCAGGAAGAATAAGTCCTGGGGTTCTATGCACAGTATGATTATAGTTAAAATACTCTATTGTAAAGTTGAAATTTGCTAAGAGAATAGATCTTAAGTGTTCACACACACACACACACACACACACACAAATGGTAACTGTGTAAGGTAATGGATATGTTAATTAGATTGATTGTGGTTTTTACTTCACAGTGTAAACATATAACAAAACATCATATTGGATACCTTAAATATTAATTTTATTTGTCATTTACACTTCAATAAAGCTGAAAAACTAAAAAGAAGTAACATGTAAGGCTGGATTGAATGATAAGAAAGATCCAGACTCTCAAAGCTCTGAGGAAGAATGTTCTAAATACCCAGACAGAATGACTTTGGCACTCTCCAGGATTAGTGAGAAGGCCTGGGCAACAAACGGAATAGTAAGCAATAAGGAGAAAGGCAGACAAAGGTCAGGGTACATGCAAAGGGCCTGATGGGCCCGGGAGTTTGAATTTTTGTCCAGAGACAAATAGAGAGTTCCTTCCATTCAGAAAAATGATGTTAGAGTTCTGAGTAGAGGAGAAGAGCAGCTCAGGTTGAGGCTCCTACTCCCATCCTAGATGATGCAGAGCATCAGATGATGGAATTTGATAGTAAAAAGAACAAGTATAAAGATAAATTATTTGCTGAAACCGGTTTGGCTCAACGGATAGAGCATCAGCCTGCAGACTGAAAGGTCCCAGGTTCAATTCCGGTCAAGGGCATGTACATTGGTTGTGGGCACATCCCCAGTAGAGGGTGTGCAAGAGGCAGCTGGTCGATGTTTCTCTCTCATTGACGTTTCTAGTTCTCTCTCTCTCTCCCATCCTCTCTGTAAAATATCAATAAAATATATTTTAAAAAAGATAAATTATAATTCAATAATGATTATTATTCTGATGTTCTAACTGTAAATTCATAGTGATCCAAACCCTCTAGGCCTGGGACACTATAGATTTGTTTGTTTGGCTGAGTAATTACTTTCCAAAGATACTTGAACACTAAATTGTACATTTTTGCTCTGCCATAATTGAATGATATTTAAACTTAATAGAATATTGAACATAGTCTGAAAAGGTCTGTTATAAGAGGTGATCCAGGCACCAGTAAGCTCTGATATACCCTTTAGTTAAGTTACACATAACTTAATATTGAGTGCAGTATTGAGTACTGAGTATATTCAGTTCCAATACTGAGTATAGCCTTATTACATACAGCCCCAATATTGACTTTTGCATACCACATTATATAAAAATATGATTGCTTTTCCATTTAAGCCAATATTTATTACTGAGAAGACCAAAGATATTCAGATGTAGATAATGCACATAAGATCTTACACCTAGCTGGACAACCAAGATGGTAGCACAGGTAAACACCTGAACTCCTGCCACACATAACCACATGAAAAATACAACTAAAAGACAAAACAAGTATCATCCAGAGCCATGGGAAGGCTGGTTGAGTGGAAATTTTACAACTAGAAGGAAAGAGAAAAGCACATTGAGTCCAGTAGGAGGTGCAGAAGTGTGGAAGCATGGAGGTATGGAGGTGTGCATGAAAAGGGCTGGCAACTGAGTACCCTGTTGTCTTTTTCAATTGGGAAGGAGATACAAGCTCCTGACTGCTCTGAATTCCAGTTCTGGGTGAGACTCTTGGGACCCAAACTCATATCTTATTCAGAGAGAAACTGGACTGTCTGGCATCAGGGCTAGAACTTGAGGGCAGCTTTCTCTCAGAGGTGCTTGCTGTGATCATTGTTCCTGCATCGTGCTGTTGGGCATTACTATAGGTATACTTAGCTTGGGCCAGAGATTTTACTTCCATAAAGTCAACTTGGGGGAAGTAATGATTGATTTAGGGTGTTTTGATAAAGTCTATCATAAAACACACTTTCCTTCAATTCACCTTCACATAAGAATTAAATCAGAGGGAAATACTTTAAAAATATGTCTGAAGATGGTACTTCTGAATAACCAAAAACATAAACAAATCATTGACTCAAGCATGTAAAAATATCAACTAATTAGAATGGCAACTGGACAATATTCCTGATTATTTTTCAGATTCTGCCTTTGTTTCTTTTCATAAGGTATAAATTACACACAAAGAATTGCACATTATTTTAACAATATATTCCAATGTGTTTTGACAAATGTGTACACCCTATAAACAAAAACTTCTCTTTAGGAGATTTCCAATAAATCTCCTCACCCTTCTATTTAAGGCAATAATTTTTCTCTCACATACATTTCTTTGACTAGGTTTAATAATTCATTAGAGAAAAATTATATTATTTATCAACAAAAAGGAATAAATTATTGATAGGTACAACATGAATAATCCCCCAAATAATTATATGCTAACAAAGGAAAGCCAAACAAAAAAGAAGTACATATTATGATTCCACTTACATAAAATTTTAGAAGATGCAAACTAAATATTAGTAACAGAACTCAGATCACTGGTTGTCTGGGGAGCAGGAAGAGAATCAGGAAGACATTTTACAAATGGACATAAGGAAATTATGCAGGTATATTCAAATGTTAAAATTTACCAAAGTGTACACTGTAAGTATGTGCAGTTAGTTTTCAATTATATCTCAGTAAAATTTAAAATCATAACTCAAATGGTAAAGCAGTTTGCTGGAGAAGAGAAGTTTACTTTGCAAGTCATACTGAGCTTTTATATTCAATAAGTAATAAAGCTTTCATATTTTTTATTTGGAAAGCCTTTTCCCTAAATATTTTTCTCTAATACATTTTTCTCCCCATCCGATATCAATTATCTGTATATTGGATGTCTTCATATTGTCCCACAATATAATGGTCAAGATAGCTCTTTGTTTTTTATCACTCTGAACTATAATTTGGCTTATTTCTATTGTGTTATCTGCAAGTTCACTGATATTGTCTACTGTCTAATTTGTTGTCATGATCTCCAGTGAATTTTATCATCTTGCTTTTCAAATTTCCATTTGACCTTTTTTTAGTTTGCATTTCTCTCCTCTGGAACCCCTATCTGCTTATACATTACATCCATCATTACCTTAAATATTTGTAAGTATTTATATTATTTAAATTCTTATTAGCCGAAAGTCTCTAGTTAATTTTCTTTTTTCAGTTCCAATTACAAATCTAAATACACATTGTTTCAGTCTGAGTAGATGACTCCTTCACTTAATGTTTTATGGAGTTTTGATGTACTATTCAAGCACAAACACCTTACTCTTTAAACCCAACCCTTTTGTATCCCATTTATCCATTAATTTGGACACATGAGATATACACTGGACCTAAAGCTAAAAGTTCTATGAGAACCACCATATTGGAAAAAGCAACTCACTAAATATACTAAATATTTCAATGTGGTTTCAATCATATATTCAATTATATGTTACTGATTGATCCACTAAAATAAGAAAGCCTCACTCTACCCTCAGAATTTTATTTTCATTTTTAATGCAAGTTGCATGTATCTGTTGTCTTCTGTTACAAAGAAACAAAATAATGTCTTAGTCCAGATTTGTTTTGAAGTGAAGTTGCATTTTAAATTTTCGTTGAGGTATAAGGCACATGATATACAATGCATACACCTTACGTGTGCAGTCCCATGACTTTGACAATTATCTATCTCCACATAACCACCCAAATTAATAAAGAGAATATACTCATCACCCCTAAGATTTCCCTCTTTCATCCTTTCCAATTAGTTTGCTTTGCCCCAGAGATAATCTAATTTCTATTAAAATGGAATAGATTTGCCTATTTTTGGAACTCATGTAAAATGAAGTCATACATATCTACTCTTTTGAATTAGATTTATTCACACAAATAATATTTTTGAGATTTATTTGTACTATTTCATTAATCAAAGATTTATTCTCTCTGCCCTAGCCAGTTGATAGAGCATCGACCTGTGGACTAAAGAGTCCAGATTCAATTCTGGTCAAGGGCATGTAACTTGGTTGCAGGCTCCTCCTGGGCTCGAGTCCTGGCCTGGGGATATGCAGGAGGCAACCAATTGATATTTCTCTCACATTGATGTTTCTCTCTGTCTTTCGCTCTCTCTAAAAAAATAAATGGAAAAATATCCTCAGGTGAATTTAACAACAACAACAAAAGTTTATTCTATCTCATTGCTAAGTAGTATTCCATTGTATAAATATACTATAATTTCTTTATCCATTTTTACATTGATGGACGTTTGCATTATTTTCAAATTTTGACTATTACAAAGAAAGTCTGCCATGAACACTTTTGTATACATTTTTTCTATGGACATATATTTTCATTTCTCTTGGTTTAATACCTAGAAATGGAATTGCTGTGTTATAGGATAGATTTATATTTCACTTTATCACCAGCTTACTTACGCTTAGTATTTTTGTGGCATATCATTTCCATTCTTTTAAATTTAACTTGTGATTTTAGATCTTAGAATGTAGATAGATCTTGCTTTTTATCCAATCTTATAATTTATTTATTTCTGATAGAGTGTTTAGTCCATTTACATTTAATGTAATTATGGTTTTGATCAGATCAGTTTAATTATACTATCTTTTTATTTATATTTTTAAATTTGTTTCATACTTGTCCTATCTGTTAGTTATACCATTGTTTCTTTATTCCTTTTATCTTATGGGTAATTTTCATCATTCAATGTTATCTAGTTTATTGACATTTAAACTGTGTGTGTGTGTGTGTGTGTGTGTGTGTGTGTGTGAGTTTCTCTGCTTATGTGTGTTTTTGTGGTTACCCTAAAGATTGAAATATGCATATTTAATTACCACAGTCTCAACTCAAATATGATACTACTTAAGGAACAATCCAAGAACTATATAATAGTGTAATTTCATTTAATTCCCACTCAAACTTTTTGTATCCTAGCCATATATTTCAGTTAAACATATTCTAGTATTATTGTTTTTGCTTTAAACAGTGGATAATCTTTTAAAGAACTTCATTGGCCTGAGAAGACTAAAATTAGAGTTCAAGGGCATCAACACAGCTAAAACTTAAGAGGTCAAGATTCTAGAGAGAAGAGTTCAAATAATTGAGTTCAACATCTGAGCCTCTTTTCCACTTGAGGTGTTTGCCAATTTGCAAGTAGTGCAGGCCAGGAAGTATAGAAGGATGACAGAAAGTAGCTGCTATAAGTTTGAGAATCTATGCAGAATTTTTGTCAGTTTCATGGTTCTGGGAGATTTTAAAAAATGGGATTAAAGGACCATCAAAAGGATGGGGTTCTGATTAAAACCCTCAAGTATTCAATTGGACACCAGAAGGGCTACAGTCTAAGAGTGAGGTTAAGCTAAAAAGAGAGCAGCCTTACAAAGACCGAAACCCAGCTGAGAGTCAGTGCAGTCTGTCTGGATTAAAGTAATCCATGCCTACTCTAATTGCTGCCAGAAGCTAAAGAAATCCTGCCTACAGAAAGATAACATTTTCCAGGACCTCTATCATCTTTATACATAATTTCCCTAAGTCAGTTAAAAAAAATTACCAGCTAAACAAAATAAAAGATAAGAGAGAAAAAAGCAATAGAAACTAATGCACAGGTGATCTGGATATTGGTTTTCAGACAGACTTTAAAATAGCTGTGATTAATAAAGATAATTATAGACAAGATGGAGAAATTAACCAGAAAACATGATTTTATATGAAATTAATAAAATGGCAACTCTGAAACTAAAAAAATAATAATATCTGAAATGAAAAGTCCCATAGAGGCCACCTGACATCCCTAGAATAAACTAAATCACAACAGATGGCGGTGGCGGTGGTTCCTGCTGGGGCTGCAAGCAGAGGGCAGCTCCCAGGGGCTTGGCAGGAGCAGAGGCAGAGGCCCTTGCCCGTGGCTGGCTCTCTGGTGTGAGAAGGCCCAGGAAGACCTGAGTCTACCTGGAGACACTAGGAGCATGGAGACGCAAGGGCTCAGCTCTCAGATGCTCATATTTCTGGACACAGAGGAGGCTGAGCTGGTCAGCCCCAACAAGCAGGGCTCTGAGTTCACTGATTTCACACACACACCGGCATGCTACCATGTCCCCGATCTGCTGGTGCAAGGTCCGAATGACATGAAGGGTCTCCTATTCATGCCTGTACTTACTGTAGAATGCACAAGCCGGTTTACATCGTGTATCGTATCAGCAACAAGAGTGGTCCTTTACCAACATGGATATATTTTGGCCAGCCATGTTCTGAATCACCTGGTAAGGGGAGACAGCCACTGTGTTCCAGTGGCTGCTGCCACAACAGTCTCCTCCTTGACTTTATTTCTATTCAGGCCAACTTGGTCGTGGTGCTGCTGTGCAGGCAGCCCCACTCCAGTCAGAGCAACCACTAGGACATCAACTGGGGCACGTCCTAGTAGCAGCCCCTGAGCCAGGACCAATGCATCTTGGCTGGCCAAGATCCCTCTGAGTAGGAGCTGTTGTAGACTAGCTAGATCACCACCCAGCAGATGGACAAGCTGGAGGGCCCAGAAGGAAAACCCTTTGGCCAGCTTGGAGGACCTGGAGAAGTGGGGTGGAGCGTGGAGGAGGAGACACAGCACTTCCTCCTGCAGTTGCAGGACCCTTACCAGAACTGGAACAAGCTGCAGGCTGACTACAATCAGAAACTGAAAAAGTCGCAGGCTGATGAGGACATCACAATCAGGTGGGGCCTGGGCCTTAACCAGAGAATCGCCTACTTCACTTTGCCCAAGACTGATTCTGGTAATGAGGAATAATGTCAGACTTTGGTTCAGAGACGCGCCGGCTCTGGCAGGGGGGTGATAGGTGCTGCCGCCGGTACAAAGGGGACCTGGCGCCCAAGTGGAAAGGGATCAGCCACAGCACCAGGGACCCTGATAATTTGGCAATGAGGGATGGCCATTGAGCTGCAAAGCAGTGTAGGCGCGCCTGTGCAGGTGACTCATAAATTCCAGGTGGATTTCGTACGGAAGTCAACCTCATTCAATAGGATGCAATGTGCATTGAAAACATTGGCTGTGAATGAAGGGGGTGGGGCTAGACACCTCTACCACCAACTGCTTGACCACAGGAGGGTGGGATCATGAAGTGCCAGCAGCCTAAGCACTTCAGGGCACAAGGGCTCCCTGACCTCAACCACTGGCGAGTTTGCACTGTGAAGACCGTATCAGAGACCATGGGAAGATGGTCACCTCGGCCACCATCGACTACCACCTGGCTCAGCAAGGCAACGTGCCTGTGCTCCTCTGAGCTCGGACTAACAGAGTCCTGGATGAGCTGACGGAGAAGATCCACCAGAACCAGCTGAAAATTGTGTGGCCATGAATTCCCCAGAGTCATTCTGGCCTTGCAGCAGCAGATCAGGAACATGGCAAGCCAAATGGAGATCCTGAAGATGCAGCAGCTGAAGGACAAGACCGAGGCTCAATGTCCATGGTCAAGACCCCGAAGCGCACGCAAGGACTGAGGGAGCAGATCATGAAAGCAGATGTCATCTGCTGCACGTGTGTGGGTGCAGGCAACCCCTTGGGTCAATAAGATGCAGTTTGGCTCCATTTTATTGCCCTTGCCAAGAGGCTTTTTGTGTTCAGTTTTAGCTTCCAGCTGCTTCTCCCTGCACTTCAGGGTGGTGAGGGAGCACCATTCAGGCAAGGCAGCTCCAGGTCCTCTGCAGGTCTCTGAGGATCCAAGTTCTTCCGAGGGTAGTGGGATCACCTGCTCCTCACCCCCCGCCAGTCTTCCAGCACCCCAGGGGCCTCAGGCAGGACAGGCCATGAAGCAAAAGGGCAGGAAGGGGCCCACAGTCCCTGTGGCAGCACAACCTTGTTCTCCACTGCCCCCAAGTTTGGAACTCCCTACCTGTGGGCATAGCTTAATGAAGTGTTTGTTTTTGCCCTTTAGAGGAAAGGCATAAAATTCAGAATAATGTGGTTCTGTGTAGAAGGAGCTTGCAGGAATTAGTCACATCAACTAGTAGAGTTGCTATCCTTCCTGGGTTATTGTAGCTGGGAGGGTCATCCCCCTGCTCCTCGGATATCGGTGATGGGGGTATTAGTCTCCCTGTGTGGAAGTTGCGAGTTACAGGGAAGGAAATGTACTGATGTCTACATGTTAATTTGAAAAAAATTAAAAATAAAATGGATTGGTGAATGACTAGGGAGATAGATATGTGATGATGCAAGTATAATATGATATTAATGGTAGAATCTATTGGTGGATATATGGGTGTTCAATATGAAATCCTTTCAATTATTCTGTATGCTTTAATATTTTTATATTAAAATATTAGAGAATAAAATATTGTAATATAGGGGTTTACTAGCAAATTAGACATAGGTGAAGAGAGATATAGTCAGGCTAAAGCAAAGAATTTCAAAAATAATTGAAAATACAGGAAATGATACTGGACTTAGTGATAAAAACCAACATAGGTATAATTGGAGTTCTAGAGGCAAAGAACAAAGAGAATAGCCTAGAAGCATTTTTTCAAATGATAATTTTTGAGACTTCTTCAAAGTAGTTAAAAATTTCAAGTCACATAGTCAATTGATGCAATAGATACAAGTATTTCCTTTGAATACAAAGAAAAACACAACTAGACACATCTAGTTAAACTGTTGAAAAACAAAAAACCTCTTAATACAGCCAGAGGAGCAACATTAATACTGAGAACTGACTTCTCGACATCTTTAAAATGAGATACATGGATAGAGCTAGCATGTATTAGGCTCCTATTATGTGCCAGGCTCTAGGCTCAACCATTTACAAACACTCTCCCACTGAGGCATCCCATTTTAATAAAAGGAAATCGTGGCTTTGAAAAGTTAATTATTTGCATAAAGTCAGATAGCTAACCAGTGATAAAGATTTCAATTATTTGTGAGACTCCAAATATATTCATATTACTTATTATACTTTCTCCTATAATAACTGTTCTGTTCTTTTCTCCATTGCTGTGCATCTTCCTAGGCTCAAGGTCTCAGCATTCCCTCATTTGATAAATCCTCCAGCCAAGTCTTGTAATAATTTTGACAGTATGCTTGGAGTTAATATTTAAATGAGAGGGAGGGAGGCAAGGAAGGAGAGAGAGAAAAAGAGAGAGAGAGAGAGAGAGAGAGAGAGAGAGAGAGAGAGAGAGAGAGAAGAGGAGAGGATAGAGAGAGTAAACATGGTAGAACACTAGTATCTGATACTGGATATCAAGGATACAGATCACATATTGTATGGTATTGGAGCACTCACTGTAGAGAGAGTACATTTAGTTGGCATCTCCTCTTTGAATGCAGTATATCTAGTCTCCTTTGACACTATAGTGGATGACTGAAATGCTACCTTGTGTCTTGTTAGCACCGTATTGTAAAGTATATATTATTATAGAGAATTGACAAGGTGATGAGCTGTCACTTTAGCTAAGAGAATACCCTATTTTAATGAATATTATTTCAGAGGAAATGTGCTGATGACAGCTTATTTCAGTGGAAACTGTTGATGCATAACCTTTTTGTTAGACAACATTATATCAATAGTGACTATACCTAAAAGTACCATACTGAGAATGTTTGTAAGAAAAAGATTTGAGAAATGAGTACATAAGAATAAGCAAAAATATTTTTAATATAGCATATATAGTGAGAGATTTTTATGGGGTATGTTTTTTATGATAAAATAGTATTTTAAACCTTAATAATATTTTATTTATATTTTATTTTTCTTTACTTTTGTGATAAGGCATAAAAATATATCTTCAGAATAAAATTACATGTATTGGTATATAGTGATATGCATATAGATAAAATATGCACAAACATGTATTGGTATATACTGATATGCACATAGATATACATTCTAAATCCAATACTTATATATCATATAAACACATCCAACCCGGCATATAAGCACTGATCTTACACTGGTTACTGGAATTAGGATAGTTAAGTTCAAGTCCTGGTTCTATTACTTTCATTTTATAATCTTGGGAAAGCACCTTAATTTCTTATTTAAGATAATTTTACTTCTCAGTTAAAATGAAGAGAGCAATATTGTCCCACATACTTTACAGGGTGGTCAGGAGGCCTTTGAAAGAAATAATATGGATGAAAGAAATTTGATGTTGCAAAAAGATAATATAATTAGTTTTATAATTGTACATTATAGTATAAATATATAACATAAATTAAATATAATTATACATATAAATATAAGTATTATATGACCTGAACTTTTCTAGGAATCACTAAACTATGGGTTCAAATAAGGTCATTTAAATAATCCTATTTAATAAATAAGTAATATGCAAATTGACCATCACTCCAACACACAAGATGGCTGCCCCCATGTGGACACAAGATATCCACCAGAAGATGGCCAACAGGGGAGGGCAGTTGGGGGCAATCATGCATGCAGGGGAGGGCAGTTGGGGGTGACCAAGCCAGCAGAGGAGGGCAGTTGAGGCAACAGGGCCTACAGGGAAGGGCAGTGGGGGGGCGTGCCTGGGCTTGCAGGGAAGGGAAGTTAGGGGCAATCAGGCTGGCAGGGGAGTGGTTAGGGGGTGATCAGGCTGGCAGACAGAAGTGATTAGAGGCGATCAGGAAGACAGGCAGGTGAGCAGTTGACAGCCAGCAGTCCTAGATTGTGAGAGGGATGTCCAACTGCCTGATTAGACCCAATCCTACTGGAATTGGGCCTAAACAAACAGTTGGACATCACTCAAGGGGTCCCAGATTGGAGAGGGTGCAGGCTGGGCTGAGGACACACACCCCCATGCATGAATTTCATGCACCGGGCCTCTAGTAATTAAAAAAAATTTCATCATTTCATTGCCCACAGCTAACTAAACCTCCTCAAAATCTGGCCCAGCTTATTGTAGGACAGTGAAGGAGACTGAAGTTCTATGAGTTCATAGAGAATCTTCTCATTCCTGCTCTTTAATACTTTCATGAAGTTAGCTAAGGAACCTGTGCCACCATTTCACAGCTCACCACCCTTGGCAAGAATGACTTCTGCATGTGATGCTATCCTCCAACACCACAAAGTGGCCCAAGTCCTAAGAGCCAGAGCACTGCTCTGCTCCTGTCCTGCACTCAAAGTAAGAGAAAGCCTGCCCAATTGGCGTAGTTTCCAACTTACTCTGTTACACTGGCAGCAGGCTGTGTTTCTAAGTGCCCTCTGTTTCCTTCTGTCAGGAGTCCAAGTTTACAACCCAAAGTCTGGGGCAGACAGTGCTGTATTGTGTGTGTGTGTGTGTGTGTGTGTGTGTGTGTGTGTGTGTGTGTTTTGGGGGGGGTGGGCATTGTTTCCAGCCTCTCTCTTTGTTTTCTCCCGATATTGCAAACCCCTGGTCTGATGTTCTTTTAACCAAAGAATGTTTTTTAAATGGCATCATGTTAGGTGTTATTTCACCAGTTTCCCAAACTTTCTGAAAATATCTGAAATCTAGTTGGGAACACTTAGTGTTCCAGCTACTCATTGCTGTGTAACCCACTGCTCCAAAAACTTAATGACCTAAAACCATGATGATGTTTCACTTTTCACAGTTCTGGTTGGGTGGTTCTTTTGCTGGCCTCCCTGAGCTTAGTCATGGAGCTGAATTCAGCTGACTTGACTGGGGGCTGGGACACTGGAATGACTGGGCCTCTGTTTCCACACAGTTTCTCATCATTCAGTAGACTAGACTCGGCTAAGATCCCTTTAATAGTAGCAAGAATATACCAAATAAACAAAGACAGAAGCTGGCAGGCCATTTAAATCCCAGGTTCTCAAATGCAGTGTCATTTCCATAGCATTCTATGGATCAAAGTAAGTCAAAAGGTCAGCCCAAATCCAAGAAGAAATGGACTGTACCTCTTAATGGAGGAACATGGAAATAAAGAGATACTAAAAATTATTGGAGGGGCTGAAACTGGTTTGGCTCAGTGGTAGAGCGTCGGTCTGTAGACTGAAAGGTCCCAGGTTCGATTCCGGTCAAGGGCATGTACCTTGGCTGTGGGCACATCCCCGGTAGGGAGTGTGCAAGAGGCAGCTGGTCAATGTTTCTCTCTCATCGACGTTTCTAGCTCTCTATCTCTCTACCTTCCTCTCTGTAAAATAACAATAAAAATATTTTAAAAAATTATTGGAGGGTCCTCTTTGAAGATAAACAACTGTAATTTAGCCTCTGGCCACAATAATGCATATCTCTTACACATGCAAAATACACCATCCCTCATCCAGGGGTCCCAAAAGTCTCCTTCAATTACAGTATTAGCTCAACGTCCTAGATTTTCATCATTAAATCATTCCAATGTGGAAAAGGCTTCACAGGTTCAGTTATTCACAGGCAGCCTCCGGCACAGCTCTTCCTTATTTGTGCACTAAAATGACAAGTCATCTCACCTCCTCATCTCACCCATACACATGCATGCAAAATACAACCGTGAGACAGAGATAAGATAACTGTAATAGACTTTCCTGCTCAAGAGAGAGAGAGAAACGGAAGGTACGTAGAGCCACTGATCCAGAGCAATTCTGAAATCTGGTTAGGTACATCTTTTCAGGGCCCCCTACTCTGGGAATAGGGAATGTTGCCTGATTAGGGAACAGCTCTTTCCTCTGGGAATAATGTTCTGATTCATTGCTCTCTTAGCTCTTGGCTCATACACTGGGCTCTTTGCTCTGCCCTCTGAGCCATTATTTGTTCTCATCACAAATAAAGATGTACCCACCATATCACAATTTGTGTACCATTTTTGCTTTCTAACAATGTACTCTGTATGTCAGCAGCTGACCAGGGCTTATTAAAGGTTAAAAATGAGGTATGTAGCCAAAACCAGTTTGGCTCAGTGGATAGAGCATCGGCCTGCGGACTGGAAGGTCCTGGTTTCGATTCCAGTCAAGGGCATGTACCTTGGATGCGGGCACATCCCCAATAGGGGGTGTGCAAGAGGCAGCTGATTGATGATTCTCTCTCATCGATGTTTCTAACTCTCTATCCCTCTCTCTTCCTCTCTGTAAAAAAATTAATAAAAATATATATTTTTAAAATGAGGTACCGTATTTGCCGGCGTATAAGACGATTTTTTGGCCCTGAAAAATACGTATTTGCCGGCGTATAAGAGACTGGGCATATAAGACGACCCCCTAACATTTCCACTAAAAAATACAGAGTTTGTTATATACTGGCCGTATAAGACTACCCCCCACTTGGAGGCATAATTTTCAGGGCCAAAAAGTCGTCTTATACTCCGGCAAATACGGTATGTAACCTTGATGGAGGAGGCATATAAATAGAGAGATGATAGGAATTGTTGGATATTATTCTGTAAATGTACCTAACAGTGTGTGTGGAATGCTTTAATTCATTTGTATAAACTCACCAATATGATTATATAATGAATACATAAGTAATCTATATACATCATGTACTAAATTACAAAGTCTTAATGCAATTAAGCTGTGAGGAAATATTTCCTGTGACCTAAGAAATGAATTATTTTAATGTCTCTTAAATCTGCTCTTTTACTTAGTTCTAGAAAGGGAAGGATAATATAGCTTTATCAAGAGGCAGAGGGGAACCAGGAGGTGGTGTCACTAAAGTGTATTAAAAAAAAAAAGAAACAAGAAATATTTGTCAGAACTCTTTTATCTTTTAGATTGTTCTGTAGAAAGCATGAAACCTAATTGAACATGGCCTAGTCATCACTGAGAATGATACTAGCAATACTTCAGTTCTCCAGCTCTTTAATACTTCTCAGGAGCTTTGTCATGAAAGTTTCAGCTGAAAGTTCCAGAGTCTGAGACACTGGTGCATATCTACAATATTGCTATGTATCCTTGTAGTGGACCTGCATTACCTGCTTCTCCACTGCTGAATAGGGTTCCAATTTTTACCCACCCCCCCACACACTCCAGTAATTTATTTATTAGACATTTGTTCTTATGTAAATTGGAGTCATTATCACAGGCAACATTTTAATACAAGTATGACAAAGACTGAGTTCTTCCTTCATAACAGGGTCTCCTATATTGTGTTTTTAAAAATTGCCCCCTCCTGTGTTTGCTAGGAAAGTGCAGTAAAGGCTGTAAGTGTCCCTTCTGTAGCTAGCATTTTTACTGGTAACTACCATTTTTACTGGACCAGTGCAGCCACCCCTGGGCTTCCGTGAGCATAGACACCTCACCACTGAGCACTTTCTCTAAAGAATTATCCTTTACCAAATAGGAAGAGCTTTGCCCAGAGTTAACATTCCCTCCTCCGATGGCATCTTGCCACCAATGACTGAATTGCACACAGTACCACCTGGCCCCATTGCCTCAAATCGTGATCAACACAGGAGTTCAGTCCATACACCGAGTTTCCCGTGAGATCAGTAACTTGAGACTTGAGCTGATTCCACAGACTTCCCCAGCTTTGTCCCCTGCCATAACCTATTACTTCTCTTGCCCTGAGAGCATGCTTTCAATCATGTGCACCTGATTCTATTGCAGGCTTAGTTTCTGGGGAACCAGGCCTTGGGGAAACATAAAACACAATGTTAAAAATAGTTCTGCAAGTACTGGGATTAAATATCATTTAGTTTATTGTCATGCTTTTTGCTAATTAAAATGTAATGTTTGTATTGCAAGAAAAATAAATTATAAAAATTTTTTAAATACTAATGTTTCTAGATTGTGTTTCATAAGCTTTAGTTTGGTAAACATGGAAGTCACATTAAAAAATATACAAAATAGCCTGGATGGCATGGCTCAATGGTTGAGCATCAACCTATGAACCAGTTGGATTCTCCATCAGGTCACATGCCTGAGTTGTGGGCTCCATCTCTAGTCAGGGTAATACAGAAGGCAGCCAATCAATGATTCTTTCTCATCATTGATCTCTCTCTCTCTCTCTTTCTCTCTCCCCCTCTCCCTCTCCTTCTCCCTTTCTCTCTGAAATCAATAGAAATATATTTATATATTTATATACAAAATAGAAAGTTTAAAGGAAACATTTAATATATTTGTTTTAACAAAATCATGGGTGCTTACTTAACTAACACTAAAAAATATTTTGTATGCTTCAGGTGAAATAATTTTGAATATGGTTCCTTATAAATTTCCAAATTATTAATAATAAATGATTTCCTGACACTAGTTCAGGCCTTTTATTAGAACTAATTCTAGAATTTTATATCAGATGAAGAATAAATATTAATTAGAATATTATTAATCTTTTTCACCTTTCTATACTTGTTTAAATAAACATATATGCATTTCTAGATATACTTGCAAGGGCATCTATGTAATCCTATATAATAAAGATCTAAGATGGTAATTAGACCAGATGGTGGAACAACCTTCCAGAATGACCTGCTGGAACAACCAGTGTGCAAAGGGGGAGTAGGGGGCAGTGAGCCTGTGCTGCCAGGCCAGCTATGGTGGTCCCAACATCCCCCCGCTTCCACAGAGGCAGTGGGAGAGGCAGCTGCAGGGGAGTGGTCCTACGCCGAAGTCAGACATCCCCCGAGGGCTCTCGGGCTGCCAGAGGGATGTCTAACTGCAGCTTAGCCTCATTCCCCTGGGGAGCATGCCTAAGCTGGCAGGTGGACATCCCCCAAGGGCTCCCAGACTGCGAGAGGGTGCAGGCCAGACTGAGGGATCCCCGAGTGCACAAATTTTTGTGCACTAGGCCTCTAGTACAATAATATAAAGAAAGAAAAATTTCATATTCTTTGTCATTTTTTTGTTAGTTTAGTCATATCTAAATCACAAGTGTATACAAAGAGTGAACATTTGTGAAAATTTTTAGTGTTATCTATGTAATAATTAAAAATCATTTCTTTTTTAAATGACCAATATAATATATATTATATATGCCAGGCATGTTACACTAGTTTTCATTTAATCCTCATAGCACCCCTTCAATTATTGTTATTCACAATTGAGGTCAGAAATTCTAGGTACCTATGTAAGATCCATGCCTGAGGATGCTCTGTATCTGTCATAGGATACAGCTATCATCTTGGAACACGCCCCCCCCCTTACCTTAGAGTGCTTAGTAGTCAGATTTGCTACTTTCTCCTACAGTTTGTTTTATATCTTTCTTCATTATGCCTAATAACCAAAACTGATTGTTTCTCTAAATAAAATGGTAAGTCCTTATCTAAAATAACCAAAGTTCAAATATCTTGTAAGGAAAAGCTTAATAAAGAATAACTTATTATTTTAAGGGCATCCCTCAGAGCTACAATGATAAATTAAACTATATTAGATTTCTCAATAAAGAGGAAACTATGTTATCCAAAGTGCACAAAATTAGCTCCAAAATTAAAAATTCAGAAGTTAGAATTAAATGAATGCCATCCATTAATTTTTATAAAAGAACTAGAGCCATTTTGGAAAAGTTCAATTGTCTTCTAAATTAAAATTAGATAAATAACTTCATTTTATTGAGAAAAATTATTATGATCTGAGAGATGGAAGTAGCTGAATTTTCAGCCTTCGATTAAAAATATCAATCCTCCAGTGTAGACCCCCAAATCATTCATCCACAAATGAGAACTCAAAGAGGATTTCACCTAGAGAGCAAAGGAGCAGCAGTTGACAGAAATGTTGCTTTTTATTTGATTCTGTTGTTTTCTATGATAATGAGATTAAAAATACTCTGACATGATCAAATAAATGCTTATGTTCTTAAAAACTCTGGTTGCTATCTTGTAAGTTCTAGCCTGCAATCTGATAGAACCTTAAAACAGTAAACATATTTTCTGTGTATTTTAGACTTTTTTATATTTTAGTGCAATCTTATAGCTGCTTCAACAATCTCTGCCTGTTCAATTCTTCATATAGTGAATAAAGAATGAAAAGAACTTAGCCCTTTGTTTTTGGCAAGAGATCCATAAAGATAGCATGTGAGTTCTTAATCACTCAGTGAGAATCTGACCAGTGCCTTGGAAAGACCCAGCATTTTGGCCTTTTTATAGTGTTCCACATTTTCATTGTCACTATTTTTCTTTGAAGTACATTTTAGGAAGAAAAAAATTTTTTTGTGTGTCTCTGGTCATCCTGTTCATTGACCCTGTTTTTTCACTACCGAAAAAACAATTTATCAGTGTGCTGAACTAACAAAGAAAACTAGAAACACCTATGAACTCTACAAAATTTTATGATAGAGTTAAAAGTGGCCAACCCATTTGTTACCATCTCCTCAAAAATGGCACAAATAGCCTAAATTCCAATGCAATTGAAACAAGACAAAATGGACCATTTTCTGTGCTATATCACTTTTTCTTTCTTCCTTGTTCTTTCTTTTCTTTTCTTTCTTTCTTTCTTTCTTTTTTTTTTTTTTAAGGCATGGAAGCATTTGCTGAAATGTGATATCTGTAATAACAAGCCACAGGGAAAAGAAAAAGAAAAAAGAAGGAAAAAAAAGCAAAACATCCTTGCACAGTGATGCTATACTCTTACATTTAGCCTACCCACACAAATTGGTCCCAGCAGTTTTCTCTTTAATTCAGGATTTATGGAAACATCTGAGATTATAAAATTAACCAAAGCAAAACTGATGCTATAATTGTGAAGGACTCAATTCTTGGATGGATATCAGAGCTCAACATTAGTGCATGGAATGGAAACATTTTAACTTAAGTTCTTCTATATCAGTTTACAAGCTGATGTGGCTGTTGCACATGAAAATAACTATCTTAAACAGCTTGGAGAAATGAAATGATGTTCACATTAGTGGCTCATTTTTCTCCCTTTCAAAAAGAAAAAGACAAGGACTATTAAAATGATAATTTCCTCAAGTTTCTTAATTAATAATATAAAACCTCCCATCTATATTTACAATTCCTATGAAGGACTGCAGGAGAGTCATGTCTTAGATATAGCTTCCACATTGTACTTTTATATTTCTCTGGGGCGACACAGAATAACTCCAGTGTCATCTAATTTGCATATTTATTGTGCAAGACCAATTTTGAGCAGTACTTAGCATTTCGCCAAAGGTAGCTTCCACCAAAAGGAAAAAGAACATCTTTATATTTGAAATAAGAGTAACTATTTAAAGGTAGAAGAAAATACCCTTCTAGACTAGGCTCTACTTAGACCTTGTCAAGGACATGAAAATTATCCTTTGGGGAAAGAGACATAAAAAAAATTGAATTTTGCTAGTCATATTTCCATTTAAGGACTGAATGAGGTTGTAGCAACTGACTCCTTGTGGCTATGCCTTTGCCCAGACTCTGTGTGTGTGTGTGTGTGTGTGTGTGTGTGTGTGTGTGTGTGTGTGTGTTGGGTTTTTTTTCAGGTAAAAATACAAAGAAAATTAGAGACTTCTGTCTTCTTTTTAGGAATGAAGGGCCTTTAAGTGATCTAAGATGCTTTTTCTGTAAAATAGTGGGTTTCAAGAACACATGGCAAAAGCTATGGTTCAAAGAGTGAGTAAAAGGGCTTTGTAAACACACTTAGAGAAATGTCAGGAAAATACCTCCAAGGGACCTTGGCCAAGACTTGTTTATTGGATTTACACAATTGAACCAATCATGATTAAATTGCCTCAGGGCAAAAGTTCAAAGGCATAACAATCAGAATGCATAAAAACTAGAGCAACAACTGGCATATATTAAAATAAATAAGATGTCAATGTAAAGAGACATGTCTTTTAGTTCCTTATGGTCTTGTAGAATCTGGTCATTAGACAAGGGTTGGACCAAACTATGGCGAACAAAGAATCCCACAAACAAGGGCCTAGAAATCTAATTTCGTTTGAGTTCTTTATGGATGAAATGTGGTAACTGTTAGCTGGAGCCCTCCAATTGATTTATAGCTCTATGCAGTTGAATAAGCAGTGTTCCCACTGTGTATTCCAGGGAACACAAAACTCATGGAATGTTAATAAGTATTAGCCAAATGCTCTGATTTCCTACCAAAGTGAATCATCTGGGAAGCATGGATGTAAATCTGATTTTCCAAATTGTCCATTTTCCTGGAATCAAGGTTTCCCAAACTTATTTGATTTCAGAGTCCCTTTTCTGCGGCAACTCTTGCAGGAATAGTGTTCCTTTGGAATACACTTAGAAAAACGCAAATTTAAGTCAACTAATTTAAAAGCTCTGTACAGAGTGCTAGGCCTAAAGGGAAGAAAGCCTGTTGGTTAGTCCATGCTGTCTTCTAAGTCCCAGTCAGCCCCATTTTTTCTTCCATAATAGGCAGCCTTCCTTCCCACTTGAGAACTTAGCCCCTTCCTGTTCTTATCAATCAAATTTTGATCTGACTCTCTTTAAAGTAAGGTAAAAATGGTTAACAATAGCTTGAATGTTTTTCTTCATGCATACATTTTCATGCAACAGGATAGAGTTTTGATGTGGAAGAAAATAATTTTCACCTAGATATCATAGGCAAGCGAGAGCAATGTTTGGAGAACTAATGAAGAGTATTTTCAGGATTCTTGACCCCATGTGCCAGAGATAGGCATACCTGACAGTGACCCAGCTCAAGATACTGAGGATTTGGAAACCTGAAATTAGTATTTTTAACTGGCCAAGAGGTCTCTGAAGCCTTTTATTCTCAAGTTCCCTGCATCTGACAAATTCTGTGAGTTATGTGATAACAGCTTCACCATGACTTTCATATTTAATCTTCTAAGTTTCAAACCCAGAAGAGAGTACCATGCCTGGTATTGAAAAGAGATTTCCTTTTCATCTAGTAGCCCATAATAATCACTTATGATAGAAATTTTCCCAGAATAGCCTCCTGATAATTTCCTCCTATTTCCCACTTATCAGCTCTAGTTCGAAATTTATTCTGCCCACAGGATAATTTCAAAAGAAGAGAGATCGCCTCTCATTTCATTTTTTTTCTTCTTCAAGCATAATATCTTCATTCTTTGTATGGCAAAGCATCAGGCTCCTCACAATTCTGTATATCTTACTTTAGATCTTACCTTGATTGCCAGTATAACTCAAGTTTGGAACCCAAATCAGCAAATGTGAAACTCAGCATAGAATAGAGGAGCTGCACTATATCAAGTTCATTATTCTACAGATTCTTTACTCATTTTTTAAAATATTTTAATTGGACCTTCAAATATCTCTTTCTTATTCTCTGTAACCTCTTCAATTTTGCATGACCTTTAAAAATTTGTTTGTCTCTGAGTTCACATCAACATGATTCTTCCACATCCTTTGACTCAAGTTCATCTGGTCCAAAATAATTTAATCCAATCAGTAATTATCTCAACTAAACTGTAGTGGAATTTCTTTCTTAAATTATTGTTATATCTTTTCATTAAAGAGCAAACCTTTCCAGAGCACTGCCTGTGCCCCAGATACTGTGGTGGGCATCAGATAAGATGTCACCTGAACCACTGAAGAGTTATAATCTAATATAGGAAAGAAACATGTACATAACTAATCATAATGCAATGACATGGCTTTTGAACAGATATAGGGCAACAGGCCAAGGAGAGACAGAAAAATAGAGAAATTAATGGGAAAATCACTTTATGTCTCAATTTCTTTATCAGTAAAGTAGTAATAATATACCTGATCCTGGAATTAAATAAGATATCTTTCAGTACTTATAACATTGCCTGTCATATAATAAGAGCTTAATAAATATCAGCTCTCATTATTAGTTAAGACTTTTGATGTTTAAAATCATTTCAAATTTTAGTAAATTAAGGATTCTATTATTTTCTCATCAAGAAGGAAGATTTGGGATCCACTTTAGGAGATCTTCCTAAAATTTAGTATTTTTCTAAATGCTAAGAGTAAAAGTGATGAGTTTCTTCTGTAAATATTACTGAGGTAGGTGCTGAGTGATCTTTATGGCTTTCTGTATTCAGTTTGAGGTTGGATTAGCTCCGGAATGACCGAGATGTCACTAGAGATCAGTTGGTATTGGCTAACTGAAGTACTGTGAATGTACTTGGCTGTGCTTGGCTCAGTGGGAAAGGGTACTGACCAATTAGTCATATCATTCTTGGGAACAGGAGGGGAGGGAATGGCATCAATGTCATTTAATTGGTTACCCTGAGCTAGATGTTTCCCACTAGAAAGGCACCTGGCACAAGAGCCACCCAGATGGCTGAAGCTCAGCTGGCAATGGATGCTCTGAGGTTTGTGTTGGCATCCAAGGGCACTGCACTCTCCAGACAGTGCTCATACAATCTGTTAGCACCACAATCCATGAAGTGACAGTTCCCCAAGGCATCTGGAAAGTCAATACTCTAAAGTCCAAGCAGAGAGCCAGTGAACATCTTGATTATTTTCCCATTACAGGGTTTTTTCATTCCATAAACACTTACCGAGGCATGTTGTTCTAGGTACCACAAATGGGATAAAGAACAAGACAAATAAAGCCTAAACACCTACATTTTAGTTAAGAGAATACAGTCAAGAAACAAAGGATTACCCAGCAATCTATGTATATAAAAACCTAGGCGACCATCTGACTGTTTGACCATCCAACCGGTAACTAAGACATGCAATGATCGCTAGGGGTCAGATGTTCCGACCAGTAGCTATAATGTGCACTGACCACCAGGGAGCAGACACTCAATGTAGGAGCTGCTGAGCTGCGGTGACTTGGCAGCTGCAGTTCTCGGGTGACGCACCTGGAACCAGAGAGGAGGGAGCCCAATTCTGGGGTGCATCACCTGAGAACCAATCTCTCGCAATCTGGGACCCCTCAGGGGATGTCACAGAGCTGGTTATAGCCTGATCCCCACAGGATAGGCTGAGGGACCCAAACAGTGTACAAATCTGTGCACTAGGCTTCTAGTGCTTAAATAAAACAAATAAAATACAACCCATTGATATAAAAGAGCAATGGGACTCTTAGACCAGTGTTCAAAGAGAGGACTCTAGTATCTAGAAGTAAAACCAACAGATGCAAGTTAAGGTCTCAGAAGGAAGTTGAGACATCCTATGATAGAGTGGAACAAAGGTAGGAATATAGGTAGGATGTTAGATCTATGACCACAGGTAACCACAAGTGGGTGAGGGATTCAGGAAATTAGGCATTTAACAGAATGGTGCTGTGAGGGGTGCAACATAGCTGCTCTTGATCATCATTGAGCATGTGATGAATGTAATTGCAAATGAAAAATGTACATATACACATGGGGCAGCAAATGCCATTTAAAGACCATACGGATTAAATCCCCACACTAAGATCCTACATCCTCGGTTTGCTGTTTGATTTTCTGCCCCAGTTAAGATAGATCTGGGATCAGAGGTAAAGAAATCCCTACAGCTTGGGAAGATAAGTGAAGAGCAGGAGCAGAAGCTGTCATTTTAAAAACTATCAGATCAAGTGGTTTTTATCCTGAGTATTCAGATATTCATTCGCTCATGGTGATGGCAGCCAGAACTCAGCTGCACTCTCTAACTACAGGCTTACTCCTGGCTTCACATATTGGATTTATTTTCTGGGTTGCTGTGATGGCTATTTTTAAGTGTTAACTTGACTGGACTAAGCAATGCCCAGATCGCTGGTAAAAACATTATTTCTGGATGTGTCTGAGTATTTTTGGAAGAGATAAACATTTTAACTGGTAGACTAAGGAAAGAAGATCCACCCTCACCAAAGGGGATAGGCATCATCCAATCCTTTGAGCACCCAAATATAACAAAAAAGGCCGAGAGAGGACAAATTTGCTCTCTGCTCATCTTCTCTTACTCTCTGGCATTGGACACCAGCACGCCTGGTTGCCAGGTTTTTTAACTCAGCATGAGATACCATTGGCTTCCCTAGTTCCCAGACCTTTGGGCTTGAACTAGAACTTACACCACCAGCTTCTCTGCTGTCCTGTTTGAGGACAGCAGATTATCTAGACCTCCAAAGTTCTAATTGGTGAAAGAAAATAGTTATAGAGATTATATCTTATGAATATGAAAATAAAAGCATATAATATTAAATATTGACTTAGGAATATTATTGAATCCAAAAATTCAGACTAGAGATTGAAGGAGAAAGATAAATTAACTTCCAAGAGATTCTACATTACAGCCCCTGGGGTCATCTGTAAACAGCCCAAAAGAATAATAGCAAAATTAAATGAAACAATTGATTAAACATTCTTTAAAATTTGTTTATGGTATGTCTCTACCCATTTTACTTTGGAGTGAATTAGAATGGGAAAAAAAAATGTTTACCATCCACTTCTTTCTCTGTCTGTCCATGTAATAAAGTGTGGATCTGAGAACTTCATGAGTCTTGCCTTAAAAGGTATCTTAAGGGTCAGCGTTTATGTGATCTATGTCCTAAAATGGAGAGGGAGAGAGAGTGTGGGAGGGAGAAAGAGGGTGTGATTGACTGTGAGAGAGAGAGGGAGAGAAAGGAAGGCAGAGGGAAAGAAGGAGGGAGAGAAAGAAGAGAGAAGGAGTGAGAGGAACAAAGAAGGAGGGAAAGAGAGAGAGAGAGAGAGAGAGAGAGAGAGAGAGAGAGAGAGAGAGAGAGACTATTATTTGGGGTTAAAATATAGAATAAAATAGAAAAAATTAAAATTTCCCTAGCCAAAAACTTGATTGAGCTTAATGCTTTATACCAAATGTTAATGTTTTTAACATTAGTGTTTTCAACATTTGCTCAAAGTTTACTTTCTATTTTCAACAAAAAATTACTACATGAAAGGCATTATTTCCTGTTATATTCTATGAAAGATAAAACAATAAAACTCATCCCAGTTCTGAACAGGCACTTAATATATGTTTTATAGTATATATATATATATATATATATATATATATATATATATATGTATATATATATGTGTGTGTGTGTGTGTGTGTGTGATATATATATATATATATATATATATATATATATATATATATATAATGGAGAGGGGGGCGGTGCACAAATTCCTGCACAGGTGGGTGGGTCCCTCAGTCTGGCTGGCGATCAGGGATGCTGGCCAGGGGAGGAACCGCAGGAGGTTGGCTGTGGGAGAACATTGACCACCAGGGGGCAGCTCCTGCATTGAGTATCTGCCTCCTGGTGGTCAGTGTACATCATAGCTACTGGCTGGTCATCTGGTCATCTAGTCTTAACAGTTGCTTAGGCTTTTATATAGAGAGATAAGCCAAATAGTATAAAACATACTTGGTACTACCAAAGGGAGCTATGGGAGAGCTTTAACCTCTATATAATCTCTATCAATCCCAAACCTTGCCTGAAAACTCATAATGTGAGTAAAAGTGGTGTTCTTCCTATGCATGTATAATTTTAATCATTCTCTTGCTCTCTCTCCCAGTTTGCTACCATTAAGCTACTCCCTTCAGAAATTCTAGACTCTCCAATAGATCCTTTGCTGTATAGCAGAGGAAGGAAGATCAGTCCAATTTTGGAAGAAAGGGAATGAACAGAATGTGAGAAATCCTCAGATAGATGACTAGAGTGTTAGTTTATAGATCTGTTAGAGTTCCACAGGCAGGGAAGAGTGTTATATGATGTGGGATGAGGAGGGACTGTGTGTGAGACCAGCCAAGAAATCTACATTATTAATTTTGTTTCAATAAAAGTTAATAAAAACCTTATGGTGAAGAGTTGAATTAGTGAGATGCTGCCACTGAATGACTTTGGAAAGAGAATATAATATGAGGTTTTTTTAAACCTTGGAGTTCATTTACCAATATAATACATACATAAAGGAGATTTGTTTTGGCAAAATGGCTAGATGCGAAGAGAGGATAGAGATGGTTGATTAGATTTAGGATATGTTGAGGTGTAACAGGTGGTATGCAAGTAAATGTAACACTCAGGCAAATGCAGGTGAGATCTGAAAAGCAAGAACAATTTGAATACAACCTCCTGTCTCCTATTAACTTCCAGCGATTCCAGTAAATACATTGTATACATGAGTTGATGTTAGTCTTGGAAACACCTCCACTGGCGTTCATCCAGGAAGCTGAACTGGTTGGGCTATTCCTACTTGTAAATCTCATTTCCAGGATTCCCAGCCATGCCTTCAGCACTCGGGGCCATTTCCAAGATCTGAGGGGGTTGGGCATGGCTAGCTGCTTAGAGAGTTTCTGGAAGAATCCATCCCACAGTCATTCTATCAGAGTTCAACTGAACGTAAACCAACAGGGCGTAGAATCGCCACACAGCTCAAGCAGAACTGCTCCTGAACCCCACTTACAAGGCCCTCCCGAGGATCACCCCAACCTCTGCAATTCCAACAGCAAAAAAGCAGCAACATTAGCTAGACAGAGTTGTAGGGAATCCAAAAGGGGGAGAAAAAAAATATGCAAGGATTCTGATGTTTTCTGGGGCCTATAAACTTCTTTGAGGGAAAAGGTGATTAATATAAAACAGTTTAACACTTGACCAACTACTGAATGTCCACCATTAAAAAAGAAAAAGAGATAGTAATTGTATGGACAGTCTCTGACTTTGGCACTGCTTTCTAATTCTTGCTTTAGGGTAACTCACTTTAAATTATGTCTCAAATTCCTCAACTATGGATAACAATATTGATTGCTCCACAAGGGTTTACATTTGAGAAAAATAAAATAACAGCTCTTTCCAAATAGAAAGCGCTCTTGAAAGACTAAATAATGATAATGTCCTCTCCAGCTTGCGTGTTTTGGTGAATGCTTTTCGACTTTGCTATTTTTCTTAGGGGGCTATTCGCAGAGACTTGTATATATGTGTCATTTTCTATTGCTTCATTTGTCTTTCTCTTTCTACTGTAATAGCCCTGTCTCCAGTTCCCACTTCCACTGATATCAGAAAAATGTCTCCCTGTTGCTGGGCCTGCAACTTCCTTGCTGCAGATCTCTCCATCTCTGTTAGTCCATCTTATTTAATTTCATGCTCTCTACAGACCTTCCCTTGCTCTGTCATAGATCTTACTTTGAAAAATCTATTCTGCTTTTCAGGTTCTCTCCTCAACCCTGACTTGTCCACCTCTCTGACATCTCATTTTCTTCCACTGCTCTCAGTGTACCTTGCTATGCCTTTATTTAATGCTCCAGAAAGGGTATAAAGTGGGAAAGGGTGAGCTTATGAATTATAGAAAGAACCAATCTCTCTACTACTAATATGCTGTTCTACTGATCTAATTTGTCAATATATTGTTTAGTACCTCACAAAATCAGACATGCACAATTGGTACTAAAAATTGACCAGATTGGAAGATGTAAACTGCCTCTGATCTCAGGTCTGAGAGGTGTAAATCCATAGGCTGGAATAGAGAAATATTGATGAAGGTAAATTTATTAAGGACTTAAAATCGTATTACTGACATTGCATCGAAGCGTTGGGTCCCAACTCCCTGCGTGCATTCTGGAGAACCTAGCAGTGTGATTATAATAAATGAAACCTGTAAATATTCTTCCATATGTGCTTATCCTCATGAGTGGCTACTGTGTGTTCTGTGAGTGTGGGAGAGACATACAGACACACTCATAAGAACATTATAAACCAAATGTATCACAATTTAACATGATACAGCACTTCCTACTGAAAATTACTATTTACCAAAAAGACACAGGTGTTTACCATAGGAGTTGCTATAGGTGTGCTGGGTGCCCCTTACTTATGTACCTCCTTAAAATTCAAATACAGGGTGGAGCAAAAGTAAGTTTATAGTTGCTCATATGGAAAATAATGTAATAATTAATCCTATATAATAAAGGCCTAGAATGCAAATTGATCAAATGGTGGAACGACCAGTCACTGTGACATGCACTGACCACCAGGAGGCAGATGCTCAATGCAGGAGCTGCCCCTTTGGTGGTCAGTGCACTCCCACAGGGGGAGCATTGCTCAGCCAGAAGCCAGGCTCATGGCTGCCGAGTGCGGCAGTGGTGTGGGAGCCTCTTGCAGAGCCCCGAACAGCAAGAGGGGTGTCTGACTGCAGGCTTAGGCCAGATCCCCAGGAGATCCCCAGGGCTGACATCCTCTGAGGGGTCCTGAACTGCGAGAGGGCACAGGCCGGGCTGAGGAATACCCCCTCCTTCCCAGGGCATAAATCTCATGCACTGGGCCACTAGTAAATAATAATTCAAGAATAAATATTTTGCATATCTATGACTATAAACCTACTTTTGCTGTACTCTGTTTGGGTCTTTCACGTAAATTATCTTTTCCCTAGCTTTTTGAGACAATGAATTTGCCACTATATATATATATATATATATATATATATATATATATATATCAATGAGAAGCTCAAAATATTATGATCAGTAAAATTACCACCACAATAACTTTAAAATAGCTGAATGTGCCCTAGCCAGTTTGGCTCAGCCTGTGGACTGAAGTTTCCCAGGGTTGTATTTCTGTCAAGGGCACATACCTGGGTTGCAGACTTGATTCCTGGCCCCAGGTTGGAGTGCATGTGGGAGGCAACCAATTGATGTATCTCTCTCACATTGGTGTTTCTCTCTGTCTCTCCCCATCCCTTCCACTCTCTCTTAAAAAAAAAAAATCAATGGAAAAATATCCTCAGGTGAGGATTAACAAAAATTAATTAATTAATTAATTAGCTGAATGTTTATATTTTGGACTGTGATTAGCCAATAAATAGTTTTCACCATTTTTGATGAGGTTGTATGCTATAGATTATTTAAAATGTACACAATGACAACAAAAGTAAAGTATTTTACAATGGCTTACAAGTGCAGATCTTTCTGGATCTTTCTCCCAGCCTTTCCTTTTCTCCTTACTGCTTCCTTCCCATTTCCTTTCCTCTTCCCACTGTTTTACACTCAGTTTCTTGATAAACTTCAACTACCTAAACTTGAGTTATTTGTGATCCAAATTTATAATTCTTAAATCTTTACTAGAAGATATTTCGGGGAATTGTATAAAGCAATGGCTTCTTTCTCCTATAAAACATGTTAACAGTTTCCTCTAACTCTATGTGTACACAAGCTTTCCTCTCATCCATTACAACTAATCAATGACTTACCCCATCCAGCACGCTTACAGCATAAGCTTTCCTGTTTGCACTAAATACTAAAATGTGTCCCTTAAAATGATACCATTTGGTCTGTCCTAAAGCATCAAATTGCAGAAAACCAGAGAAGTTCTTACTATTTAAAAAAAAAAAATGTAGGTAAGGAAAATATAAAGGAGCCCTTCTTGGGAAAATGAAGAGAGGCAAAAATATATATAATGTAATAAATTATTCTTCCAAATGTTTATTTCATTTTGGGTAATTTCCCTGAGTTTCTTAGGCTCTCAAAGACTGAGGCTGTGGGAAACAACTGAACTGCAGTGGAGAAAAGATTAAGTGAGGGCACTGTACGTTCATGACTCCTATATATAATAAAAGCATTTTCTGGGCAAAATTAGGACTGTTATCAGAAAGAGATGCACATGTTCAAATATATCTATCTCATGCGGTGATTTTTATACACCCTGACTTTTCTACTATTTGATTAAAAGACTAGACATCCCCCCTGAGATTTGTCCCTCTGCCTAATGTGCAATAATTGCAGCAGAGTGCTTGGTGCAGCAGCAATGAGCACTATTCTGTAATAAATCTGGGTCACTCCAGAGTTCATCAGGCAGTCCTTGGCAACGGGAGATAAAACGCAGGTTAGTTCATCTCTAGCTTTTAGCTACAGTGTCACGGGTTCTCCTGCCTAATGAAATTAATAGAGCTAAATGTACACACACCATCCATGGCCTGGGTCTCTCCCTTCCCGCTGTCTACATAATATTCCATCTCTAGGAAACATGTTCTACAGCAGTAATGAGGATCAGAAGTGTGGAAGTGTGAGTTGCCAAGAAAAAGATATCCCCCCCTCCCCTTTTTTCTTTCTGGCTCATTCTCTTTATTACCCTATATTTCTTGAGATCAATATTTTAAGAATCTTTCAGTGCATATACATTCTCTTGTCTATTTTTCTGGTGGAAAAACAAACAGAGCTCCATTGTAGCCTTTCCTAAAGTGCTGACAGCAATAGAAAAGTGGTAGACTAAGCTTAGTAAGTGCTTTTCTTTGGAGAAATGTTTCTTTGCGTGCTTCGTTACCCTTACTCTTCAGTTTCCTATTGACAGATGGCTATTCACAGAAATTAAGTTTGCCTCCTCTGAACACACATTACAGGGCTACCGGCAACACCTAACCCCTCTGCCTTAAAGTCCACGTGACTTCCAACTCCTCTTTCCAGATTCTTCTGAGCCCACACCTGCATCGCCCTTTCTTCCCCCCACCCTATACCATGCACCAAAAAATCAACATCCTTTAATTCTCAAATGTTTCTCTCTAAACTTCTACAAATCATTGTTTTAATAGAACTGAGGAGGGATTCAATAAAAGGGATGAAAGCAATGGGGCAGAAATCAGAACAAAAAAAATGAGAGACATTGAAGGGCTTCCTTTCAATGCCAGCGCCCGTGAACGAGATGCAGCTGGCTTCAGACCCAGGGCTGAGACATGCATTCTGCTTTGGAAGATCTTTGCCTTAAAACACGTTTGAAGCATTTAATAAGTGAGCTAGGACTGTGTAAATCTTGTTAAAGCAAGTGAACATCAAGTTAAAGCACAGCCGAAAAGGCAGCCTGTTCACGCTTGGAGGAAAATAAGTGTCCTTATTCTGCTCTTACATCAAACTCGCGGGTGAAGCAAGGATGTGCACTCATTACTTCGCTCCATATTGGTGAAAATTCTCCACCTTTTAAAGAGACAAACGATGCTATCTTCAGGAAGCAGCCCTGCCTGCTATTTTTAAATTTATTTTTACAAGAACCTTTTTCATTCCCCCCCCCCCTTTTTACAGGGCATGACAACATTTCTTTATTCCTGTGTGAATGCGGAGTATAACCTCTACTGGCTGTGGTCAGTCTTAGAGAAAATCCTCAGGACTCAGACTTGTCATTTTGAGTAAATACCTCAAAATGAAGGGAGAGGCTCAAAACAGCAAAGGACCACTCCCAAGTGCTTTGTCTTCAAGAGTAAGCAGAGGAAAATGCCCCAAGGACAGAGTGCCCAAAGGAACCAGAGACCAAATGCCTGAGTCACACAGAAGTTTATCGAGGTTCCAGAGAACCAAGTTCCCAAAGTCATATGTCTCCCCAGGTTTTCCCCATCAAAAATACTAAGTTGGCCCTGATTCTGGTTGGCACTGAATATTCTGAAATGAACACACATTCGTAATAATTTTCTATAAGCATATATAACACCACAACTTCTGAGGACTAACGATAGATTTTGAAGCCAAAAGACTTCTTATTTACAGATGACCTTGAACAAGTACCCACTTAACACACTTCAAGTCCTTACTGTTCCCCACTCTGAAATGCAAAAACCATGTGTCAATATATGGACAAAATACCTTTTAATAATATTGGCAATGGACTTGGAATTTTATTAAATCATAATCCACTTTCAACCAATTTAGACCCTTAGGGGGCTTATTGCAGCGAGTTTTCTTGTGTTTTTTTGTGTTGTTGTTTTTTTCTTTTTTCCATCAAAAGGGATGCTGGAGTCATTTATTTCCTCGCAGGAGCACTGTGGATGACTTTGTAAGTCTGCTAGCATTATCTGACAAATAGTCAATGTTTGGCTGTAACCCGAAGGCCTCCAAAGCTTGAGGACATTACTCAGCGTGGTATCATGGGGAAGGAAGCAAAGTCAGTCTCAGTTGCTTTCTACACAGAAATTATCATGTGATTCTTGCCCAAGATGCTCCATCAAAACACTTCCCATAGGATTACATTTAAGGCTCAGAATTATTTTGATTATTCATCATGTCACCCTTTGTATCTCGACAGCTTTTCTTTCACAAACCTTCTACAGCACAAGCAAGGCTGAATGTTTTCTGATGGGTATCGGCAAAGTGACAGAAAAGCCATATGTCTTTATGCTCTTCATTTTGCAGAGAAGTTAAAGTGACCTTTTAGCAGACCCACAATAAAATCAGAATGTGAAAAGAGTGTGGGGCCCAGGTATAAAATGCTCTCCAACCTCACTCACATAAATACTAATAGGATGGAATAATTTGAGAAAACACAGGAAAAATAAATCAAATTCAATCACACTAAAATATATAAAACTACTGTAGAGACACAGAGCATGACTAAAGATGGGATTTCACTTCTGCCAAAGCCCAGTGCAATTAAAATATCATATTCCAAACCACCTTCAGAAAAACACATATATTCACAAATTTTCCTTGGTTCTAAAATGTTTTTTCTCTATTATCTGCTAATGGGGAAGCATAAAACAGAAGGACTGATAATAAAAATTCCCTCGTATATCCTTTTGAACTATAAGAAGGGTAAACATACTATTTACATGGAACATAAGGTCTTGTGTTTTAAATAAATGATCCTCTCTTGTCTTAACTACCTGACTTTATATAATGTACTACAAATAGAGAGCTGTAGTTAGGTAGAAAAGTCTTTAAACTTGAATGTGAATGGGCTAAATAAGCACTGCATAATGAGTTATTTTATACCTTGTATGCGTAAGCAGATAATTATAAAAATCCAGGTGTTTCAGCAACGGTAGCTAGTGTTGTGATTATTGTGAGGGACCTGCAAAATCAGAGCCATTGTTGAAACGAGAATGGAAAAACACAATAAGACATCCCTACTGAGATGCAGTAGTTAGGAAACAGCAGAAAGGTGGGGAAAGGAAAGTTCAGGGCAGTATTGAGGTCACAGGTGACCTCCAGAGATTGGTAATTTTTTTAAAATAACCACACCAGGAATGATGGCTGCACGTACAAGAGCATCCTAGACAATGGACTTAAGAATTTAAGACCTAGACCTAGGAGACAGAGGTCTGTGAAGTGAGTTACCTTTGAAATATTAACTCCATAAATTACGTCCTGAATTCCTACTCATCCATTGCTGCAAGCCAGATAAGAGAGACCGAGTTGCTAAGCACCCCAGATGCAGACTCCACTCTAAGGACTTTCCTAATGGGCCTACATTGGCAATGTGAAGTGAAGACGGTTCTCTGGGAAGCCAGCTTTCGGCAAATAATCGTGGCATTTGAAGAGGAGTTTTAAAAGTTTTGTACCATTAAAATTCTTTTACTGTTTGAACCAAAAAGGGCATTCTGAAGAATATGGCAAGAATGAACTCAGCTGTACAGTAAAATCTGGGTGATATAGAAGGTTCTTGGAAAGTCTTAACTTCAAAAATCCAACATGGAGTGTCCAGTAGAAACTACAGGAAATGTAAAACTTAATGTATTTACATTTTGCAAACAGTCCTATATAATAAAAGGCTAATATTCAAATCTACTAAACAGTGGAACAACTGGTTGCTATGACATGCACTGACTACCAGGGGGAAGACACTCAATGCAAGAGCTGCCCTCTGGTGGTCAGTGTGCTCCCACAGGGGGAGTGCCACTCAGCCAGAAGCCTGTCTGATGGCTGGCTAGTGCAGCGGTGGTGGCAGGAGCCTCTCCCACCTCTGAGGCAGCACTAAGAATGTCCAACTGATGGACAACTGGCTTAGTCCTGCTCTCTGTGAGGAGTGGGCCTAAGCCATCAGTCAGACATTCCCTGAGGGCTCCCAGACTGTGAAAGGGTCTAGGCCAGGCTGATGAGACCTGCTCTTCCCCTGCCCAGTACACAAATATCATGCACGATGCCCTAGTGAAATTTACAAAATAAGAGATGTAATCTCTCTCTCTCTCTTTTACACAGAGAGGAAGAGAGAGGGAGAGAGAGCTAGAAACATCAATGAGAGAGAATCACCAATCAGCTGCCTCTTGCACACCCCCTACCAGGGATGTGCCCTCAACCAAGGTACATGCCCTTGACCGGAATCAAACCTGGAACCTTTCAGTCCACAGGCCAACGCTCTATCCACTGAGCCAAACCGGTTTCGGCTGTGATCTCTTTTAATTCTGGGAGCAAATAAAAAAAGGTGATCATTTAAACAAAGCAGATATAAATGCAGATGACTTATCTCAAGAAGCCCATCTATCATGATTCATTCAAGCAAAAAGCACTTATTAAGCATATACTATAAATGTTTATTGAACATCTAACATTACACCTGAAGCAAAACTATAGAACATTGCTCTTGTGAGAAACAGCTCAATCACAAATGAATGACTGCACTCAACAGTGTTTCCCTCCTGGCTCTTAATTTAAGGCTTGTGTTTGAATTCATTTTTGGTCTTCTCTGTCCACACCATCTTAATTTGTGTTTCATGTTCTCCCTAAGGCAGTCACACAGGTTCACTTCAGCTCAGCCACTCTGAAAATGTGCCAATCTATTTGAGATTCTCCCGGAGGCTCCTGAAATAAATTGTGCACATGCCACAGAGCCTAGACTTTAATCGACCATCCCAAATATACCCTTCAAGTTCAGTAAAAATTCATGTCAGGTGTTATATAGGATGAGTCTAAGAGACAGAAGATAATATTTTATTATATGAATATCTCCCATAAGGGTGATCCTATTTGACATCTATTCACTACTATGTCTTTCTTCCAAATGCAGAACCAAGAAAGGTCAAGAAATCTATAAAAGTTATTTCTGCGTCAGTTGACCAGTTGGACGAGTGTGTACCCAAACGTTAGCATAACCTAGGCAACTCTGTAAAAGCAAAACTACACAGATACCTTTTCTGGAATTCTGGACTCAATAGGTTTAAGTGTTGGGCCAGGATATTTTATCTCTTCCCTCCCCCCTTCCCCCGCCCCTGCAAACCCATTCTCTAGTATGATGCTGTATAGCCAGGGCTGAGAAACACCAACCTAGGAGAATTCTTCAGTTCTTCAGTTCTACTGAAACTCGTCATGCATAGTTCCACGTTACATGTGTCAGATATCAGAGCCACCTGGACAGAGAAGCTTTGATGGAGGGCAGTGAAAAGGGGACATGAAAGACACAATACAAGGATTTTAACTCCAGAGAATCTGGGGTCCCTGTGGGGACTCTACCATAGAGTTCCCTGGGTTCCCAGAGGGATAAAAGAAACTCATCAGCTGCCCTTGAATGGGGTTAAAAGCGCACAAAACTAAATGTGTCTAGAGGTAAAATAGTCATCTGCTGATTCATTCTAAACACTCGCTTATTTTGGCTAGTGCCTGTCTTATCCATTTAACACTAAAATGATAGCAGAGAAAGGTTAAAGTGTGCGACATGGTTCCACAAACTGAATCAGCTCTGAGCACACCTGATTCTGATTTCAACTTTTAGAATTCTTCAGGCTCTTACTCAAAAGACTGAGAACTCTAGAAACAACTCTGTAGTGGCCATGCTTTTTATTTAGTTGTTAGTTACAACAAGGCCCATCCTTGCTCTGTAGTATCTAGCATACACACTCAGCGAATGTGGCCCATCTTTGAGTGACAAAAGAAGAGCAATTGTCCCTCACCAGAACACACCAACTTGTGGGCAGTGACCAAAATGGGCTGCTTGACATGCAGTCTCCACCCACTGTGACGCAGGGCCAGCTTCTCCACTGGGCTTGGCAGGGCAGAGCTCAGAGCCCACAATCGTTTTAGGGCCCATGAAAATGATTTTCTATTAAGATCAGGGGAAAAAAAGTAAGTCAATGGAAGTGTTTGATATATTTATCTGTATATCAAAGCCATTGTAAAATATAATTTCTCATGTTTTTATGGAGGAAGGGGCCCAGGAAGGCAAAAGCACGTGGGGCCTGTGAAGGTCACAGGCAGAACTGGTTATCCTTTTTTTAAAAATATTTTTTATTGATTTTTGACAGAGAGAAAGAGAGAGGGATAGAAAGTTAGAAACATCGATGAGAGAGAATCATCGATCAGCTGCCTCTCTTGCACACCCCTCACTGGGGATGTGCCCGCAACCAAGGTACATGCTCTTGACCTGAATGGAACCTGGGACCTTTCAGTCCACAGGCTGACACTCTATCCACTGAGCCAAACCGGTTTTGGCAGAACTGGTTATCCTTGATCAGTGGTTGGCAAAATGTGGCTCGCAAGCCACATGAGGCTCTTTGGCCCCTTGAGTGTAGCTCTTCCACAAAATACCACCTGCAGGCGCGCATGTACAGTGCGATTGAAACTGTGGTCCATGTGCAGAAGTCAGTTTTCAGCTCTCAAAAGAAATTTCAATTGTCGTAACTGTTGATATTTGGCTCTGTTGACTAATGAGTTTGCCACCTACTGTTCTTGATCATATCCAGCTACATAACTTGAGGTCTTTTATGCAAAATGAAAAATTTAGGGCCCCTTGTTCAAAATAGTATAGATTCATGGGCAGTGACCTCAGAGCGGTGAATCCAGCATAGGGCCCTCAGAGAACATGGGCCCTGTGCACCTGCCCTTGTTAGCTGGCTAAGGGCACCATCACGGTGTTAGTACTCCACAGCTAAGACCAGGTTTTCAGTTCTGTGTTCACACTGCCTTTCTACAGTTCCAGTCCTTTTCTTTCTCCATGCAACTCCTCCTACAGCCAGAGCCAGCCAAGAAGATAGCAGTACTGAGAAGAATATGACTGTTCTGGGCACTGGGTGAGAAATTTCATTCCCTTCATGACTATCATTACTTTGTTGACTTCACCCTGTCATTGGGCAGAGGATCTTTTTTTCCCTCTGTACCCACACATATAATCTCTAGCGACCTTGAAATACGAGCATTAAAGACACCCTACCTCATCTTAGTACGTGTCACTGTCACCAGGTAGCTGCCCCTCTCCCCTTGCTGTTGCTGTGAAACATCCTATGGTTGGTAAAGGAACTTCCACTGTTAAACCTACCTCAACACAAAGTTGGCATTATTTATTTATGATGTTACATGAATCATCTGCACCTTCCCTGATAAGCCCTGGGCGGTGTGTCTTTCATTCCAGCTGACATTTTGCTGCCATTTGCCAGGCTAAGTAACTACTGTGCAATCACTCTGCGCTGATGCATGGTCATTGTTTTGCACAAAATGGATTTTTAAGTCAGCTGAAAGGCTTTCTGAAGAATATAATTTGACAAAGTAAATTTTTGCCCGTATAACAGAAATCAGCCAGGGCTGCACCAAATGTATTTTTTAAGATAGCTAAAAGGATTTTTGCAGAGAGTTTGACAAAGTATTTTACTTTTGTGCACAAAACAAAAATTGATTAGTTTTGAACAAAAAGGATTTCTCGGGGTGCTGAAAGGCTTTTCTCTGGAATTAAATATATTCTCCAGCTTGCGGGGTAAGATATTTGAAAGTAGTGTCTTTGAGAAGACAAATAGTTGTCAGTGACATTTTTTTTTCAGGAACATGTTAAAAGAATCTACTTAAATGACATTTTCAACCACCTAAACCTGGTTTGCCTGCAGACGTCTTTACTGCTCACAGAAAGATGACCCATTTTCCAGTGGATAAGGCTTATTGCATGATTCATTCGTGTGTTTGATCCTGCTCCTAAATTGATAGAATCACTGAGTAGACATTTCACTGAACACTTTCTGCCTTCAGTTTAACTATAGAAAACTAGAAATCTGAACAAATTGGAAGGCACAGAGTTTTAACTTAAAATTGTTTAGCTTCAGGGAAACTTTACTGACAGTTTTCCTAGTATCCACCATGCCTCTACTTGAGGAGAGAAGGTGATTTGAAAACGTGCAACTTCGACAAAACCTGAGTGGGTTTTTCCCAAAGCACCCACCTGCTGCCATAGGAAGTTTTAAAGTTAGAAGATAAAGACTATAACCTATTTATCCAAAGTGCTTAAAGAGTTGTGGATACATGTTGAGGGGGGAGGGGGCAGGATGGAATATAAACAAGTATGTAGTGTGGCTATGATATCAACCATATTTTTGAGTAGTGATCTTTTCTTAAATACAAAGAATTGTTTGGAGTACACATAAAAGTAATAATTTACAACTATATTTTTGGTATATATCTTGAATCTCTTTTTGAGCTTTTACAATTCACTGGTATCAATTTGGATTTATTTTTCCAGCTCAGTTTGTGGTCTCTGCATAAGATCCTGACAGGCAGAAGTTTGCAATGTATTACCTTATTTTTGTCTTTTGGGGGGAAGGGGAACTTGAAATCAAGGTAAATAGAATCCTCTTATCTATAAAATGTTCCTTATCATCGTACTTTTTAAAACAAAGATATTTAAATAAAGGAAGTGAGAGCCAGTGGGTCAACTCCCTTTCATTCTGCTATTCACCAACAGGAAGAACATGCACCTCCCCACCTGTTCTCATTGTCATTACTAGGGGACTCCCTCCCTGGCGCTTGACAATGAACAGTAAAAACCATGTCTTGATTGAGCAAGTTCTCTAGCTTACTATCAAAATAAAAAAATAGAAGAATTATAAACCTACTATTTTTTTTCTAGGGCCTTGACTAATTTCACACCATGTCTTAACCATGCTGTAGCACAAGCAAGTTCAGGGAAGGAGGGTTTGCTCTCCCTGGCTAATCAGAATAAGGCCCTTCACTGTGGACCTGTGGACATCCAGTCCAGAGGACCACAGATGAATGAATCCCACTGGGGGGTAACTTGGCCTGTGGTTTTCCTAGTGTGTGGGTACTTCACCCTGGAGACACCAACGGACTGATGATGGCACACAACTGGCATCTCCAGTTTCCTGAACTACCTGAGAAGCATTGGGGAGGGAGTCTTGCCAAGCAGCACTAAGCTGTTAGGTTCGGATGAATATCTGATTCTGTATCAATTATGAGAGCGCGTCATAAAGACCAGCCCTTCAAATTGAAAAGACAGAAAAAGACAGCATATATCTTTAAATGTATCAGAAACAGCCCAACTTAACAGCCACGTGAAAGCAAGATGAGCTTATAAGAGCCGAGAAGGAGCTGAGCCCTGATAGAAACACAGGGAAATGTAACTGTCCATGAGGGACTACTTCATGATGATGAATCATAGCATTTTCTAGGGAAATGGGAGAATATAAAGCATCTGAGCTGCTGAGGAATAAATAGTCATGGAAATGCTAGATCATAACCATTGCTCACCCAGAAGCTGCGACTGACGTTAAGAAAATCGCCGCGTGGAAGTCGGGACTTGCTCCACTCAAATTCACAACTGTAAACATGTTTAAAAGCTGGCTGCAGCTGCTTTTAGAGGTGCTTGCAGTGAATTCATTTCTGTATAACCTGAGTGATTTTCTCAGCGCGGGTACACTCCAGTATGCCTGTGCATTGCCGCATTTCAAAAAAAGTGACATTAAAGCATATTCGCTTATATAGAATAGCTTTGATATCTCTGCACACCTGGGGCAAAGGAAAAATAAAAATCCAAAGTTTTATCTTCCCTTGAAAACACTGAACCATCTGCTAAGAGGCCAACAACACTAGGCCCACATCCTTGAATGGCAGCACCTGGCTGGCCCTGAGAGGCAACTGCGCCTAATAGTGCCCTCACTCTCCAATTTGCCACAGTCCTCACCGTTCTCTTACGTCTAACTCCATTTCACTTCACCCATTTTTGTCACCTACATTTGTATTTGTGACCCCTTATAAAGAAACTAAAAGTATTTTCCTAAAAACAGCCAGAGCTTTTCAAACATTGGGGTTTGGTTCATGCACCTACCCAAATCTGCTTTATGAGCTGGACTGTCATAAACTTCAGTTTAGGTGATATTCTTGCTAGATTGACAGACAGGAAATAAGGAACAGTATCTATGCAGCAGTAGCAAGAGAGATTAGGAAAGTCTCAACAAATGAATTGTTTTTCCTAGCATCCCACACGTTTGCCTAACACCAATGTGGATCGTCATTAGCTAAAACCATTTCACCATCGACAGTAGAAGATAAATCTTGGACTGAGGTTTTATGTGCTTCCTCCCATAACACTGGACTCTGCTAGCACTGAACACTGAATGCACATTTTCTGCCCAGTTCATTCATTTACTGCATAAATTACCTAAATTACCCTTAGGTAACAGATACTGGGGACAGAGCAGGAAGGGGGAAACTATCTAAGACATAATTTCTGCTCTCATGGAGCTTACAAACTAGTGGAGAAAACTAACATGAAAACAATTAAATGTAATTTGGGGGAGATAGACATACTATGACTAATGTTAAGGGTAGATCAAGGGGGAGGGAAGATAGACTAGATACTAGAGGCTGAATATATGAAATGGGGCGGGGTACACCTATTAGGATACTCCGGAGAAGAAATTGAGGGGCTGAACTAGACTAAGAAATGCAAAGAAGCCTCAATGTTTTTTTTAAAAATAGTCATTCAAGAGCTCATTGTCCAAAAGAAAGTCCAGTTTATACAAGTTTCCATGTGGAATGCTGGTTAGATTTAAATACAAGCGTAAAAGGGTAGTCCCTTCAACCTTAAGTCTAAGCATACCACCAGTTACTGCACTTACTCTCCAGTTCACCCCAGTCCCCACCATTCCTTAATTTTGTTCACTTTGCTAATTTAAACCTTGCTTAAAATAATCACATTTTAAATCAACCATGATGTGTGTGTGTGTGTGTGTGTGTGTGTGTGTGTGTGTGTTTTCCTTAAAAGCACTTGGTCGGGTCCTAGAATGAATAATTCTATTCTGGCCTCAAATGGCATTCTCTATGAGACTTTTTGGGCTTCTACATCCTATCATCTCAATTTTTCCATCCTCCTCTGCATTCAACATCAACTTTTTCCATGTCTGTTTCTTTGCATTTACTGTACTATGTTATAATTACTTAAATGTCTTTCATATCAGCTCATGTCCAAAGTATCTGTAATATAGGAGTGTAGAAGGTTGAATAGGTTGAATGATACTCAACACTAATCCACTCCACCCCAAAAAAGATGAGGTCCACCCAGACCCTGTGAATGGGATCTTACTTGGAAAAGGGGTCTTTGAAGAGATAATTAAGTTAAGGATATCTACTTGAGATCATCCTGGATTGTCAAGTGAGCCCTAAATCCAATGATGCATCTTATAAGAGACAGAAGAGAAGACACACAGAGGAGAAGGTCATGTGCAGATCTGGAAGGACTGCAGCCACTAGAAGCTGGAAGAGACAATAAACGTTTCTTCCCTCGAACCTTGAGAGGGAGTTCATCTCTGCCAACATCTCGATTTCTGAACTCTGGCCTCCAGAGATGTGAGCAAAGAAATTTCCATTGTTGAAAACTACCCATTTTATGGTAATTTGATATGGCAGCCCTAGGACATTGAGCCCTAGGTACTCAATATATATTCCTTTAGTCATTTGACTAATTAAGGAATCAAGGCTTAAGCTGCTCCTCAGACTAGTGACTGTATACCAAGAGAATTGTCATATTCTCAAATATAAGGATGGTAAAATCTAATGTCATAATCAGGTAAACACAGGCCCTCTCTGCAGTAATGAAAAACTGGAGTATCTTCACCTTTCTCTAAAACCTTACAGAGGGATGGAAGTGGAAAACTGAGCACCAACAAAAGAAACATTCCTGAGCTGGCTCTTAGAGTTCCTAGGGTCACTGTGCAATGGCTGGCAGCCCAATAATGGTGTCCAAACTGGCAGCTACCTCCTGTTCTGACCTGAGAACAAGGAAGCCTCTCTCCACTTGCTGATGCCTGACAAGTCACACCTGCAGAAACAGTAATCATGGGTTTTGTAACATCTTTTTGCTCCTCAGGAGCACTCTTATTCTCCATTTCCCACTCTGATGTGAATCTCCTCTTAGACCCAGCATTTAGCTTTCAGACACATTTTCCAGAAACATGTCATTTAGAAAAGTATGTAATGGCTTGCACATTGTTAAGAAAAGGGTAAAAAGTAAGTTTAAAATAGCATGCTCAGTTCAGCACCACTTAAGAAAGTTAAATAGAGATTATATGGACAGTAGTGAGAATTAAAGGATAATGGAATTGAAATAGTAACGGTGACTATTTCTGGGCAGTGAGGGTTATATATATATTGGAACTGTCTGCTTGTCATATTTTTTAAACTGACCATTTTTCTCTATTAGATAAAAGCAACAAACAGCCGAAACCGGTTTGGCTCAGTGGTAGAGCATCTGTCTGTGGACTAAAAGGTCCCAGGTTTGATTCTGGTCAAGGGCATGTACATTGGTTGCGGGCACATCCCCGGTGGGGGGTGTGCAAGAGGCAGCTGGTTGATGTTTCTCTCTCATCAACATTTCTGGCTCTCTATCTTTCTCCCTTCCTCTCTGTAAAATATCAATAAAAATATATATATTTAAAAAAGCAACAAACATTTTAAAATACATAAAAAGATCATGAAAACACAAAATAAAGAATATGATATCTTGACTACTCAGAAGCTGAGATGAACACTGACCAAAGAGGTTTGAGTTTGCATACAGCATGCCCAGCATGAATACATGGAGTCAGTACAGTGTGCAATGGAGCATCAAGCCCCTGACGGAGTGGAGAGGGCATGCAAGGCTCTGGGTAGAAGTTCAAGTTATGGTGTAAAGCAAACCTGATTTGGAATCCCAGTCCTTTAACAACCATATAACTTTGGGCAAATATTTTAACCATTCAGATTAAATAAGGTAGTGTATAATAATCACTTGGCATAATATCTGATATATAACATGCTTCAAATAAATATCAGTAATCTATTAATTATCAATATATAGGTTATCCAGAGTTTAGATTGTCATAAGGAACAATTTCCAATTGATAGTCCCTCATGTAATATTAATTCATTTCATATTAAAATAAGCAGAACAAAATTGGAAGGGTAAATAATATAATGCTAAATATTACCCTAGTATTTCAGAGTAACTCAAACTTTGACTTCTTTATATCCTTACTCTGGTCCATGAGATCAGATATTTTCTAGCAGGCCATGTAATTACATGGTATTATAATCAAATAATCAAACTCCAGTTTATGAGAAGGTCTCTAGATAGGTATTAATTACTAAAAGCTTTGTGATACCACTTGTTTTATCATAGCATTGACATCTATATCTGCCCTAATTATTCACAGTGTCTCATTTTCACAACTATTCATGTTTGCCTATGGGATTTTAAAGTTATATGAAATAGGAATTAGCCTGAAGCATAGTGGGAGGATGGTGACACTAGGCAATATATTTATTTATTCAGCTTCCCTCTTCTCATCAAAATTACTCTTCACATAGTCAAATACCAAACCCTGAAGAAAAATGTGTGGGAGGAAATGTGACTTCATAAAAGAAATCACATTTTTCTAACTCTAAATGTAGGTAAGAGGATATTAGGAGAAACTTTACCTGTTGCCTCTGAATCAGTAACCTAAGACCAGAGTTGAGGTCAAGAAAGCATTAAGCCCCCTCATTTTAAAAAGAGGACCCCCAAATTACAGCAGGACAATCTGTCTGAGGCTTACAAATAAGGCAGTAAAACTTATGTCAGTCTTATGAGCTACTACCCCAATCCTTCATCTCAGCCTTCCTCTCCCTCAGAACCTGAGGAATGGAATGGGAAGATAATAACTGGCTCTGCAGGGAGAAGAGTTGATGGTAAGATCTTGCTTCCATCTTTCCGTTGTTAGTCAAGTGTGTGTATGTATGTGTGTGTGTTGGGGTGAGCTCCAAGAAAGTAATTCAGACAGAACAGGGATTCCAGTGAGAAAAAGAAACCAGCATCTTGTTTCCAAGTTTATCCTTGAAAAAAATATAAAACATGCAGACTCACTCATGTCCTGAGCAAGAAGTAGTGAAATTCATAGATTCCCCTGACACATATCCTCGGAATTTGGGGACAGGTGTTTTCTAAAAACGTAGAGACATGTGTCTGCTTCTAACTTGAGAATTTTTCAAAGGCAGGAGGTTTACCAGAGCAATCTAAGCCAGAACCTGAGTAGATACCACACTACTACCCTGTTTCCCCGAAAATAAGACAGTGTCTTATATTAATTTTTGCTCCCAAAGATGCGCTAGGTCTTATTTTCAGGGGTTGTATTATGTTTCCATGAAGAAGGTCTCATATGAAGTGCTGGCCAGGGTGACAAAGTATGAGGCATCTTCTGTAGAGTCCAGTCAAGTATCATGAAAACTTGCTATTTTAGCAAAGAACATATGTGTAGAACATTTATTTGCCACTGTCAGTCATTTTTCCCCCCCAATGTGTATCTTCTCTAATTACATAAACCCAGGGCTAGATTGGTACAGACTAAGCAGGTGTCCAATCAAGAGTCTAATACCATTTTCCCCTTCTTATCATCACTCTAATCTTTATGAGTAACTCAGAGTTTCCCCTCATTACATTGGCTTGGAATAGTGCGAAAAGTGGTTTATCCATAAGATTTTATTATACTTGACTCAGTCATCTCTCTCTTCTCATCAGTCTTCTAATATAGATTGGGGAGGGTACAGTTGAGAAATTGGGGTACAGCCTGGTGATATCTGGGCCCACGGTTCACACTTCAATAAGCATGAGGTGAAGTATCTAAACTTATAGATAGGTGTCTTTCTTTTGAATGTATTATCTTTTTAGTCTTTTTTTTTATCTTTCAAGGACTAAGAGTTTATTGAAGTTTCCTTATACTATTAAGCTTTTTTCATTTTCTTAATAACCTAAATATCTAAAAATAAAGCAAACAGAAAAAAAAAACAAATATAAAATTCTAAAAGATCCTATATAATAAAAGCCTAATATGCTAAGTGTCTGGTTGTCCAGTCATCTGTTCAACTAATCAAAGCATAATATGCTAATGACATGTTTAAGGCCACTCAACCACTCGCTATGATGTGCACTGACCACCAGGGGGCAGATGCTCCAACTGGTAGGTTAGCATGCTGCTGGGGTCCAGCTGACCGCTTGGGACAGAGTGAGATGGGCTGTACATACCCTGGAGCCCTCCTGTGATCCCTCCCTGGCTGGCTAACCTCCCATGTCCCTCCCTAGCCCCAATAGTGCACCGGTGGGGTCCCTCGGCTTGGCCTGCACCCTTTCACAATTCTGGACCTCTTTGGGGGATGGAAGAGATCTGGTTTCAGCCTAATCCCACAGGCCAGGCCAAGGGAGGGACTCCACTGGTGCATGAATTCATGCACTAGGGCTCTAGTATTAGTATTATTTTTTAAATATATTTTATTGATTTTTTTTTTTTTTTTTTTTTACAGAAAGGAAGAGAGAAGGATAGAGAGTTAGAAACATCAATGAGAGAGAATCATTGATCAGCTGCCTCTTGTACATCCCCTACTGGGGATGTGCCCACAACCAAGGTACATGCCCTTGATCAGAATTGAACCTGGGACCTTTCAGTCTGCAGGCCAATGCTCTATCCACTGAGCCAAACTGGTTTCATCAGGCCTCTAGTATTATTATAATTTTGGTGAAAGTAATGTTTTCATCAAGATACAAAGTCCGGAGACCATTAACATTACAGATTAACATATCTTACTTAGTAATAGACAAACATGTAAATTGACCATACCTCTGCTACACCCACAACCAATCAGAGTGAGTATGCAAATTAGAAGGCCAAAGATGGGGGCCACCCAGCTGCTCTAGATGTGGAGTGGCCAGGAAGGGCAGGATGCCTGCTATGACAGGGAGGGCAAGGACAAAGGGATCTACAGGAGTGGAGTGCCGCAGTGAAGACAAGACTGTAGACTCTGGAGTCTGCAGCAAAGACAAAGAAGGCAGACTCTGGCCAGAGCAAAGGCCTGGGTCCCAGTTGCTGGAAGAAAACTGGTGCTGGAAGCCAAGGGAAGGAAGGCCTATTGCATGAATCTCTTCGTGCAACTGGCCTCTAATTTAAATATAATATTTCTAAAATCCTTATGTTTAAAGAAACCATAAACAAATTTCTTAAATTGCAACACTTACAAAAAAATATAGCAATATTCTCAAGTTGAAATACTCTAGTCTCTCTTAAATATTCAGAAATAATAACGTAAAGAATCTAAAATGTTAATAGAAGTAAATATCAGCAGCTTAAACTTGATCCCTCACCTCTTTTATCCTTATTTATGAGTAGACAGTCTATGTAGCACTGAGATTCTCTACTTTATGCCACTTCTGGGCTGGGTGATCAAAGACTATTTCTTTCCAAGGCTATTTCTTTTCTAAAGTCCCCTACAACTCTCTCCTCAATTCACTGCATTAATATCTAATGCAAAGTATACCCCACCCCCAAATGAGCAAGAGTAGGCCTGTGAAGTAAGTTGACATGAGAACTTTACCTAGTCCATACTTCTTAGGCCCATCAGTCTAAATCTGACTAGACTGCTCAAATTCTCCTTCTCAGGATGTTAAAACACAAGATATGAGAGAGGGTCACTGATGAGAGAAAGGAACAAAAGACAAGAGCCACATAGAAATAAGTCTGTGAGCAGAAATCATGAGGCTGTAGAAGCCATAAACCAAAAGAAACCGTGAGGTAAAGAGATGAGTAAAAAGAGACAGAAATGACAGAAGGAAGGAAAACCATAATACTGTTACCTTAGAAGAAGAGAGAGAAACTCAGTAATGAGTAAAGCAGACTACATATACACAGATGTTCTGACAGGTCAAGAGTTGTCTTCTCTGGTCAGGATGAGTGAGGTTATATTTCTTTGGAGTCTGACTTTTCAGCCGTAAGAATATGATCTTGTGTTTTTCAGATACCCTTTACAATAAATAACTAATATTGAGATATCCTAAGTTGTTTCCATACCCTTGTAACCTGGAAGATTCTCACTAAAACAATTTCTTGGTATCATTGCAATTGGTGACATTCTAATCTCATAGTGTATTTTCCAAGTCTTGTATGAGCCTGTTGAGCATCTCTGTTCCATAGCCCTACTTTCTCTCCCACGGAATGTGCCAAATAATTGATGACTTCTTTACTCCAGGACCGTTAACATTCCCTGCAATCATCAGTATAAATACTTTATTAATAATTTGTATTTATACAACATCTGCCTCCCATAGAGCTCAAAGCTGTTTACAAACATCGTCTCATCAATCCTGATAGCAACCCCTTTTTTATAAGAAGGAAGTGTGTACCAGCTAATGAGTGCTGTCATCTCCCTTTGACTAGCGGGAAACTGAAATCCAGAGAAGAATTACCTTTTCAAGGTCAAACAGTAATCTGAGAACTAGCAAAGAAATATAATCCAGAACTTCTGCATTCTTGTACTTTGTTTTCCCTGGGAAAAACTCTCATTTCAGGTCCTACACATATTCATTAGGAGGCACCAGTATAAATGTTTTTTTAAAGGCTTCTTTTATTGGAGGCTAAAAAAAATCCCATTAACTCAAGTATGAAAACTTAGTGAACTTTGAGTTAACTTTTCAAGAGGTTATCGTGACAGTCAGAGCCTTGAAGAATGATTAAATTCCAGAACTTGACAGCATTTTTACTGGCATTTTTAAGCCAGTAAGGAAGTTTCTGGTTGGCATGTGAATGCACTCCTTCTCCATGTTGGAAACAGAAGAAACCACTTCAAGATGACAAAAGTGGGAGCAATAAGCATTTTCAGGAAGAATTGCAGGCAATGGCAATGAGATTACATATTGAATGACTGTTCCATGCCAGACTTCTAAATGTATGTGTCATTGCAACTCTATGAAGCTGACACGTCCTCTTTGTTTTGGTGGTAAGAAAATTGAGGCTCAGCGCAGTTAAATAAATGGGGGAAACTGACTTTTTAGCCCCCTGGTCCCTGCTTCTCTTATCTGTGCTTTTAACTGACACCGTACTACAACTACAAATAATGGTAATTGTTGCTGCAGCTGCCTTTGTTGTTTTGAATAGTGTAATCCTAGCACCGAGGGCCAGCTGACAATAGCCTGCCGCAGCCACCGTCATTTATGCTTTATGTCAGTTACAGAACAGTGCAAGAAAGGTCATTAACAGTAGTTTTTGACATTAAAAATTCAATAGTATTTGCAAACCTAGATCCTGAAATAGATTAGCTGCCGGGAAAAGCCCACCATCAAGACAATTCTGCACCACAATGGTATGTATGATTAGTAAAATTAGGAAGAAAAAAATGGAAACTTTTTTAAAAGCTGACTACTTACCACTCATAAAGTACGACCGGGTCCAAAGTTCACTGTAATCATACCACATGAAGGTTTCACAAAACGCCTAGAAGGCATTAAGAGAGTGCATTTGTAAATATTTATAAAAATGTTCCCAAATCCAAAAGCTACCACACATAGTAAAAACCATTCTTATTTTAACCATAGTTTGCTATGGACAAAATAAATCTAAGCCCTAAAATAATAATGGCTAACATTTACCAAGTATTTACAATTTGGCGGTCATGATGCTTTAGACACATTCATTTAACCTTCACTCTGGAATAGGTGCTACTATTATTCCCACATTTCAGATAAAGAAACTGAGGATTACAGAGGGTAGGTATCTTGTCAATCCTGGGATAATAAATGAAGCAATTTCACTTAAGATCCAGATACTTATGTATTAGCTTCCACTTATCTTTGGGAAGCCCACAACATGTTTATGAAAATGCTCTTTATATAATAGGTGTGAATAATATTTAAATGAATCCCTGAATAGTGGATAAACCTTAATAACATCATCATAAATGAATAAATAATTGTTGGTATGGTCTGTTCCTATATAGGAAGCACAATATTCAAGGAGACACTAATAAAAAATAATTAACCCAGTCAAAATGGCCCTTGGGACACATGGACCTATGGTGGGGTGAGGAAAGCTGTGTCAGATGACCATTCCTCTTCATATGCTCTCTGTAGCACTGACTACCCTCTCCTGGTCTCAGCAAGAAGACCCTGAAGTCAAGGAAACTAGTTCTATTTCCCAGCACAAAGACAGGAGAAAACCAGCTCTGTTGAGTTTACTGAGGCCCACTATCCATCTAAAACCCACCTGGTACTCTGACCAGAAGGAGGTCCTGGGAAATGATGAGATAGCCAAGAGAAAAACATTATTGACTTTCAGCATCTTGTTTTGGCCTTTAATAACAACATATTTCAAATGTACTTTATCTTATAACAAATTAAAGAACTATATTCATGCCATGTAGCCACCATTCTGATTTAACAAGTATATTCATTTCTCCAGTCTTTTCTCTTAGAAATTAAATGTTACTAACCCAGTGGAAAGGCCTCCCTCTGATCATCCCTATCCCCTCATCCTTTCCCAGAAGAGCCACTCTCCTGAAAGAGGCGTGTTCTTCACAGCCATGTTTCAATATTTGGCTACACCTGTCAGTATCCATAAACAATATGTGGTATTGTTCTGTGAATACATAAAGTTTACATAAATTTTCTCTAATCTATCCTTCTGAAACCTGCAACTTTACTCAGCTTTTCTTTTATTGTGGCAAAACATTTATAACAAAATTTATGATTTTAACCATTTTTCAGTGCACAGTTCAGTGGCATTAAGTATATTTATGTTGTTTTTCAACTATTATCACCATGCATCTCCAGACCTTTTTCTTCCTCCCAAACTGATTCTCTGTACCTATGAACAATAACTCTCCATTCCTGTGTTCTCCATAGCCCTGGCCTTACATTATACTTTCTGTCTCTTTGAATTTGATTATTCTAGGAACCTCATATAAGTGGAATGACAGCATTTTGTCCTTTTGTGAGTGACTCGTTTTACTTAATGTAATTTCTTCAAGGTTCATCCACACTGTAGCATATGTCATGATTCCTTCCTTTTTAAGGTGGAATGAAAGTCCACCATCTGTGTGTACCACGTTTTGTTTACTCATTCACCTGTTGGGTTGCTTCCACCTTTTTTGCTATTGTCAATAATGCTAATGGGTGCATAAATATCTGTGTTCAAGTCCCTGCTTTCAAATCTCTTTGGTATATAATCAGAGGAGAACTGATGAATGATATGGTAATTCTATGTTTAATGTTTTAGTCAGAGTTCTCCAGAGAAAGAGAACCCAGAAGGTATGTAGAGGTACCTGTAGAAGAAAATCACTGTAAGTATTGGCTCACAAAGTTGTGGTGACCAAGAGGCCACAAGCTGCAAAACCAGGAAAGCTGGTGCTATAATTCGGTGTGATCCCAAAGGACTGAGAACTAAAGGAGCGTAATGTGTGAGCCCCAATCTGAGTCCAAAGGTTGGAGGTCCAAGAGCACTGATATTCAGGGGAAGGAGGAGATGGGTGTCCCAGCTCAAAGAAAGCAAGCACGCTTGCCCTTACTCCATCTTTTTCTTCCACTCAGCCTTTAACAGGATGGATGATGCCCACCCACATCCGTGAGGGTGACCTTCTTTACTGAGGCCTCTTGGTCACCACAACTTTGTGAGCCAATTCAAATGCTCATCTCTTCTGGAGACACCCTCACAGACACACCCAGAAAAAAGGTTTACCAGCTCTCTTGGTGTCTCATTAAATTGACACACCAAATTAGCCATCACTCTCAATTTTTTTTGAGGAACCATCATACTGTTTTCCACAGCAGCTGTAGCTTTTTACATTCCTGCTGGTGATGCACAAGTGTTCCAATTTCTCCACATGCTCACCAGCATTTTCCGCTTTGTTTCTGAGCTTTATCCATATCAAATGTAGGTAGATCTGATTCATTCACTTAACCTATTGTACACTATTTCATTGGATGAACATACCATAATTCATTATCCATTCCCTAAGGTAACAGTTAGGTTGTTTCCTATGCTGTTGCTGTTACCATCGATGACACATTGAACATTTCTATGTATTTCTCTGTCCACAGATATGAGAGTTTCTCTGGATCTATATCTAGAAGTGGAATTTCTGAATCACAGGACCTCTGTTAATTCAGACTTTAAAATACAGTGCCTGCCCAGTGGTGTGGCTCAGTGGTTGAGTGTTGACTTATGAACCAAGAAATCATTGTTCATTTCCTGGTCAGGTCACTTGCAGGGGTTGCAAGCTTGAATCCCAGTAGCGGGTATACAAGAGGCAGTGGATCAGTGATTCTCTCTCGTCATTGATGTTTCTCTCTCTCTCTCCCTTCTACTCTGAAATCAATAAAAATGTATATTTTATAAAAAATATACAGTGCAAAATTATCATCAAAGAGATATTTCCCTATTTACCCTCCTACCAGCAGAATATGAGGGTTTCTGCTGCTCTACACCCTTTACAATAATTGCTATTCTTATGAATGACGTAACATTTCTCAGCATTTTGAGCAGGAAGGAATTCTGAGTCTGCTGAGTCCACAAGTTTACAATGTTTTTCTTTGTTTTTGTTTTATCTCTTCCTAGCCCCACCTACACCCCTTTTCCCCTTTGAGGCCAACTTTATCATAACACTAATTTTGGAATTTTTTTTCTCCACTTGTAAAACTGTCAGAATCTCAGACAATAATCTCCTTCTTTAAAGGAACTATAAAGTGAAATGACTTAAGGACTTGTTGAGATTTTCTAGGTGGTGAACTGACATCCACATGTTTCCCAACCAGCAGAGGCAGCCTCTAAGCCATTCTTTGGGAAAGTGATGGGGGAAAGTCTGGGAGATGAACCATGGCTGCAGAAGCAGAAAAGGGTGCCCTGGTGTGAATGGAAATCTCTTGTCTCCACTTCCAGGACTGGGACTAGGCAGAGGCATCAGGGCAAAATTTAAGGGACACAAAAATTTCAGGAATCAAGAAAAGAATACTTCAGAAAAGTGTTTTTTAAAGCAAAGTTAATGCAAAAAATTCAGGATAAACAAAAATCTAAATTATGAATAAAGACAGGATCAGTGTTATTATAACATCTTTATTGATGATAGCCATTTCAATTTAATCTGATAAATCCTTTCTTTATATTAAGGATTTTGATATTGTTTTAAACAAGGGTCAATTAGGAAAAATAAAGTCACACACAGGCCTCATTTAAAAAATTCAAAATAAAATAGCTTTATGAATCCTTTTGAATATATATATCAGAACTGCCAAAGAGATGATTAGAACAAGTTTTAACCAACAAAATAAAGACACATTTGAAGATTAGCATCTTTAAGTCACCGAAGTAGTTTTATCATCTATAAACTTTAAATTAACATCAACAGCCATTTGTAAACTTAGTGAACTGTGTAGATTACTGATCACTGTGTTCTATTAAGATTATGATTATAATGGAGATTTTCTACCATAAAGCACAAGGTAACCCATACCATCCAAACAAGGTATACTCATTTGCTAGGGGTGCCATAACTAAATACCACAGACTGGGAGCGTAAACATCAAAACGTATCTTCTTACAGTTCTAGAGGCTGGAAGCCCAAAATCAAGGTGCCGATGGGACTGGACTCTTCTGAGGCTTCTCACCTTGGCTTGCAAATGGCCACCCTCTTTCCGCCTCTTCACATGGCCTTTCCCCTGTGTGGGTGCATCCTTAGTGTTTCTCTGAGTCTAAATTCCTCCTTCTTATAAGGATTAGGTCAACTCTGAAGGCCTCGTTTTAATTGAATTACCTCTTTATAGTCTCTACCTCCCCAAACAGTCACATTGTTAGGGCCTAGGGTAGTTAGGACTTTAACTTATGATTGGGGGGGGGGGGAGAGGGAGGGCAGGCACAATTCAACCCATAACAAGGGGGAAATAGACATTTACCAGGAGGAGAGACATTTTATCCTTCAGTACCTAATCAGGGCTGAGAAAGGAAGCTCACCCTTGCTTTAAAATAGATATTTCATGGGTTGTAAGAATCAACCAAAGAACTTGTATGCATGTATACATAACCCAGGGACACAGACAATAAGGTGGTAAAGGTGGGGCTGAAGGGGGCGTGTGGTGGAGGGAGGAGGTGTGGGGGCAGGCTAGAAGAGATCAATGGGGGGGAAGAGCAAGGGGGGACATCTGTAATACTTCCAATAATAAATTTTTAAAAAATAGATATGTCCTCATTTGTGCCACAAATTAGGATAGAACTAACCCAGCAGCACACTCTGGTTCAAAATGAATAGATACGAGTCACAAAACCTCCCGAGTCCTCTCGATCTAGCACTGCAACCTTATCCAGTTCCTGGAGTAGCCCTGTTATGAACTCTGCTGAATAGCATCAAGTAGCAGGACAAGATCACCAAAGACGATTCATACAACCCAGCCAGCCCGCCAAGCAATGCAGTGTCACATCACAGCTCTGCTATGAGGAGCAGAGGTCTGCAGGACACCCCAGCACCTGCAGTGAAGTAATCCCAGCTGAACAGAGAACCAGAGCTCACATAACACAGCCCATTTGTAAATGACTGGGGGATTCCAATGCATAGAAGTTCAGCTTTTCCTTCCCATATAAAAGCACTCTTTTTTAAAGCAAAAGTTCGATATTCCTTTTGAATTTACAAGGTGACATCAGAAATATCAAGGGACCTTCATCTAGCAAGCCCAATGACCACCCGAAAGAGTTTGTACATCTTATTTAAGCAGCATTGCTTGAACACCCCTCTTCCCCCCTCCACACACACACACACACACACACACACACACACACACACGCAAAACAAACAACCACAAGAACAATACTTAATGGCTTCCCAAGCCCCGAAATCTAATGGAACAAGTAGTTACTTGAGGTTTCTTATTGCTCTTTCTTCTTGAAGAAGCATTGAAAGCTTCACATTCTTGAGCGCCCACACTTGGAAGATAAGGATTCCACAGTGAGGAGAATGACGGAGTCTGTGGGTGGACTGCTCATTTATAAACTTTTCCGATGCTTCAGAAGACAAGGATTGCAAAAATCTGTAAGAATCGCCACAACAGCTTCCTTTGAATGTGGTATGATTCAGAAAGCCCAATGTAGAAGTTAACAGAAACCATTGTCCATTTAGCTTTGGTTACCACTGCGAGATACTGGGTCCCCAAGTCCAAGTTTGTGGGGTTTGAATTTGAATTTTCTTGGGGGAGGGGGATGTCCTTTGTGGTTTCTAAAAATAATGGCATTTCTACTTTATGCAGTGTCTGGCAGCTTAATAAACGTGAGCATGGCTTAACAGTCAGGCTGCAAATCCCTTCTAATGGCAGCAGTTGGGAATAGAAAACTGCTTTTCTTATTACTATTCCTTCCTAATGCTTTTAAAAAAAATAAAAAACCCTGGAATAATACTCCCTGCTCATCTCACCTACTTGTTAATCTGGAGTCTGGGGTCCATTAAAAGGAGCGTAGTGTGGAAAACATATTGTAGTGGGTGAATAGCTGTTTTTAAAAAAAGAATGGGGTGGGGGAGGCATGACATTAAACAGCACAAATGATCCAGGCTTTTCCTCTATCAAATCTAGGAAAGGTCTTTTCAATGCCATTCGTCTTTGAGACCCCTACATGTCTTTTTAAAGAAGGCAGACTAACAAAAGAAAGAAAGAAAAAAGAGAGAGAGATGAAGAAAAGAAACAAAAAGGAAGGGAGGGAAAGAAAAGAAAAATGGGTAGGAAGAAAACGCTTTTCTTTTAAAAGCAAACAGCTAAGTGATTTGCTGCACACTTGCCATGAATAATAACGAGCAGATTGGTGGTGTGTTCCTCTTTTAATTAGCACGCTGCCTTCTGCAGCAGCACCCTGTCTCATTACAGCGCACCCACGGAGCCCCTGGAAGCAGTGTGCACAGCTAGATGGGCCAAGAAGTCCCAGTGAGTCAACACGCAGGTTTAGTAAGCTTCATTTTTCTCTCTCTCTTTCTCTCTCTCTCTCCCTCTCTCCCTAAGATGAAGTACACTCACCAGTGTCTAAGAGAAGACTTCTGGCTGGATTTTGTTTTGCGTAGAAAACACCATGGACATCCACGAAGCTATCTTCATTTAATAACCCCCGAATTACTACTTTGCTGTTGAAACTCCAGGGCTAAACACTCTAAAAGCATTTTAAAAGGCAGGGAGCATGACCACGACCCGAGGCGGAATGCACTCTATCCAGATGAGAGGTGGGGCAGAGCCCTCCACACAATCTGCACTCAATAAAACAGTGTTAAAATGGGAACACAGACACTTCTCATCCCACCCAACAGCAGTGACGTTGAAGACTTCTGCTCTGAAATCTTTGTATTTGGATGAGATTTCCTAATCTAAAGTAAGCATCAATGTCGAAGAGGCAAGAGTCCTTCAGCTAACTTTGGACAACTTCATGACCTCTTTCGAGGGGAACCTTCAGTGCCATGTGTTGAAAGAAAGAAAGAAAGAGAGAGAGAGAGAGAGAGAGAGAGAGAGAGAGAGAGAGAGAAGAAAGCAGTTGGAAAAATGAAAGCCAGTCTTGCAAATCATACTCCAGTCTGTAATTAAAAAGCATCAGCAATCTCCCTGTCAGCAAGCCCTGAAAGGCAAGTTCAAATACCAACCAGCTCCTCTGTTGCCATGTGATTCTGTTTGCATGCACGCGTATCTGGTGCAGAATGCTAATTTGTTTCCCGTCACCGGGAACGTGGAGCAGGCTGACACAGCTAGGTGAGGCAATCTAAAATTGTGCCAGGATTTGATTTTCATATGAATGCAGCCTCCAGCTGCATTTGATAGCGTACCGCATTGATATGACACCTTCTCTACAAGGTCTTTGGTGGAATACATCTGCTGAACAGAACAGAGACAAAATATGTGTGCCTTGACTCCAACTTGTGGTAGGGAGCTATCAAAGTGGAAACCTGCTCCCGCTCATTTGCATAACATGCAGATGAACATCTAATGAGAAAGGTATATTGACAGACGCTGCTTTGTTAGCTGGCAGTGCTGTGCATAACAGTATGTGGTACCCAGACATAATCTCCTGTAATGGCATTTTGCAATTTAAATGTTTTTTTTTTTCCTCTCTCTCTCTCTCCTCCAAAAGAAGACACACGTCAATAAGTGCCAGGCATCAATAACTGACATTTGAGATAAAATAAACTGCACCAGCTCCTTCTGCCAGAACCAGCCCGGTTTATTCTGGGACACGGTTTGTGTTATGTGTTATTTATTGGCTGAAGAAGAGGAAAGGGTGGTGTTCTCCGGTGCTCACCGATGCCTCATTTTTTTTTTACTTGTGTCCCAACGGCTGCTCTTTCAGCCCTGGTGACAGTTCTGAGTATATTTCAAGGAACATTACAGAGAACAAAATCGAAGGCCATCAATATTAATGATCTGAACCAGGAAGATAGCTTTTAGTGTGCAAATTAATTACCCTAATCACAGGGTTTTTTGTATCCATTTTAATGAAATAACTATTTATTTCATTGAATCTGTGCTTTTCTTTTGCAAATAAGGCACATTTACATGATAAATACATGAAATTTAAAAGGATGACTAAATTAAATTGAGAAGAAGAAAAAAAAAAGACCTTTTTAAATACAATTTCCTTAGGAAAAACAGCTAGATTAATGGGTTGGTTAGCTGACTGGCATCTGTGATTAAATCTTTTTTAATGTACGTCAAATAGAATTTAATGGACCTTGAGAAATGTCTACACAGCCAGCAGTATTCGGGGGCTGGGGGAGATTCCAGCAGTCTCCCGCCATGTGCCGCGGAACTCCTGCACCCGTGGCCCTGGGAGCTCTGGGCCCTCGGACCCCAGCCCCGGCTTTCCCACCGGCTTCCCCTCCTTGCCCGCCTTTTCTCCTTTTCTCTCTCTCAGGCCAGGTGTCTTTCTTCTTTTATGGTGCAACCAACACGGACACTTTTTAGACATATGGGCAGAAAAACAACTATACTGTCAATAAAAGCCGTAAAGTAGTATAAATATGCCTCGCAGTTAATCATCTAATTCATATTTGTTTACACTTGTGCTGGACTTGGTAATGAGAGAGAGAGAGAGAGAGAGAGAGAGAGAGAGAGAGAGAGAGAGGCTGCTTTAATTCAGAAGAATTTTCAATGAATCTTGTAGAGTCTATGGGTTTTGAAAACTTTATTGTGGGTAAGCTTTGAAGGGCTGCAAATTTAACGTAAGAGAGATTTGAAACATATTCTGGTGTGTGTTGTCTCTCTCTCTGTCTCTCTCTGTCTCTCTGTCTCTCTCTGTCTCTCTCTCTCAAACAGCCCCAAAGAGCAGAGTATCTGTCTGTGCTGGCCTTCCCCTCCCCTCCCCCAGCCTTGTGCCACCAGAGATGTCTGCCTTCCCTTTGATTCACCATGATCAATTGCAGCTGTGGCAGCCGGGCGGGGGGGGGGGGGGGGGGGGGGGCTGTTCAAACACCCAGAACACCAGCTCTCTCCCCAGCACGAGGATTTACATTTCAATGGCTGCCACCATTTTAAAGATAATTATAACCTTCTAAGATTAATAATTTGCTGGGGCTTCTCTAATATTTCAACTATATAAATATTAATTTAGCTGGCTTTAAAGGAAACATGTCCCTCCCACCTCTACCCCCAACCCCCGCCTCCCCCACTTCCCTCTCCACCTAGGAAAATGCAGAACAAAGGCTCCAGCCTAAACCTGTTTGGGGCAGGGTAGTGTGGGAAGGGAGGATGTTGAGTCAACAGATAGGATTACAATACTGGGACCCTAACCTGGCCCAGAGCTTATCATTTTTTTTTAAACAATATATTTTTTATTGCTGTTAGAAAGGAAGGGAGAGAGATAGAGAGATAGAAACATCAATGATGAGAGAGATTCATTGATCAGCTGCCTCCTGCACGCCCCCTACTGGGGATAGAGCCTGCAACCCAGGCATATGCCCTTGGCCAGAATCAAACCTGGGACCCTTCAGTCCACAGGCTGATGCTCTTTCCACTGAGCCAAACCAGCGAGGGCCAGAGCTTATCATTTTAAAGTAAGTCAAATACGGTTTTCTGGGGCAGAGGACAGCGGAGCTACTTTTTCTGTGAGCATTGTTTCTAAAGCCAGAATAGTTTATGAAAGAAAATTGTTCTGAGTTTCATCTAACTTAGAAAGCGGACCCGCACAGACTGGCAGAGGGGACTCTTGGATCACATTCTGAGTGAGGAGGGAGATCTCAGAGAGATGAAGCTGTCTTGTAGAACTCAAAGTCTTGAAACCAAAAAAAGGGAAATGGCCCACAAAAGGTACCGAGGCTATAAAGAGGCTTATATTTCACTGTTACTGCAAACTTCCTTTCTGCTTATTATCATTCCAGCACTTTATTTCCTACCAGCTGATGCAGCTGGGGAAAACATCACATTGTGTAAACAGATGTCGACTCGCTTTTCTTGCCTGACCACACTCCATGGACCGTGATCTATGTTTTGCTGCCCCCTAAGCATTGAGCATGTTGTAGGCAGGGGGACCTGACTCTTTTTTTCTTTTCTTTTTTTATGTTCATTAGGTTGCTACAAGTATTCTTTTCAGGGCCAATCGCTCAGCATCATTCAAACAATTTACACTGGGCAAATAAAATCAGAGAAGCATGTTTCCCATATCTACTGCTAACGAAGAGGCATCATGTATATTAAGGAAAGAACTGGAAATAGTGCTGGTCAGATGTGGTGAGCAGGTCATTGGGGTGCTCTCCTTGATAAAGTGCAGAGCCTCAGTAATTGCTCTGGGATCTCTTTATGAACAAGACCTTTATTTCCTAGGCACCAAAGCCACAGGATTGAGCATTGCTTAAAAGTGACTTGGGGAATAAGGCTGCTCATGAAACATGCATGACTAACACATAGGCTGCCAGGGGAACTTAGTGTATTATGTATGACCCTTCTGTAATTGTAAGGAAATGATATTCATTTAAGTGGATGTTTATCACAGTTAAAGGTGCACCTAATGAAACAAAGGTCATAAGCCTAAAATCATAAGGCTATATAGCCCTTTTATTACACCATTTCTCTGTTTGAAAAAAAACACACACACACAAAAACTGGTCTTTCTTCACAGCTGTTTTTCTAACACCTGTGTGCTCTGTTTATGCAGCCGTAAAGAGTTCCTGTCACCCATATTTAAATGCCAAAAGGACTATTACATTAAATGCTCTTCTAATATTATATCCACACATCTGGGAAATAGCAGACAGCACGCTATAATATATATTCATTTGGGCTAGACTTTTCAGCTACTGACATTTGGTTAGCGAAAGGGTTTTGTGGTGTTTTTTTTTCCTCCCTCAGTATTTGTCTATGAGAAATGCCTACCCGTACATTCAGATGAAAATTGGGCCTTTATTCTGAGACCAGAAAGGACGGGATCCTTCTGGAGTAGACCTGTCCCTCAGGCAAAAGCAGGGGGCCACACTGCAGAGTGGACAGACTCCAGGATTGGGGAGTCAAGCACCGGAGGTTGGATCCCAGCTCCAGTCCTCATGAGTCAGTCCTGCGACCTTGGGCAAGTGACTTTACTGTTCGGTGCTTCTGAACCAATTTTCATCTATTAACCCATAAATGGTTGTGACCTCACCAGGCTGCTATGAGGATAAATGGATTGATATTTGAAATCACGAGGATAGTTCCTGGCACGTAGAAAATACTACGTTTGTTGACTACCTAAAATAGACAACTTACATGGTTTGTTTGCTGTGCTGTTTCCTCCACCAAACTGAGATTTTCTTTTGCACCTAATTAACTTCCTCTTGCTCATGTTCCATCTTTTAGGTTTTAGATTGCTATACCACACCTCATCGGCCATCACGGCTACTGGCCAAGGCCAATGGTGCACAGTGATCTATTCAACGGGGGCTGCTTGCTTATAAACAGTAAGTACCTTTGGACATTCCCAGTATCACTGACATTTCCCTGGTAAGTTCACAGAGTACTAGGAAGCAGGAGAAAAAAAAGATAACTCCAAAAAAACATACAATGGAGAAAAACCCAAGAGTCTTCAAGAGCAAATTACCTTAATGTCATTTTGTTTTGCCTCAGGTTACGGGGCAGAAACATGGAAGAGAAAAAGAGAGATGCCGCCTTATACAAGGAGTATATGTTAACTCTAAAGAGTTGTAAAGATTTCATAATGCTTTCATTATTTTATTCACATCTCAAAACTGTCATTTGTGATGGGCAGGGCGGTCTTCACCATCCCCAGAAGATTTGAGATAACTTGTAAACTCCTGACTTTCCCTTCAAAAATTTAACTTCTCACAATGATTTAAGTTGTCTGATGTCAGATAAAATAAAAGTTGTGAAGTCACAAGAGAAGATAGGATTTTTATAAATACTACTAGACTAGTAACCATAAAAAAAGAAAACCCAATAAAAGACATAAAATCACAAACCTTGAATACCTAGATTTTAAAATTACTTTTTTAGATTTTAAAATGGTTTCAATTTTAAAATCATTGTGTCATATATATATATATATGTGTGTGTGTGTGTGTGTGTGTGTGTGTGTGTGTGTATTTTATTGATTTTTGCAGAGAAGAAGAGAGAGGGACAGAGTCAGAAACATTGATGAGAGAGAAACATCAGTCAGCTGCCTCCTGCACACCTCCTACTTGGGATGTGCCCACAACCAAGGTACATGCTTTGACCGGAATCAAACCTGGGACCTTTCAGTCCACAGGCTGACACTCTACCCACTGAGCCAAACCAGTTAGGGCTATATCTTATATTTTAAAATCATTAAAATGTTATATTTAAAAATCTGTTACATGGAGCAAAAGGGTTCTGAAGCTGGCTTGCCTGTATTTGAATCCCAGCTCTGGCCCTTACTGTGTGATCTAGAGGAAGTTAGTAAATCTCCCTAAGGCCTCAGTTTCACCTGCTGAACGGGAATAATAATAGTACCAGCTCATAAGTTTTATATGTTTTATAAGCAAGAGAATGAACATGAGTGTTTAGAACAATGTCTGGAATGTAATCATACTCTATTAGTATAAGCTATTATATTATTACTTTTAGAATAAAAACCAGCATTTCAGGAAGTTTTTGGTATCATTACACCAGCACTTATGGTATGACCATGGAGACCTTTTATACACTCAGAGTAATTGTTCACAACACTTTTGATGGTGTTAACATCAGTCCACAAATTCTATGACACCCCTCCATTCAAAAAGTAGAGTTCACTTCTCTGTCCCTTGAATGTGGGCTGCATCCAGTGACTCACTTCCAATTATTAGAATGAGTGGAAGTGATGGTGTGTGATTCCCAAAGCTAGCTCTAGCTTGGGGAAGGAGGGTTAGGGGCGGAGCTAGCTGCCAGGTTGTGAGGACACTCAAGCAGCCCTAGGGAGGGGCCATGGGACTGAGCCACCTTCTAAGCACACCCTTCAGCCTCTGGCAAGCTGTCAGATGATTTCAGCTTCCAGGCCTTGAGTTTTCCAGATGAGACTTCAGACATGTGGGCCAGGTATACTAGTAAGCTGTTCCTATTGTGTCAAGTCTAAATTCCCAACCCAACTGAAATGATGAGATAAGAAGTAAATATTGCTGTTTTAAGCCACTGAATTTTGGAGTAATTCGTTATGCAGTGCTAGACAAGCAATACAGCCCCTTGACTATAGAGGTGGAAGCTTCCGTTGCTAAGCTGTGGAGTTTTATGCATAGGAATGGGAAGGAGAGCAAGGCTTTAGAGAATATCAACATGAGTACAGGCTACCATGCAAACTAGAAAACCTTTTATGTAACCTAGAATACCTTTCACCTTCGTGTATTATTTTTTAATTATGTTGTTATTGATTTTAGAGCAAGAAAAAGGAAGAAAGATGGAGAGAAACATCCATGAGAGGGAAATATCATCAATTGGCTGCCTCCTGCATTACTCCTACTGGAGTTTGAGCCTGCAACCTGAGCATGTGCCCAAACCTGGAATCAAGCCGGTAACCCCTTGGTTCCTAGGTCAACATTCAACCGCTGAGCCACCCAGCCAGGCTTTATGTACTATTAACAGGATTCCCCCTCCCCATAGATAAATAAAATAATTCTATCCAATATATGGTTCTTATTTCTAGGATGACCTACCACGCCTGTAGGCCCAGGACCATCCTTGTCTTAGCAATAAAATCCCCACCCTGTCTTTTTCCTGTCTAGCCAATAACTAATATAGTCCATAACCATATGGCTGTCATGAAGCAGGGGAGAACTAGACAGCACATTTATTGTCCAAGGTTATATGGTGCAGAGACTAGTCACACCCAGATTAACAAATTTCATTCAGCTGCTGAATTCCATTGTGGATATAGGAGAATAGCTTTATTCTAAAAAATCATTAAATTGAAAACTTAACAGAGTTATGAACCCTGGAATTTATACATAGTAGAGGCCTAGTGCATGAATCCCGGCATGGGTGGGGTCGGCTGGCCCTCTCCGATCAGGGATGGGGCGGGGAGGGGATGGGGGGCTGGTTGGGAGCATGGACAGCCCTACCCCCTGATTGAACTCACAGTGGAACTCTCAGTCAAGGGGACAATTTGCATATTAGCCTTTTATTATATAGGATTAATAGTATTTGCAAAGAAAATGTTAGCTTACACAATACAATAGCATTTGTATCCAAATAATACATACTAGTATATAAATTAAAAATTGTTCTTCTCCATTGTTAAAGCAATCTTTTTCCTTCGCTTGTCAGGAGTGTTACTCACTAATCTTGAAAGTAGCAACAATACTGTATCTAATATTCGATGAGCAGTTACTGTGTGTCAAGTATAGTAGGACTAAATACATGTCAACTGAACCAATCTTTACAACAAGTCTAATGAGGCAAATGCTACCAGATTTCCATTTTATAAATGAGGAAACTGGGGCACAGGATGGCTAACTAATGTCTCCACAGTCATACCACAAGTAGGTGGCCACCGCCGGTGCTCACACTCCACACATAGACTCTGATTAAATCAGTCTCTGATAATTCAGTTTTCCTCATTCCCACTGGCCCCACATCTCCCAATTAGGTAAATTAGCAAGTGAAACTGCCTGTTGGTAATGGTGACCTCGGACCTCAACAGCTGGAAGCCTCAGCTGAGAATGGAGATCTTGGACCATGAAATGCAGGTTAGGGAAGGTAGAAAGAGAGCAGTGAAAGAGATGAAGAAAGAAGTCTAAGCGAGGGGAGGGACCCAGTAAGGTGAACTCCATAGAGGACAAAGCAATGGAGAAAGAAAGGATAAGATGGCCCTCACCAGTTTGGCTCAATGGATAGAGCGTTAGCCTGCGGACTCAAAGGGTCCCAGGTTTGATTCTGTCAAGGGCATGTGCCGTGGTTGCCAGCACATACCCAGTAGGGAGTGTGCAGGAGGCAGCTGATGGATGTTTCTAACTCTTTATCCCTCTCCCTTCCTCTCTGTAAAAAAAAAAACAATAAAATATATTTCTTAAAAAGGAAAGAAAGGATAAGAGGGGAAAAAAGAGAAGTAACAACAAACTAGAGGGTAAGGGAGGAGGAAGAAAGAAGGACATAAGGACTAGCAGAATGCTAGTAGAGATGGCGAACACAAGCAAGGGTTCTAAATGCAGGTATTGTTATTATTTTATATCTAGAAAATTATTCCAATGCTAAAAATAAGTTCATAATTAAAACTTTTAAAATAAGACTTTTATTTAAGTATTGTTAAAGGTAAAGGGGGAGGTTGTGGAATCCACATCAGAATTTTTTTTCTCCTGCTCCAAGGTTTTTTTCTGAGACCTCAAGCTTCTCACTGCACAGGAATTAAGGAAAATCTAGGGAGCATGAAGCAATACCAATGTTAGCAGAAGGCATGCTTCCTAAGAACATTCTACCAAAGCCATGTCTTTTTGAACAAATTTTAAGGAAAACCATGGGCATTGCACTTGCTAAGATAATGATGGGGAAAAGTGCAGTGGCTTTCAGCCCTGGTTATACATTACAATCCCTGTGGGAAGCTCTAAACAGCACTTCTGAGCCCACTCTCCCCACCATAACCACAGCAGAGTCCTTCCAGGGAGAGCTAAACATTAGAATTTATCGAAAATTCTCTAAGGTGGGTCACTGTGAAAAATTCCAGGTTAGAGAAGTGGCAGAAATGTTCCCGCAAGTTATTTGTGGATATTGGCAACCTGATTCTGAAGGTCAGGTGAAGAGGCAAAAGACCCAGAATAGCCAACCAATATTGAAGGTTAAGAACAAAGTTGGAGGACTGACACTACCCCATTTCAAGCTCTACTCTAAAGCTCCATAACTGAGACAATGTGGTATTGGTAAAAGAATAGACAGATAAGTCAATGGAACAGAATAGAAAAACCGGAATAGACCCACGTGAATACAGTGAACTGATCTTTTTGACAAAGGGCAAAGGCAATACAACTGAGGAAACAAAGTCTGTCCAATTAATGGTGCTGGAACAACTAGACATCCACATGAGTAAAAGTAGATCTAGTCACAGATCTTTCACTTGTGACAAGAATTAACTCAAAATGAATCACTGACCTAAATGTAAAACACAAAATTATAAAATTCCCAGAAGAAAACATAGGCAAACACCTGGAAGACCTTGGATACGGAGATGCCTTTTTAGATACATCACCTAAGGCACTCTTCGTGAAAGAAATAATTGATAAGCTGGATCTGATTAGAATTAAAAAACGCCTGCTCTACAAAAGACAATGAGAAGACAAGACTGGAAGAAAACATTTGCAAAAGAAGTAACCAGGAAATGTCACTATAAATAAGATGCGTCCCTCTCCCAAAGTTGAAATTTGGGTAAGATGCAGCAAGGATGAGGTGAGATAGGGGTGCTTCTGTTTTTTTCAAGATGGTGCCGTCTCATTGTTGTCACCACTGATTCCAGTTTCCTGTTCCGACAGGGTCCACAAAGCCTCTTAATTCCTAACTAAATGAAACATGGTGCCCAGCAAGTGGGTGTAGTGTGGGCTTTTGAACTGTGGTTGCTGTGGACGTGGTTGTTATTTGCTTGCTCTTCGTGTCTGCTTGGGTACTTTGGAGCTTGTTTTCATCTTGCTCCAGGAAAGCCAGTTGGACGAAGATTGCTAAAGCACCAGCACTTCCTCCTCCACACAGCCTCCCTCTAAAACTCCCGGGCAGAAGTCCAGCTCCTATAAAAAGTAAGTCAGCACCAACCACCCTTGTCATTTCCATTTTTCATACATCAACTCTTCTGGGTGTGCTGTATGCGTGTTATTCCTCCGTGCAGTTTTATCTCATTTGCCCACTGCCATCAGCTACAGGGTGGAAGGAACAGAGTTCGCTTTCAAATTCAATCTCAAACAAAACTTTTTTTAAAAAAGCAAGAAAACCATGAAAGAGAAAGCTGGCCACAGCCATTAACGTGAATCTCACTGCCAGACTCTTCTGGTTTACCCATCAGATGTGAGGCAGGGGAATCTGCTCCCTCACGCAGCTGCAGAAGCTCTGACCCCGGTTACACGAGTCCTGCCAATCACAGGAACAGGTCCTGAAGACAGCTCCACGTGAGTGCTGGCTGCCAGCTGCACGCAGCCAGACACACTATCAAATAACGCACTGTGCTCCTTCCTCTGATAACAGTAGCAAGTCCTGGGACCCTTCAACAACATGGTGGAAACTGCCCTAAAATTTATTTCCGACACCAAGTTCAGGATTAAGGGAACCAGAGGAAATGGTAGGGTTTCCAGAGGGAAAGTGTGCATTTTCTTTAAAAACAAAAAAATGTTTTACAACCCCACATAGTGTTCACATCTCTGCTTTTAGAAAGTGGCCAGCTTGGTACTCTTTAAATACGTCAGTAGGTCCTGCTGAATTATACATGTGGCTGGAATTAGAGCAGCCTGTGTCTTATGTCTGTGTTTACTCTGCCTTGCTGGGTTATAGGAAAAATCCATAAACCCTAGGCAAAGCGGAACCAGATCTGGACACACACACACACACACACACACACACACACACGGTTAGAACTTCCCTGTAAGGGCCTGGGATACAGAGCTCGTTGTATGTTAATTGTTCCTAGAACAAAGACAGCAGAAGCCCTTCATCACAGACCCAGAAATGACCCGTCACCACTTCCGTGAAATCAGGCAACATTGTTGAGTAGCTCAAACATTTCTGAATGCTTTCTAGTTCTTCCCCCCTTGGTTTGAAATAATAAATGTTGGATATACTCCGAGAGTAAATGGGTTTTCTAAGCACCAAGGAGTCCTGGCCTGCTTGTTTCCTCTAGAAGTGCGCTCTCCTCCCTGTCGGAGTAAGAAGTTTAATTGTGAAAGAGCAGGAGAGGCAGCGCCAGTGGCTGCGGCTCAAGTTCGAGTTTGTTGGGATGCGCACTGGTGCCAGTGGGCCGCCTCTCTTCCAGGAATTATATGGGATTGATCCTCTTTAAATAAACCTTGTGAGCTAACAAATAGCTTTCCCTTGCCAGCCTTTTCTCAATATGGTCTCCAGACTCTTTATGGTTTAAAGAAAATTACCAAATAAAATGCATGAAAAGGCAACAAAGAAACATATCTTACAAAATTTCTGTACAGAATTCAAACACTGTTCTTGTGCCAGAAATCCACAGCTGTGGCGGAACCATCTGCTATACGCCCCTCGCTGTAGCTGCTTGAAAGAGGCAGAGTCGGGTAGGTGCATCCTTTGTTGGAAATACACAAACACACCAGAGTGATGGAGCTTCCCTGTTGTTCCCTTCATCGCTCTCTGTCCATTTGGACAGAATTGTCACAAAAGTGTTATATGTGCAAGATGGCGCAGTCGCCCTAACCGCTTTGGCTCAGTGGATAGAGCGTTGGCCTGCAGACTGAAAGGTCCCAGGTTCGATTCTGGTCAGGGGCATGTACCTTGGTTGCAGGCACATCCCCAGTAGGGGGTGTGCAGGAGGCAGCTGATAGATGTTTCTCTTCCATCTATGTTTCTAACTATCCCTCTCCCTTCCTCTCTGTAAAAAATGAATAAAATGTATTGTTTTAAAAAAAGATGGCACAGTCAATGTGGGCAAAATACAATTGCTCAAAGCAAACCAATGTTTGCACCTTCATGCTCAAGCATTGCTGATTTCAACTGGGTTTGGGATGATGACATTTGCAGAAGAGATGGAAACCCTCAGAACAGGAACACTGACATGAGTGTTTGTCAATTTGGTGAACAGTTAAGTCCTCTGCGACCCAAAGCAGTTGTGCACGTTGTCATTTCTATGTATCCATCGCCATTATGAACATAATTATAAATAAAATAATATTTTACATGAGTGTACAGAGGAAGCTCATCAATTTATATTATTAAGTAAATGCACTAATAAAACCAAGGAGAGCACATCTTTGACAGAAGAGTGCACCCCTAACTGCACCCCTGCACGACTTGCAGGGTTCAGGTCCCGGTTTGCCTGAGGAATTCTTGCCTCAGGCACATTGATAAGAAATGCAGTTTTAGAATGTCCTTGATAGGGGCGGGCTCATATGTCCTCAGAGCAAATGGGTCATCTTAGATAGAAGACTCCTTTGAGTCCAAGGTAGGGCATCTTTTCTGGTAAAGGCCATAAACTCCTCCTGAGAATAATGTGCTTTTATGCATAAAATAAAATGCAGAAGAATAAAAAATGCACCAATTAGGTCAAAACGTTTACACAAATTAATCTGTGCTATCATAATGTATGTGCTTATTTAATAACTCATTAAATAACAGAATTGGGCAGAGGATCAAATACCATCATAATTGAAGTGATGGACATTTCTGCAGAAACTCTAATGTGATACAAAAGTGTCTGTGAGTTCCATTGGTGGCAAAGTCACAGGTGCTTCTAACACAACTGTGAGGCTTTGTCTACATATAATAATTGAAGGAAACATGAACTTTCAGTGAGAGATTAGTAAAAATAAGAGGTTGTGTGTTTTCTTTATTTATTTTGCCATCCAAATTCATGGGCCCCTGAATTCTATCCGCAGACCCTTTAGGAATCCTAGGTTAAGAGCCCTATTTTATTCTGCTTTTCTTTTTACACAATTAAGTCTCTGCACATCATTAAAAAAAAAAAGATCTTGCTATCCAAGTAGCAAAGTGAACACATAAAATGAATATGGAAGGTAATGTGCTTCTTCATTAGTGCATCCTGAACTTTCTCTGTTGGAAACCAGTGTGCTGCTGTTTAAGAGTCACAGTGCTGGCCTTTTAAAAGTCATCTGAGTTTCTCTTCTCCACCTACTCTTCCCTTTATTGCGTTCACCTTCCCTTGTCATTTCAACTTCTAGAGGTTTACCTTGCTGTATTCTTTCTTCAATTCCTCTCCTGCCTGATTGTTCCTTCCTCTCTGATTCTAACCTCATTGATGTGTTATTAATCACAGACAAATGCACTGATCTCCATTATTTATCTAATAGTCACATTATGCTTCTTACTTAAATGATGCTCTGAGATTTCCGAAGACTCCCTTCTTCTTGTGAATATTGCAAATGCTTTCTGATTCTGCTGAAGACGATGCAATTGCAAAGCTCATCATTAAAAAAATATTAGAAGGCATCTTTTTTTTATCAGAACTATACTTGCATTAAAAAAATAATAATAAAAAGAAAAAAGCACCCCACTGCTACTCATTGCAACCAGGACACCTGTCTCCCCCTCCTCTTGCTGGTGGGAACAGAACCTCTGACTGAACAACCAGGCTGTGGGCTGGAGACCCTGCTTGGAGCCACAAAGGAGAGAGGAGCCTATCCTCAGGCACACATGGTCAGTGGGTCCCTGGCCAGTCTGGCACACGAGGAAGGGCAGGCATTCTTCCCAGATGGCACCTGCTAGCTGTACTCATAGCCAAAGTAGAAACAGCTATGCCAGCATTGCCAAGAACACCACCATGTGGTTGGCATGGGCAGCTAGAACGGTTTCAATGTCTGAGGATTTATCCTTCCTCTGTAATCAGTATCCCTTGTGTGCAAAAAGAAGCTGAGACCGGAGTCCTAGCTTTACTAGGACTGAAGAAAGGAGGAAAGGAGGACCCATAGCTACACAGAGTGTGCTGTAGGAGTAAGACCACCTGAGAACACCAAATCCCCAGGAAGAAACGTTCTAAAACTGATATAGACTCTGGGTATATAGGTGGACTTTTATAAAAGAAAGAATAAAAGTTGAAAAGATGACAACTATCTGCTCACTTTCAGGAAATCCTGCTCAGGCGCAAGGCTTTGGGACCCCCAACAGCAATGCAGTTTTATGCCAGGCCTCCCTCTGACCTCTCCCTTCCACTAAAAAGCAATTAGAACTCAGGTGAAGGGAAAGCCCAGTTGGTGGAGAGGCTTCTGGTCCCACTGACTAGGATACGTCATTCGGGCCATTAGCACTTCTGCATGTAGACGGACAGAAGACTCGTGAATAAGATTATTTTGAAAGTTACTCAGACTTGGAAAAGGTTGAACAGATAGGAAAATGCACATTTTTTTCCTTCTCCTATATGACAAACATTGAAATGAATGTTCATATTACCCAGGTGAGACACGTGGCAAGTGTGGTGGCCACTACCAACTTACCAGAGGTAACTTGCTCAAAATGTTACAGAGGTATTGACTTCATAAAAGGCCCAGGAGTCAAACACTCTCTTGGATATGCCTGTTGGAGCGGAGGTCAATATGCAATCTTCTTTGAACTGTTTTACATGTCCCAGAAAAATGGAAGATGCTGATTTCAACGGTCAAGAAACTGAATCCTAAGGACCAGGCATGTCACCCTTCCCTGCCTATGAACTCAACCAGATAGCAAGAAAATAATGTTGAGTAAGGGACGGGGGAGAGGAAGTAAAGGTTGGGGGTGGTGATTAATTCAGTCCTTCGTGCAGATAATGTTAGTTTAAAAGAGCAAACATGTTTGGGTGGGTCTCCTTAAATACCGACGTCCAGTAGAGAGGAATCTGATTTGTTTATTCCATTCTAAGCAGACCCTGACATCCTGTTGCCAAAAATACCCTTGCCTCCCCCTCTTCTCTTCCCAGTATTGTCTGCAGGTGCCTCCGTCCTGAAAATGAAGTCCTCTGCGTGAGGCTGCGACTGGATCCCTGGACTGTTTGGCAGTGAAGGCTGCTTGGCCCATTTCTCACATGCATTTGGGCGATTTCCAAACAGATGCATACTCATCTTCCCTTTCTTGGCAGGAGGGCTGAGAATTTGAGGATTCTTGTGGGGAATTTATGCTGCTCTAAAAACTTAACCCATCGTGAAAGCAACATAAAAGAGTTTGTGTAAAAGACCTGACCTTTGCCTCCTTTTGGAGTCTATTGCTCGGCCTCCTGTGTCTTTGCTGCCTTTCATTAAAGCTTCGGTGACTTTCTTTGTGCAACTTTCTTTGTGAGCGGGTGATTTCCACTGTCCTGAGCTCTCTAGGGTCTATTTTATTTTCAACAATGATTTCCATTTCATCCGAATCTATTGTCCTGGCTAAAGATGTGCTTCTTTATTCAGAACATACCATCAGTAGGGATGTGGGGGAAAAAAAAATGTTTGAAAGCCATTTGGGGGCAATTTAACCAAACAGGGTTAGATAAATTGGAATAACCTATAATTTTATTACCTGGAGTTACGTACTAACCAGGACAAAACAAGAAGTCCCAACAATGACTTGGGTGTGCCAGAGATAGATCAGTGGCCTGATTGGCAAATCCTAAACAATAACTCCTATTCCTCTGAGTCATTTAATCCCCAAATAATCAGAGAGAACAAAGGAAGCCCTGCAAATCAGAACAATTTTATAATTTCATATCTGCCTATATTTGTCTGGGCTAAATACAGCCAAGAGCTTTTTGATATTCTTCCCCAAAGAATACTTTGAGAACTCACCAAACGGAAATTACCCCGTAAAAAGGCAGAGAAATACAATACTCGGCAAACAGTATTGTCTCAGACTGAGTAAAACTGCAAATAAAGCAAAGAAAATTAAATAGTAGTTGAAAAGAGTAAGAAAGCAACCCAGCCTTCTTTATTTGGCATTGTAAGTGATTTAAATATGTTTTGCCCGATCCTTTTTGATAAACACACTGTGTGAATGGATTTTTTTTTTCAATGCCAGTCTAGATGTTCCTGGTTTTATTTTCAATTTGCTTCCTTGGCTGTGCTTTTACCCACCCTGAAATTCCTTGCCCACTTTCCTTTCTCTTCTTACGTGTGGAACCTGATTATACCCTGACAAGGATTCCTCCCAGCCAGCTCCCCCACTGCTCTGTAACTAGGGGTGCAGCCACAGATTGTTTATACATCTGCGCTGATTCTCCGAATCTATTCTTCAGCTCAGTAGGATGCCTGGAAGAAAGGTTCTCAAGCGGGGTCTAAACAGGATCTTTATGAGTTGGGAGTTTATTTTTTCCTCTTTGGGACAACCGCTTTGCTAGAAGATGACAGGGATGATGAGACTCCTGCATCAGCTCCCCTCATGGCACCCAGCGCCAGGGATTTAGGACCCGCCAGGATCATCGAGCACCCTCATGGAGGACTGCTCACAAGGCTTGCTGTTTTCCTCAAGCAGCTTATCTGCCAGAGTCCCACTTGATTCTAGATAGCCTGGTGCACCAATAATTCCACCTACAAGAATCACAGTGGATAAGGAGAACACACTTCCAACTGTGAGGCAATTAGAGTGCTGTTGAACGGCTGGTTGCTTGCGTGTGGTCCCCTTAGCTCCCCGGTGGAGCGTGCTTATAGTCCTGCAATTGGGTAAAATGGATTGGAATGAGCGCTGACATATAGAACTGCCAGCTGTTCTACTGTTAATAAAGACACTATTTAGCTATTAATACATCCCATTCTTCCATGTTGTGCCCATTCAAACAAAATATCTTTGTTTGGAGAGGCGTTGTGACTGCACCTGTTCCTGATTCAGGAATCTGTGGCCTGTGGAGGACCCCTTATTACTGCTCTGCAGCAACTGTGGCTTCCAAGCTGGGTCTCCTTGTAAAAGAAACAGGGCAACCAGACAGTGGGATTAAACCAAGGAAAAGTGCAGCTTTAGAATATGTGATAACCAGCCTGGTTTATTAGGCAAATTTATAATTTAATCCTAAGCAAATGCTATGTCACTAACAAGCCTTCCCTTTTGCAGGGAGTGAATTTTAAGTGTTCCTGGGTCTGAAGGCAGGATTCTCTAGGGTGATATCAGCAGGTGACAAATACTGCCTAAGGCTGAGGAACTAACGGGAGATAACACTTGGCAGATAAGCAAAGCACTTTCTTCTTACCAGTAAGAACTGCACTAGGCTCTCTGGAGTGCTGTCTTCAAGGAATGTATAATGAGAATAGAAAGACAAGACTTAGATACGCAGGGAAAAATTACCCACATGAAGCAAGCTGTGTGATGTTTTCATTTCTATGTGGACAGAGAGAAAACATGACAGGATGCCAAGTGGGATCTATCCTAAAATTGCAGCTAAGTCCCAGGGTAGAGTCACCAGTTAACTGCTACCTATTGGAGAAAATTTCCCCAGTTTTTGAAGTTGCTGCCTTAACGCCCTGATAACACCACCATCACCACCACCATCACCCATGTCTGTATGAGCAGAAGATAAATGAGAATAGAAAAATGGAATTTAAAATAACCATCAACTGTAAGAATCAGATGTTCATAGTGCATTATTCCTATAGACTCCCAACACAAATTATCAGAAATTGGTAGGCTAAACTAAATATATTTATTTATTATACTCTGGAGGCTGTGAAGTCCCAAGATCAAGGTACCAACAAGATAACTTTCATTCTGAGGCCTCCTTCCTTGCCTCCATCTCACTGCCCTTACATGACCTCTCTCTGTGTACACTGTGGGAGGAAGGAAAGAGGGAAAAAGCTCTCTGGTGTCTCTTCTTATAAGAAGGCCTTATGATATTTGGAGCCCATTCTTGTGACCTCGTGTAACTTTAATTACCTTTTTACAGGCCCTATCTCCAAATAGAGTCACATAAGGGTTAGGGCAGCCATGGGCAAACTACAGCCCACGGGCCGGATCCAGCCCGTTCGGCTGTTCTATCCGGCCCGCGGAGCTGAAAGATTGGAGGGTTCTCTTGCTCTCCCCTCCGCTCCTTCACCAGCAGCCTAAGATGAGAGTGCCAGCATGGTCAGGTTGCTTTTGTTCCGGCCCTCCGGTCCAGTTTAAGAACCCATTGTGGCCCTCGAGTCAAAAAGTTTGCCCACCCCTGGGTTAGGGCCTCAACATAGGAACTTGAGATGGAGAGGTGATTCATTTTATAGCATGGGGTTATGATTTTCCCTTTGTTGTTGCCAAGGTGTGAGGAGTAGAAACATGGGGCTCAATCATCCAGAAATACTGATGGTGATTGCAAGAAAGGGAAACAGCCTAGAGTTGTATCTTCCCTGGCTGGAGTCCACTTGGACGTAGAACCTACAAGCTACACACTCTTGTCAGTGTTGCTTCCTGAGAGAGGAATGGTAAGAAGTTCTGAAAGAACTAAGACATGGTTTTCTGAAGTGTAAGATGTACTTAGATGTGGAGACAGTGCCCTTTCTGGTCTAGAGATTTGGAAGGGTTGGCTAGAAGGGCATAGAAGATGTGAGTATGAATCATGCTTTTATTTTCTATGTTTTATGATGTTTTTACATCTTAAACATCTTGCCAGCCATGGAGACAGTGCCCCTCCTGGAGAAAGCCAATTCTTAGAGACAGCAAAGGGCTAGGAGAACGTCTTGCATATAGAAAACAACCAATCCCAAGCCCAAATTCTCCAACCATCTCCTATATCTAACTCTCACACGCCAATCCCAGGGACTGCTTTATATCAACCCAAAGCCAAGTATCAAGTAACTAGAGACAACCTCTATAGCCCAGAGTCCACCACCAATATTCATACTGGCCAATCCTAAGCTGTTTACTCTGTCCTGCCGTATCATTTCCATGGAAACCCTAACAAAGTTCTGGACTAAGCTTTTTCTTCTCCTGCTTCTTGACCAAAACCTGGTCCTTCCCCATGTGGCATGGTATGGTGTGACCTCTTCTCTCAGGAAATGTAAGTAATAAATTCTTCTTTCAATAGCATTGACCTCTTTGTGTCTCACTCAGTCACTGCCATAAATTAAATAGGTTCATTTTGAGATAGGGTGTCGCCTCAGCAAGAATAGAAGATTTTAGTAGTTCTTGGGACTGCATCAAAGGGGCCTGGAGTTGGAGAATGGTAAGGGCAGAAGGGTTGCCCAAGAGATTGTTGGGTCAGTGGACCACAGTCGGAGATGGAGGCTTTGCTGTGCATACCCTCCTGTGCACATATTTTGTGTACCAGGCACACTGAGTGGCCAGATTATTATGATCTCTGAATGCATAATAATCTGGCCACTCAATGTGTGTGTGTGTGTGTGTGTGTGTGTGTGTGTGTGTGTATTAGAGGCCCAGTGCATGAATTAGTGCATGGATGGGGTCCAGCCAGCCTGGCCAGGGAAAGGGGACATGGGCAGTTGGCCAGCCTGCTTGCTGGTCGAACTCTTGGTCGAGGGGACAATTTTCACATTAGCCTTTTATTATATAGGATATACACTGAGTGGCCAGATCATTATGCGTTCAGAGATCATAATAATCTGGCCACTTAGTGTATATATAAAATAGTGGTGCCCTTGCTTTTCTCTGTTTAAACCTCAGATGAAGGCACCAACCTGAATGATGAATGGAGCTCCCAGGCCCAAAAGCTTCTGTGTCAGCACTTGCTCCCAGAATATTGTAGGGCCAGTTTTAGGAATAGTAATAGTACCCAATTTGAAAATATTTTTTTAAATTCTATCAGCATAGTCATAATTTGGTACCTATTACTGACCAATAAACTAACTGGATAATCTTAGTATTTACTTAATATTTAGTTCCTTAGCATCTCTTTCCATGCCTAAACAAAAATAATGCCATTGACTTTAACTTTTTATCCTCTCTTTCCCTCTCACTCTCTCTGATAGATTTCATATATTAGAGCTGAATTCAGTTAATTTTTAATGGTACATCAGTAATTAATCAAATACCTTCCTAAATTTCCAACATATAATAAGTATGCTTGCCAAAACCGGTTTAGCTCAGTGTATAGAACCTCAGTCTGAGGACTGAAAGGTCCCAGGTTCGATTCTGGTCAAGGGCATGTACATTGGTTGCGGACACATCGCCAGTGGGGGGGTGTGCAGGAGGCGGCTGGTCAATGTTTCTCTCTCATCGACGTTTCTAGCTCTCTATCCCTCTCCCTTCCTCTCTGTGGAAAATCAAATAAAATATATTTTTAAAAAATAAATAAGTATGCTAATTTGTACAATTCACTTACTCATGAATATACTTATGAGACTATGATATAATATAATGGATAAAGATGCTTTGTAATCTAAATTCAAGAAGAAAATGGAGGAATAGGCAAAAACGTCCAATGCTCAGTTGTAATTTTCTTGTTGAGGAGAAGAAACACCGAAACTTGTTCATCTGGTAGAGAATTTATGAGTAAGATGTTATAATGCATAAGTTATAAACTATGGATAATCTAGTTAACTGAATGAAAGTTATTCCAAGAAAAATATTATTCAGAACAGATGAAATTTTAAAAAATAATGGACAAAAAATTTCCTTCTAATCTCTTGCAAAGTAATATTAAACCAAGAGTTTCTAAAACATTTTCTTTGAATTACCTCACTGAGAAAGTAATGGAGAAAAAAATTCTGTTGTCAAATAAGTATGTGAAAGGCCATAAGCTTTCATCTTTGGAATTCAAAATGACTTCTTGCAAACCAAGACTTTGAGAAATTCCATAGTTAAAAGATATAAATAAAACTACTTAATTTTATTTTAATTTTTTTTTCTGATAACACTATTAACTTCCAACATTTGGGAAATACTTCTTTAGGAATGTTACTAGCTTTCATAAGATATCCTTAAATTTCTAGCAATGAGATGACATGTCTTTTGAGGACATAAGAAAAGATGAACATCATTATGATCACAAAAAAATCAAAATAAATGCCTATAAATCTTAACAACCTTAAGGAAAGGGGAAATAATCTTTCTTGTAGTGTTTATTATATCAACCAGATTATTTTTTTAAGTTTTAAAAATATATGTTTTAATTTTTTTGAGAGAGAGAGAGAGAGAGAGAGAGAAAGAGAGAGAAACATCAATGAGGGAGAACCATTAATCAGCTGTCTCCTGCACACCACTCTATTGGGGATTGAGCCTGCAGCCTGGGCATGTGCCCTGACCAGGAATTGAACCAGAAATCTCTCAGTTTATAAGATGAGACAACACTCAACCAAGTGAGTCATATCAGCCAGGGTGCAACCATATTCTTAATCACTACTTCTAGAACACTACCTGCACTCAGTAAACTTTTGATAAATACTTATTTGCTGGAAAATACTTCTAAAATTTTAAAGATATTCAGTCTTTATATCTCACAAGGAAAGACTACTTTTCCTAGCTTTTTCCAGATGTAGGCCAGTGGAGATATTGGAACAAGTATCTGGAATGAAGCAAAAATCAAAAGTTTAGAAACTTTGGAGAAAGTATAGTAAATGTTGAAGAGATATTTTATTTACCTTGGTGATAACTTCGATGCATGAAGAGTGACTATGGGATAAGTATTACAACTATATATTAACTAAAACTTCTGTCAATGCTCTAGTAAACATGATCTATCTCCTTTCCAATTTTTTTCTATTCTTTTCCCCTAAGACATACACATGTATTATAGTCATTGCAATTGAATGCAATGTAATACCCTACAATTCCACAAACACTTTATTGAGAGCTGCAAAAGTGGGGTGTTAAGATAGGCAGTTGAAAGCACAGCATCTAATCACTGAAAAGGGAGAGGAAGGCACATAAATGGAAGGCAGTGGACAAGAGTGCCAGCTATAGAATTGGATGGCCTGAAATTGAATTCTGACTTTGATGCTTACCCAATATATGATCTTGCACAATTTATTTAACTCTTCGAACATTAAATTTCCCCATCAGTGAACAGGACTATACTACTAAGGCCTGCTTTCATTTCTGTGAAAGTTAAATGACAGCATGCAAACATTTAGCACTGTGCCACCCACTTTACATGCTCAACAAATATTTGCAATGTTCATTAGGTGTTAAACAACTGAAAACAATAGCACATGGTAGTGCTGGAGCAGAGGTACAGACAAATTTCTATGTGAGCAAGATGAAGGACCCATGTGCCGGGAGCCATAAAAACAAGAGTTCAGTCTCACTTCCTGGTCAGCCCCTCTTCCTGGGAAAGCCCGCGTGCGCCAAGATAGCGAGCGCGAAGATAGCCCGCGCACCAACAAAGCCCCCGGGCGCGCCAAAGGCCAGAAGAACCTTCCACATCAGAATAAGCAATCAGCTAAGGACAGATACCCAGTCCCCAACCAATCACCCCATGACAATCCCTTACCCTGTTCCTCCCCTTCCGAGCTTTTAAAAACAGTTACACTTCAATAAAAAGTGAAGGCTTGATCGGGATATCGACTTGCCTTCATTCTTTGCGCTCCTCTCTTGATTCATTCTCTTAGGTGGTTCCTGCGTGCTCTCGTTGTTGCCCCGCAGGCCGGGGCACCCATGTGTTCTGCCTGGAGGAGGCATGCTCAGGAAAGGTTTCCCAGGCTCTTCCTCGGCCTTTGAGGAAGAGTGAGGCAGGTGGGGGAATACTTCAGATCAAGAAAATGGCATGAGCAAAATCAGATGGTATGACATGACATGCACATGAAAAAAAGGAGTCAAGTATATTCATATGCTAAGGCAGCCAGAACAAAATACCACACACTGAGTGCCTTAGAACAACATAAATTTGTTGTCATACAACTCGGGAGGCTGGAAGTTCAAAATCAAGTTGTCAGCAAGGAGGAGCAGCAGAATGAAACTGTAGGGGAACCCTCCTTGCTATTCGGAGCTTCTGGTGGTTTGCTGAATCTTTGTCATTCCTTGGATTAGAGGATTCACTCTAGTCTGACGCCTTCTCTTGATGATCTCCCCATGTCCCCTCACATCATCCACTCTGTGTGCCTATCTCTCTACATCTGAGTCTCTCTTTTTTATAAGGACACCCGTCATATTGATTGGATTAGGGCCCTGCCTAATAGACATCATTTCAACTGGTAAAGAATTGATTTTCAAATAAGGTCACATTCCAAGATACCGGGAGTTAGGAATCCAGCACATATTTTAAGGGGATACAATTCAACCCATAACAGGTATTATTGCTTGTGCATTAGAGAAAGAGAAATGGGTGGCAAGCAGATGGAAGTAGCACTCGGCGACACTGTGCAGCTTGCACTTTATTTTACAGAAAATAAAGAAATACTGATGGCTTTTACCCAGAGGAGCAGTTTCATCTGATCTATATTTTAGAAATAACCTCCGTTGGCAGCATTGATGATAAATTAGACCATTAAGATCCTGGGAAGAAGGATATCATGGTGGATATTACTACTGTTCAGGAGAATCATGTGGGGTCCATCCTGGGGCAGAGCCCATGGCTGGAACAGGAGGGCACAGATGCAGGGCAGATTTGGGGGGCAGAGCGGATGAAGCACGATTGTTCATGCTTTTATCTTCTCAGAAGGAGAGGTCCTGAGAGCAGAGTGCAGCCCTTACTCATTTAGAATCCTTTCACAGCATCTAACATCATGCCTTTGTGTTTTAGCCTGCTCAGGCTGCCACACAGCGTGCCATAGACAGGGGCGGCGGGGAGGCTTAAATGACAGAAGTTCATGTCCTCACAGTTCCGGAGGCTGGAAATCTTAGACCAGGGTTGCTGGGATGTTCTGAGACCTCTTCTAAGTAGCCACTATCTTGCTGTGTGTTCACGACCTTATCTTTGTGTGTTGTTCTGAAGGGGAAGAGAGGGAGAGAGGGAAGAGAGAGACAAAGAAAGCAAACTGTCTGGTGTCTGTTCTGACTAGGGCAGTGATTCCACGGTGGGGTCTCATTTTCGTGGCCTCACCTGATCCTTATTACCTGCCAAATGACCCATCTCCACATATCATCACAGTGGCTGCTAAGGCTTCAACATACTAGTATGCGTTTGGGGGACACACTACCATTCAGTCCTTGACACCTTGTATATATATAACACTTTGTAGAGTATTAACATTTTTTTTTAACAATCTACTCTTAGCATTGGGATTTAGGTTGGCAAATAAAATTCAGGACACCCCATTAAATTTGAATTTCAGATAAACAACAAATACATTTTATTGTAAGAATGTCCCATAACTAAAATTATTTATCTGAAATTCAGATTTAACTGGGGGATTCCATATTTTTATTCACTAAATTTGGCAATCCATGGGTACACATGTCTATCTTGTTACTGTATATTTATTTCTTCATGCCGTAAAACCTCAATATGTTTGAGAGATGAAACATTTGTGCCACATTTATACTAAAAAAATAAAAATTGATTGTTTGTCTGAATTTGAAATATAACTGGCCCTGTATTTTTATTTTCTAAGTCTAAAAACCCTAATTGGGATAACGTGCTTATCAGTAGCGTCGGGTGTAAGAAAAATGAATAAAGAAAAATTCCACAGAATATATAGCAAAAGAGAGAATTTACCTTCCTGTGTAAATAAAAACTATAGGCTCTCTACTGGAGTCCCTGTCAGTAGGCAAAGCATATCTTATCCTTATCCCCGAGTTCCAAGAACACCCATGGGCTCAGTCCCTGTGGCATGCACCTTGTGTCACGCCAGGCACGACTGTTGGCTGCAGAGGACATGTCTGCCTAATGGCTCCCCGACTGCCCACAGAGCCTGCTGCCTCATTTTGTTCTCACCCTGGCTCTGGACCTGGTCTCCTACTGCAGGCTGGTTGTGTTTGTCCACCTGCGCACAAGGACAGAAGTCTGCATGGGACACCCAGCTGGAGGGCCTGGGCTCCACTGTGGCTGGACCCGTAGGAATCTGACATCCCCACAGACTCTCTAACTAGCGTGGCCCCAGGCTGACCCTTCTCCTCTGGGTGCACTGCGGAGCTTTCACTGGACACACTGTCTACTTTCAAGCCTTCTGAGACCCTGGCAGATCCTAATCCTGGAGTTTAATATGTTTGATAAAATGTTTGTTTTGGATAAGAGTTGAAACCTTGAAAAAGCCAACAAAAACCTTTTCTTGTCCATTATCTACTAAGTGATTCTGCTCTGTGTGGAGATTTCCTACATTCAGATAAGCACGGATAAGGCTTTTATGACTTAACTCAGAGCATCCAGGCCCCTGAAAACCTCATCAGAGACCTGGACCTCCCATCTACCTACTTCCACACCTCAAAACAGATGGCCAGGAAGGTGGAGCCAGGGAGCAGTTCTAAGAATGATCAGCACCCACTCCATCCAGTCAACTTCTTGCATATTTTCTCACTTCTCTATTCTATTATCTTTAAGAAAAGCACTTTCTGAGTATCAGCCACACAGCTGGTTTCCTACATTTGCTTCCCTGTAAGCAGTTCCCAACTGAAGTACATTCATCTTTCAAATGAGTTTAAGTCCAGAAATACTCCCAAAAGGGGAATCCCTGAGGAGGGGCTGACAGGGGTTCTTTTCACTTTATGTTCCCAATAAGTCCTGAGAATTACTTTCTCATGATGATGATGATAAGAACAAAATGATAATTGCCTCATCAAGCACATGAGGTCACTGCCCAGTGAAGATGATGAACTTTATACAAACAGGACAGCCCAGGGGTCAATATAGTCATAGGATGTTTATAAGTAATGTCAGTATACTCTCCAACTCCACTAAGAGTCCTCAAGACAGAATTATGAAAATATAAATAAAAATATCCCTAATAGGCAAGTGCTGTTAAAAAGAAACCCGACTGAATCACTATGGAAATACTGTGGATTTTCTTACTCAAATGTGTGTCTTTGTAATTGTGCTGTTTCTCTAAATGGAAATCTCTGGCAGAGCCCTCCTTAACATCAGAACAATGCATCTAATGGCCTTTGGAGGACTAGGCTTTGTATACAATGAAACTCTTCCATTTTTATATTCAACTCTTTCAAGCTTGCTTCTTATCAGTGGGCTTTTTCTTTTTAAATCTCATCAGAATGTTCCCAAATTGCCTCTGTTGGTAAATTATTCATATAAGGCAAAAGCTTTTAAACTGTTTTTGACATGGCAACTTCTTTAGCAAAGTCATTAAGATAAGAGACCTCAGCAGGGTTGGACATTATTCAGATTAGACACAAAGCCCGGCTGTGTGAGCCCTGACTGTTCTCTTCTCCTTCTTTCCCTTTCTACATCACTATTTTATTTTATTTTTTATTTTTGGTATTTTTAACAAAATGTTATTTAGTATAACAAATCGCCACTTTGCCACAAAATGTAGGTCTCTGGCAGTGGGTAAAACCATTTCCCTTGCAGTATTATGAAACATTGAACACAGAAATAGAGCTTGAGGAAAAGACTGCATTCCAAGCTCAAAGGTGACTTTTGAGACAGTGAACATTAAAGGCAATCTCTTTCTGGAGGCTCTGATGACAGCAGTAATGAAAGAATGAGGTGAAGACTGGGTGCAGTACGGATGTTTGCCCAAGATAAACACATGAATGGCATTCTCTACGAGCACATATGTGCTTATTTAGACAATATTTAGTGGCTGCAGAGTTTTTGCGCTAGCAGACATATGTTTAAATGTCACTGGTACCAGTTGATCTTCAAAATGCACTACCAACCTGAACTCAAGAGAATCAACACAGTGGATCCTGTGAGGCTTTTAGGCAATGAAGTTTAAGGGGCAACCTGAGGAGGGGAGGGAATTTGTATCAGCCAAATGGCAATAGGATTTAGCAGGCAGGACAAGAAAGGGAACTGAGAACTTCAAAGTTTCTGCCCAGCAGTTGGGAGAGTTTCCCCTTGTGAGAAATGGCTCACCTGTCCCAATTTCAAATAACAGACTAGAAAACAGAAGCCTAGCAAAAATGAGACTTTTAATAGGCTCTCGAGAGTGGGCACCCATTGTACAGGAACACACGTGGGGCAGGGAACATAGCCTATTTACTTAGTCCCTCCTCTGGTTCCTCATTGGCTGAGTCCTATGAGATCACCTGTTTCCTCATATGTCACCAAGGTCTTGCTGTTTCCCATTGGGCCATTAAAATATTGGGCTTGCTAGTTGTCTCCGCCTCCTTTTGTTTGGGGGAATCTTCTTGGAAAATGTGCTATCAGCCAAGGCCACATGCTCTCATGTCCTCTTCCCATCCTCCACATCCTATTTGCTCTGGGGAAATTCAGTAACGGCCTGGCCATGTGCTGTTTCTTTTCTACGAGTCAGAGGAATGTTTCTTACACTCTTCACTCATAGTGAATTAATTCAACTCCATGCATACTTATAGCAATTTACATTAAACCTGGGTTTAATGATTAAACAATGCTGACTGTAGAACTTTACGGTCTTAATTTTGTTTATTAAACTGAAAAAAAATAACCCAGTTTTGACACAATACCTTATTCGCCCAAGACTCATCCATTAACTTGTTATGGTCTTTGAAGATTCTAAAACTGCCTTAGTTTCCTTAGGAAGATTCAGTATATGGAAAGCTAAGGCCCTCCCTCTTCCTAGACCCCTGGTTCTCCTGTCTCAGTGAGATCTCTTTTGGAGGTGGCCCTGTGTTGAGGATGAGCCTTACAGACCGAGGCAGGGGCAAAACCTGAAGGATGAAACAAAGGACCAACACAAACAATCAGGGTTTCTCTTAGTAGGTCATTCAATGCCCTTTTTCAGTTAACAGGAGCGCAGGCATTATGTCACTTGAAAGATGGAGCAACTTTATTTTTCCTCATAGCATTTTACACCTTGGATGAATTTTAAATGCTCTTTATCTAACTGTCACAAAAAGTCAGTCAACATTACCCCAGACGCATTTTGTTGCCCTCATAATATTATTTTTTAGGGTGTATTAATTGTAAACTTTAAAAATAATACAATCTATACTAATAAAAGCCTAGTGTTAATCATGCCTCACGCCATCATGCTGTCACAATCCATCACCAGGGTGGGCGGGGCTTGACGCTGCATGCGTGGGGTAGGGGTGGGTCCCAGCAGCTGCTCCTTGTGGCTTCTGCCGGGTTCCTGTGGCCTTGCGCAGGCCATTGAGGCAGGATCCCTGGCTCTGGCATACCTCTTTGGGACAATCCATCGAGGAGCCCTGGATGGGTGGGCGGGGCCTACCTTTTTGGAACAATGGATTGTGGAGCTTCCATAGTGTGAGAGGGCATAGGCTAGGCTGGGGGACATCCTCCCCTACTTCCCCCCCATCTGCCGAGTGCACAGATTTCATGTACCAGGCCACTAGTTCCATATATAAACATCTATGTCTGACTCTTGTTGTATCTTTAGAAGGAGTAACCATTGAAGCTGAGTTACTGTATCCCCTGTAAATCTATTACACCAGTTTGCTGAGGTTTCAATACAACATGCATGCTTCTTTCACATACTTAGGCAACCTGGATATTGTGGAGGTATTTGGCTTTCTAACTCTCTGCTCTAGTGCAGCCCACTAATGTTTCAGATAAGAGACCCAAGTCTCAGAGAGGGTAACTTTTCCAAAAATCAATAAGCCAAAGCCAGAGCCAGGCCTAGAACCTAGTTCTTTCTGTTGTACTTCTCTGCTTTTCCTTCCTTTTTTTATGTCTTCCCTGCTTATGATTCTGAAATGCTGATTGCAATGGCACATTGTAATGACAATAACCATAACTACGACATACATATTTTTCAATGAGCAAAATCAAGAGGTTATAAGATATAAAATGTAGAATAGAAACTAAACTTCAAGATTGGCGACACTTATTAACTGGTGACTTTTAGGGTTTTCACAATAATTTAAAGCAATGAAATATGTTGATTAAAGCTATATTTTGGGACAATGTAGGTAGAAAAATGTAAGCAGGACTCCAAAGAAAACCAAGAACTTCAATGTCTCTACCCAGCTGTTCAGAAATTCCTCTTCCTATGTATAATTATATGTTGTTCTCTGTATATTTCTATGTATAATTATATGCTGGTTCTCACCAGTTTTCCCACTTCATGCTCTGACCATCACAACTACATGTATATAGCCTCATCTTTCTGTAAACTCGGAATCCACAGTTCTGCTTTGAAAATCATGATGATGTTATGGCCCAGGATTCTGTAATTGGAGTATCACAGTTTCCTCGTTTATCAAATGAAGAGCTTGGACTGATTTCTAGGATCAAAGACAACCAGTTCTAAGATGGTGTGAGCTATTAGTTACCTAGCAAAATCCTACGAACTCAGAAATTGAGCACTTTGACACTGTAGAGAAGATGCTGCTGGGGGGATAATATTCTCCTTTTGAAAAGGCTATCTTTTTTTTCTGTCAGTGGATTTCAGAGATTATGTCATGATTTTAGGTCAACTCAACAAACATTCTTTAGCCTTGTTAGATACTGGGGCACAGATATGCAATCAACCATTTCACAAATATTTGAGAAGATAACAGTTGAGTTGACAGGCAAATATTGTGTACAGGCAGAGAAAACAGTAAATGCAAAGAGCCTAAAAGTTTGGCATGTTAGAGAAGTTTGAAGAACATAAAAAAGGCCAATATTTGTAAGGAAACAGGTGAAGGTGAGGCCCAGCAGGAGGACAGAAGAATATCAAGCAGTCCAGAGAAAGACTGCAGATTTTATTCTGAGTACAACTTACATTTTATCCTAAGTGTTGCTGGAGAAGCAGAGAAGAGAGAAGCATCTAACTCCTAGAGATTAATGGGGTGAGCAACCTGAATGAACAGTAAATGTTTATGGCTAAGCTGAGTCTTAAAGAATTAACATGTTTAGCAGGAGAAAGGAAAGTTGCAAGAAAATCAGAAATAGGAGAAAGAGAAAAAGCAGTAGATGTGTAAGAAACAGCATGAATAATGACATAGGATTTTCATGTTGTTTGGGGAAAACGATAGGGGTTGAGATTGCTAGAGCATAAAATGGGAGATAGGACAGGCAGTCCTTGAGACTGGGCCAGAGGGCCCATGCTGGAAATGTTGATATTACTATCATAGCTACTCAGATTTATAAAACACACTAGAGGCCCAGTGCATGAAATTTGTGCACTAAGGGCAGGGGTGGAGGGGGAGGGTTCAGCCTGGCCTGTGTCTTCTCACAGTCTGGGAGTCCTCAGGGGATGTCTGACTGACAGCTTAGCAGTTAGATATCCTTAGCACTGCCTTAGAGGCAAGAGATGCTCCCACCACAGCTGTTGCACTTACCAGCTGTGAGCCTGGCTTCTGGCTGAGCAGTGTTCTGACATTTACTCTTGCCTCCATAGCAGAAGTCCAGCTGAATGATTGCCCAGGTGGAGCCCAGGAAAGGACAGTGACCCAGTGACATGCAAAGCCATTTGGCCTCTCTCACAGACCAGGGTTCTGCCCAAGGAGATGCAAGGAACTGACTGGTGTCCTGCCTTCCATTTCACTGCCCACTGCTCACTTCCTCTCAACTGCCTCAGTTCTCACAGCTGTGACCTTGTCTGTCACTCAGGCCCCTACCTGCCCTCCCTGTTCTCTTTCCGTGAATACATTATTCCACATCTCTGTGTCTCCACCCTCAGCTGTGCCCTTAGCTTTTCTATGTGCATCCCTCTTTCCAACTGACTTCATCCACAGGACCTAGAAAAGAGGCTTAAAAAAAATGCTTCACTAAATTTTTTTTTTCATTTTTTAAAATTCTTTGAAGCATTACAAATAGTAGTACATATATCTCCTTTTTACCCCTTTGACCTCCCCCCAGCCTCCCCTACCTCCTCCTACCCCCTCCTACCCCCATTCCACCCCCCATGTCTTGTATCTCTTGGTTATGTTTATATGCATGCATACAAGTCCTTTGGTTGATCTCTTACAGCCCACCCCAACCTCCAAACCTCCTTTGCCTTCCCGCTATAGTTTGACAGTCTGTTCAATGGTTCTTTATAACTATTTTCCCCCATTTCTTTTCTCTGAGAAATCTTGCAACTGCAGACTAGAAATAAACATATAATAACAAAACAACAAAAAAAAGTTTGAGTCCCAATTTTAGTGTCCAACAGTTCTGAGACCCAGTTTCAATGTCAAAGAGCTATTCATAGAAGCCTGTGGTGCCACTCTTTTGTTTCCATGAAGATTCTTCCTATGGGAAAAATTAGTCCCAGGGCTCGGGACCAAGAGCAGGCTTGGCACCATCATTCCCTGGCCCACTAAGGCCTCCAGAAACTGTTTTGTTGTCGTCTTGCTTTTGATTTTTATCTCCTTCCTTTGGCCTTTCTATCTGATTTCTATCCTTATTTTCAGGCGTCCAGGGAGTATTTCTTCTCCTTCCTCTCCCCTACAGAGTCATCATTATTTTGAACTTCTCCCACCTGTCTCTCTTCCTGTAGGTTCTGGGTTTAAGATGTGTGTGGGGGGGCTGTGTGTCCCGGGTGAGCCGTGTGCCCCGGGGAAGCAGTGGGACCCGGGGGGGGGGGGAGGGGCGGTGTGAACCAGAGGAAGAGCGGATTCTATTCGTGTGGACCTAAGATAGTCACTATAAAACAAGCAGACTGTCAAATGACAGCGGGGAGGGGAAGGAGACCTGGGGGGAGATAAGAGATCAACTGAAGGACTGGTATGCATGCATATAAGTGCAACCAACGAACACAGAACTCTAGGAAGGGAGGGCATGAATGGGAGGTGGGGGTGGGGCAATGGTAAGCTATGTACACATATAATACCTTAATAAATTAAAAAAATAAAAATAAAAACACTTTGGAAAGAAAAAAAAATAAAAAGGTGTGTGTAGATTGTTAGTTGCAGGCCCACGCGGGCCCTTGGTTGCTTCATATGCAGTCCTGTATTTCTTCCAGTGACGGGTTTTTTTTTTTTTTTTTGCTGGATATGCTTATAACTGTTTGTTTGTGTGTGGGAGGGGGGCTGCTATTATTTGTAAAGCACAAAGTTTCTATAGCATTACATAGCCCTTGCCAGAGGAAGTCACAATCTGGCCGCCTCTCTACCAGAAACAAACTACCCGCCGCTCCTTGAGCCAGGGCCAGAGCCGGCATGTGGCACTGGCCAGTGGCCAGGAGACTCTGCTACTGGCAGGGAGGTGGTGACAGACTGAGCAGGACTCAAAAATCCTCTCATCACACTTTCTCAGGGAGCCCGGTCCAAATTCATTTCCCTGCCTCACAGACATTCCACCGGAGTCGAAGCCAGCGAGCACCACATAAAACGGAGATTTTTAAATATGCTGAAAACTACAGGGTTGTTTTCTCACAATTGGGCTCAGTAAATTACAGGGGAAGAAAGGTGCTGGAAATTTTCCTTGGGCACTGAAATGTGTGGTTATGCCTTTCGGATTGAATGCTAACAGCCTGGCCTCCAGGCGGAGGTGAAGAGAGGAGAGAGAGAAGATTTAGGAGGGTTCTTTGCCAAACAGAGGTCTGACGTGCCAAGGTCTTCTTGCTGTAGCTCCTGCCTGCCTGCCTGAGAAGGTCCAGGATCCAAAAGGCACCACCAGCCAGATGTGAGAAAACCCTTCAACCTGCCACGGCCCCTCCTCCTCCTCAGCGAAGAACTGGCAGGGTGAGTCCACCTGGCTGTGTGAAAACAAAGAGGTCCTTCTCTTTGCCTGTAGCTTTATAGGTTGGCAGCTCCGGAAAAGCCTCCCTTTGATCTTGAGCTTTGAAGGGATCAAACAAGCTGCTTTAATGGGTGGGAATGCGGCTCTGAAAATCCTACCTTTTGTCAGTAAAGCATTTCTCCTTCTCCTGCGGGGCAGGTGCAATCAGAGATGGAGCCTGCTTGCCAGGCCCGGAGCCAGATGTTCCTTCTCGCAACAAGTAGAACAAAGGAGTGAAAGTGAGATCGGGGCAGCCCCTGACAAGGCCTTGTCCACAAATGAGCAGTGCCAGGTTGGGAGTCCCTTCCTCATGGGTTCCTTCCCGAAGCCTGCTTTCACCCAGGCCAGACATCAGCTGCTTCGGTGTTAACTGTGCACATTATGACTTCTTGGAGCTTTCAGATTTTGTTTGGAAGAGGGCTCACCCTTAAGCGATGGGATCTGGGCTAACGTCTTTTGATTTATGAGATGTATTTCCAACGCTTGGGAATCCCAGACTCCGCCTGCGTGCCAAAACGGCCTTTAAGTAACCATTTTTATTCCCCCAGCCTATGCTGCTACTACAACAGCAAAACAGAGAAAGAAAAATTGTGTCACAGTTTGTCTCCTGAGGACCATTCCAGCAGGACTTTGAGGATGTGATGTTGAAATCTTCCACCAGGTAGAGAATTAAGGCTTTCTCAGGCTCATCCCAAGTAAGCAAAAGCAGCACACTCTCTAATCCTGGATAAGTTTATCACTCTTTCCATATAACTGTTCTCCAGAAATTGCCTTAGATGCCTTCAGGGAAAAGATACTGGTGATTATGCCTCCAAATGATTCTGGAACTGTTCAAGCGCACAGCTGAAGTTTTCTTGGTGATGCTCACATTTGACGAAGCATTCTCGGGACTGGATCTCCAGGGATATTCTGCAAAGACCTCGTCTCAGGAGATGCTCACTGAGGGTAGAGCTCCATAGCCAAGGAGTTGGGGAAATATTTTTGAGCCCCAGTGAAATTCTCCCTGAGTGTTAAATATAGAGACTCTTAGAAGAAATTCTTTAAATATTATTTAACCCACATAGTCATAGATTATCTGACCAGGTCTGTGGTCTGCAAACTGCAGCTCCCAAGCCACATGCGGCTCTTTGGCCCCTTGAGTGTGGCTCTTCCACAAAATACCACGGCCTGGGCGAGTCTCTTTTGAAGAAGTGGTGTTAGAAGAAGTTTAAGTTTTAAAAATGTGACTCTCAAAAGAAATTTCAATCATCGTATTGTTGATAGTTGTCTCTGTTGACTAATGAGTTTGCCGAGCACTGGCCTAGGCCGTCTGTCCATGAGACAGTCTATTTTGAAAAAGTACTGTTGATATTTGGCTCTGTTGACAAAGGAGTTTGCTGACCACTGGACCGGGGGATATGTTTTTCATATAACAATAAAGGACACATCCAACTAATTCTTAGGGAAACACATTATGAGACATTCTGCCTTAGAGCAGGCTTAGAGGCTATATCTGGCGAACTTTCTTAACAGGTGTCCAGACTCTGTCCTGGGATCTGACTGTTACATCTGGAGAGGGGCCGGGGAATCTGATTTTTAACAAGGAGCCTTATTGATAAGTCTCAGAAATTCTGGCTCTCTGTGTGCCTACCTTCCTCATCCCCTGACCACACACACACACACACACACACACACACACACACACACACACGTGCATGCCAGCTAGGAGAGTACAACATAAAATTTACCAAGCCCTGAAGGTAAGGTAACAGAGATGGTTCCTTGGAATAGAAAGGCAGAGGTACGTGGCATCCTAGCTCAAGTTGAAGCATATACAGTCTGTCTACCTTTTTATTGCCAGGGCCCTATGAATAGTGAGCACATCCGCCTAAGAGAGAGCAGGAGGGGCCCAGGAGGCGGGTAAGTAGGCAGGCATGGGGCACAGCCACCTGGGGTTGTGATCCTTGCTCTGCTGTCCTACCTTTCCTCTGTTGCCTCTTCTGTGACATCAAGAATGATCAAAGGAATAGTGTTCCCGAACATAAGGTATTCTACATTAGGCCACATAGGTAACTTGCTTAGGATAACACCTGGCATGTGACAAGTGCTTGATAAACATTAGCCAGTATTTTTAAGCAAAGATTTGGGGAGGCATGGAAGAACATGCGAGAAGGGAAAAGAGAGAGTGGAGAGAAGACTTGTCCTTGGTTGGGTGCATGGAAAACCACCCCAGCAGAGGCTCTTCTGGGTAAGACACACAGGACCTGGTGAGTTTGCTTTTCGCCTTATCTGTGTGGCTCTCAGCGGCTCTCAGCCTCCAGCAGTGGGAGCAGGTTAGTATTTCTGGAAGCTACCCACCCCCACAACCCCCCTAACTCTGAATGCTTTACAACGTTCTGGCTCCCAGGTCACCAGGGCTGACCGAAGCTTCCTCTGCAAACAAATGCAACACAGCACAAAAAGGGTTACAGCCATGTGACTAAACAAGGAAGGACTGCCAAGGCTTGGTGCTGATATGAAATTATAATCAACGCATTCACGGATTGGTAGTATTCATCATGTTGTTAGCATTGTAAATTTGTACCATTGTAGATAGGAGTCACACAGCTTGGGGCCCTGTACCTTCACCTATTGTTTTCCCTGTGTTATGATAAATTTCCAGCAACACTTGATTAAAACTGCCAATTTGTTGGGAATAAAGAGAATCTCTAGACACCACCAGGACTAATTACGTTGTCCTTGCCAAAGGGGTAGTTGAATAATTGCATGTGATTATTGCACAGGCATGGCGCTTTTCACGTCAGTAGCAAAGCAATGAAGATTGATTCCCTTTAATTAATCATTCAAAAATAGCCCCCTCGTATCATTCCCCAAATAGGAGGGAGCATGTTCCTACATCTTTCTTCCAAAAGGCACCTGGTTGCAATTGGCTTCCTGAGGAGATATCTAAATGTGTGTGCCTGTCCGAGATAGGAGGACCTCTCTGTAATTGATTGTGGGTCCTATTCTCCTGATTCTTTATCCCCTGCCCTAAACTCTCTTTGTAATCTTAACAGCCTGGAGCACATTAACATAGCTTTCATTGATTGTAACCCTGGCTTTTCACTAGAAAGGGAGCCAACCACTCTTTATCTGATCCAATCTAGGCTTTATTTTGCATTTCTACTAACATGATATATTGGGCTTGGGTGTTCCTAGTGCTTGCTTTGAAGGACCAAAGGCTCCATAGGACAAGATGTTATTAGAAGGTATTGATATGAATATTTTTGCATCGTCGGTTGATTGCTTTTTATAACAGTATCTAAATTCACCCTTGTCTATGTTTTGAAAACACTGATGTCTACTTTCTCAGCTTAACCTTTTACATTTTAAGATACATGAAGTCAACCTCTGAAAATGTTGCATGGATTTTTCATAAACTCTTGTCATTAACGTGACTCTGACGTTATGCTCCGGAAAATGATTCCATGGGCAATGGATAATGTAGGTGGTTGCTCTTCTGCAGAAGGGTTGTGCTTGATGCTTCGGGGTGATGCTGAAAGTGGGGGAGCTGCACTGCTTTCTGACTGGGGAGCAACATCGTGAAGTGGGAAATGTCCAATTTTGGCGCATCTCCACTTCCCACACCCTGTTCTCACCAACTGTTCCTCTTTTCCACTTTCAGAAAATACCATATTAAGTTTTTATATGTTCGCATTTTTAAGTCACGAGAGGAATGAAGCAGGTGCCCGTCTTAGCATGTCATCTCTATTTTTACTCTGAACCTTTCTCCCCAAGGCTCCTTCTTCTCCTTTCCACTTCCTCTTTGCACACGCCTCACTGTGAATCACAGTCCCTCACCTGTCACTTTCCAGGGCTCAGTCCATCCAGCAGACACAAAAGACAAGAAGAAAACCCGAGATGCAGCACGTGGGGATCACACCCGGCTTTGTTCTGTGGGTACCCAGGTGCTCATCAATGCTATTTTTGCGGCTTTCCATTTAAAGATGCATTGTTTGTATAAACTTCAAAAGTTAATTGGCTATGGGCTTGTGTGGGGTTGCCTTTTTAGCGAAGTATAGAAACACGGAGCTTGATAGTACTTCAAACAGCATCTGTCCCAACATAAGATGAAAAAACTGAGGTCTTGGAAGAGGAAGTGGTCCTTTCTGTGAGGGTTCAGCAGGGCATTATAAAAGGAGAGCAAGCAGAGGAGGGAGAAATAATAATGCCTGGGTAGAACACAGCTTAGGATAGGCACTAGGCTCTGCAGGCTTGGGTGTGGGCCCTCTATTGCAACCTCAATTCTGTAATTCATATTTAGCCCTTGAACCTCAGTTTTCACAGTGGACATACAAAAGTGATAACATACACTCAGAGGGTTGTCATTAGAGTGAAAAACCATTCAGGTCAAGCAATGGATAGTAAGAGATTCTCTAAAAGATCATGCAAATGACAATGGTGATACCAAAGTGTGGTGCCTGCCATTTTGAAGAAGTACTGTTGATATTTGGCCCTGTTGACAAAGGAGTTTGCTGACCACTGGACCAGGGGATATGTTTTTCATATAACAAGTAAGGTCCCATCCAACTAATTCTTAGAGAAACACATTATGAGACATTCTAGGTTTCCAGACCTCAGTGTTGTGAGTTTTGAAAATAACTCCAATTCATTAATCAAGTATTCTTAATTCCCTCCTAGGAATTTAGTTTTACTCTAGCATCAGTCAGGAATAAAATAATATATATTTTTAAATGACCACCTGTGGCTCTCTAAGCTTCTTTCTCATCACTCCCCTTCCTCTTTTCACCCACTATTAGATGCAGAGAACAGAGCTGGAATGAGAATACCTATACAGGGTGTCCCAAAAAATGTATACACACACTCTGAATAATTGTAAATGCAGTGTTTATTAAAATACATTTCATTTTCAAAACTGAGCTATCAGCTGTTAAAGTGCGCATGCATTTTTGAGACACCTTGTGTATACGTGTGGGTAGCTGGGAACTGGCACAAATAAGTCCTTGTGTCTCTGAGCTCCTCCTTAGATGGGTGGGTTACTGTGACACCACTCAAGGAGCCTCCTGGAAGAAAGCTTCTCTTGACCTGCTCTATCTTGAAGAAACATAGTAGTAATAGTGAGAGTCAGAGCTTCAACTATGGAACCCAGCTCTTGAACCCTGTATCTTAGGTGACACTTAGCTTCACCAATTGCCAAGTGAGACCATCCTACTCCTCCTCACCATGAGTTGGGATTCCTCCCTCGACAGTTGTTTTTTACTTGATACCATATATTAGTAATTCTCACATTTTAATCCTCATTACTTGGAGATCCTGTTACAATGTAAATTCTGATTCAGTAGTTCTGAGGTAAGGCCCAGGATTCTGCATTTCAAACAAACTTCAAGGAGATGCTACTGCTGCTGATCTGTGAGCTGTAATCTGAGTGGCAAATATATATATATATATATATATATATATATATATATATATATATATATATATATATTACTGTTCTCTCTACATCCAATTTAAATCTCAGTCTCAGAATAGTTTTAGCTAATATGATCTCTCCATCCTCTTAATGGATTTGCAAGAGTGAACATATATTTTCATTTTAAATACGTAGGTAGTTTCTCTATGTTATATGTTTATAATACCAATAGTCTCTATTTTTGTTCACATCATCCATACTCATCACCACTAGGCAGTGGATAGGACAGAGAGAGGAAGTTATGGCTCATAAGGCAGTGAGAATTTCCTCCCCAACTCTTCCCCAACTTCCCTATCACAACACTGTAAGACCCCCCCCCATCCCTGAGCTAGTGCCTTCTCACTACTGCACAACTGTATTCCAAGCAAAAACTGAAGATGGTCTTTAAAAGTATAATGGCAGAAGAGACACAAAGGAGGGTCCAGATATAAGAATTATAGCAGAAGGTCAAATATCTTACAAAACAAATCATTCACAATTAAGTACTATGTTCTTGGAACTCTTTGTAATAGCTTGCTAGGGCTACCACCATATAATATGCAGACAGGTTAGATTAAACAACAGAAATTAATCTTCCCACAGTTCCAGAAGCTAGAAGTCAGAGATCAGGTGTCAATGGGGTTGGTTTCTTCTGAAGCCTCTCTCCTTGACATGTTGAAGGTTGTCTTCCTTCTTATGTCTGTGGTCCTTCTTTATGTCTGTCTGTGTCCTGCTTTCTTCTAAGGCAGTGTTTCCCAAACTTCTCTCATGATGAGAATCACCCGGTGGAGTTGTTGAAATACAGATTCCTGAATCCCAACTAAGAAGTGCTAAACTAGAATTTTTGGGAACATACAGGTAAAATTGTATACTCTAAAGTATACAATTTCTTCTCTCATGATGAGAATCACCCGGTGGAGTTGTTGAAATACAGATTCCTGAATCCCAACTAAGAAGTGCTAAACTAGAATTTTTGGGAACATACAGGTAAAATTGTATACTCAGTTAAGTATACAATTTTTTAAGTATATAATTTTACCTGTATGTTCCCAAAAATTCTAATTTAGCACTTCTTAGTTGGGATTCAGGAATCTGTATTTCAACAACTCCACCGGGTGATTCTCATCATGAGAGAAGAAATTGTATACTTTAGAGTATACAATTTTACCTGTATGTTCCCAAAAATTCTAGTTTAGCACTTCTTAGTTGGGATTCAGGAATCTGTATTTCAACAACTCCACCGGGTGATTCTCATCATGAGAGAAGTTTGGGAAACACTGTTCTAAGGAAATCAATCATATTGGATTGAGGCCTACCCATATGACCTCATTTTACCTTAATTACTTCTCTGTAGGCCCTATCTTCAAGTATAGTCTCATTCTGAGGTCCTGAAGGTTGGGACTTCAACATATATGTTTTGAAGGCACACAATTCAGCTCATAAAACTACTGTTTTAGCCCCCCCCTGGTCCTGCACCCAATACTGTGTCCTTATCCAATAACCTGTCGGGGTGCAGGATTGTGCCACCCCAAAATATGTCTCCTTGGCATGAGGGTTATTTTGGGCTGTTTGTTGTTAAGAAACAGAAGACTCAGGAAGGGTTTTCTGCCTCCCTCTTAACTGCCTGAAAGAATGTGGATAGGAAGCCTGTTCCGGGATGGAGCTGTCACCAACATAAGTGGTGATATGAGACCGAGATAGATGCTGTGGGCAGGGAGGAACTTGGCAAAGCCTGCTTGTTCAAAGTCCCTCCATGCCCCTCTGCCTCTGCAACAAATGGCTAACGCTCGTTCATCCAATTTTGCTCTTTCCATTTTCCTGTAGATTGTGATCCTCCCCTTTGTATTCCCAAACCCCTACTTCTCCTTAGCTCCGGATGGCATATAAGCCTCCCTTGCCTGAATTCATTTGGGTCTCATAGTCGTATGGAGCCCCTGTATCTACAAATTGCACTTGTTTTTCTCCTGCTACCCTGCCTCGTGTCAATTTAATTTTTAGACCCACCAGAAGAACCAAGAGGGAGAGGGAGACATTTTTTTCCCTCTTAATCTCAATAACCTAGCAGCGAAAGTGTACTTTCAAATGCACATGCTGGGTTAGAGCAGCCAGGTTAGAACCCCTGGAGCAGTTCACATATTTGCATCGCGGACCCAAAATTACAATAAAGCGCAAAGTAAAGATGTAATGAAAGTGTTTATATTTGTACATTTCTGAAACGGTAGCTCTTGCTTCTGCAAGGGAGGCTGAGGTCAGGAAGATCAGGTAAGATCGAAGGTGGGCAGCTCTGTGAAGCCTGAGCAGGCTCAGGATCCCCCAGATGGACAGGGCAGGGCACAATGGGCGGGCGGAAGACTTCCTTCCCCTGTGCGAACTGTACTCCTTTAGATCTGACCTCAGAGGAAGGTGTTTTTACAAATACTAGCTTTTTCGCTAAAAAAAAAAATGCAGAAAGGCACAAACACACACAACACACATAAACAACACACACACACACACACACACACACACACACACACACGCTCATCTCACACTATAGACAATATCAAGGACCTTGCATCTAACTAAGCGTACCAGCCTGTGCCTAACTTCATTACCATGCTTTTCGTCCTGAGGTTGCAACACCTGATAACCAATATTCTAGGTACAATTTCGAATCCTGTGCTATTTTCCAGAAGACCATTAGCCTTTAAGGTTCACATTAGGCGGTATAGGCTTCCTTTGATTTGTCAGTCACGGATCACCCCGAGGTCCCCCTCTGCCTTTCTGCTTCTGATGTTTCTCCCACCTGCGAGGCCTGGACAATGCAATGGCATGCTATAAAGAAAAATAAAGTACTTTTCAGCTCCCCAAATTGTCTCTTCTGGGAGCCTATTTATCAGAAGGCGCAGCACAAAAGAGAGGAAGTGCTGTAGGTAGATATTATAAATTCCGTTGGGGTTTCAGAAGTTGAACCATCTATTTTATTCTAGCAGGAGATGTTTTCTATATATCTGCTGATTGCACATTCATTCTTTAATCTTTATACATGAAAAGCTAAAAGCAGAAAGCCATGGACTGAAATTTTCTCTGTAAATTGTTGAACATTTGCAACAGATATAGAAAATCACAGTGTGAAAGCTGTTAAAGCTGTGAAAAAATAAATTGGAGGCGCCGCAGGAAATGAAGGTTTTACATAAGGACAAGGAGCCAGCCAGAGTTTCCAAGTCCATCTTGTAATAAAGGAAATTACGATCCACATAAAGCCCACTTTGGGAAATTTACATTTTGATGGATAATGCGCTTCTACCAATTAGTCTGAAATGTTTCTGGTTTACCTACGACATGTTTCTAATAGATAGTCCGCATGCGTCTTTAGCAGAATGTAACTGCTAATATTTGAAGTGCAGGTAATTCCTTGGTTCGCGTTTGAAATACCATAATGTTCTCCTTGCTCTGGGCAGGCGAAAATAAAATCTCAATTAAAATAAAAGCAGGCATGGTTTCAGTTAAGCAATGACCATTTTGAGAATTAATGCAATAAAGCTTTTCTCATAAAATGCACAGTCAGCGTGGTGTGGGAACAATAATACCAGATTGGGATTCCAGTCCCCGGGATCCAGACTAGCTTCGCTCCCACCGGCTGTTTCCTCTCGCATGTCACTTTACCGCTCTGGGCAGCGGCTTCCTCATCGGTCAGAAATGAAATGCTTGTACCTATCATCTCCCAGGCCTTGTCTGGCTTTGAGACTCTGTGCTCCAAGACATCCATGGAAATCCTTGTACTACTGAGAAATAAGAGTCCTCAAAGGGGCTTTTTAATCTAAACTTGAGAAAATTATGAAAATAATATAGTCAACAGAGATCACAAACAGTCCTCGCCAACTCTTAGCTTCTATTTTTAGAAATGAAGAGAATTGTTCTGCACTGGTGCTCAACCATGACTGCACACTAAAAGGACCTATGCGACTTTTAAAATATGTAGATGCCTACACCACACCCAGACTAATTAAATCAGTCTCTGGAGGGAGGGCCTAGCCAACAGAATAAGTGACCGCTCCCTGGAGGAGTCTAATGTCCAGCCAAGACTGAGAACCACTAGCTTAGACTATCCATCAGAACAACTTTTATATAGGGGGCAATAAATTGACATTGGTTAAGTTGAATTAAATAATCTCAAAGTTTCTAACTCCAAAATTTTATAGTTCTTATTACTTTTTTGTAGTAAATTTATTTTGCTCTGAAAACCTTTTCTAACTAAAATTTATCTCCAATTACTGCAGCCTTAGAGTTTCAACAGAACAAAAACCAAACCAAACTAAAGTAAACACACAAAAAAATGTTTTGTTTTAGGAGATGAAACTTATTCTAAATAAAGATAAGAGGAATTCTAGAACAAATGTTTATGGATTTGAATATGAAACACCTAAAGATTTGGCATATCAGAAAGTATAAAATACCAATAATAAATTAGCAAAAATATTTGCATATGCACAAGTATAAAGAATTGTTATCCTTACTACATAAGGTATCCTTACTAATTAATAAGCAAAATATTAATAGAATAATAGGCAAATGGGAAAAGGATGTGAACAGAAATATAAAGAGTTGATAAATACTAAGTAGTTTAAAGTTGGGAATAATTTTATTTTGTTAGAGAACCTTTATTAAAGAAATACAGTTTAATAAAATATTTTTACCAAAAAAATTTGAAGAATTTAAATTTTTATTTTTCAAGACATGATCATACTACATATTAAAATGCAAAGACTCCTCTCTTGTCTTTGTCTTATAATCAGGTCAATGTTCTTACTAAAACTCCCCAAAGTTTCAAATATGGAATATGTGTATGTTTGCTTCTTAAATGTTTTTAACAACCTCAAAAACTTGTTCCATATGAAAATTAGCCATGAAACCTTTTTTCCCCCCAAATATTTAGGAAAATGTAAAGTTTTCTAAAGTTGAAGATTTTACCCTGAGGAGAGCTTGAGCAACTCAAAGAAAATGAACCCAGGTCTCAGAATGACATGCCTGCTGGGAGAGAGATAAAACATATGAGCTTGGGAGGAAGAAACAGTGAGGGCAGGGGAAGGGCTGGCCTGAGAAATGCCTTCTGGGTAAAAGGAAAGGTAAATAACGATTACCAAAGGCCCCTTCCATTTTCAAATCTTCCTGGATTAGGAGTACCACATGGCACCCAGAAGGCAAGAATCAAGAATTGCAAATGATAATATTAGGAGGGTTTTGAAAATGTTTATGAAGAATGAAATACAAAGAGAAAGGTCCTCATATTATATATATTGTGCTAAAAAAAATACATCTTCAGAAAGTTTGCCAATTGCACACTGTTGTTTTTTTTGTTTTTTGTCTTTTCCAGGTCTTCAATTGGTCTCAGTTTAAGGAGGACCCTGTCCCAGTCTTCTTCCAGACCTATTAAATCCCAAATAGGCATACCTCTTACTTTTAACCACAGGATGAGAACATTAGCCAAACCAAAGCCAGTATTTTAACTAAAGATAACACTGACTTAAATGTCAAAGACTTTCCTAAATGGCATCCCTAAAGGATCCTCTCCAATAACAATGTCTTCATGTAACAGTTTTAAAATATTGCAAGCTTTCCATTTAAAAAATGGCTTAAATTACAGATAGATGATAGATGATCAATAGATAGATACAGAGAACGTCAGGTGTAGGCTCCCAACCATCACCCACCAGCTCAACAGAGCTTTGCAGTATCCAGAGTTTATTTAGAATTGAAAGTGCATTAAGTTAGGCCTTTCAGGAGGATTTGATTAGGATTGGGTCAGGATGATGACATGAGTTTAAGAATGGCGTGTAGAGGAGGAAAAATTTTTCCTCTTATTCTCTTGTATTTAGTGATTGAGATTACAAATTAAACTGACAAATACAGGTTAACAAAAGAAAAGGTTTATTTGTTTGCACGTGGAAATCAATAAAAAAAAAGTAACTGGCTCCCTAAATGATTCAAGTTAAATAAGGCTATGTCCCTAACTTAGTAGGGGAAAGGGGGAGGGGAGCAAAGGCTTCTTTCTTATGGGGAGAATAAGCAGGTTTCTTTAGGAAAAACACATGGTTCTTTGAATAACTGAGAGAAATTTTGTGCTAATGTTTATGTACAGACTAGGCAAGGTCCTTCTCCTTCAGTGCCATAAAATTCTCCCAGGGAAAGGATTTGCAGTAGGTTTTATTCACATTTGCCTTCTGGGAGTAAATCTGCCCAAATGAAGGAATTGATGGCAGGTAGCCCTATTTTCCAGAGTTGCTGCTTTTAGTTAGGTAAGAGAAGCTCTAAGATAGCTTCTCTCTGCCTCTGTTTTTTCGTTGTTTTTTTTTTTTTTTAAATATATATTTTATTGAGTTTTTACAGAGAGGAAGGAAGAGGGATAGAGAGTTAGAAACATCGATGAGAGAGAATCATCTATCAGCTGCCTCTTGCACACACACACACACACACACACACACACACACACACACACCACTGGGGATGTTCCCGCAACCAAGGCACATGCCCTTGACTGGAATTGAACCTGGGACCCTTCAGTCTACAGGCTGAGGCTCTATCCACTAAGCTAAACAGGCTTCGGCTTCTCTCTGCCTCTGTTGATTCGCAGCTCTTTTCAGCTCAAAATAACTCTTACCCCAAAGTGGCACAACTGGGTGCCCATTATGGTCTTCAAATAGACACAGCAAGACAAGGATTTACGAGTAGGTGAAACAGAGTTTATTCTTCTGTTATTATTTATTAATTGTTGTATCGTTTTCCATATGGACCACTGTAAACCCACTTTTGTCCCACCCTGTATATATTCCCAACTCTTCCCACGGGAAGAGTGAAGGAGTAAGGTCACTCTAACGGCCCAAATTGTGGATTTTAAGGGCCATGCTTGCTGTGCCAGAGCCCCTGGGAAAATGGGTGATTGCTGTACAGATAGCTTTGCACAAGAGGAGCCTGAAGTATCATGCAGACCCAGAGTAAGGAGATGCTCAATGCATAATGGGGTCATGTCAAAAAGACAGGAGCGAACTTGAAGGAGCTCTCACTGACCAAACGTGGGGGAAATTGAGCATCAAATAATAATAGGAATGGATTGTGGCCCACTGAATAATAGTGGTTTTCAGAAAATAAGAACCTGTGTGGGAACACTGATGTAAATAAATAGAAGCTTTCTTTCAGAAAACCTTTCAGCCATGAAAGTTTTTTGTTTAACACACTATATAAATCAAATGATAAGTGTAAACACCGCACCAGTGGGGGAAAATAGACATCATATTCTACCCAAAAGAATATAATAAAAAAAAAAACCAGCACAGTATCTGCAATATTCCAACCAAAACATATATTACCAGGATCTAATCATGAGGAAACATTAGACAATCCCAAATCAAGACACATTCTGTCCAATGACAGACCTACAGTCTTCAAAAATGATTAAGATGATGAAAATCAAAGAAATACTGAAGAATTGTCTCCCATCAAAGAGACTAGAGCAAGGTGCCAATGGAGCAATGTGTGGTCCTGGTCTGGATCTTTTGCTACGAAGGACAATGCTGGAATGATTGTCTCGGGCACAGAGTGTTCGGGTGTCCTATGTCCTATTCCTGCAACTTTTCAGTAATTATGAAACATGCTCCTTTTGTCTCCTGGATTACAACTATTTATGTGTTGTCTCCCTTCCTAGTTCATCAGCTGTTTGATTTCAGGATCTACAGCTGGGCTCAGTCTGCTATCTGTCCACAGTGCCTGGAGCATAGTAAACCCTCATAAATGTTTGGAGAAGACAGGAGGGGACGGAGACAGGGAGAGCGGGAAGGAGGGAAACACACCCAAAGTAGACATGCCATCTCCTCTGCCAGACAGTTCAGCTGGGCTAGGTTCCTAGAGACATGGGCTGGACCCAGGAAAAGGCTCTCCTTGCTTTACTCAAAGTGCCTCTGGAGGAAAGAAAAATCATTGAAGTGCACTTTTGGATCAGCTTGTCATTAAGCTGGAAAAAGCTATTTTGTTGCCTTAATTATTTTCATTGTTTTGATATCTGAGCTTTTTAAAGGCTTTGTGCTGGAATTCAAGTACAGCATTTCATTGCCACAGAATCTATTTTAGTAAATGATTATTATGCAAAGGAACCTGGCATTAGGATCCTTTTTCCCCAGAAAACAAACAAAAATCCACATACAAATGCTCAAGGGCCCATTCTTTATATTAACCCTGTGTGGCTGTCTCCCTTAAAAACAAAGCAAAACAAATAATAATGATGATAATAATAGTAATAATAATTTTTACTAATAATAATTTTTTTCTTGGCATAGAAAAACCATAAAGTGAGGCTGATAAAATAATCCATTAACCTAGGCTCCTCAGTTTGCTTAGAGCAATCTTTCAGGGACACTAATTCTTTGCTTCCTATCTTAAAACCTAGCCTTTCCTGTGTGGATACTCTACTCGGGCCCCAGTGGCCATGCCTTGAACAGGCTGCCAACCTTATAAAAGAGAAGATCTAGCGCCTGGAGAAATGCCCCACCCACTCGCTCATAGACAATGGTCGCATTTATAGGAGCCACGCCTCCCTGGACTTCATTGAAGGTGGCATTACCACTTGCTAGGGGATGCTGTGGCAGATTACCCAGCAGGATTCCAGTTACAAGAGCATGGTAAACAATTAGACCTCATTTACATTTTACAATTGGGTTTCACTTACATTTGCTGTGATTTTTACACGCATCAAAGGGTTTATTTCACATCTTTACTAAACCCACAAACCGTGAATTTAAGCGTCCCATATTTTTGACATGTTATTCCACATGCTAAATGTCGGGCGTCCACATTTGGTTGAACAAAGGCTAAGAATTATACAAGAGTGGGCCCAAATTGAAATGAAATGACTCTGAAATCTAAAAGCTCAGCTAAATCATTCACAGCAGCTTTGTAAAAAGCCTGAGAGATGAAATGCAAATTTCCTCTGGTGTTAAATAAAATATGTTTAACTCCTACCGTGTATTCTAAAGTCTCCCTGGATAGATTTCTGAAGGTCTGCCAGTTTATTAGGGCACAGATGATATCTATCAATTGGAAATCAATACTTACTGCTGGGTTCTAATTATAAGTTATTGGAAAAATGCAGGTGGTAAATAGGCAGGGCATTTCTTGATAATAATTTAAAATAAAATTGGTTTGATTTGCATTCTGTGAGTTGAAATTATTTTGTTCGTGTGTATTTGCTTTTAATTCTAATTTTTTTCAAGGCTTGGTTGCCAGAGGAATAATTTCTCTCTATGGATTGTTGCATTTTTAAATTCTGAGAAACAGTGCTCTACAAATCAAATATGATGATGTTCATAAGGAAATGACAAGCATTTACATTTTACTGGTATAAATAGGAAGGAGTTTCCCTGCCTCTTTCCTTTCCTTTTCATGGTTATTTTACTCCTAAATATATAGCGGTACGCATGCCTTAGCCTTTTAAGATAGTTTTTGTACAGAATTTCAATTGCTTTTCTTTTTCAAAGTTCCTCATCCTGCATTTATGCCAATATAATAAAGCATGCTTCATTCCTTTGTGTAAAAGTATATAAAAGAATTTTACACTCAGCAAAATAAGCTGAAACTTCACATAGACAAGAGGTTCTTTTTTACATGGGCTGTCTCATTTCTGCACTAAATTCTGTCACTAATGTTATTTGTGATATATGTAGCTATCTTAAAAATTGGCTTTGTTTGCCTCATCAGCAGAGGAGAGGGATTCCACGTCCAGGACTAATTCTTTATACTCAGCATTTGCATTAGATCTGGGGAGCTTTCCCCCGTTGTCTGCTATTGATTCCTTTGTGCCTTCAGGCCAGTATTTAGTTGATGGCCATGTACTATGCACCAGGCACTGATATAACAGCTCTGCTCTTGTGGTACCCAGTGTCCAGTAGTGAAACATGACAACAAAGAGTGACACTCATTTGTGACAAAGGATAGAAAAGATGTATTTGGGGGCAATGTCTGACAGGAAGCACCATATTGGAGGGAAGTCTTCAGTCTTTCCATTACGCAGACAGTGAAAATTTAGGAAGTAGGTGCATTTAGTGTACTATCTAATGTCCCTGCTGGTTTATTAAGAAGAGGTGGGGGAGGAAGAGATTCAGATTAGAGGGGTGGCCATGCACCAATTCAGGAAGACACAGGGCTATAACCTTAACCCAAGCTCTGCAGAACTATAATTAGCAAGTGGGTGATTAGGCCAGACCACAAAAATCCTCAAATGCAAGCAGTCTCTAAGATCTTCCATCTTCTTTTTGGCAAAAGCTTCAAAGAAGACCAAAGCCTTAGGAAGTTATTAATAATTTATCCTTAGTTTATATACAAATGTTAATTCAATTCGCAGAGTCCAATATTATGGCTATATTTCATGTGCAAAAAATAAAAATATCAGATCAGTTCAGTCCATCAATTTATAGCTCTAACCAATTGCCCAAACATTTTATTGTACAATGTAAAATGTCCACTCATACACATATATTCATATACCACATACACACATGCACATGCAACAGTATATACACCAAACATATAAAGACATACACACATATGGAGACACATGCAGACACAAATACACCTATCCAGAATATCATTAAAAATAGCCTCCTAGTCATAACAACAAAAATGATCTACTCTAATATCAATATACTCTCACATACATTATTCCATTCATCTCTACCAACTCCCCTCTTTGTTGATACATCCAAAGTTACTGAAAATCCAAACACATGCCTATATCCTCAAAGTCCATATTGCTTTCCTGCTCCTTTTTCTCTGATATTGGGTGATACTTTCACTGACTCTGACCTTAACTGAAAAGCAAACTAAATAGAAAATAAAGGTTAAAGATATAGGGAAAGGAAAGCTAGACCTCAATGGTCAAAGAACCTAACCACAAAGTTCCTCTTGGAACCATTTTAGAAACATTGATTCTCCTTATGACTAACCATTGAAAGGCTCATTTGCTCATCTATGAATGGACTATTTCTGCCACCCACCTCTTTCAGTCTCAGTTGGGTGGGGAAGTGCTACCCTCAAGTCCCTTATATGAGAGTTCCAGATGGAGTTCCTTGATGCTGGGTAAGGTTAGGTTTTTGTCTTGTGTACAGAAGTATGGCAGAAAGACGTGAAATGAGAAAACAGTGGTATTCACTCCAGACCTCTCTCTTACTGGCTGTGAAATACTGTATGATTTTTAAAAAATATATATTTTATTGACATTTTACAGAGAGGAAGAGAGAGAGATAGAGAGCTAGAAACGTCGATGAGAGAGAAACATCGACCAGCTGCCTCTTGCACACCCCCTACCGGGGATGTGCCCGCAACCAATGTACATGCCCTTGACCGGAATCGAACCCGGGACCTTTCAGTCTGCAGACCCACGCTCTACCACTGAGCCAAACCGGTTTCGGCATACTGTATGAATTTTATCTTAATCTCATTATCCTCATATAAATACAATGTCTAGCCACCCTTTTTTTGTAATGTGTATTAGTATGTGCATTGTTTTGTGATGTGTATTACCATGTTTCCCCGAAAAAAAGACATCCTCCGAAAATAAAACCTATTTCATGGAAACATAATACATCCCCTGAAAATAAGACCTAGTGCATCTTTGGGAGCAAAAATTAATATAAGACACTGTCTTATTTTTTGGGGAAACAGGGTAGTATGTGCACACCAAAATAAAATAGTGGACATGGGCACTCTATAAAAAGTGGGGGGAAATGTTTTTCCTCTACCCATCTTAGATTCTCTGACTGGGGCCGTGTACATTAGACTGACAAAAGACAGATTAACAAGAGAAAAACAAACCAGTTTATGAACATGTACATCCCACATACACAGGGGAGTAGCACCCAGTGATGACTAACTCAAAGGAGTGGCTAAAACTTGGGCATATATATAGCCTCTTAACAAAAGAACAATATATTTTTAGAGAAGTGACAAGACGAAGAAGCTTTACTAGGGGTGGCAAGTTGTGGGAAGACAACTATATGGGGAAACTCATAGAAGATGAAGGCAGTTTCAGCAAGGTTTGTTATACAGATTTCTCTGGGGCTGTCTCAGGGCTGAGAAGGGTCCAGCGAGCTTTTCTTGTATCTGCTTCTGAATTGCCTTCAGCTCAAAATAATCCTTACACAAAAGTGACATATTTTGAGGTGGCATATTCTGCTACTCTTCAACCTCCTTGGCTATAAGGTACTATATAAATTCAAAATGTTAGTTACCCCTACATCAATCATATTATCATATTATCATCACGGTAAAAAGGCTGCCTAAATATGTACAACTCTGTGCCAGATCTAAACAGATAGAAATGAGCATAGTCTTACCCTGTGCAGATTTATACTTTAAAATATTTACACCCTGATAAGATTAATTCCCTCACCTATAGTATATTTTTCTCTTCCTTGACCTGCTACTCAAACATGTCCTTCAAAAGCTCGTTTATCAAAGGATTTTAGGGCTATAGCGATTCTGCAAAGTTGAGAAGAAATACTTTTTAGAGCACATCCAGTTTTGTTCATCTATAGCTTCTCTTACAGGAGTAAGCATTAACTTTGTCTAGCAATAGGTTGTGTTGTCAGCCTAGCCATTCCTCTTTTTTTTTTCTCCATAAATTCATCATCTGTGGATTATCACATGGTTCTTTCCATTCTTGGTCACGAGAACAGTGATTTTTTCCCCCCTCTCTGATCAGATACTCAAGCTTACAAATTGGTCATAGTAGCCATTTTTCTCCATCTGGCAGGTAAGCAAGAGACTCTGTAAATGTGGGTTTTATATTATTCAGTGGTGAGATCGACAGTCCTGTGAAGTCAGAAATGGATACAGTAGCTTCAGCTGCCATGTCAAATCAGGTGGAAAGTCTATCATTGTTTGTGATCTGATGAGGACAGAGGAGTCAGCATTGTGGTATTACATTCTCAAGCTGAAATCAAGTGATAGAAATGTATAACTTTCCCAAGGTATCATTTATCTAGCTGTAGTAGCGTCTATGGAAAGAGTTACTCAGCCTTACAGTGTTGCATTTCTACACCTCATCTGACCGCTGGAGGAAGTTGGATCAAGAATGCTTTTTGCGAATTTCACAGTATGTATTTGACACATTAACTTGTGAGTCAAATGGTTAAAGTGGGAAATAAGGCCAAGAATTTTCCCATAGAGGACTCCACCTTTGGAATGTACTGCACATATTCATTTGATGGCCCTATTTTCCCTCAAATAGGAGCATGAGTTTTTAAAAATCCATAGATCAATTATTAAAGCTAGTAAAAAATGTTAACAATGATCCCAGTTCAAAGATCTCCTTCACCTTGGGGTTGTGAACTCACAATACATTATATAGATAATATATTATAGAATTGTCCACCTGAAACCTATATAATTTTATTAATCAATGTCACCCCAATAAATTCAATAAAAATAATTAATTTAAAAATATCCCCATAACAGATTAATAATAACAAAAAAGAAAATGTCCAACAAAATGAAAATGGATTACAATCTATAAGAACAGTGAAATATGGTGCCATTATAAATACTTATAATTAATTTTAATGGTGAAATGCATATCATTAAGTTAAGTAAGTCAGGATATAAAACTGTATGTAGATTGTAACTTTAACTATGGAAGAAATCTGTATGTGTGTAAAATCACTGAAAAGAAAATATACTTAAGTATGAGAAATAGTTATTATTGGTAGCAGAAATATCAGTGATTCTTTGCTTCCATATTGTTTTCCCTAATTTTCAAAAAAAATTTTTTTTTACAATGAACATGTCACTTTTTATTCAGGAAAAAAAAAATTAAGGGAACTAAAATAATGTCCTTTAAACAGACCTATTATGAGGATTGGCTGGCAGAACTTTTTTCATATAGACTTGGATGTTGTTAATTATCCTTAAAAAAGATACTATCCTTTTATGAATTTTAAAAAGGTAACATGCCCTTGGGGGTATTTCTTAAATAAAAATTAATGAATCGGACATGAACAAAACATGCATACAATTCTACTTTTTCCAATTTTAGGAGCCTAAAAGAACCATTCCCTTTGCAATAATGACCCACATTTCCCCCAGCCACCATGCATTTCTGGTCAGTGGGTTCTGGCCTGGCCCCAGGCAGCAGGCACTCCCACTGTACACTGACTGACCGACCCTACTACTCAGTGACCTGAGGCAGCCTGGGAATTTCAGACCTGTTCTGGTCATTTTATTAATCATCAAAACTTTGGCTATGAGACATGTTGCTCTTGGAATAATTTCACCTATGGGGTTCATTTTGTTTTAATCATTAACTTCAGCTTTCAATCTCTTTCCCTTAATTCCCATCAGAAAACTTCCCCAGCCTCCAGCCTGGCATGGAGATTAGCGTTGAGGCCTGTTGGCTCAATCAGCCCCTGTGCTTCATTATGGTCCCTGACACAATGACATGATGTGATTTGCCCCCGTGCCCTCCGAGGTGACTTGCTGTTGTGGTTCGGCAAGGCTGCAAAAATTTTTGAACAGCCGGATTCTTGTTGATACCATACTTCTTAAAACACCAGATTTCTCAGGGATTTTGCAGAAAATTTAGTTTCTATATGACTAGCTCCAGCACTAGACAAACATATGTACTTGTTCACACATACAGCTACGCTGCCTTAAATTAAAATCTTAATTATTCTCTCATTTTATACAGATTACTTAACAAATTTTAGGTTATATTTTTGAGTCAACTGTGTGTGTGTGTGTGTGTGTGTGTGTGTGTGTGTGTGTGAGGGGGGGGAATTGGGTTGTAGAAGTAAGGAAGGCAGATGGAAAAATCATTTTAAAAAATATTGCTGAAATATGTGTTGAACTACATTTGTTGCTTTCTATTTATTATTGTACACATGTGCCTACCTGACACTGTGAGTTCCTTTACAGGAATCAGAAATATGCACTCAACATTTTAAATAAAACTACAGCATTTAACCCTTAAAATGTTTTTTTTTTTTTTTCCGTCAACTAGAGGCACTGAAAGCAGAATATACTTTTAGCCCATTTACCCTGACTTCTCATTAATCCAGTCACGACCTCCAGACAGGTCTTGGAAGGGCGAGAGCTCACTTGGTCTCCAAGGATATGCCATGATTTATATGACTTTCCTTTGGATCTAATGACATTGACTCCTGTGCACACCCAGCTCCAGGATAATGGAAAAAACAGAAGTAGGGTGGTTGTTTTGCAAAACACCAGATCGCTATTTTTCACTTAATTGCCTTTTTCCCTGTACCACTATTTCAAATCCAGCTTGTTTTTTTTCAGTTTTTTTCTTCTCTTAATTGTATATTTTTGGTAAAAATTCACTAGTCAAATATAACCCTAAGATAATACATATTTGTTAGTCTTCTTTATATAGTAACTTGTTCTTTATTTATCATCTTAATTTATAACTTAAAGCTGGGTATGCTTTGAACCCCTGAATCATTGGAAGACAGATAAACAAACAAACAAACAAAAAACCCACCTAAGTCCTTTGTGATTGTTAACATTTTTAGCATTGGAAAATGGGTCACAGCTTTGGGCACTAAAACTTTGTGTAGATACATTAAGCACCATATTTGTTGCTGAGGTTTAATGTCTTGCTAGTGTAAAACCTGTTTTTGGCCATGGGTGGGCTTCTTGTGTCCCATGGGTGGGCCCATCTCTTTTAGTCATCAAGAAAATTGTTGCCGAGACCGGTTTGGCTCAGTGGTAGAGCATTGGGCTGCGGACTGAAAGGTCCCAGGTTCGATTCCGGTCAAGGGCATGTACATTGGTTGCGGGCACATCCCTGGTAGGGGGTGTGCAAGAGGCAGCTGGTCGATGCTTCTCTCTCATCGACGTTTCTAGCTCTCTATCTCTCTCCTTTCCTCTCTGTAAAATATCAATAAAATATATTTTTTTAAAAAAGGAACCACTTTGCACTGAGTTCCTTTAACGATTACTTATAAAAAAAAATGTTGCACTTTTGTTTACTATTGGACTTACGGTGAGAGTGAAGATAGATTAAAAAGTGCAGACCCGCTCACCTACTCTCTGTCCAGCAACAGAACCAACTTAAAATAATTTATATTAGGTGGTGTTGGGATGTGACCTTGTTGCTAAACTTAGGCAAAATGTTGAGAAGCATACCAAAATAAAGTTCATTGTCTAAACTTCTCTGAAAGATCCATTACTTAATTCTAAATCAATTCAATTGAAAATTTCAAGGAACTAGACATAATGCATTTGAAATCAATGCTAAGCAAAATGTGCCTTCAGAAAGTAACTAATCTTGGAAAAGCAGAAAATCAAATCAGTGTCTCAGAATCAATCCAGAGCTTTTGGGAGGACTCACACAGTTCAGTGTTTAGGCAAAGCTAAAGGCATTGGCCTGGAGCCAGACTGATAGATCCAAATACTATCACTGTCACCTACTTCAAGAACTTGGATAATTGGTTTAATCTCTCTTAGCCTCAGGTCATGCGTAGAATGGAGCTAATACTCTCTCCTACCTTCTACCCTTAAACTACAAAGATCAATTGGCTGTTGAGAATCAAGAGTTATAGTAGGCTTCAAAATTAGTGTTTGACTGTTCTTCCTCTTCTTCATCCTCTTTCATATTATCTTCCTTGTCTCGCCTATCCTTCCCTCTGCCTTTCTTGCTTTCTGTTCCTAATAGTTCGGTTCAAAAGCCAATAGGCAGAGCCTAAGCAGTGTAGCCACTTGTGTAGGGAGGGAGAGATGGGAGCTGTGGCAGGCCACAGTAGAGTATTGAAGTCTGAGCAGCAGGATGAGGGTTTTATAGCAGATGATGGAATGTTCTGTGTGGGGTACGGAACCTGATCGAGGTGAGGAGAGCATCAATGTAGGCACTGTGCACCACTCATGAGACACAATGATAAGAACACAGCCTCACTTTTGTGACATTCTTGCCAAAGATGAATAACCTGACTCTAATCCTGAGCAAACACCAGACAAACTCAGATTGAGGGATATTCTACAAAAGAATTTGCATATAATCTTCTAAAATGTCAAGAGCATGAAAGCAAAGAACTGAGGGACTGATCTAGATTGAAAGAGGCAAAAAGACATTAAAACTAAACACAATGCAAACTTCTAGACTGGATTATTTTGCTATAAAAGCCATTATTGGAACAACTGACAAAATTTGAATGTGATTTGAGGATAAGATAAAAGTAATGAATATTCATATCCTAAGTTTCATAGTTCCATTTTGATTATTCCAGAGAACATCCTCATTTGTAGAAAATAAATTCTGAAGTATTAAGTCGCACCTTATTCACAAATGGTTGAGGAAAAAAACTTTTTTGTATTATATTTACCAAAAACAAAAGTGACATCATTAAAGATTCAGCTTCTTCCTGTGTACTCCCTCTTCTCCAGTGCCAGCTTCGTTCTAAATCAGACTCCCCTTCATGGCCACAGATAGAGGAAAGAGAGAGGTTTGGGGTGTGGGTGGAGGCAATCATCTCCAGGAGCTCTCTAGGATGAATGAGAAAGTTAGGAAACCTCTTTCCTAGAAACCTCAAGAAAATATCTTCTTTAATATCATTGGCCTAAATTGAGTCATATGCTGACTCCTAAACTATTCACCATGTTCAGGGAATGGGGTTATGTTTATTATCTTAGGCTTGACTGGCTTGTTGCTTTCCCCAAAGCACATGGACTTCACTTGAGGCAGGTTTCAATATTTCAATGAAAATTTGTATAGTTATCAAAAAGATAAGGAAGTGGGATGTGCAGTAGGCAATTACAAAATCCACACTGAGGGTCAGTATACCACTGTGGTTAAGAGCTGCTTTCTGAAGCCAGATTATCTAGGGAAAATTTGGTTCTGTTCAGTTCTATGTTTAGTGTTGTGCAATGTCTTTAATCTCTGCCCCAATTTGCCCAACTACAAAATGAAGATGATAATCTTACCTACCTCAAAGAAGACTGTGAGCATTCAATGAGTTAGCAAACATAAAGCAATCAGAATAGTGCCTTGCATTTAGTGTGCAGTGAGCATTCCAAAGACATTAACTATCATTTTTCCACTTGTCACAAGATCTCATTTAATAGATATATTGATTCAATAGATAATTATTGCATGCTTGCTATATATTACGCTCTGCTCTGTGTATTGAAAATGTAATAATAACCCAAAAAGACTAGATCTTTCTAAGATGCAGTTAAATAAGCAGTTTTGTTCAGGATCAAACCACTAGTAAATGTCAGAGCTTGGCTTTGAGGCCAAGTTTCTCACATTCTCACTTTCCCTTCAAGGACCAACTACTGTTTAAGTGGAGGAAGTCTGATTGCATACTGGAAGCAGGCAGAATGCTCCCAGAACTATTAATGCTTAAAGTGGCACTTTCCTCCAAATTTCACATGTCACAACATATTTTTGTAGACTTTGTGAATTTTTTTTAAAAAATTATAATTAATAGTAGTTTAAAACTACACTGGAAAGGGGGAGTCTAGTTTTGTTTATAGCCAATACTTTTTGAGCACTTACCTCATACCTCATGGTATACATCAGCTCATTTAATCTTCAGTACAACTCTGTAGAGTAATGTTATCAATCTCCATGATATAGATGAAAAAATGAAGGCTTATGGAAATAAAGTAACTGGCTCAAAGTCACAGAGTAGTGACTGATGGGGCTACAAAGCAAAGCCAGTCAGCTCAATGACGTTTTTTCTTCTCTGGCTACTATGGTGCTTTAAGCAGCAGCGAGTAGATAATTCTTAATTCACTAATATTTGTTGAGCGGCTAGTATCTGGAAGATACTATTTTAAATACTATGGGCAACAGAAAGCCGGACAATTCCTATCTCCAAAACAGAATCCTGCTGATCTAGTGTATGCAATACACATATAATAAAATAATATAAAGTCTTACTCAAAACCACATGTGAATGAAGACTGTAGCCATTGTGAAGTTCTCGACGGTCAAGAAAGTCTTGCAGATTATTATTACTACACTTCCCCAATTGAGGGTAGCCTCAGTTTATGTGGCAAATTTAAGTGAATGTTGATTTTCAATAGATAGCAAAATTATATATATATAGGCAAGAGGCAATAATTTATTTATTTGTATTATATTTTTAAAAATCCTCACCCAAGGATATTTTCCATTGCTTTTTAGAGAAAGTAGAAGGGAATGATGGAGGGGGGAGAGAGAGAAACATCAATGTGAGAGAGACACATTGATTGATTGCCTTCAGCATGAGCCCAACCCAGGCCAGGGATTGAACCTGTAATCCAGACACATGCCCTTGACTGAGAATCAAACCTGTGACCCTTAGGTGTGCAGGTTGATGCTCTAACCATTAAGCAACAGAGGCCAGAGTGATAAGCAACAATTTAAATGAGGGCAGCGGAGAAACTGAAATAGACTTTAATGGTGGAATTCTCAAAACTGAGTAGGAAAATGGTCATTAGAGATTATATCAAATTTTAATGATTTATTCCATTTTCACCTCATATACCTCTTTGTTCTCTTTCTCCATTTCTGTGCTCTTACACACCCTTTCCTTCCTTTGCTTTCTCCTTATCTTTCTGTACCTTAAAACTTTTCTCCATCTCTGCTGTAAGCCTGATAGTGGCCCCCAGGGACTTTGCCTTCCCTGCTGCTGACATCTGGGGCTAAAGCGTTTGTTAAACCTGTGTTCTGGGTGAGAGGGTATCAAATGAAATTCCTGGCTAGTTGTGATTATTAAGGATCCTGTGGAACTTCTCACTATGGTGTTAACTGAATGATCTGGCCCCTTGCCCTCTGAGCTATTGCTTTGGCCTCCTGCAGACCTTTGTCTGCAGTTTCATTTGAGAAGCTATTCCTCACATCTTCAAAGACTCTTCCACTGTCAAGGCCATCTCTAGTCAAAAATTTCCCATTGGCTGCTGGACTTTGGAGTTTCTCTCCCAAACCACTGCAATTTTCCATAATTTCCCAGTGATCTCAGGTCATTCCCTGGCTGCTTGAGAAATGCATCTATGCCTTCTATGCCTATCTTCAGGGTGACATTGCGTGCTCCAAACTTGTTATTTTATTCTCTTCCTGTTCCACTCCTGAAACATACCAGTCCTGCATCCTGGCACCTCTGTCTGCTTGGGGACAGTTATCTAGGGTGGGAAATTAATCCATGTTAAAGGAATAATACTTGCAAATCATCAATGGTTTCTTTCCTCAACCACTTGACAAAATTCTCAATTCTCTCCCCAGAATTTTATTCCCAAGTCACATTTAATAATGCTGCTACTGAGCAGTTAGCAAGAGTTGAGCACTTTTGTAAGTGCTTTACATTGACTTATTTAGTCACAACAAGCCTCTAAATACTGTTAGTGCTGTTGGTATCAGTCCCATTTTACAGATGAAGGAACAGAGAGGCACAGAGAGGTTAAATACTTCTCCCAAAGTCACAGAGGGAATAAATGACAGAGCCAGGATTTGCTTCCAGGAAGTTTGGCCACTGAGTCTGTTCTTCCCATCACCCAAGCCTGCCTCTCCCCTCCAGAAGGATCATGATGCTCTGTACTTAAATGCCCTCCAAGCTGTGGGGTGAAGCTAGAACCACCAACATAACCAACAAAAGGCTCCACATAATCAGGCTCCACACTACCTTTCAAGAATCATTCTTCACCTCTCCACCCCATCCCCCAATGTTTGAAATGTTCATTCCCTTGATACAGTGCATACTCCGGCAAGTCTGCCTTCAATCATGCTGTTACCTCTGCATGGATGCCTTTTACCAACACACTCTGCCTGGAAAACGCTTGCTCCTTCTTCAAAACCCACCTCAAAAGTCTCATCCTCTTTGAAGCAGTCCTCAAGGTGGATAATTAAGTATTTATCCTTTTTTGCTCTCTACTACTTTGCAATGTATATAATAGCAAGGGGGTGGGGGATGACTTTAGATATTCTAGGGCTCAAAATGTGTCATCAGAGATTTAGCTCCCTCACTGGCTGACTTCCTCTCTATCATCCCCCAAAAAGGCTCTCTCCACATGGCAGACCTGTGGCTGTGGGCAGCTCAAGACTCACATCCTATTGGTTTAGTAATTCCAGTAAAAAAAAAAGGCATTTTCTCCAATAGTGCTAACAGAAAGGTCACAGAGTACATCCTAATTAGCCTGCCGTAGATTCCATGTCCACCCCTAGCAGTCATGTTGACTAGGGGGACAGAGGAATGTAGCATGAACAGCCTGTGTTATATACTCACCCCATTTGTAGAGAAGATACTGGAGAAAACGCAATGACCAGCCTACACTAAACAAACAAAATGGTGACCCCACACAAAACTGGCTTCTTTCTTTAACAGAGGGGATAAGGAATGCTAGGAAAATCACATGTTTCCATTACATTCCACCCCTAGTCTGGCTTACATTCATATCACACTTTTCCTCATACATACTATTTCCAAAACACATTCACTAAGAACTCTTCTTCTAACAACCAAAAGCATACTATTCAAAAAAGATGATCCAAAAGTCTGATTGATTACTGTGTCCTTCTCCATATTCAGAACCTCTGGTCTCAGTTGAAGCAAGTGAGGTTCTTGATGCTATGGCAGCCTATAAAATTAACATATTCCATATAGAGTGATGGAGATAAAGCATGATAAATACTCCAAGAATGACCATGGTGAGTGTCCACAAACATATATCCTATCCTGCTCATAGAGATTGCAAATATTTCTTATTCAGGCCACTAGGTCAGTTAACATAACCACCCTGATTCTGGCCTCTGGGAAGATTATCCAAATCCACTGCTCCTCATGGGAGCAAAGTATCGGAGAATGTTTCTTTTCTGGGGACTGAATTGACAGAGAAGCCCAATCCTTGTTTACAAAATTTCTTGCAAAGGAGGAACCTTAAAATTTCAATTGGTTGCTGCACTAGCTTTCTAGAAAACCTACAGACTAGTAATTGAATCAGAGAATGTGTCAAGGCATGGTTAGAGTTGAGTGCAGGTGAGGGTCAGGGCTACTCTTTCCACTTCTATCCCTTAGTGAGAGCCTCCTTGACAGTAATACGAATAGCCCTCAATTTAGACCCTTCTCACAGCAGAGCTCTCTCCTCTCCTCTCTGACTTAAACCCTGGCTGGTATCTTTTTTATACCTTATTGCGGTTGTGCATGTGTAGAGAAGGGGAACTCTCTGTACTTTCCATTTAACTGCACGATGTGCCAAAAATGGTCTAACATTTAAATTAATTTTATTACTTTTTAAAGTAATCAGCAAATTTCATATTTTTTCCAGAAAACCTTGCATAATTGCAGCTTTAATAGGCATATTTATATGCCAAGAAACAGCAAGCACTGACATTGTAAAAAGCTGTCACTCAATGGGTATTGCGGACTTCTCAGTCAGAGTGGGAGGGGCCTTCCTGTCCCAGCCCCACCTTGATTCATGGATTCCACCTTTGAGCTTTAGTTATCTGCTACACCCCACACCTGATAGCAACTTCTACATCAGGAGGGGTCTTTTGGTCTCAAGCAACAAAATCAGACACTAGCTATCAGATAGCAAACAATCAAAAGTAAGAACCAAAAAAGGAGAGAGAGAGGGAAAAAAATGAAAAGAAAATATGATTGAACAGAGAAACTCATTGATGAACTCAAAGTCTCTCCCAGACTTGTGGAAGGAGATGGACATTAGGCCTCCAGGACAGAAACAGTGTAGCTCAAGGAGCCCTGGTTCTGGAGGACAATGAGGCATCGCTCCAGAGCGCTGCCCTCAGAGAGGAACAACTCCTCCAGGTTGCCACCCTGTGCCCTTGAGCCCAAGACTCAAACTCCTGAGAAAGAGAATGTAACTGGTTTGGTTTGACCCACGTGCCCATTCCTGAATGAATCCAGAATGAGACGAGAGGTGAGGAAAGGAAGTACTTTCCCTCTGATTGACTGAGGCTTGGTCTTAGATTCATACCTGAGGTTGATAAACTCAGGATCATGGACAGAATGGATTCCCTTTAAGAAAGGATTTGCATCTCCAGAGAAAGAGGAAGGGATAATGAGAGGACCAGCTTGATCAGTACCCTGTGCAGTATCAAGTATGGTACTTAGTTCTTTGCATTTTATTTTGTTGTTTATATGTCTAGCATGCTTGCTGGACTTGATATTGCTTTAAACGATGCCCCAATGTCTATTTGAAAATTAGATACAGAGAACTCTTTCAATAAGTATTTTTTAATTGCTAGCTTAAAGTGCTATCCATTCAAGATACACTAACAGGGATCTTTTAGTAATATTGCCTCTTTTTTTTTGTTATAAGTTGCAGATAACATGTTAGGAAAAGTGGTTTACAACACAAAACGTTTGGAGACTCATGTTTCACTCTCTAGTCCCTTTCCTCATCTTCACATCTACTCCATCATGCCCACCTACAGAGGAATAATAATAGCTACTTCATGGTTGGCGTGAAGACTAAATCCAATAACATTTATAAGGTATTAGCACAGTTTACAGCGTATGATAAAACTCAATAAACAGTATGGTGCTTATTAAATCTGATCTGCCATTAGATTTGATATGTGAATATTTCCAGGGGATTTTTTTTATAGTAGCCACAGATTATAAGGACCTAATAGAATAATCATTTTAGAATCTTTGCTACTTGCTAGCTCTGATCCCATTAACAATGTGCTATCAGTCTTATTAATGATTATTATTCTATCCCTTACACAAATATTAAGTTTTGCCTTTTAGCCCCAGGCCCTTTATTCCTGTGCTCATTAACTTTGTTATAAAGTCATTCTCTGTCACTTTTTATTCTTGTTCCTCTAGGTAATTTTATACTAATAGGAACTCCTTGCATTCAGCAACCTTGCTTTACCTTTTATCACAGGTTGGACATGTTACTTCCCAGTAGGATTTAAAATTAAGTTGTACAGATTAAAAACATAGTTTACAGAACTTCTGCCATCTATACATATCTCTGTGCTTCATTTCTAGTTTTCTTTGTTCCTTTCCCATTCTCCTTGTCCTCCACATATCAGAGGGAGAGCTGGATGTCACACCCACATCAATATTCTCTAAGTCTTTAGCTCCTAGTCTTTGGACACCATCTGCTGTGGCCCCCCCTCAACTATGTCACTGTGAGACTAATTTGGGGTTCCCTACAGAAATTTATAATTGTGCCAGGCCAAAAAATTATCTAGTCCTCCCTTCCCTTATGCCAGATCTTTCTGGAAATGTTCTAGAAATCTCCAGAATAAAAAAAAGATAAAATTGAAACCTAGCCATTCTTAACTCCTTGAGTAAGAGGCATGTTATATTATTAGTAGTCATTGAATGATGATCTACTGATAATATAATGAACATTCTTCTTCAAACTTCTTAAATATTCACTTATCTATTTATTCAATAAAGCTTTAATATTTACCCTCCTTTGTTCTATAAGTTGCAGACAACATGTAAGGAAAAGTGGTTTAGGACACAAAGACATAGTAGTAAACAACGCAGGTAAGGGTCTGTAACCTTTACTCATACAATCTAGTGTGGAAGACTAGTAATTAAGCAAGCAACCATAAAAGAAAACAGTAAGCCCTGCTGTGGGAGACACACAGGTGCCATGGAAGTATACAGCAGGAACCGGTAACATGGAGCCTATCAGGAAGACTTCCCAGGGGAAGGCCAGGATAATGAGGGAGATTTAGCTATATTAAACGGAGGGTGAAGGGAAGAAGAAATGAAGGCAGAGGAAATAGCAAAGGCACATACAAAAGCCTACAAGTGAATATCTTGCCCAATGCTTAGCACATAGTAAATGCTCAATACACCCTTGCTGTCTGTCAGAGCTAAAGCATAACACATTAGATGAAATGAAATAAGTGTATTAAAGAGCACACATAGGGAAAACAGGCAAGATGATGCAGAATTGATGAGTAGAAGCCAGATCATGTAATTCACATAAAAGACGTCAAAGCACTGTCTTTTGCTGATAAGTAAGAGCAATTCAGAAATTTGAAGCAAGACAATGACTTGGAGAGATTTTTGTTTTAGTAATACTACTTTGGCTGTGGTGTAAAAAGTAATTCGATGGCAAAACAGAAGATAGAGAGATCAGTGAGAAGTCCATGGAGTAATCTAAACAAGAAAGACAGTGACTGGGATTAAGGTACGGGGGAATTGGATGGATGTGAGAAATACTTAAGGTTGTGTGAAAATGTCTTGGAAATATTATATGAGAAGCATTGGCTAGGTAAAAGGGTCAAGGAGGAATCTCATTTTATTGGCCTGGCCAACTGGGAAACTATGGTGCCATTCACTGAGGTAAGTAACATGGAAGAAAGAACAGGTCTGGAACAAAAGAGAAATTGTCCTGTACTGAGTTAGAGATGCTGGTGATTCCAAGAGATGAACATCCAAATAGAGATAACTGAGTCTGAAGATCAGAAAAGACACATGTTAAAAATAAAGATTTGGAAATAGTCAGAACATGAGTAGAAATTAAACATACTAAAATGAATAGAATGTTTAGGGGAGAATCTAACCAATATCAACACTAGAGACAGGCAGATAAAAAAGGAGATTGCAAAGAAATTTGAGATGAAATGTCAGAGAGTTATGGGGGAAACCAAAAGAATATCATACCTAATAATAGACAAACATGTAAATTGATCATACCTCCATTATGCTCACAGCCAATCAGAGTGAGTATGCAAATTAGAAGGCCAAAGGTGGTGGCCGCCCAGCTGCTCCAGGAGTGGAGTGGCCAGGCAGGCAGGACTCCTGCTATGAGAGGGAGAGGAGGGCGCGAAGTGCCATAGGGAAGACAAAGATGACAGTCTCTGGCCAGAGTGAAGGCCTGGGTCCTAGGTGCTGGAAACCAAGGGAAGTAAGGCCTATTGCATGAAAATCTTTGTGCAATGGGCCTCTAGTCATGGCATATATACCAATGAGGAGATTTTAAGGTAAAATAAATTATCATCAGTATCAAATGCTGCCCAAATATGATTATGCTTATAAAGTGTTTATCCAATGAATTTTGCAATAAGCTCAGCTCTTATGATCTATAAGAGTAGATTTAGAAGGGTAGTAAAAGTAAAACCCAGGTTACTTTGGATTAAAGAATGAGTGGGAGGTTTAAAAAAATGGAAACAGCAATATAGACTTCTTATTTCAAGAAGATTTACTATGAAGAAAAAAAAGAAAGACAGGTCAGTAGCCAAAGGGAGGTAGGGGGTCAGTGGAAGTGGCTTAAGCATAGATTGGAGAGGATCATCAAATAGAGCAAAGTTAAAGACATAAGAAAGAAGGAGCACAGTGAATAGATTGAGATCTCTGAAAAAGTACCCACCCCCCCCCCAAAAAAAAAAAACAGGAACAATTTGCTAGTAGAGAGTAAATATCAGTTTGGGAAAAGAGACACATTTCACAGAAATATGAAGGAGAACAAGTGAATAGAGATGCCAGATGAGGGCGTAGAGATAAGAATTTGAGGGAGACCTTGATTCAGTGCATTCATTTTTCTCTGTGAAATACAAAGTGGGGTCATTGAATGCAACTTAGCAGGAAGGTGGGAAAGATAAGTTGAAGGAGAATGGAGGCTTGAGATGATGAGCACGTTAGGCAAACAGAAGGATAATCAGGGAACACTGAGGACTCAGCAGAAGTTGGAGATCTTAAAGGTGTAGTTGTAGCAGTCTTCAGAGAAGTGTAATTTCAGCAGTTTCCGAAGCCCAGGCACGGGCACAGAGAGGCAGGCAGTTGGATGGGGCCACCTGAATTACTCTCCCAGCTTCAGAAGGCAATAACTAGTCTTCTCCTGGGCTTACAGGGAGGAGTCAAGACTATGGATTTAGAGGGATTTATATAAAATCAGCATATTACCTAAAATTGCTATTACCTCAAGGTCATGAGAATGGAAGGAATAGTGAAAGTAGCATTGGCCAACAATGAGTTGGCCAATGAGACCTGAGTTCTAACTATAATTCTGTCCCAAACAGCTATGCAGCTATGCTTCCTTTGTCAAGTCACTGTGTGTGTGTGTGTTTGTGTGTGTGTGTGTGTGTGTGTGTGAATTTTCTAATTTAGAAACTAAAACAATTGTATGAGGCACTCTCCTCCAAGCCAGTGATCTAAATTTCTGTGAAAACATTTCTACTCACCTGTACCAGGTATGTGGGTATCTCCACAGTATGACCCTACAATGCAGATCAGGTAATCCTATCCCCCATTTTACAAACAGCCAGACAAGGGGGAAACCCTTTTATAATATAAAACAGAGATCCTCTGACTCTCTCCAAACCCTTATCTTGCCCACAGTCAGAGACCCCCTCAGAATGAGAGTCTGGGATGTATGGTTTTATCTAGAAAAGTAGCTCAATTTGTTAGCACATCACAAGGAGGAGATAGCATCTCAACTGTGCAAAGTGAATGGTCCGGGAAGTATACAGAATAAAAAGCTTCCTCAGAGAGGAAAAGACATATTAGGGGGCAAGATTAGCAAACCTTTATGTAACTCCAAAATTAATCGACACACATATGAAGCCAACATATTTTTTTAAAATTTTTTAAAGGTAACTTTCCTAGAAACTCAGACCAGGGAGTAGAGGTGAGATTTTTTTTCTTTTATTTTCTTTCTCTGCCAGATGAGTAATTTCAGAACAACCGCTGAGTGCTAAACAATAAGACATTCAAAGACCAAAACTAGAGAGCCTTTTTTTTTTCCCACCACAACACCCTCAGGTAGCTGTTCACTGTCTCTGGCAGACAGAATTATTTCCCAGCCGGCTCTGGGAGGACCATCTATAAACAAATTAGAAATTTCAAAGGGTTTGTTTTCTGCCTTCTGGCTGCCAGTAGGGGCCATTCCCTTTGTGTCCTTCATATGAAAAAGTAATTTAACAGAGAAAAAAGAGAGAGTGTGTCTGGGTTCAAAACAGACAAGCAATGTCCACCCCCTCCTCCGTCATCCCCCTCTGTCCATTGTCATGTGTGGTCAGTTTTCTGTCAAAACAACTTCCATTGTATGCAGCCTGCAGTCCTACAGGGTGCTGGAGCTTGAGAGACAAGCTGTTTTTCCTACAGCAATTCCATCAATAAGAAGAAAATGGGAGATGAATACTGATTTATGGCTGATTCTTCCTAATGAATAGGCAACGTGAGAACACCCAGCATCCAGCTACGGAGGGAGGAAAAGTTGGAGGTGCGTCCATTTGCCACCTCGCTCAGATGCAGACCTCAAACTAAAAGAGGTGTCTCTAAACAATTAACTGCTTATCCAGCATGCACAGGGATGTATTTCAAGGGGGAAGAAGAAAAAAAAAATCAAGTCTGCCTCATACTAACAGGAGTTAAGCTTTAAAAATCCCTCTCCTCGTTCCAAATAGCCCAGCTGACTGAAAGCACTGGGCATTTAGGTATAAGGAATGCATTAGCCCTAACTGGTTTGGCTCAGTGGATAGAGCATCGGCCTGTGGACTGAGGGCCCCATGTTCTATTCCAGTCAAAGGCATGTACCTTGGTTGCGGGCACATCCTCAGTGAGGGGTGTGCAGGAGGCAGCTGATCGATGTTTCTAACTCTATCCTCTCTCTTCCTCTCTGTAAAAGAATCAATAAAAAATATTTTTTTAAAAAAAAGGAATACACAATACTCCACACAAGAAAGTTAGCAAAATAGGTTTCCAGTTTAATAAGGAGGAAACTGAGACCCAAAGAATAGGGAGGACCTGTGTGTAGTGACACAGTGACTGTCATGAGGACCGGGCCAGCAGGCCAGGGTCACAGCTCCTTGTTTTGTGAGGCCCAAAGCCAGCCTATGGACAATGAGTTGCTTTCTTGAGTTCTGGCATGAAAAGTTTATTTTCCCGTTATTATCTTAGTTTTCATTCTTTGGGATAGATTTGGGGCTTGGCTGGCAATCAAAAGCTGAAGAACAGGAGGTTCAAAAATGCAACTCTTTCTAGCATGCTGATATGCTCTACTAATCATGGCTTAAGTGGAGGCCAAATCTAGACTTCGCTTTAAGGTGAAGAGGGCTTAAAAGCCTCCCTAGCACAGTGCATTTCATTTAAGGACATTCTTGGCTCGGGAAAACCAATTTGAAATTCTTGGGAGTGTGCCAATAGGGAGAAAAATACTGTGCTGCTTAATTTGGCTCTGTGTATTTTTTTATTTTATTTTTATTAAAACGTGTATTTTGCATGCCTTTACTTCCAATTCCAGGTCTGAATTCTGCAAGTAAATTGCCAGCAGCAATTCCAGCCATGGGGTCAAGTAAAGAATGAAAAATGGCTCACAGAGGTAAAAGCTCCAGAGTCATCAGATTCTGGAGTACATATGTGTGCACACACGTGTGTACATGTGTGTGTGTGTGTGTGTGTGTGTGTTCTTGTTCCTGGGGGAGGTGGGCATGTGGGGCGCAAGTGAATGAAGATGCAGACAGAAATGTTATGCCTCGACCTGGCTGAGGCTCAACTACCACCCCGCTACCCCGATTAAGCCAATTTCTCAGAACAACATTTAAGTCATGAGAGACAAAGAAACCGTTTTCTCGCTGCCCTCTGGCAATGCTTCCACTCACACTCAAATCGGCACCTTCCCTAGGGATGCCCAAAATGCATGTTTGAGAACTGCTTAAGAAACAAATACTATTTTAAATTCATCTATTTTTTTAAATCATGTGCACGAGAGACAAATTCCTAGTGTTTCCCCTGAGTGAGAGGAGGCCTCCCTCTCTGCACATGTTATGGAAAAGCATGATGGTGGGAGCACAGGAAAGGAGTCAGATTTCAATGAGAGTATTTATGGCACTTGGGCTGAGATGACTGACCTGGGCTCAGATGACTAATAGAGAACAGACACGTATTCCTGTATCCCTTCCCTTCCCCCAGCAACATAAAAGAGTATGGTATTATGCTGAAGACAAGATTTAATAAGCCTAAACACATGTCATCTAAGGAAGATGAAATGTAAACCACCAAGGGCGTCTAGGTAGCGAATCCAGGACCATCCGGCAGTTTAACAAATTGTTTATTTCCTTCACCAGCTGGGGCTTTTATAATTTCCTCTCCGCGTACCTTCGTCCTAATGGCAAAGCCACCTGAGTTGCTCCGGTGCCTGCACAGCCCTTTCTGGGATCCCGGCCAAGCGCAGCTCATGTAGGGTTAACACCAGCGATGAACAGTCCTCTGCCCTGCGTTAGGTTATGAAACAGGAACATTTGACTCATAATTTGTTCTCCTCATGTTAAGTAGATTGCCATAACTCAGCTGTCCAGGACCTGTTTATCAATGCTCTGTGGCTTTCAGCAGCAAATATTTTATAACCACTAAGTAGATGTTCAGACCACTCATCAAATGAAAATCTCCTCTACTCAGAGCTGGTTTTATCATCATAACCCAGCAACTGGAGAGCCCTGGAGAGGCAGTGACCCTGCCCCCGAGCCTATCCCGCTTGGCCAGATCCTCATGCTGGGGAATTCTCTTACACTAAACGACTTCATTAGAAGCTGGCCCACCCTCCGAAGAGGCTGTAATATCACAGGGTTCTTCATTGACCTATCCTGTCCTGGGAAATCATCATTTTATTTTTGTTTTATTGTCTTCCTCATATGCATTCCAACAAAAGTGAAATGGCTTGTAGGGAGTCAAGAGGGGTGTTAAGAGGGAAGATGTGGATAAGAAGAAAGCAAAAAAAGATAAAGGAATAGGGAGAGAAAACAGAGGGGACCTCAAGAAGGGAGAGGTAAGGAAAAGAGAAAATGAAGGTAAATAGATTCTACACAATCTGCATTATGTGGATGATGTACCCCTAGAGCCAGACCATTTGAAATGAATGAAGCAACTTATTGCCACGCACAGACCTTCTCCATAATTTGATTTTTGCTAATAAACTGAAGCTGCTATGGTATTTGCCCTTTAGCATATGAGGTATTATCCCCCAAATAAAGGTGTACAACAGTTTAGCTACAGGATATTGGCCAATTGTTAAATGAGTAATGAAACCATTGACCTCTCATACCTATTAGGAGCCTATTAGATACTGTAATAGCAAAAGAATAGAAAGTTAAGATTCATCATTATCATTGTTGAATGAAACCCATATGTTGCACACACAAAAAAAAATGCTTGTGAATTTTATTTCTGAAACAAACTCTGAGTAGTTTTCAGTTACATAAACAAATGAATTGCTCGTGTTGATTAAGCTTCTTTAAGGTGGAAGACCGTCCCTTACAAGCAAGGAGTATTGAATAATAGTGATACTGGTACCAGGAGTAGGATTCTATGGTTGGGTCAGCCTAGATCACTTGCCCACCAAGAATAGGAGAGAGCTATGACTGAGAGGCACTGGCGAATAACAGCCCCTCAGGTCTACAGGCAGTCCTCAGGTTACGTTAGACTCCATGTGCATAGTTTTGTGGTTACATTGCCATCTCCCATTTACAGTCTTTATTTAAAAAGAAAAAAGTTCTGTCATCTTGACATATGTACATATGTGTTTTATGTCTTTTATTATTTATTTACCACAAGTAAATGTCAGGAATTGTTATCTTTCTTTTAAATTTTTTTACTGTGTCATTCATTACTGCTACCTACCTGTTCCATGTGAGCGACGTAAGTGCTTACGTGGATGGGTTCCGACTTAGAATGAAAATTGCTTGAGATCACGCCATAGGAATGGATCTCCGATGTAACCCAAGGACCTACTGTATATAGAATGTTAGAGCTGCATTTCTCCAAAGAAATGAGGACCACTGATAGCAAAAGACAAGAAAATAAAGCCCAGGCAAACAAAATCACAGATAACTAGTGTCCTGAAATCCTCTCTCTCCCTATCTGTCCCTATTTTCTGTGAGCAACAACATCCACATTAGCTACAGAGTAATAGTTCCATCACTATGACAACTACTGAGAATCTCACAAAGAAAGTGATTTACAATTAGAATATAAATGAAAAAGATTATTAAAGGAAGTCTCTCATAAAGATTTAAGCTGAAACTTGAAGCACATAATGAGTTAGCAAGACAAATTCCAGAGTAGAAGCCTTTGAGGTTTAGGCAACCCTAAATGTGAAGTCTCTTAATTCAAAAGAATTTGGAAAATTCTGCTCTAAGTCATATGTAGAAAGGTACAAAAGACAGGAGCTCTCACTAAACAAACAAACAAAAAGGCTGATAAAAGCTATAGAATCATAGTTTTGAAAATCTCATCAGAAGAGCACTTGAAGAAACCCAAATGAGCCAAATTTCCTAAAATGAGGAAGCCTTTATAGGAGAGAAAAGACTCAGCATTGCTCTCATACCAGGCAGAACCAACAAAGTGGGGATAGGGAGGTGGAGATTCACCAAAGACCTAGCAGCCAAAATTCCATTGACCTTTTTTTAAAAAATATATATATTTTATTGATTTTTTACAGAGAAGAAGAGAGAGGGATAGAGAGTTAGAAACATCGACCAGCTGCCTCCTGCACATCCCCTACCGGGGATGTGCCCGCAACCAAGGTACATGTCCTTGACCGGAATCGAACCCAGGACCTTTCAGTCCGCAGACTGATGCTCTATCCACTGAGCCAAACCGGTTTTGGCTCCATTGACCTTTTCATAGCCTCATATGAGAGGCATAACAGAACAAGTCTCTAACCACTCTCCATGTTTTTCCCTGACCTTCACTGAGTGCTCAGCGATAGTAGACCAAAAGAGAGAAGGAGAGACGATCTAAGATAGATGCCCCTTGAGATAGTGTCTATCTCTATTCATCTATTTATCTATCCATGTGTCATGAATATGTGATACACAACTATATATTTGTTTCATATAATAATTTTCATTGTACACATATATTTCTTAACATTATTTGACATATTTTATATGCACACATATATAATTTATTAAAAATTTTTTTAACTAAAATAAAAATACTAACATTGATTATGTCATGTATAATATAAGTGGTAATAAAATATAAAATGAGAACACAGAGTGGAAAGGGATAGAGAGAATTATTCTACTAGTATTTTAAGGCACTTGTGCTATTCATTAAAGAAAATTATAATTTAATCATTAATATTGTATACTCTAAGGCAATCATTGAAAGCAAACTTAACACAAAGAAGCATAAAGATAGCACATACAAGAAAATTGAATGTTAAAACATATGCAGTTCACTCAAGAGAAGACAGGAAAAGAGGAACAGGAGAACCATGAACAGATTAAATATAAAACAAACATAAGACTTAAATTCAGCATGCCAATAATTATATAAAATGCAAATGAAGTAAACATACTTATTAAAAGGAAATTATTGCCTTGGTTAAAAATAATAAGACCCAATTTTATGCTGTTTCTAAGAAACATATTTTAATTATGAAGCAAAGCCAGTTTGAAAGTGAAAGTATCGAGAAAGGTATGACATATGTGGTAAATAATCTCCAGAGAAGGCCACCATCAATTTCCACCTTCTCTGGAAAAGCATACTGCTGCTCACATCAAAAGGCGCAATTGCGTTCCCTTTTTCTAAAACATAGTTTGGCTTTAGTGACTTGTTTAATGAATAGACTATAACAGATATGACATTCTGGGACCAACTTATCATAAATCTTGGAGCTTTTGCCTGAGGTTCTTAGCATGCTTACTTTGGGGATACTTCCTTTGTGAAACTAAACACCATGCAGAGAGGAGCCTGGGGGAAGAGATTATATTATATAAAATCCCCTCACCTGGACAGAAACATCTGGAATAAGAGAGAAGTATCTCACCATAAAATTCCCTAACTTTGGATTTTTTTTCTTAACACACTGGGTTTAATCATTAAATGTATGGTCAGTGGGGATCCAGGAGAGGAGTGGGCAGCTAGCACACTGGGGTAAAGATAGGTGTATATCACAGCAACCACTCAAGAGGTCATTTCCCCAATATTATTTTGTTTGGGGTATCTTCCTGAAATTACTAGAAAGTAATATTGATTTTTCCCACCCAAAATGAGTTTGCATAATGCAGTTATTAAATTAACTTCAAAGCCCCTCTGCATCCAAGGCTGAAAACCCATTTACTCTTCCATTTCTCACTCTAAATTGTGTCCAGGCACACTGTCTGACATAATATATGAGAGAATCAGTAATGAGATTAAGTGACGACATGAAAATATCTAATTTAAAAATCAACAATGTAGAGACAACCCACTCTTAATATAAACACCCTCTCATTATCATATTAAAATTCAAAAGCATTACATTTAAAATAGATTAAAGTACAAGTCAAATTAGTTTTGCCCTAGTAAAACCTAATGCAAGTTAACATCTAAAGGGATTAAAGTTAAAAATCACTTTTTCTTGACCTAGTGAGTTAATTCTTAAGTCTGAAAATCTTAAATCCATCCTCCCTAATATAGTATTCTTTATCTCTCAGGTAAAGGACTTCTGGATGCTTCAATAAAGTTGTTACTGGGCTCTCTCTCCCTTGGGATGGGTTTAGCTCTTTCTATGCATCAAAAGTGGTATTGGTTCAGTGCCAACTCTCTATACATATCTCCAGATTCTGAACCCAATTCTCATGAGTGCAGAAATTCCTGGACATGAGCTGGATGTCCTACATTTTAACTCAATATGATACTATCTACCAGGAGATAGAATCAAATTCCACAGATTAAGAGCTCAGTCCCATAAGACTGCCCTCCACTTCAGATGCCAATAGTGAATCCAGGTTGTTAGCTGTACTTCTGGTCAACCAGCTATAAATCAGAGGCTCCCACAACCCGCTTTGTGTGTTTGATTAATTTGCTAGAGTGACTCTAGGGACTCACGAAACCCATTTACTCACTAGATTACCAGTTTATTAGAAAGGATATTAAAGGATTTATCTCAGGAAGAGCAAGATAGAAGAGATGCACAGGGCAAGGTCTGGGAAAAGGCATGGGAGTTTCAATACCTTCTCTGAGCACACCATTCTCCCCAAATTTCTATTTGTTTACCAACACAGAGCTCTCAGAACCCCATCCTTTTAAATTTTTATAGAGGCTTCACTATCCACTGGCAACTGATTCAACCTCCAGTCCCTTTTCTCTCCCCAGATTTCAGGGGGAGGATCTGAAAGTTCTAACCCTCTAATTGCATAATTGGCTCCATTGGCAACCAGCCCCCATCTTTAAATACTTTTTTTAAAAAATAAAAGCATTGCTGAAACCGGTTTGGCTCAGTGGAGAGAGTGTCGGTCTGCGGACTGAAGGGTCCCAGGTTTGATTCCGGTCAAGGGCATGTACATTGGTTGTGGGTACATCCCCGGTAGGGGGTGTGCAAGAGGCAGCTGGTCGGTGTTTCTCTCTCATCAACGTTTCTAGCTCTCTATCTCTCTCCCTTTCTCTCTGTAAAAATATCAATAAAATATATTTAAATAAAATAAAATAAATAAAAGCATTAACATAACAAAAGAGACTTTTATTGCTCTCTTTACTTAGGAAATTCCAAGTTGGATGAAGACTAAAGATATGTCTCATTATAAATTGCAACATCACAATCCCTTTTCTAAGACTCTGAACACACAAAATTAGTATAGCCCTGGCTCCACAACCACCAAATTGAGAAAACAAGATGACCTCCAGCCTCTAGAATAGTTACTGCAGGCAAGTATATTCTGAGGACCCATCCAAAGAAGTATTAAAGGCCATTGAACAAAAATGTAATGTCTGCAGGAAGGAGAATTGATGAAAGCACGTTTGGTTCAGCATCACCACCTGCAATCAGTTGATGCCTGTAACCAGAATCCACAAACTGTGAGCCCAAAATCAATTGGGTGAAATCTCCCAGCACCAAGTTTGGGTTGGCACTCTTGGTTCACCATTTCTGTGGTGATCTCTCTCAACGTATTGTGTCATTTCTCAAAGTACATTAGAGGTACTGCTGCTTACTTACAAAATTTAGAAATTTGAAATGACAGAAACCCAGTCATTGGGTATTATTATTTGAAGTGCCAATCTTTTCCATCCACTGTATTGTCCAACTTAGTCTCACTTTCCCTTTTGTCCTGCATTTCTGGAACTTCAGTGCTGCCTGAGGGTGAGTTCTGCTGAATAACACATTATTTTTACCAGAATGCATTTCCAAGTTTGTGCTGCCACCTTTGCTTCTTGTATTAGAATTGCTTAGGAAAGAATTTCACCTCTGCACTGAATATATTCAGCACCATCAACTGGGTATCTCCTTGTGAAAGAATACAGCTGGATCCCCACCTCAAACCATATACAAAAGTAAACTCAAAATGGATCAAAGCTCTAAAGGTAAGAATTAAAACTATATACTAACTGAAAGAAGCCAAACACAGAAAGCCACAATACTGTATGATCTCATTTATTTTTGGTTTTATTTTTTATTTATTTCAGAGGAAGGGAGAGGGAAAGAGAGAGAGAAACATTACTGATGAGAGAGAATCATTGATTGGCTGCCTCCTGCATGCCCCTTACTGGGGAGTGAGTCCACAACATGGACATTGCCCTGGACCAAAATTGAACCCAGGATTCTTCAGTCTGCAGGCCAACACACTATCCACTGAACCAAACTGGCTAGGACTATATGATTACATTTATATGAAATGTCCGGAATAGGCAAATCCATTAAAACAAACAGGTAATGGTTGCTAGGAGCTGAGGAAAGAAAGTTGAAGGGAGTGGGGAGTGACTGCTAATGGGTTTGGGTCACTTTTAGAGGAGAAATGCTCTGAAATTAGTGGTGATGGTGGCACAACTTGTGAAATATATAAATATAATTTAAATGATTGAATTTTATGGTATCGGATTATATTACAAAAAAATATGTTTTTTAATCCTCACCCAAAGATATTTTCTCCATTGATTTCTGGAGAGAGTTGGATGGGATGGGGGTGGTATGGGGGGAGAGAGAGAGAAGCATCAATGTGAGAGAATTATACAGATTGGCTGCCTCCAGCATGCACCCCTACTGGGCCTGGGAAACCTGCAATTTTTTTTTTAAATATATCTTATTGAGTTTTTACAGAGAGGAAGGGAGAGGAATAGAGAGTTAGAAACACCAATGAGAGAGAAACATCGATCAGCTGCCTCCTGCACACTCCCACTGGGGATGTGCCCACAACCAAGGTACATGCCCTTGACTGGAATCAAACCTGGGATCCTTCAGTCCACAGACCAACACTCTATCCACTGAGCCAAACCGGTTTCGGCAAACCTGCAATTCTTGACTGCGAATTGAACCCAAGACCCTTCCATTCTTGGGTCAATGCTCTAACCACTGGAAAAAGTACTTTCAGCATATTCTTGAACCAAAGCTGTTGCTAAATACTTCAGAATCCCCTGCTTATAGGGCCTGGTGAGGACCAATATACTATAACTACATCCTCAAGACACTGTTTTTCCTCCTCCCATAAATTTACCTGGCGCGTGCTCTTGGAACCAGTTGTATCAGATTTTGCATAACCATTTAAAATAGCAACTATTTATTTAGCTCAAGATTCTGAAGTTTAGCAACTTGATCTAGGCTTAGCTAAACAGTTTTTTCTGGTCTTGGATGGTTTCGTGTATCTGCAATCAACTTCTGAATCAACTAGGGACTACCTAGTCTAGAGCAGCCTCAGGAGGGTGAATCATCTTTGCTCTACATGGTTGCTCATCCTCCGAATAAGCTGAGATTATTGTCATTGGGACAGCAAGATGCCAAGAGCAAGGAGAGGAAGTTTGCCTGGAGGAAAAGACACCTGTCAATTCCACTGCATTTTATTGGCCAAAGTAACTTAGGCGGCCAGCAAAGATTCAAGGGAAGGAAAATAAATCTCACTGCTTGATGGGAGGAGCTGCAAAGACACCTTCTAAGGAGTGTAGATTCAGGAAAAGGAAAAGGCTACTGGGCATTTTTATAATTGCCACTTTCTACAGCAGAAGTTCTAAGGTAACAGCCATAGCGGGTCTAGAGAACAACTAGTGTACAGCTGCCAGGGAGGATTCGGGGTTCCTAGAGGGCATTTCTACGAGGAAAAAGAAAGGAACTGATAGGTAACCTGATGTGTCAGACTAGATTGAAAGGAGTTTTAGAGTTCTTTCAGAAAGTACTGGTATAGATTACAGGGTCATAAAAAGCAATTCCTTCGGGCTGAGGTAGATAATATAATTGTGTAAAATGGCCAAATGTCAGAAAAGAATAATCTGTGGAGTGCGTGCTCTGCTTAAAACATTCAAATCGTTAGTTTTGGGAAAAATAAAAAGGATTTCAAATATATTAAATATAGTATAATATAGAGTTCGCTTTATATAGTATGTGGCCATATTTACATAAAGGCACAATAATCCAAACATTGAATATTAATTTAACAACCCAAAAAATGTAATGCAAACATAAGAGGAGAATAAAATGTGCAGAGATGTATGTTTTGGAATCAGGAAATGATGTAGAAGCTGGGGAGTGAAAATCCAAGGACCAAAACATCCCAGTATTGCTGGTAGGAACTGAAACAAGTCTTTGATTAACTGGGAAAATCCCAATATGCAAGCTAAAAAGCACAGAGGTAAAACTAAGCCAGTAAATGTTTGAAACTTAGAATCTCCTATATGTTATATTAGTACACTATATTTGCCTAAGAATAAGTTTATTTTTAAAAAGTCTGGGCAAAGTAGTGTAACGTTTAATTCAAAACATGTGCTAATTACATTTAAATAAACATAGAAAAGCAGTTTTAAGATTTACCAGTGCATATGGTCAATCTTTGTGGCTGCCCTTAAAAATAGTAGTTAATGTAGCCACAGAATGATAATAAATGATGTTAAAACCTCAAAGTTTATTGGGAAGGTTTCCAAAATTTATCAGTATTTGCTTGAGATGACTCTCTCCATGAGCATGGATTTAAAATCATTACAGGACAATTATCCTTTTCCTCCTTTAAGATAAATTTGGTAACCTCATCTTAAGTAGGGCTTTCTATTTTAAGGACAACCTTGAACTTCATACTGAGAAAATTAGTATGTGTAATTTCATACAAAGTCTGCAATAGTAGAACATGAAGGCAGACACATTCCTGAGTGACAAAATAATCCCTTCATCCTTTAGTTTGGGTTCAGGTACTTATTTGTAGCTCAGGGGCTTTATAATTTTTATAAAATAAGATTACCCATAAATCTTCCTTGTCAGAAAACCAACAGTAATTGACAGAGTTTTTTTGGATCTTGGCTTCCTTGAAGCAATTCTCTTTCAGTTTTCTGGAAATCACATATGAGGGTTTCTCCTCGAGGCCAATTAGACTGATGTATTTGCTAGTAGGGATGGGATGAGGAACTAGCTAGAGCCTTTGTTCCCACGGGCATACTCTTGAGGTACACCTGAGTTCACATAAGGCTTCACTGGGTAATTTCCTCACTTTAAGTAGAGCTTGTGACAAAAAATCACTGTTGTCTTTAACAGACCACATCTTTAGGGCCACTGGGAGACCAAGCATCTGTTGTATCATTTTTGAGGCTAACAATAAGAAATCAGACCAGTTTGTGATTTGGGTCATGGTGTCTCATCTCTCACTTTAAAATTCTAGATGGGCAGTGGGGGGAGTTGGATTTTAACCGAACTGTTCTAATAGTTTGGTATGAATAGATTTTAAAAAAAAGCAATAGAACACATGAATTTAAAGATTAAAGACGTTTTTAACGTTTTCATTTCATTGAGTATACATCTATTGGTATCTACTTTGTGAAGAGGCCAAGACAAGAGAGTAAGGGTTTGCTAACATGAGTAATTTGTAAGCCCAGCCCTAAAGATTTTATTTCAGTCATAGAATCAGGGTTTGAGCTAGGGTTTGCAAACTGACGGCCTATAGGCAAATTTGGTGTGCCGCACTGCTCTGTTTGCATGTTTTGTTGAGTCTCTAATTTGAATTCTTTAAGCTGGACATGCGCTCTCCAGATCATTCTTTGCTGACTTACATGGGCCATTCCATACAATTATATGACCCAGAAAAACTTGGGCTTGCAACTCTGATGCAAAAAAAAAAACCTAAAGATATCACATTAGAAATATAATAAATTAGAAAGCAATGTGTTGCAGAGATAAACATAGACTTTTAATCTGAAAGAGAATGAATCAAATGAATCCTGATTCTGCTATTTAATATTTATGTTATCTTAAGCAAGTTAAAAATATTTCATTGAGCCTGAGTTTTCTTACCTACAAATGAAGCTAAAAATACTATCTCACAGTGTGGCCTTAAGCATTAAACAAGGTAATATATCTTATTCACATAATATCTGTCACATTATCAAGTCTCTACATAATTTGGTACCCATTCTTTTCCACCCCCGCAGTAGAAATTCAGGGAAAAGATTTATTAATTCTGGCTGGGTGGTTGGGAAACACTTCACAAAAGCAAGTGGTCCTTTGAACTGGGCCATAACAGATGGAAACATTTCAAAGGAAAAAATACCTGTGGGATTTTCTAAGGTTTGGGGTCTTCTATTTTGGGAAGGTGGGGAATCAGACCACTTGATGAGATCTCAGTGGGGCCAGAGACGGTAAAGAGTATCTCCATAAGGTAAGCAGAGAGCAAGTCCGTAGCAGGCATTGCTGTCCATCACTTGCTTTCACATGGCCCAACCATGTGATACAAAGCATTACTACCTATGTTGTGAGAGTATGGAATTGGCCAGAAAGTAATCCCCAGGTCTCTACTTCTGAGATCTGGAGTATGAGGGCTTATAAGTCCACTCATAGCAGAGTCACAAAAGGGAGTATTAGGCCCTAGGTGCCAACCCCTATAGCTCTAAGCATGCACAGATATTTCTTGAGAACAAACTTAGATGTCATTTCTTATCCAGATGATCTCTTTTATGGCTCAGTGACAGGAAAATCATGCTTTACGTGGTCCTTAGGATTACTAGACTGTATCATATCAGTCCTCCTGAGTGGTTTGTAACTGCTACAGATGGTAGCTAACTACCTGACATGGTAGAAGAGATAGTTGTTTAGAATGACGGGATTGTAGGTAAATGAGTTAAGTGGATTGTTCTGTGCAGCTTCTGTAGTGCCTGAAGAAGTCATGATTTGTATAGGGTAAGATGAATAGGGCATTCCTGAGGGACGTGTGTCATTACCCCATCAATCTGTAACAAGTGATGATTAACGTGTTTGTGGATATGAAGCAATTTGAACAGCGCTCTCAAAATCCAAGAGATAAACTTGGAGCAAGTATCTCAGATCAGGAAGACTGGTAATTCAAGTAGATGAAAATCTTCCTTTGTGACAAGGTTTGCAAAAATTATGAATGTGCGAGAACAGGAAGATGGTGAAGTTCAAGGGGTAGAGTGGGATTTAAGAAAGCGCATTCATCATCATGACTATAGGAGAAATGGTGTAGGATCTTAAAGTCCATCATGAGAGTTCCCAGAGAAGTACAGAGGTTAGAAGTATGAGGTTCCTCCACCAGTATGTTGTTGTTGTTTTTTTTATTTCTAGTGGCCTGCTTATTAGTAATTCAAGCACTACACACCTGAGCTTACCACCACTGGTGCTGTTGCTCCTCCCTGATGATGCATGCTGTTTTGAAACTTCCATGCGATACCTACCAAGCAGCTACTGGGATGGTCACATTGCATATTCCCAATTCAGTATGAGGATTAGGTGCTGAGGTGGAACATTTGACAAAACTTTAGTCCTACAGACATCTATAAATTCCAAGAAGTAGAAAACTCATCTTGCATGTTCCTAAGACCTTTTCTAATTTTCCAGTCAATGTGTTGACCCATTCTACCCAAGTGACCAGGTGAGAATGCAGAAATTTAGTGTGCAAAAGTTCACAAAACCTGCCCCTTAAAGAGTTAACTCACAGCACTGGCCACATATTTTCTGATAAACCTATAAAACATGACTATCCTGTATTCGGGAATCTGGGGTCAGCTCTGCAGCCAGAGTCACCCTATTAGAAACTGCAAATCACCCTGCCCTCCACCATTTCAGAAAAATAGCACTTCATTGCATTCTCCCTTGATCACTAAACCTTGGGTATTCGTAGGTAGCTGCTTTTGCCATTATATGTAGGGAAAATTGATGGACTCCCCCAAAATTTCTCAAAATGCAGCAGTATGAGCAGGTTTCAGCTTCCCACATTTGGAAACCATCAAATAGCTACCTTGCCTTTTTTTTTTTTTTTTTTTTTTTTTTTTTAAATACCACAGTGCTATATTTCCTCCATGCAGCACATGGGATGTGGTCATTGATTCCTTCTCCCTCCCCCCCCCCCCCCCCCGCCAAGATGTTAAGCAGCTGGATCTGGAACCTTGTGTAGCACATGGAATAGTCACATTACTTTCTTCAAGAGGTACCAACTGTGCATATTGACACTTCTGTTGGAAGGATCAGAGAGTCTCTAATACAAGTAGATCCTGAACACATGAGAAACTCACATGACTGTTTGTGACTTGCAGATAAACCCATGGGAGTGTCAAAAAGAATTTCAAATTCTCAGGTACTCCCAGAAAAGTAAACATTTAAAAACAAAGTTTTTACATTCCTACATGGTAACAACCCTCAAGACCTGAGTAAAAACAACATTTACACTGACACATTTTCTCCAAATGCTACAATCTTATCTCCTTGTTGTGTTATATGGACTACTTTCCTCCTTTAAATTTCTACTTGCATATCTCAATTTAAAAAGAGAGAGAAGATGGAGATAAAAGAAGGAAGTATAAAGTATGACTCAATCAAAAGGATATATATTAAGCTATGAGGATGGAAACATAGGTTGGGGCCATGAAGAAGTGGGATATGAAAACTACCCTCCCTAAGTGATTGACCTATTCTTTAGGTAATGTTAAGGCATTGAAGGCTTTTACTTAAGAGGTTAACAAAATCTAAACTGTCTTAGGAAGATAACTTCAGAAGCAGAGTGAAGGAGACAGTGTAAAAGGGACTAGAAGCAAAAAAGTTTTTATGGAAGAGTGCACAACTCTAAATGGGTGGCTTAGTTGGCAGTTGTGTGTCTCATACACTAACTGATTGATTTTTCTCTCTCTCCCTTCCTCTAATAATCAATAAGAACATATATTTGGGCATAGATTTAAAAAAAGGAGTGCACATAAAAAAATGAGAGCTTTGCCCATAGTGATGGAAAGGAGAAAAAAAATAGTGGAGAAAATTCAGAGATGGAATTCACAGAACTTAGTAGTACTTGGCTGCATAAAAGTAAGTAAATAAATACAAGTACAAGTGTCTGAAAGAATCATGTTAACCCAGGATAGAGTTCCGGAGAAGATAATTGGGAGAAAGATGAATTCCATTTGATGGTGTTAAAATGGAGGGAGGGAATGGTAAGTAATTTAATAGGGACACATCCAGCAAAAGGAGCTGGGGAGAAGAGAACTAGATATAGGGACTCAGAAATCATCAATGACAGTTGAAGTCAAGAACTAAGTGAGATTGTCTAGAACAGGGAAAAGAGGGGCATACAGAGCCTTCGAGAATACTATGCTTACAGAGATGGCGGTGGAAAAGGTGCCAATAAGTGAGACTAAGAAGAAAACAAAAGGGAAATAGGGATGTAATGGATATTTTCTATTTCCCTTCCAAATCCACTTTCCACTATTGGAGCTGCTTGCCCAGGCTCCTTTGTCCTCTGGCACCGGGTTTCATTTGGCCAATGGGAAGCACTGGGGAAGATCAGAGGTAGGAAGACAGTGAAGGAGCACTTTTCCCCCTGGTGCTTTTCCTAATGGGTTGCACCAGGTCAGATGTCTATTTCTGAAGTTCACAGCTTGGGTCCCCTCCATACAGCAGTTCTGCTACCTGCTCTCACCTCTCATCCCTAGCAGTGGTCACAGCTCCACCTGTCTCTAGTCTCAACCATTGTTGGCTCCCCGCCTCCTGCCCCTCTACCTCTCTCCCTCCCCTCCCCCACCACCTTTGTAAAGATCCCTTGATTACACTCCCTTCAATTACTCAGTGTGAATGTGCCAGCTGTTTCCTGCTGGTCCCAACTGATTCAAGTGGTAAGGCCAGGAGGCTGCAATATTCTGGAAGCCATGAGAGAGTTTCTATAAATGCTGCAGACCACATAATGGAACAGGGGCTAAGCAGAGGCAGAATGGCCTTTGTTTTCAGAAGATTGGGGTGGGCAGGAGTCAGGATGCGAGGTTGGGTGGAAGGAAAGGAATGGTGAGAGAAAATAGAGGCAGTGAGTAAAATATATTGCTTCAAAAAGGCCAGTGGTCTAGGCAGAAAAAAAAAAGAGAGAGAGAGAGATAGAACACCAGTATGAAGCAGAACTAATGTATGCCTTTAAAATTAAGAAGAGACAGAAATAGCACTATAAAAAATTTTTTTGTCAATTGCCTTATCGTCGCATGACTAAAATGTCTTCCTTAAATTAGCGAGTCACCTTGTGATTTTAATTTGACAGAAATATTTCAAATATGACCGAGAGACAACTAAAGATGAAATATCTAGTTCAGGCTTACCTCTCTGAGTCATTCCTGCTATTAATCATGTATAGAACACCACAAGCCACCTCTAGGAAAAAATGATGATTCTTTATTGCTTGTTAAAAATATTTACATTTTCCTCTACCAGCTGTGTATAAGAAATTGATATTTTCTGAATTGCTAAGTCAATAACATCTTCCTCGAGCCATCAAAGGATTTGATAAACCAGCAAAACACGAGAGCCTCTGCTGCAAATAAGTGGGAGGCACTCAGGCTGTCAGGCAATTAAGTGGACCTGAATAAGCTGATGTAATTAAGCCTCTTACTGCATAATTATCTTTATTTTAAATGTGTCTTTTGATGAAACATCTGTTCCCTGCTCCAGATATGAAAAGAGGGACCTATGCTTATGAAGAAAACAGAGCTTGTGAGGCCCTCACACATGCTGCCTGGGCCGCTCAGTTCCAAGGCAACAAATGCCGTCCTGTGCTCCATCTTTACATGCAAGAGGCAGGTGTCCTCACGTCCTCAGCCTGCATTTGCCTGACTTCCAAGCTCACGGCAGCTGCCTGGAGCCCTGTTACACAAAGCAGCCCCTGGGTGCCGAGGGGACCCTCAGAAGCAAGTGGGGGGGGTCATCTAGCTGTAAGGGCCAGCGCTTTGAGCCTCTGCAAAGGAGAACACTCAGATGTGTTGAGCAAGTGAAGGTGGGCTGCTGGTCAGCGGGAGGCCCTCAGGTCCCTGTCCCCAGGCAGCACTGCTTGACCCCTCCCCTCAGCCAAAGGTAAATATGGTTAGTGAGGCCTGTCTGATACAGGGCAGCATTATCCTGGCGAATTCTATCCGGTGCTTTTGTCTGTCCTCAGTTCCACAGGCCCCAGGCTCCTCTGTTAATTCCCGATGTTTGTCTGAATGAAGGATTGGGATCACACTAATGGTCATTTAAGTGAGAAAGTCGTAGGCTTTAGCTAGAGCTAGATGTGCTTTTACTTTCTGGTGCTGCCACTTGTGGGCTAGGCCAGTGGTCGGCAAACTCATTATTCCACAGAGCCAAATATCAACAGTACAATGATTGAAATTTCTTTTGAGAGCCACATTCTCTAAACTTAAACTTCTTCTAATGCCACTTCTTCAAAATAGACTTACCCAGGCCTGGTATTTTTGTGGAAGAGCCACACTCAAGGGGCCAAAGAGCCAACCACTGGGATAGGTGATCAACTACTTGTTCTCTTTCAGCCTCACTTTACTCAACTCTAACTTGTCAATAACAGCACTGATCTTACAGGATGATTGTGAGAAATAAAAAAAAATAGGCAGAGAACCTGATACAGTGCACTGAATATAGTAGCTGATCTAAATAAACGTTAGTTCCCTCTCCTTTCGCTAACCCACCTTGCCCGACTGCCCAGACAAGAGCCTAAAAACCCATTCTTTAATTAATGGTGAGAAATGTATGTCAAGAATACTGACCAAGGCTCTCTTTCAAGATGACAATGCTAAGAGGATCCCGAATTCACCTTCTCTCACAGTTACACCAAATCTATAGCTACATATGAAAAAAAAATTTCCCTGAAAAATACCTAAAAACTGACTAAGCTAGTTCTACACACCCGACAAATAGGAGAAGGCCCACAATGAAGGGGGTAGTAGAGGCAGGGACACAGTCCTGCCATAAAACCCAACTCACCCATGGCAACCCACAGTTGGAAAAGAACTAAAAACCTGCAGCTTCCCTCTGAGGAGGAAAGAGTTGGAATCCCACCCTGGGCACCCCCAACTTTTAAGACCTGCACCTGAGAGAGGAACCGCCAAAACATCTAGCACTGAAATCCAGTGAGCCCTGTAGATATTTGCACACTTTGAAAACCTCTTCATGAGGGTCTGGCTTCCAATCTGAATCTAGTGCTAACTGAGATCCTCCCCTTTGGGACATGGATGGGTCTTGGCAGACCTTCAACTCCTAGGAGCCACTAAACATAGCATAGGCTACTTGGGCAATGCACAGGTTTGAGAGACAAGAGCTGGGGCAGAGTTGAACAGGAAGGTTCATCTTTTATAGGAGGCCACTCCGTCAGGACCTGGGAGTAGTGCCTGTTTCATCTAATGCATGGACACCAACCCAGAGAGTCAAGTGAAATGAAGAAACAAATGGATATGTTCCAAATGAAAGAACAAGATGAAACTTAAGAACACTGACCGGCACTGCCTTTCTCTACACCGTCCAGCAAATTAGGGAGCCAAGGAGCCAAAGCACTGGTATAGGCGTTTAATGGGAAAAATAACAGCCTGGTGCATCTGGAGGAATGGTACCAACCTCAGGGCCTCTAGGCAACACCTCTAAGCCTGGGTCATAGGTTTCCTGCTTAATGAGGACAAGCCTCCAGTACTTTGATCTCTAATTCCCATATTCTGTGTTCTGGGCAGATCATTCCCTTTATGACTATCTCCTTCAATACCTTAATCTCATTCATACTACATCAGCATTTGGCATGCTAGTATCTTGAGCCAATGCCTTAGTCTCTCTCCCTATCTCTCTTTTTTTAACACCTCAATTGAAATATAATTCACAAATTGTACAATTTGAATGCATTATACAATTCATGCATTCAAATTGCACAATTCAATGGCTTTTAGTATATTTACACACGAACCAGTCGATTTTAGAGCATTTCATCACTCTCTCAAAAATACTCATAGCCCTTAGTAAGCACCTCCCACCTACTATATATCTGCCCACACAATCCTATGAAACCACTAATCTACTTTCTGTCTCTATGAATTTTTATTTTCATAGTATCTCCTTTCCAAGAAACTTTCATGGAACGATCTTGTTCTGGCTCCTTTGTGCTGCTTAGAGGACTTGTGGCCAGTGCAGGCTTTCCTGCAGTAAGACAGCTAGCTGCCTAAGAAGGTATTTTTACTGACAAACCTTTGTGATAATATGAACCGCATCATTCTGTGATAGGAAAGAATATGAGATGTATGTCAGAAATTATTCTTATTCATCATAAAGTACCGTATTTGCCGGCGTATAAGACGATTTTTTGGCCCTGAAAAATATGCCTCCCAGTGGGGGGTAGTCTTATACGGCGAGTATATAACAAACTCTGTATTTTTAGTGGAAATGTTAGGGGGTCGTCTTATACGCCCAGTCGTCTTATACGCCGGCAAATACGTATTTTTCAGGGCCAAAAAATCGTCTTATACGCCAGCAAATACGGTACATTAGAGAAGTAAACATGTTCACCAACAACATGCCGAGGGAGCATTTCAGAGTATCAGCAAGAGGAAAAGTTGAAATCAAATCACATAATGAATTCACTACTTAAAACCAACTTTAATACCCTATCACCTATAATGCCCATGATATCATATACTTATATGTCACATATATAGCAGAAACCTAGAAATTAAAAATAGCATGAAAAAGAGCACGGTATGAGCCCTACTTCTAACTTCTGATTCTAATTATGTTAAACAAGTTACTAAATTAGGTTAGAATTTTCTAGAATATGGAAATTTAATTTCCTCAAGGGGTTATTTTGAGGTTTAATTCAGATAAAATTGTCAAACCTGCTTTATATATGTACAAGAGGCCTTGTGCACAAAACTTGTGTACCCCATTGGGTGGGGGGTCCCCGCAGTCCAACCTTCACTCTCTCGCTCCAGGAGCCCTTGGGGGATGTCTGACTGACAGCTTAGGCCCAATCCATGTTGGGAGCAGGCCTAAGCCAGCAGTCAAATATCCTTAGCACTGCCACAGAAGTGGGAGAGGCTCCCACCACCACTGCTGCACTTGCCATGAGCCAGGCTTCTGGCTGAGTGGTTTTGCCCCTGTGGGAGGGCACTGACCATCAGGGAGCAGCTCCTGCATTGAGCATCTTCCCCCTGGTGGTCAATACGTGCCATAGCAACCATTTGGTCGATTTGCATATTATGCTTTTATAATATAGGATGTTGAAACACTATGTAAATTATTATTGTTGTTAGCTAATATCTATTGGTAATCAGAATAGTTCACACCTACTGAAATTTTATTTTGTGATTGGGCTTTCCTTCAAATGCATGAAATATGGTGTCTTAATGGGACTTAGAAAAAAAAATCCCAACTTCTTGTGACATTTATTTTTAGTTCAGTATATTATTACACAATCTGCATAACCATCAGTGGAGAACAGCTCTAGTGAAAGTCATAATCAGGTTAAAACACTCCCACATACCCCAGGTGCCAAGGCACAACAAGGCACACCTCTCATACTTGGTGTAGATGCAGGAAGGGGCAGGCATAGGGCTTCTGAACGTAGGAGGCTACCACAGAAACAGCCTCAGGAAAACTCAGCACAGTGAGATAGGGGCATAACCTCACAGATATCTGCTCACCAAGAGAGTATTTGTATGCCTGTCCAAGCATGAGTGTGGCCATTAGCAGTGTCGATGCGTCACCCTAGTTTTCACATGTGGTTGCATTCAGCAGATAGATCAACTGCACTGGAAGGACTAAGATGGCCCACTCACATGTCTGGCGGCTTGCCAACCTGTTGGCTGGGGCAGATCATTCCTCCTCTGTGTGGCCTTTCATCCTTCAATAGACTAATTCAGTTCCTTTCATGATGGTATCAGGGCAGCACTTCAAGAAGGCAAAGGCAGAAACTACACACTCTCTGGAAGCACAGATCCCAGAACTCAGGCATCACTTCTGCTACATTCAAAGTCAAAGCTAGTCAGTCACAAGGCCAGCCCAGATACAATGAGGTGAGGAAGAGAACCTGCTTCTTGCTATTGTGCAGCATCATATATCTGTTTTTCTCATCTTTATTGAAGTAGAATTGACAAAAGTGTAAGATATATAAAAGTGTACAGTGTGTGACTTTATGTATGTATACATTGTGAAAGGATTCCCACTACCAAGTTAATTAAACCATCCATCACCTCACATATTTACCACTTTCCTTTTTTATTTTTTGTGAAATCACTTAAGTTCTACTCTCTTTGCATATTTTAATTTTCAACTATACAATTCAGTATTATCAGCTATAATCACCATTAGGTCCTCAGATCATATTCCCCTTAAGTAGGCTGATAACTCTGAGGTTTTGATTTACATTTCCCTGATGATTAGTGATGTTGAGCACCTTTTCACGTACCTTCTGGCCATTTGTATGTCTTCTTTGGAAAATGTCTATTCAGTTCCTCTGCTCATACTTAAATGGGGTTGTTTATTTGCTGAGCTATATGAGTTCCTTATATATTTTGGATATTAATCTCTTATTGACTATGAGGTTTGCAAATATTTTCTCCCATTTCATAGGTTGTATTTTAATTTTGTTGAGAGTTTCCTTTGTTGTGCAGAAGCTATTTATTTATTTATTTATTTATTTATTTTAATCTTTACCCAAGGATCTTTTTTTCATTGAATTTTAGAGAAAGTGGGAGGGAGAGGAAACATTCATGTAAGAGAGACACATCAATTGGTTGTTTCCCCATGCATTTCAACAGGGGCCAGGGATGCAGCCTGCAACTGAGGTACATGCCCTTGACTGGAATCAGACTGGAACCCTTCAGTCCTTGGGCTGACATTCCAATCACTAAGCCAAACTGGGTAGGGCTGTGCAGAAGCTTTTTAGTGTAATGTAGTCCCACTGGTTTAATCTTGCTTGTGTTGCCTTTATTTTAGGTATCAAATCTTAAAAATCACTTCCAAGAGCCATGTCAGGGAGCTTACTCCCTATGTTTTTTTCTGGAGTTTTATGGTTTCAGGTCTTAAATTAGTCTTTAATCCATTTTGAATTGATTTTTGTACATAGTGAAAAAAATAGGGATCCAGTTTCATTCTTTTATATGTGAATATCCAGTTTGCCTAACACCATTTGTTGAAGAGACATTTCTTTTCCCATTGTTTAGTATGAACTCCTTTTTCAAAAACAAGTTGACTATATGCATGGTTTTATTTCTGGGTTCTATAGTCTGTTCCACTGATATATGGTTCTACTTTTATGCCAACATTATACTGCTTTATTCTTGCTCTTTCATAGTTTGAAATCAGCTTTGTTCTTTCTCAAAGATTGCTCTGGCTATTCTGGTTCTTTTGTGCTTCTGTATGAATTTTAGGATTCTTTTTTCTTATTTTTATGAAAAATACCATAGACATTTGCATTGAAGCTAAAGATTGCTTTTGAGTACTATGGACATTTTAACAATATTAATTCTTCCAATAATAGAATATCTTTCCATTTATTTGTGTCTCCCTCAATTTCTTTCATTAATGTCATAGTTTTCAGGGTACAGGAAGTTTCCCAAACAAACCTTTTTAAGTTGATTCCTACATATTTTATTATTTTCGATGCTATGTAAATGAGATTGTTTTCTTAATTTCTTTTTCCAGTATTTTGTTGGTACTGTACAGAAATGTAAAGAAGTTTTAAAATTAGCTTAGTGTAACTCCATGAGCTCAACTATTATTTTATTCCCCCCCCCTTTTTTTTAAGGTATGGAAATTGACACCTACACTTAAAAGCACAGCTTGTCTGACAGATCCACATTTGAACCTGGGCCTTTCACCTATTATTGACCCTAAAAATTTGAGAAGGGTAATCTTGTTTGCTATGACTAAAGCTCATATGGAAATTGTTCTTTCCTTCACTACTAAATGTGCCAAGTCTCAACCAAATGGTTTGCTTTAAATATTTTTATTCAAGAGATTCCACTTCCCCCTTTCAAGATTTTAATACCCTCTCTCAGATTCTATAGCTGGAGGCATTTATAACTAGGTAGAGATAGGATAGAGAATTCTCATAACTTTGTTCTTATCTTAAAGTCTATTGCCCTATGATAGAAATGGGTTCTAAACTGGGCCGAATTTAGCCACAAATTCATGATATAAACTTTAGGAAGGAAAAAAAAAACATGATTTTTCCCTACTTACCTGAAGAGTTAATTTACGTTATTAGACTAATGGATTCAGAGGCTATTTTTGCTGGGTAATAATTAGGCCTTGGTTTTAATTTCCACAACCTGTCATTTGATATTCTGATATACTTTGGTCACCTCAATGAAAGTATTTATCCAAAGTGGTCTACTAAATGTGAGGAGAGGGACCAGAGAGAAAACATATATCATCCACCATCTTCATGGAAGGAAGAAAGAACAGTAGACAAAGATTATAAGATCAGATTCCTTTGAGTTCTGCAAATGACTAGCTATTTGATCTTAGACAAGTAATTCCACCAGTTGGGGCCCAAATTTTCTCATCATTGAAATGAGAGTGTTAAGCTAAATACCCTCTCAGCTCTTTCAGCCCCAACATTATTTTATGTTGATTCTCGTGCCAGAGCATAATTTCATGATACATGGTACACATTTTTATTCCAAACACATAGACATTATTTTAAATTAGATTGACTTGAGTTCTCCATGTAAACCATCATGGCTATTGCCAAAATTTGCTAACAAAGAGAAAACAGGTGTGGTATGTTTCAAATTATTTTTCTTTTAATGTTCTGAGCACATTTTTGATGTGTTGAAAAACTGCAAGGTATGCTGCTCTTTATCTGACTCATTAGCTCACACCAAAAATATTTTGCAGAGCCTCTTTCATATCTTTTCTGGAACATCATCCAAAGTTGAGCAAAAATATTTGAACAAGATGTCTTGATTTAAAAAATACATATATCTGTGTTAGAGAAAAACGCAAATACACAAAATGGATGCTAATCTTTCTGTTTGATAAACCAAAGCATATTGATAAGCCCCTGCCAAATAGTAGAAATGTATTATAAATAAACATAACTTTTGTTGGACAGCATGCTGGCTGAGCTGTAGACTATAGCTGGAGGCATTTATAACTAGGTAGAGATAGGATAGAGAGTTCTCATGGGGAGACATGATTGAAATTATAAAATGCTTTAGAAAGCAGAAATTCCAAACTATCATCTTTCCAACAGAAGTAATTACTCTCATGCATTCTGATTTCACAGCAAACATTGATCTAGTTACCAATTGGGGAGGAAGTTTCCCAAACAAACGATTTGTGGCATCCTTAGAAATACTGCTAGATGATAATGTATTATAGGAAGGTTTGGTATTGTCCTAAACTGAAGTTTGCTCCCATTGAGTATTTTGATTTTAAAAAGTCTCAGGTAAGGACATAAGCTTAGATCTTAACATACACACATCTAGTTGGCACCCAGATTAGTAACCACTTGACTTTGACCAGCAGCCCCACCTGACACAACAGGGCGGCTTATCCTAATGCACAATGGGATGCAACAGCTCTGTTCTGTTTCATTTCTTCCTGAATGTCCCATGGGGCTCATCTGAATACAGAACTGCTGTCTCCTTTACAAATGACTTGATATTTGAGATCAGCTCAGAAGGCCAGTCTCCACATGGTTTCTCTAATGCCCGCCATGGTCTTTTCCTTCAAATACACCTGTCTTCCCCCTTTGCTGTCCTTCCATTACCAACTCAGACACTTTCACTTTTTGTCCTTCCTTGACTACCCTAACCTGGGTGTCTGTAGGGGCCCATGGAAAAATAAGCTTTCCATCTTTAAAGGAGAAAAATAGGCAAACCTTGTAAAGAGCATGGGGGGAATTCAGATTGGGCAGAAGAAGGGGAGCATTGCAGCAAGAATGGACAATTATGCTTCCTTAGCTGCATTTTCGGTCCTTATTTTAAGGGCCCTAGTTTTCTCTGACTCAATTTTTATTCAAAACCAAGTTGCTCTCTTATCTGATGGAGGGTTACAAAATACTAGGTGGATCACAACATTCTTGTATTGCCCTCTGAATCTTTAAGGAAGACTGTACAGATAGTAAACATTACCCTTCCAAATAGTGTTGTCCCATGAAAAACTCACTTTTACTACAGTAGCACATGGGCTGGGCCTTAGGACAGAAAGGGGGAGGGACTTCCTCTGCCCCAGGACAAGTGAGTGCACAGAGATGGGGAAAGGAGAAGTCTAGGCTCAGCATGTGATTAAGATAAGGAATCCTCTGGACACCATCACCAGCATTATGACCAAGCCTTGAGGAATCTGGAAGGCACAGAAATCTCCTCTTCAACCTTCACATCTACACACAGAGAAAAAGCATAGCCAGGACCCCCACTTGGCAGCAGCTGTGAATAACAGACAGCATATTTCTTCAGTGGACAGGCCCTCTGATTGACAGTTGGTACCCAGAGAGCCCTGACTTTAAGCAGACAAGGAGGCCAGGGCCAGGGAAGCCAGACCATCTGGATTTTGATAGGGTCACATGGGCAGTAATATCAATGGCACCATCCAAAGAAGACTCCTCAGTAGGCTGAGCCATATCTAAGGTTTCTCTTCTCTGAGACCACGGCCATCGGCATTGACCTTTCAGTCTGAGCATTTTGTCTTGGGGAGTTGTCAGTGAAATCCCTGGGAGGAAAGCATTGCCATCCCCTCAGGTGCAGGGAACAAAGACTCAGAATCATTGAATTTGAATGTATAAGTTTTATATACAAAACTGGAAAGCAAGGAATATCAATTTCACAATTGTGGATTCTGGGGTTGTCTAGCACCCATTCATTTTCTATCAGTTCTCTGGTTTCTTCTGCGAAATGACTTCTTACCCACAGTTTTGTAGGACAATATCCAGGGGCCATGCTCTTCCCTACCCAAGGGGCTAGCACAAGATTCAGATTGAGCCAACTGGGTGCTGCTTCCCAGTGTTTAAGTCTGAACATGGGGCCAAAGGTCCTAGAAGTTCTAGAGCTTCACTCCACCCCACAGACAGTTCCTGCTGGGGCTTCTACAGGTCCTGCTTCTTTGCCTCTGGAGCTGCCTTATTTCTTGCCACAGCCCAGCACTGTCTTCCAAGCTCCTGGCAATTCTATGAGCCTCTGACAGCCTTCCAATAAATTCCTTCTAGCTTTAGTTAGCCAAGATTCAGTTCTATGTCTTGTAACCAGAGGCATGTAACTAATTTACACAAACACTTATACAATGAGTGACAGTTGACAATGCACTTGTTCATTTAAATACCCCATTTCACTCCCATAACACCCTGACATGAGTAGAGCAGATATTTCTTATTTAATAAGGGGGATGGTTGGGGGGAGGAGGAAGAAGGGAGACAAAGCTTTAAGGACTTAAACAACCTGTTTATATTCTCACAGCAAGAAAATGTCTCCAAATTTTGGCCTCACATCCAGCTTTCTTGGCATTCACTGCAATGAGGTGTGAGTCTCTCATCTGTTCCACACAAAGTGGTGAAAGGAAACCAAATTAATTGAAAAATACCCACATTCTTTTGCTATCACTCATGTGACTAATATCATGGGCCTCTTTTAAATTTGTGTTTAATGCTTAGGGAATCTAGATGTAACAATATTTTGTAATATACTGCTGCATTATTAATGGAGCCGGACCACCACAGGATGACATATTTACATTTGAAGAGATTGGAAATCCTGGTGAGAAGGCTAAAAAGGCTAATTCCAATGTAACCTTGATATTTGGGGTGGGGAGGTGGAGGGGGGAGGGCACTAGCAATCTGAATCTATGCCAGCAAGTCCAGTGCACATTCTTGATAACCTATAATAAAGTCACTGCCTCTTTCCCAGAAACGGGTCTTGCAGGACCTATTACCTAAATGCTCACATTCCACAGAGGCCATAAACTGTGAACAGTGCACAGCCCCAGGGGGAAGGGGCGGGGGGTTATTAGCACTAGTGCCAGGCCACATCATTAGATATGGTCTCAAGACCCCCAACACCTGGGGCCTTTTTTGCAAAGCCCGTGAAAGGACTGGAAGCATAATCTATATTTGAGGGACAAAGATACCAGAGAGATATAAAAGAGAAGCCCCCTGCATGTTACTTTGCTCAGACTTGGGAATTTATTCCAATGAGTCCACCAGCGTAATAAATAGTGTAACTCCTTTTCTCTAAAGTGTTGCTTGGTTTCTCTCCGGCCTTCTGCAACAATGGCAAATTGGCTCTCGCATCATCCATAACTGTTACCTTTTTGAGGAGAGATACCTCAGTAGAAAGAAATGGCCTCCTGGACACAAAAATAAACATGCCTATTTTCCCAAAGGGTACTGACACTATTCAAGAGGGGTCTGCAAATAGGCCCCACATCAGCAATAATTATTCCTCTAAAGGCAGAGATTTCTAGACTTTTTTCGTTATTCATAGAAGAAAATTTGTGAATTTAAAGCCCCATTGAAAGTTAATTGATTGCTACAAGATTTTCCTGAAGCCACTAATATTCTTTTGGAATTTAAGTAATTTGCCTAAAGTTACATTTCAGGTCCTTAGTGATGTTTGGTGCAGAAGGCAAGTAGCTCAGTCTAGAAATGCAACACTGAGAAATCTCCCCAAAGCATAAACCTTGAAGCCCCTCCACTCAGGATCATAACCTACTGTAAGCTTAGATCTTCCAGGCCTTACATCACTATTAGGCTCCTCTCTTGAAAGTAAGAAAACACTCAGTTCCTGGTACACCTGCTTTACACTCCTACAATAAATATTCCTCCATTTAGAAGAGAACCCTTCATAAAAACGCTTAACATGAGCACTAAAGAAGCAAACAAACGTGACAGGAAGAAGTTTATGAAGATGCTGAATTCATACAGGCTTTAAAATTTGTATTTATATAAAAAATTTCTCTGGTCAACATCTGCTTCCTGTCAACATCTACCGTATTTGCCGGCGTATAAGACGATTTTTTGGCCCTGAAAAATATGCCTCTAAGTGGGGGGTAGTCTTATACGGCGAGTATATAACAAACTCTGTATTTTTAGTGGAAATGTTAGGGGGTCGTCTTATACGCCCAGTCTCTTATACGCCGGCAAATATGTATTTTTCAGGGCCAAAAAAAATCGTCTTATATGCTGGCAAATACGGTATTCTGTACCCTTTCATTACAAAAGACAACACTACCTACATAACATGCATTTCATGAATAATAGCCATTTTGAGACTTTATAATGAAAATGTGGATAAAATATTTCTTACAAATCCCTAAATGTGAATATATAATGTTCTTTAATCAGGGGAAATGTGAAAAAAAGATTCCCCCTTAATATGTATCTATATATAAATTAGAATTCTTGAGTCTATTGGTATCACTCATGTTTGGGTACATATTAAATGATTCCACAGTTTGTTGTTTTATTTGATTTACTTCTTAACTTTTACAAAGTTGATTTATTAAACCAACACTGAAATCATTATGACCCAAAAGTATAAGTCAAAGTCTAAAACTGACCAGTAAGCAAAAGAAATACATAAAGTGAAGCAGAAAAGAGTGAAAGCATTTATGTAAATTTCAATAATCAATAATTAAATGATATGCCAAGAGGAAAGTCTCCTAACAACTATGGAAAGTGATCTGTGAAACTTCTTTTTATTCCTAATTTAAAATAGTAAATAATACCCAGAGTGATGGTGTATAGCACCAAGTTCAATGCTAGTCAGATGTGATTTCTACTCTTACTGATTTTTAGTGCTTTTCTTCTTCTAGCTTAGTGATTTGTTAGTGCTTTAATGTTGTTGTTGTTTTTTAATATATTGCTCCCTGTTGCATGTTAAGTGCCTGGTTAATATTCCTATGGATAACAACTACTTTTGATATGAAAATCAAGTATTGCCAAAAGCAAATTAAGTTTGGAAAACCAAAAGACTAATTTGTAGGGTGTGATTTGTGTGGAGGGCAGAATGGAAGTAATGCTGATATTGGGGTTTCTCCCCCACTGAGAGTTCTTTTCTGAAAACAAACAAAAAAAAACAAACAAACAAACAAACAAAACAATTTAGATTATTACAAAGAATCAGTTCTCTTACACCTTCTTATTCTCTCTTGCCTCCATTAAAAAGAAAAAAGAAAAAAGAGGCTTACACATACTTACTTACAGAGTGCACAAATGCCTTTGGAGAGTGAGTCCTATTTTATTTGGAGGAAGGGAGGGAAAGAACTAGTGCCCACAATTTGCTTGCTTGCTTTGACCTTTTCCATAGCTCTCCGTAGTCTACACCTCTGACAGGCTCTATCTATGATGTGGAAGTAGATCAAATTTCCTTTCTTCTTTCCCCAGGTTAATGACATTTGCTGTGAAGGCCAGGTGATTAGTAGAGAATTGGGAACTGGAGACAAAGAGCCAGAAGGCTGTACCTCAGGAATAATATCCTCCATTTATCTGACAAGAGCACTGTGACAGTTTCCAAGTTATTCATGTGTATAAATAACGTCACCACCCACCTGGCATTTTCTCAGGGACAGCCCTCTCGGAGCCTCTCTATAGTTTCTACAGAGAATGCATTTCAGTGTCATTTAAAGTCACCTTGGGGTGTTAAATATTCTATTTTTCCAAATTGTACATTGCTAAAAAATTAATTTTAAGATCATTTGTGTGTGTGTGTGTGTGTGTGTGTGTGTGTGTGTGTGTTTATCACATCTCTAAATGTTCTATTTTCCAGATCATCACCCACCCACTTATTCATCAGGCTTGGCTCCAAATACATTTTGACAGTCTTTCAAGACAAACATACCCTCAGAGGATGAAAATCACTGATAACATTCTTTTTTTTCTTTTTCTTTCTTTCTTTCTTCCTTCCTTCCTTCCTTCCTTTCTTTCTTTCTTTTTTTTTTTTAAGAATTTTTGTGAGTTTATTTGAGCCAAACTGTCAACAATTGCCAGGAAGCAGAATCTCAACAGATTGGGATAATGCTCTAGAAAATGGTGATTTTTCACCTTGTTTTATATCTTGTATCAGGGTTACATGAAATCCATTGGTGATAGATTAGGGAGGCAGGAGAAATCGAAGAGGAGAAACCTCTGGGATTGAATAAAAAGTAAAATGATAGACACATTACTTAGGTGGGTACAGGATAGTTAACAGTCAACAATTAACACATAACAATAACGATGAAGGAATTTATGGTCTCCTGTCCTGCTGCCTGATAACATTCTTTTGAATGGTCAGGGACTGAGGAAAATACCTGATAAAGGTACCCTAAGGATGAGGCCAGAATGCTGGCGCCAGGTCTTGTCAGAATGGGATTGATTTATGCATGAAGAACACTTCAAAGCTAATCAAGATACCCTCTCCCCTAAACACACATGCACACACACAAAACAAGACCTTTCTAACAAGGCAAATTGATATGTTCTACAGTAGAAACAAGGAGAAACGGAAAAAAAATATCCTCAGTCAATTGTCCAAGCCTTGCTAATGTTAAGAAGTGTGTGCCTTATATTTGGGTTTTATTCCTGAATCCTCATAAAGACTGACCATTCACATGATGAGAAATCCACAGCCCTTTCTAATTTTCTCTGGGTATATGGTGTTATTTCAGGAACCAAAGTGTGTGGCATTTTCATGCTCCTTATACAATAAGAATGTTTCATGCCATCTATCTTATGGAATCTGCCAACAGAGAGGGGAATTTGTTTCAAATGGTTGGGTTTTCACTCCCATTAACTAACTCTAAGGCATGTAGAAATCATGAAGTCCAGAGGGAAAATAAAGGGCAGGATACATGAACCTTGACTCTTGCATGAGCTGAAGTGCCTGGAGTCACCACCATGCTGAATGTAGAGCTGAAGAATGGCATTTCTCGGGTAATTATGATCTCAGCCAGTTCTAATGGAGCGATAATAGTTTGGCAGATCCTGTGGGTGGTGTGCATTTCAGAGCCCTCATAAGTTCCAGGGAAAGAAAGTTATTCTTTCACCTCAGGAAAGAAAGAATAATTGACCTATTGGGACAAAGGAGAAAATTGACTACAGTTCCTTTGGCAGGAGGGTCCCTTGTCATTTAGAAAATAGCAATTGGATTATAAAGTGGATTAGCATAATTTAGTGGCAAAAGCACTTGTAACCATTTATCTTCTGGACAAATGGCTACTATACCATATTTCTTCGATTCCTTCCCCTCTACCTATCTCAGTGTGGTAGGAAAAAAAAAGGGGGAGGGGATGGGAGACTGAGGGAGTATAATGTAATTCTAACACACACAAAAAACACAAGCCACATGGCACGGTAAATGCCCCACTTGGGTGAGGATGACAAGTGAGGAGTACAGTATTATCAGACACAAGAAGTGGAAATGAAAGTATTTCTTGGATTTCATATAGCTAAGGGTGGTCATTTGTAATAATTATGATTTTGTCTGTTGAACTAATAAACCATAGAAGGGGCCACATTCTACCACCCTGAAGCTGCTTTTTGGGATATTGATTTTAAGCTGTTTATTAAGAAACAGAAGACTCAGAAAGAACCTTTGATCCTCCCCTCTACCTTTTCCTGCCTAAGAAATTCAGACAGAAACCTGCTTCAGGAAGGAGAACTGAGGATGCTGTCTTAGCCTAACTAGAATTGAGTATGGTAAAGGGTTCTTCAGAAAGGAGCATGTTAGCTAGGTAGCCACTGTATCCCAGGGTTTCTCAGTCTCCCAGCAGGGATCTTCCTGCCATGGGTATTCTGCTCTTCTCAACTACCTGTAAATCACCCATTCTCACTTCTGAAATCTCATAGCACCCCCTTCTTCTCATTTGTCCAAACATGTTGTACGTGTATACACCCACTCACTGTCCTTGGAATTTTCGTGGATTTATTATCATGTGTATATGAATTGTCCATGGGCATGTGTTAAACTTTGATTTTCTCCTGTTAAATCTGTCTTTGTTAGTTTGGTTATTAACCCAGTCAAAAGAACTTAGAACAACAATTTTAGACTGGTGTACTGAATGGATTTTTAAAACATGCAATATCTGACTATTTCATTAGGGGCACTGACCTTTTCCCCTTAGATTGCCAAATAAAAAGAATGACAACGACAAATACAACAAGAGCCATCTGGGGTGAATGAATCAAATTATACCAATTTTTTTTGTCAGATAGATAAAAAAATACTTTTTTGTGTGTGCTGCAGAATTTTAGCAATAGTTTATGTGTGTCAGGAGATGAAAGAGGTTGAAAATCACTGACTTAGAAGGTGGGATGAAAAGTATTAATACTTTTTAGCTCCACACTAGTTATACCTTAGGGTTTTAATGAGTCTTAAAGAAAACCCCACAGTAATACATAAACATTGTTTAAAAACTGTCAAACACTAGAGAACTAGTTTTTAAATTTTTAAAAATTGTCCTTAGCCCCATTTCTTTTCACCCCAGGGTCCTACTTCCAAGAGATATCCACCTTAATCTTATCGTTTTTAGTGATTTATTTAACCATAAATAATGTTATACTGAAATTATTGATTTTCTTTGGGAATTCTCTTTTCTTTTCTTTTTTTTTTGGGGGGGGGGTTCTCATCTTTCAACTTGAAGATGAGAATTTAGCTAAGCAAAGACTGAAAACTATAGAGGGCCCTTTTGGGAATGCACATGGATGACCTTTAAATTAATGTCAGCTGAGTCTGAGGTGACTGGCATGGCCGTCCCCAGGAAACAGCCTCTCAAAATGTCAGAGACTGTTATCAGTACTGATTTCTTATCTTTATCCAGGTGCTGGGAATGAGGAACGAATTGGACCTTGACTTTCCCAGGTCTTGCCATGCTAACTCCCAGGAATGAGGGAAGGAATAGGACCTGAGTACACCCAAACTTCTTTGACCTTACACCCCCCTCCGGAAATCAATAAATACGCTGTGTTGTCTGTGGTGGGTGTTGACTGTCTCTCCATCAGAGTGGCAGCCTCCACCTGGCACCTAGCTTAAATCTATTTCTGCCTCTTGCCTCTTTCTTTCTTTTATTTCTTAATCCCCAGCTCCTCCACTCAAGAACCTGTCCTTCTCCCTTTTTGTGTGGGACGCCGAAAAATGAGAAGCACCCCACCGCAGAAAACCAAAGAGTTTGGGTTAATATAACATGTAAAATAGTGGTCATTGTAGAGCTCAGGTGCCAGGATTATGTTTCTTTCTTCATAGGTCCAAAGGCATGACCTTTATGCCCTTCAAAGGAAGATCAAGGGGCCAGATGAGGCAAGCGGAAGCGAGCTACTCACACACAATTTCATATGTGCTGGGCCTCTAGTGAAAATATAACAACATAGGCCAATTCCTATATCAGGCAAATGGGATTGACAGTTCCTTTGCCGTGGTGACCAGATTTCTCTCAAAGTGACCTGTGATCACAAGTTTCTGAGGTGCTTCCTTAAAGGCTTGTATTAGTAGCCTTTGAAGATGTCCTCACATTCACTGGAAGTGGTTTGGTTTTAGTTCCAGGCTAAATGTCAATTATAGGTCAAATCTTTCTTGAGACTTCATGGCTGAAGTCTGACCACAGCAAAAGCATCTTAATGTCAGCCACCCACATCTAAAACATTAGATCCTTTTAGCTGATAGGGAGAATACTGAGATCCCCTATGAGAGAATTCACTGCACCCTGCTTTGTAGCCCTCTCAAAATCCCCTCCAGACCATCAGGGCATGAGCACATGCTATGCTGAGTTACACAGATTTTCTTTGTTTACTTTTTTATCACCCCCATTTGCCCCTTAGTAGTATGGCTGCATGTTTACATCCCAGGGCCACGATGTAGCTGGCAGCAAATATATGTTTGCAGAATATAGGAGGGAATCTTCTATAGATGTTTTCTTTTAACAAAGTTAGCAAAACACTCCTTATACAAAGATCTCAGAATTATTGATTTGAGCTCTAATTCTTTGCCACTAATTAACTTATTAGAGTTATATTTTATTGATTTTTCACAGAGAGGAAGGTAGAGGGATAGAGAGTTAGAAATATTGATGAGAGAGAACCATCAACCAGCTGCCTCTTGCACACCCCCTATTGGGGATGTGCCCACGACCAATGTACATGCCCTTGACCGGGATCAAACCTGGGACCTTTCAGTCTGCAGGCCAACGCTCTATCCACTGAGCCAAACCGGTTTCAGCAACTTATTAGATTTCTTAATATATTTCTAACAACTCAGAGCATGTGATTCCCTGCATTCGGGGAAATGGCAAGACTAAAGAGCCCACCTCGGCCTCATGCAGGCATTCAGGCATGTCTGGAATTGTTTGATGAATTGGTAAGACTGAGGAAGTTAATATTTATTTGCATGGAGCTGGGGTTACTCTGAGGGTGCAAAAATGACACCAAGAGAAAAAGAAACTAGACATTTAACTTTGTCTCCTAGAAATGTGTTTTGTTTTTTTTGTTTTTGTTTTTAATTTTATTTTTATTGATATTTTACAGAGAGGAAGGGAGAGAGATAGAGAGCTAGATACGTCGATGAGAGAGAAACATCGACCAGCTGCCTCCTGCACACCCCCCCATCGGGGATGTGCCCGCAGCCAAGGCACATGCCCCTGACCAGAATCGAACCTGGGACCCCTCAGTCCGCAGACAGACGCTCTACCACTGAGCCAAACCAGTCTCGGCTATGTGTTTTGTTTTTTAAAAACATAACAGAGAGAGTGGTTGTAGGTAAACACTGAACAAAGCTATTTCTCTAAACTTTTACAAAGTAGGATGCAGGAGACACTGCTCTGAGGCTTACAAAATGAAATATGGGCCATTTTCCTTCTCTGGTGCCTTGCCTAAGATCAGGCAGTGCCATGGTCAGAGCATGCAATGTGGGAGTCCTCGTGACCAGGAATGCCGCTGGGTGCCTCACAGAGGATCAGAAGACATCACTAGTCAGAGAGCGGCATGAAATGGTAAGGGGACTGCTGGAAGCTCAGGCACTGTCAGCTAACAGGAATGCTAGTGATGGTGATGACTCCCAAATGTATTTGAGGAGAGCTCTTTTAAAGGCGATTAGGGGTCCTTCAGAGGTAGGTAGAGTCAGAAGTCAGTGAAATTTGGATGATATTCAGTCCACCATTATTTACTGAGTACTGACTATGTTGTAGGCATTGCACTGGGCCGGCTTATTGTTGGTAAAACGACTCCGTCTGCACCCCCAGCTGGATGGCCAGGAAAGTTCTGGCTGCAATGAAATTTGGAGTGGCTGCTCACAACATCAAACCGAATATTAAATTGAAGCGGTGAAAATATGACCACTGTGCAGATGAAGAAATGCAGGTTTAAACAATGGAATATCAAGTTTTTTTCCTCGTCGAGTTGGCAAAACTTGTAAACATCAATAGCACCAATTGTTGACAAGACAAAAGGGAAATATGTACTCTCATACAATACAGGTTTGAGCGGAAATGACTGCGATCTTTTGAAGGCAGCTTGACAGTATGTATTATATCAGATCAGTGCAAAAATTCCCAGTTCTCTACTCTGTCACCGAGAAATGCATGCATATATTCATGAAAATACAAAAACAAGGCTTGGCTTTGCAGCAAATATTTACGGTGAAAAAGTGCTAACAACCAAACTGTTGAGCAATGAGGAAAGGCTAAATAAAATATGGTCCATCTAGCACAGATGGCATGGCTCAGCGGTTGAGCATCAACCTATGAACCAGGAGGTCACAGTTTGATTCCTGGTCAGGGCACATGCCCAGGTTGTGGGCTTGATCCCCAGTATTGGACTTGTCGGAGGCAGCCGATCAATTATTCTCTCTCATCATTGATGTTTTTCTCTCTCCCTCCCTTCCTCCCTTCCCTCCTTTATTCTCTGAAATCAATAAACATGTGTTTAAAAAATTAAAAAATAAAATATGGGCCATCTATAAAATAGAGAACTATGTAACAATTAAGAAGAAAAAATTATCAAGAATTCATTGGTACAGAAAAAGCTCCCAGACACATTATTCCTTATGCAGATTTATAATTTCTATATAAGGCTATTATTTATTTCAGAGGAAAATAGAGCACAGTGGTTATAAAGATGGACCTAGATATGAATCCTGGCCTTTCCACTTGCTAACTATGCTACCCTAGCCAAGCTACTTAACTTCCCTGGGTTCCTAGTTTTCTTAAAAATAAAATGTGCTTACAAAATACTTAACCTCATAGCATTGCTACGGGGATTAAATTGGACATGCTTAAAGCAGCACTGGACACAAATATGTACTCAATAAATGTTAGCTATTGTAGGTAGAAAAGGGGTCACATACTAAACCTGACAAGCTCAGGGGAGGCCTGTATGGCAGGCCTTACAAACTCATGACCTAAAGTAACTGCATAGGATAACCTAAAATTAAAACTTCTTAACTAAAAGCAGGTCATGGCAGGTAATCATGTTCTAAACTGTCAGGGAAGATTCCCTGACAAAAGTTGATCTGTACCCTAACTGAGCCCATGCATTGTCTCTCTTGTACCTACAATAACATGCCTTTGGAATATCAGAGTAATCCCCTTTTTTCCAGACCTCTCTGGGCACAATCTCCCACCAGAGCAGATGACTACAGAACACTCATTATTATCTTTTTTTTATATGTTTAAACATGTTTTTATTGATTTCAGAGAGAGTAAGGGAGAGGGAGAGAAAGATAAAAAACATCAACAATGAGAGAGAAACATGTATTGGCTGCCTCTTGAACAGGAATCAAACTGTGACCTCCTGGTTCATAAGTCAATGCTCACCTACTGAGCCACATCGGCCAGGCCCTTATTATTATCTTGTTGCCCAAATACCATCCGTATGTGCTGTGAATATTAATTGTTAACTATCCTGTACCTACCAATGTAAATGAAGTATTTCTCTCTTCATGTTACTCTTTATCTAGTATCACATATTTCGCCTCCTCTCCTCTTCTTTCCCCCACCTTCATTTTGCTTTCTCCCACTTTCCTAACCTACCACCAATGGATTTCCTGTAACCCTCCTTATATCTCCTCTTGACTATAAATGTATAAAATAAACTGCAAAACTGCCACTCGCCAGAGCATTTCCTCAATTAATTGAGATTTTGCTTCCCAGAAATTGTCATTAGTTTGAGTCAAATAAACTCGTAAAAATTCTCTACAGGTTTGAATGTTTCTTATGTCAGTACTATAATTATTATTCTTTTAAAAGTTCACAAACAAATGAAGTATTCTCTTTGTGCATATACACCATCACACATGTACACACACATGTACATGAAGAGAAAGTGATCCTGAAAGCTATTCACCAATCTGGAATAGTGGTTCTGAGTGAAGAGGGAATTTGGCTTAGAGATGAGTCAGGAATTTTTGCCTTTATCCATAATCTTACCATCTATAATAATAAAAGCATAATATGCTATTAGACCAGACAGCCAAAGGACCTTCCGGGTGATCTTCTGGGGCTGTGGGGGCTGAGGCAGCCACCACGGCTGCGAGGGAAAAGCCTCTTACACAAATTTCATGCATCAGGCCTATAGTAAAAAAGATGTTCTTGAATTATTATGAATTTAAATTTTAAAAAATACACTGAATAAAAAGAAGTAAACTTCATAAGAAAGAAAAGGAGAAACAGCCAGTCTCCTGGGCAGAGTCCTGTTGAATATGAAGGGTAGCAGAATATGCCACCCCAAAATACACTCTTTGGTTTAAGGATTATTTTGAGGCAATTATTTTGAGAGATAGGAGAAGCTCTGAAAACAGAGTAGAAGTTACCCTTTTATAAGGGATATTTACATTTACCTGGTATAAAGAAAAATCTCTATTTGCAAGGAAGAAGATGACTCCAAAGCACAACAAAATATCAATGGTGAAGACACCTACTTAAATTCACATAACAAACGTTATCCTTGTTTACCTTTGTTTTTCCTAGTAACTTTCCCTAACTGTCCACACACACACACACACACACACACACACACACAAGTTGCTTTTGTCTTTAACTAAAGATGGCATACAAACTAGTCAGGTAGGCCACCCTAGAGAGATATCCATTTCTCCCTGGATACCTTCCATGTATACATGATGTTCACACATTAATAAACTTCTGTTTGCTATGGCCAAACCCCTAAGTATCAGAGCACCTGGACTCAATAAAACATTGTAGAGTAATAGAACATGATTTTAGGATAAAAACAATAAGGATGTGACCTAGAATATATCTTAATGATGATCTAAAAACTTTCATAAATTATTCAGAAGGAAGGTGCCTCTCTCTGTCTCTCTTTCTCTATCTCTCTTTCCCTCTTATCTTACTTTCCCTTTTCTTTTTGTAGAACACTTTGAGCTTTGTAAAGCTCTATGTCAACATTAAACATTAATTACAAGCTTATAAATGTCGTTTCTGTTGAAAAAGTGACAATATCCCCATGCCATCTACTCAGGCTTGACAACAAAATGACTCCATGAGAAAAGCCAGGCCTCTGCAGAGAAAAGCAAGTTTTAGCACCAACTACCATCTCAACTTCCGTGAGGCTCAGGCAAGTGGCATAAAAAGAACAGATAAATAGAATTTGGAACACCAAGTTTAGGAAATGTATTCTGGAAAGAGAAGCAAAGCGCATGGCGAAGCCTTCTAACTTAATCCCCATCAGCGATGAGCTGAGGAAAGACATGGGTGAGAGGGAGAAGCTTTCAACTGGACATCACCAAGTCCACTTCTTAGCCCTACACCCCCCCAGGCTCTGGCACCTAAACCCTCTGAGGCACCCATTCTGCTTCCTCTGTGGAACTCCAGAACCAGTCACCCTAAGATGTGCCTCTGTGGTGTGCAGATTGTTCTGAGCTAAAGGCGACAGGCTCAAGAGAAACTTCTGCACCCTCCTTGAACTACCTAGAACTAGAGTCAAAGGCTTTACCCATAATATGAGGTTATCTCTGCCCTATCCATAGGGCGAGACAAGCTTCTATTTACTAAAGGTCTGCTCTACTTACCATCCTGCAATGACCTTTTGAAGCCTCCCCAAGGCACCTTACCTCATCCCTAGCTCAAAATGTCTTATATACCTACGTTTCCTTTCTAACCTCTCCTGCATGTGTGGTCTCTGACTCTCATGTATGTGGGGTTTCCATACATATATTGCCAGGAGCCAGTTCCAGCATGTCATAATTACAAATGTTTCATCAAACAGTTGATGAAGTTTGGGGGCTCAACAAGGGCTGAGCCACATATGTAATCATCTATTGGAATGGCTAAAAAGCGTCTCCCCCAAACCTTAATAGGCTAATAGTTTGCTGCCAGACAGCTCAGGGCATCTTAATCTATGTTATTGCCTCCTGTTGGCCAAACTGACAATTTGGCTATTCCCAATCTGACAATGCTTCTGTAAACCCTACCCTTTGAAGTATATGATCTCCACCTTGCCTTAAGACAAATCGTGTTAATAAAAAGCAAGGGGTCCTGAGTCAAGAAGAGTCTTTAGCTCCTTTAGCTGAAGCTCCTCTGACCCCCAATGCCTTTCAAAACTATCTTTCGTCTTTGGACTCCTGCTTGAATCTATGCATAGCCTTTCTCCAGATTGCTGAACCCTTCATAATGCTGAGACAAGAACCCTGACAATATATAGTATTACATTTGGTTATTTTCTCCTGCTACTCATGTCTATGTGATTATTAGACCTGCCAGAGGAAACTTAAGGGTAGAGGAAAGTTTTTCCTCCCCCACAGCTCTTTATTTCCTGGCTGGCTCTACACTTCTCAATGTACCTCTCACCCTCTTGTCCATCTCAAGGCAAATAAAATATTCCTGCCAATATAAGATCTCCCCATACCAACAGAGACAAGAAAGAGAACTCAATTTATTATTGAGCAGGCATTACTGAAAATGTAGACAGAGTAAGGGAAGAATTTCATATACGTTTAAACAGCAAAGTAGAAGGGAGAACAATTAAAATGTCCTTTCCTGAGATTACCTCCTTAGGAACTATGAGGGACTTCTAAATTAATCTTAGAGGCATGTGCTTACAGTTCTAAGTGTTAGAAGACACGAAACCTAGCATGGCAAGATCACAAGTCTGAGCCTACATCAAAATAGGGCCTATTATGAGTTCAAGGAGGCACCCTAAGGAGGCGAGGGCGGGGAGAGGCAGCTGTCTCCTTCCTCTTCTGAAACACAAAGAGCTTGATCATTTCACCTTACAATTTGAAAGCTTACCTTACAACACAAAAGGGGAAATCCTGATTCATGTGTCAAAACCTTAGATGATTCACTGTTTGGGGCCTCTCCTGTCAAGTGCAATTTCAGGGCTTTGTCTGTAATATCAAACAAAACCTTGCCTTTGGGGCTGATAAGATGAGAACTGTCTTCATTCCTTCTCTGGATTTCACTGAGTGAGCTAAGCAATGAAGTTTATGTCAGGCTACCTCTGAGAGGGGATGACCTTCCGTCAAGGTCAAACCCCTGGCTCCTGAGAGCCCCACACAGCCTTGTTGGCTTGCATTATTCTGGGGTTTGGAAGGTGGGGCATTGGACAGGCCCAGGCTCAGCCATGGGAGGAAGTTTTCCACTCCCCACTCCTCCCCCATGCCCACTCCTCCTCACTCACCTGCCACCACCCAGGCCCCCTCCACTTTTGTCATGGTTTCAATTCCCCTCCCTTCTTAAGATAAAGCAGAGGTTTGGGGTTTTAAATGAAACAATCATAAGAATAGTCTCTAATAAAGCGACTGATTCTTAGAGAATGGGCTAATAAAACAGTCCATTTAACCCTGGCATTCACATCCAGTGTTTCAAATCCCTGTTTTAGTAGGCAACACAGCTCTGCCGCCGAGCTCCGAGGTTGCCAGAGAAAGCAGCTCCCAAATATTAAAGGTTTACAATGAGGCTTCAAAACCACAGCCCCACACTGGGTCCACCACATCCTCACCGCCAACAAATGAAATATCCCTCTGCTCTGTTCTGTTGACCGCCGCCTTTTGAAAATCTGACTTTTCCCAAGCCAATCCGGACAGCATTATGCCGTCGGATTCAGGGCAGACCCCTGACGACTGGACTAGTGACAAGCAGATTACAAAGCCGGTTTATCCGGGCATTGTGTTTCTGCAGCTCTTTCTGCAGCCAAAGCCTCCGCGACAGCAGGGAGCACTAATTGCTCATTTGCGGCGGTGACCTTTTCAACTGGTCGGCGCCTGGGATCTGGTTCCACGTTGATGTCTCTCTCCTTTAATTACAGTGCGCTGGCAGGGAGAGAAGCAGTCGGTGGCACTGAGGACAGTCGTATCTAGTGTCTGACCCGTCTCACTGTACTTCTCAAAGCAAGAACTGAGGAGCAGAGGTATCTGTTTTATTCACTCTGTTTTCACACTTGGGTCTGACAGGAATGTAAGCCACTGGGATCAGAAGTGCACTGGGAAATAACATCCAGGCATTTGTCTGGGAGTCGTTTGTTTTCCAAAGAAAACTGGACAAATTGCCATCAGGCAGCAAGTGGAGGAGATTCTGGGAGATCTGTTTTGATTTTCAGTCCCCCAGGCCTCACAGTTGCGGTTGAGGTCAGTATCTGCGGCTGCATCCCATTTGATGGCATGTCAGCCAACAATCTCTGCTCATTTACTCTGTCTCTTGTGTATGCAAATCCACTACAATAGGCATCTGATGCAGACAAGACGGTACCTATAATGTCAACAGAATTTTCTGGGAAGATTAGTGGATTGTTGGCTCTTATACAAAGGGCTTTGCAGGACCAGAATGAGCTTGACAAAAGGAAAGAGAAAAAAAATCTGAGTGAAACATTAGTTGGAGGGATGTCAGAGCCCTGCGGCTCTGTCTGCAGGTTGGGGAGAAGCGATGAAGGGAGACAGCAGCTATGCAATACAGAGAATGGACAGCAACATGAAAAGAGTCACATGTATGATCTGTCTTGGTTCAGGTATTTCAGTTCACCTCTTTATTTAAAGTTCAAGCCCTGGCCAGTGTGGCTCAGTTGGTTGGGCAACATCCAGTGCACCAAGAGGCCACCATTTTTATTCCTGGTCAGGATACATGTCAGGGTTGTGGGCTCAATCCCCAGTAGGAGTTGTGCAGGAGGAAGCCAGTTGATGTTACTCTCTCACATCAATGTTTCTCTCTTTCTCTCTCTCTTTAAAAATCAATAAAAATATATTTTTTAAATGTACTGCTCAAGAGTACGGCACAGTAGAAAGGAGAGGAAACATATATCTGTGCCCATCATTCAACCACATTCTAATGGAAAATTGACCAAACACTTATTCATGAAAAATGAAAATGCACTAAGGGGAGAAATAGAAGAGGATTCTAAGGAAGGAAGGAAGCAATACTAGTAATGATGAAAGATCAACAACAGGACAGCTGCATCTCAGCTACATTTCTCAATGACTGTATACATCAATTTTCTTTTTCTCTGTGTATTTCACCAACACCAAATGCTAAACCGGAGGCATCTAGTAAATAGTCTCAGGCCCTCTCCCACTGCCCAGGCTTCTTACCTATTCTGTTATCAATCCCACTGCCTCAAAAAATATAAAAAATATTTATTCACAAGATGGCCAGCAGTGGAGGGCAGTTGGGAGGGACCAGGCCTGCAAGGGAGGGAAGTTGGGGTGATCAAGCCTGCAGGGGAGGTCAATTAGGGGTCACCAGGCTGGCAGAGGAGTTGAAGTTGGAGGCAACTGGGCCTGCAGGGAAGGGCAATTGGGGAATACCCAGGCCTGCAGGGAAGGGTAGTTGAGGAGGACCAGGCCTGCAGAGGAGTGCAATTAGGGGCACACAGGCTGGCAGGGGAGAACTTAGGCATTAATCATGCAGAGAAGTGGTTAGAGGGTGATCAAGCTGGCAGGCTGAAGTGGTTAAGGGCAATCAGGAAGGCAGGCAAGTGAACAGTTGGTAGCCAACAGTCCTGGATTGTGAGAGGGATGTTCAACTGCCCTCCAGGAGTCCCAGTTTGGACATGGTGCAGGCTGGGCTGAGGGACACCCCCACCTGTGCACGAATTTCATGCACCAGGTCTCTAGTATGAAATAATATATGTATCATCTATACTAATAAAAGCCTAGGTGGCCCTTGCACACAACATCGTTACAAGATGGCCACCACAAGATGGCCACCACAAAGATGGTCACCACAAGATTGTCATGTGCACAGCAGAGGTGGGGTCTGGCTACTGCTCTTCACAGTGAGGCCTGGGGGTCCCAAAGCTCTGCACGGCACAGAGGAGGCCTGTCCCGGCACCTCTACCACCTCGTGTGGAGGAGGCGGGTTGGGGATGAGCCAGCCAGCAGGGGAGAGGTTAGGGGGTGATCAGGTTGGCAGGCAGAAGTGGTCAGGGGCAATCAGGCAGGCAGGCAGACGAGCAGTTAGGAGCCTGCAGTCATGGATTGTGAGAGAAATGTCCGACTGCTGATTTAGGCCTGAGGGAGTCCAAGATTGGAGAAGGTGTAGGCCGGGCTGAGGGACACCCCCCCCCCCTGCATGAATTTTGTGCACTGGGCCACTAGTACATATATAGTAAGAGTCAAAAATGTATTAACATTGCTGAGGGGGTTGTAACCAATTCTCTGTTCTTATCTTAAAAACCTACCAAAAGAAAACAAAACAAACATAAAGAGAAGTTTAACTTGAACAAATATAATTTGAGGTTGATAAGCAATGATGATATATAAGATTATTTACCCAGCTGGCACCATCACTACCTCAAGATGCTAACATGCCTATGTCTGGGGAAGGAAGAAGGCAAAAGGCCTTTTCCCATGCTTGGGCCCCAGATCAGGAGCCTGGCTCAGATCGCTCCAATGGCCCTTCCTAAGTTTTAGTTGTTGTTTTTTGTTTTTTTTCTTTCTGAGAATAACATTTGGATTTCAGCTACCATGTTCATTCCAATATTAACTCCATGCAAAACTCCTCAGAAGTAAATAAAGGACATTACTTTTAAATTCCTATCTGGCCCTTCATGCTGACATCCACTAGCCAGAACTTGATGACAGAATGCAGTTCCTAAGAGACTTCTGGGAAGAAAAGAAACATAACTTTCCCTGTGGAATTCTCTGAATAAGCCAGTCCAATGCATCCTCACTGACAAATCGCTGGCTACCAAGATACCCAGTAATGTGACGGTGCACTTAGAAGAGCAATTGTAAAACTGTACGTAATTTCCTCATGCATGTCACTGAAATGTGTTCTGAATTGCTCTACTAAACATTCATTCCATTGTCTTTACTTAAAGAGGCATAGTCTAAGGTCCATCCTCAGTCTAAAACCCCCCACTGACTTCAGAGGGAGATTGTCCTGTCTACAGATGACAGGATACAATTCCTGTAGGCTGAGTGGCTGTCTGTCATTTTTATTACTTGGGCCTGAAAATGTTTCCAGCAGGACAAACCCCACGGGACCACATGGTGCCTAAATTATCCATCTGTATTGCTATTTGGATTCTTGTCCATCTGACTCCACAAGGGACCAGAGTCACTCACCTGCTATTGACCACAGATGCATAATTTCTATGTCTTATATTACTGACCAAGGAATGCATTTTCCAGCTGTGAAAAGTATAAATGGGAAGGTTATATTCAGAAGTAGGAGAAATACTATGTAGAGCTAAGTGATCTTTACCAAGGCAAAACATGTATTTGTACAACCAAAACTAAAGTGAGAAACAATTCACTGTGTGTTGAACTCAAAGACCTTTTCAGTATCAATTTCAGTTATTGGTTGGGGATAGTGAGATAGAAGAAGGGAAGTGAGAAAAGAGGAGTGTAATGGTGAACTACATTAATATCCTGGCTCTTCAAAATAACAAAATATTCACATTTCGATTTTTATTAAACCTAATGTTTAGCATATTCTTGAGTATATTTTACATATAATAATTTTTGAGACGTTATCTTGACATTCTAATTACAATATTTCATAGAATCAAAGGAAAAAAACACACACAATATCAGTAACTAGAAGTTTGGCTTCTTTTTGTAGTCTTCTCATGAGGAATTTGAAAATTAGAATAATAGAAATTCTTTTGTATCCAGTGAAATAGATGAGAAAAATGTAAAAGCCCATTTTAAGAGGGAATGGCTACTAAAAAGTCAACAAGCAGACAACCATACATATACTTTAAAAAAATTTTTCCCTAATATTGATTTGGTTCTTCATATTTATGTACTAAAACACCATGACTGAGAAACAAATGTCTTTCTATTGTTTACATTTGAGGTTTACAAAGAGAGCAATCAGCAGATTTTCTGTAAGATCCATCTATCTGTCACTGTGTGTTTTATTGGCTATGGCTGTAGCAGAATCAAAAGGAGGAAGAAGGGAAGAAGTGAAAGTGACAAAGATGGTTATAAAAATAGAAGAAAAATGTGAAATCTCTGGGGTGTAAGAGTGGTCCAACCACAGCTGTGAGCAATATTCCCCATGTTTTTATAACATGGGAGTATGTGCCTTTGCCACATGAGAAACAAATTATGAAGACCAAGCATGAAAGAACAGGTTTGGATATTGTATTCAGAAGAGAGTTACAATGAAGTTTATCAGACACATTTCATGTTATGCACAATCAGAACTATGCTACTTAGCAGTTAGGCAAGCACCACCAGCCTCCCTCCTCTCACACCACACAAACCCAAAATTGTGTCCATCAGCTATCTTTGTCCATAGACGAAAAGTCAAAACTCAACTTGCCGTGTAATAAACCCCATATTTTGGCTCCAACTTTTTTCTGTAATCTAATTCTCCTTGCTCTCTCTCTGGCCCAACCAAAATAATCTCTGTATAAGCAATTTCCATGTTCTCTTCTGCCACGGTGCTCAAGCTGTTCTCCCTTTCTTTGATGTTATTCCAACATCCCACTTCCATCACCCTTCATTTTTCTAAGCCTCACCCTTCTTTCAAGATCTTCCTTACCACTAAGACATCATCATCCCCACTGTGACAAGAGTAATTATATCTCAGATTTAGATATCGCCACAGAAAACTGGCATGAAAACACAAAATGCTATTGGCCAGGACCCAAAAAAATATCTGTAGCCACTAACTTAGTAACTTCAAAGACATATAATTATTTTATCTGTTCTCTTTTTCTGTGGGTCAAGAATTCAATTGAGTGGTTCTGAGTCAAGGTCTCTCATGTGGTGAATTTGAAACAGTACATGGCTGAACGATCCAGTCTCAGTCTCTCTCTCTCTCTCTCTCTCTCTCTCTCTCTCTCTCTCTCTCTCTTCCTCACTCCTTTCCTCCCTCTCCAGTCTCAGGGCTCCTCCATGTACTTTCTCTATCTGGGATGATTTGGAAGTCCTCACAATAGGACCATTTACTTAGAGGCTGAAAACTTAAGCAAGTATTCTACCAAGCAAGTCAGAATTTAAATAGCCTTGCATCACCTAGCCTCAGAATTCATAAATAATCACTTCTACCATATTCCATTGATCTAAAGAGCCATTAAAGCCACCTGATGCCAAGAGGAAGCAACATAGATCTTAACTTGTGTTGAAAATAATGTCAAAATCACATTACAAAATCATGTGAGATGTGAAATGTTTTGAGGGTCATCTTTAAAATATACAGCACACTACAAAAGCAGGTTAAATTGTTTTTTAAAGGGAAAAGAAGAAATGTCTGGATCTGACATTTCTCTATCAAATAATATAGTTTTTGATAGTTATTCAGCTATCAAAATATTTTTACATATTTTTTAAAATTCAGGATGCTTTTAAAAACTCATATTTTTAATAATTTATGCTTGCATACTGCAAATTATTCTTTCCAAACACACTAAAATATTTCAGTCATGAACAGAATAGGATGAGTCCAATTCTACACTTTACTATTATATTTTATATAAATACATCTCAAGAAAATTCAGGAACTGAACAGACACTCAAGGGTTGGATGGAATGTGTGTATGTTTACTTGGGAGGCAGGGAGCCAGAAGAGAAAACTTTGCCACAAAGATCTGGGAAGTTGTAACACAACCAGAAAATGACCAAACATAGATGCATCCTTCTTCAGTAAACACTAGGCCAAGGATCAATGGAAGCATGGTGCTAGACCCTACCATTTTCATCACTATCTAGTTTGCCACCAGCAGGTTAAGTCTGATCAAAAACATAATGTTCACTGGCGGTATATTTCAGAGTTCAAACCTAGTCTTGAATCTGATAATGGTGCTTCGGGAGTGTAATCCTTCATAACCCTATGGAAGCTATTACTTAGGTAGTCAAATCCAGGCTGGGTGCTGTCATAAAAAAAAAAACCAACAAAACAAAACAGAGTCCACAAGTCAAAGGCATTTTTGAAATAACTCACATTAGAAAGTTGGACTTCTCTAACACCATGAAGAGGATAGGCACCCCACAGCTGAACTTCTAAATAAATCTGGTCCCCCTTTTCTATCATTTTATTTATACCCTGCATCAATTCCAGAGTCCCCTCCTCCAAACTAAAAATTCTCCAACTTGAAATGAGTCTATATTATCATCCTCTCCCACCTTCTTTCCTTCAAATCTGTTATGATAACACTCTGGTAATGCATAACCCTTCCCTATCAGACTCTCTTCAACATGATCCCTCAATGCTAATATTTCTTTCCCAAAACATTCTTGCATGGTTAAGTGTGATGAGCAGTCTTCCATTATCATGAAAGAATCCATAATTCAAGTTCTTATTAGGTATCAATGGCCAGAGGGGGGCTTCTCAGATGTTAATATGTATACAAATCACCTAGGAGTCTCCTTGTGTTCTGACTAGTGGGTTGCGGGCTGAGCCCAATACTCTGTATTCCCAACCAGCTGCTGGGTGATGCTGCGGCTACTGCTCTGGGAACCACACCAGGGCCGATTGTGAAATTCATGTTTTCAGTTACTTAGGCTTTGAATTGCTTGTTTTGAATTCTGTCCAGTATTCTAAAGATTTTGGAATGTATGAGGCAAACAAAGACAAGAAGGAAAATGCAGTGACCTCTGACCTCAGTCAGCAAAAGCAATGGGCTGTGGTGGCAATGGGAGTGACAAGGTGACAAGCAGCAGATGAAACGTCCTTCCCTGAGGTTTCAAATCCACCTGTGACCTGCCCTCTCCACTACCTGCTCCTCCTTCACACCTCAGAGGGGCCTCTTCGTGTGTCGTTATCCCTTTAAACGTGAATCACGCTCAGTGACTGGGCATAGTTGGAGGCAGCACAGTGAGGACAGAATCGGAGCAGGCGCTAAGGGGTTGGATAGAATGCGCGCGTGTTTACTTGGGAGGTGGGGAGCCAGGAGAGAACAGGGTGCTGACAGGACTGTCGAGAGGGAAGGGCAAAGCACCCACAGCCAAACCTCAAAGACGCCCAAGACAAACTTCCTTGATTTCCTAATTTGGCTCAGGCTGGCCCTGGTACTTTTCCTTCTTTGATAATTAACTATAGCTGGGTGAACATAAGCCATGCATTTAAATCTCAGGGAGCTGCTTAGGTGTGTTTAGTGTTTAGCTATAATCCCAGATTAGGTTATTTCCTTTGTGAAACTGTACGTGAACCCTTGGGGTAGGAGAGCCTTTATCCCATTGCCACTAAGGACTCCAGGTGGAGGGAGACTTTTGTTTTCAAAAACAAACAAGGACTTCTGCGTTTTCAAATTAAACAATACCCCCCTCACACATCTCCCTCCCCCGTGCCCCCCCCCCCCCCCCCCGCCAGGTCCCCACAACGCCCCAATCGTCTAGGGGGTTCAACAGAAACTCACAGATTCACAACCAACCTCTAAAGCAGTTGCGGTTTCTCCATTTCTTTGTTTCATCCTCACAAAAACTCTATGTTCCTGAGCCACTAGAGATGTAAACAAAATAGAGCTACTGATCACATTTCTCCCGTCCACACCTCGGTGCCTCATTGTCTCCACTAGCCCTTCTGTGGGAGGGGTTGATGGGTTTCAGCAGAACCTCTGGGGCCCCAGAGGACTGCCTCCTGGCTGATTTGCCCTGTGCGTGTGCTGTAAAGGCACTTGAACCGATGACCCGGCCTTAGCAACAGACCCTCCCCACACCATGGCCATCTAGAGCCAGAACCTCCGCCGCCTCCACCTGCTCTCAGGAGGTCAGTGAAACAAGAACATTTTCTAATGAAACCCTGATCTAATAAGTCGTGGCCCAGAGCCTGCAATCAAATCAGGGAAACAGTTTATAAACATTAAAACATTCATCCTTTCCAAATAGGCCTGATGAGAACAGGCTAATTGCAGTAATGACCTGCAGTGTGGATGTAGCCCTGCATTAACGTCTCCAGTGTGGAGGGACCTGTGGCTCAGAACTCTGTGACTGTCCTGTGCACTTGTCTGATGATTAAAGTGCTTTTTACTAAACAGCTAAAAGGTAAAAACAAACAAACAAAAATACTTCCCAAAAATCCCATTTCAGGTAGCTACTATAATTTAACCACTTTTCAAACACTAAGCCACTTCCAAAAATCCTTTTTAATAATTCTCACTCCCAAGTTTATTTTAATTTTTAACTAAACACTATAGTGAAATGAAATAGTTTAATTTTTATTCATCCAAGGGCACTAGAAATGTTGATTGTGTATTTACTATCTGTGATATTTTTTATGCTGGCTACCATATGCAATTGGGCTATAAGATTTCCTTTTGATAACTTTAAAATGTCAATAATAGAGATTTAAAAAAAATAATTTGTAACAGGAATGAAAAGTACCAGAGCATGAAGAGTCACCATATTTCCCACTACTTCCCCACCCCTCTTTTCTACCTCCTAGCCCACAACTGGGCCCTGGATTTCATTTTTATTTTTTTAATTTAATTTTTTTATTGATTAAGGTATCACATATTTGTCCTCAATCTCCCATCCATTCTCTTACCCCCACCCCTGGATTTTAAAGGAGATGAATTGTTGCATCCCGGATCAGTTCCTGGACCTTTGTTTATTTGGGAAAGCATACAAAGATAATGAATAAAATGAAAAACACTTTTTCCCTATTTTGGTAAGATGGACCCAATTCCCAACTCAATAGATAGATAGATAGATAGATAGACAGACAGACAGACAGACGGACAGACAGATAGATGATAGATAGATAGTCCTGATTTGTTTATCGAAGATAAAACACACATACATAAGCTCTTCCATGATGTTTCAGTCACTGGGACAAGATCCAGTTTTGTTTTCATCATAGCAATGGTTAGGACCACAGATTTTTGTTTGTTTACTAGAAAAAGTAATTCCCTGAAATCAAGGACTTTGGTATCTGTCCACCTCTGTGTCCCAGCACCTAGAACCGCATCTGGCCCTGAGTAAACACACAATCAACATTTCTAGTGCAGTGCTTTTCTACTGGCTCAGACCCCCGGATCCTGCTACCCAGCAGCCTCTTCTCAGCAGAGTAGCTTCCTCCGCTGGTCCAGAGCCCAGTGCCAAGACCCTGCAGTGGTGACTCACAAAGAAACTGAGCATTGCTGACCCCAATGGTCCAGAAAGCTTAGCAATTTTTTATACATGTGCCTCTCTAAAAACGTGGAGTTAAATGCTGCAAGGCCTTATTACAAAGTTAAATAAATACATTAGTTTATGAAGCACTTTGTCAATTTTATCAAAATATGAAAGGAATTACATAAAATTATTAAAGCATTATCTGGAAATCATTTTTATTTAAAGTAAAATTTAAGGTTTTCTAATATGAGAGGATTTTTTTAATTATATGTCTAAAGAAACTTTAATTTCAAATGAAACATCCTACTCTTTTTCAATATTTTATTACTTATCTAACATACTACTTAAAAGTACAGAGAATAACTTAAAATTTTACATAACCTCCACCTAGATTTAACAAATATTAATACTTTCCCCAAACTTTTGGATCTAAAATTAAAGTTGATTTTTTAAATTGAAATTAATAAAAAAAAGACTTGAATCACCAAAAATAATAGTACAAATATTACTATCACACAAAGGTTGGGAGAATTTCTGTTAAATAATTACTAAAGTTGGTACAGGTACCTTGGAAATAAAACAAATATAGGCAAATTCCCTACATTACCAATAGCTGAATCTTTTTGTTGTTGTTAATAACATTACAATGTTACTGAGGTTAATATGTAGCTAAAAATCATATATCCAGGAGGTGGTGCTGAGGTTTACCTATCTTTCTAGTGAGTTTTGAAATAATAGTAAATTATGTCTTCTTTCCCCCAATAGCCATTCTAGCCATTCCTCTTATTTGTGTGCGTTAGTATGTGGGTATGAAGGTACCACAGGTGGTAAACTGGGTTTTCCTAGTTGGGAGAGATATTGAAATGAAGATAAAGAATTTTTTTTAAAAAAGAGCGAGAACATTGAAGACCATTCAAATGATAACTTTTGGTACTGGGAAGAGAAAACACCTGCTGTACAAGATCCTCTTTTCTATACAACGTGTCAGAGGCAGAGCTGAATTAGGGGTGGACCAGGCAGGCTGTTGCCCAGGACACCATTCTCCCAGTGTTTCCCAAACTTCTCTCATGATGAGTATCACCTGGTGGAGTTGTTAAAATACAGATTCCTGAATCCCAACTAAGAAGTGCTAAACTAGAATTTTTGGGAACATACAGGTAAAATTGTATACTTAACTAGTGCTCTTAGTTCCCAAAAATTCTAGTTTAGCACTTCTTAGTTGGGATTCAGGAATCTGTGTTTTAACAACTCCACCAGGTGATACTCATCATGAGAGAAGTTTGGGAAACACTGCTCTAGGAGATACTAAGAGAGTCAGGGAACTGTCACAAAATAGAGAAACCTGTATTTACCACGTTGCTTCTTATGGAGAAAGAAGTAATGTGTTGGGACAAAACACTTGGGGTGGGGCTGAGACCCCAGGAGGCATTACTTGAGCCTGACTTCCCAAATGAGTGGGCCAGGAAGCTATAGGTGCAGTTTGAGTGGAGGATTCAAGTCTGGTAGAGCTGACTAGCTTGATACATGAAAGGAGGCACTGAGGGACTCCCCCCCCCCCCCATATCTTTCACCAACCTTTCTCCCACACAGAGTTCAGACTCTTTTCAAAATAAATACACAAATCTTTAAAGATTTTGATTTTAAAACAACCAAATTATTAACCTGCCAGTATACCTAGAGTTTCTGTCTTAATCCATTCAGGATACTGTAACAGAATACACAGACTGGATGGCAAAGAAATTTATTTCTCCCTGTTCTTGGAGCTTAGGAGGTCTAAGATCAAGGCACTACCGTTGTTGCATTTGATGAAGGCCCTCTTCTTGGTTCATAGACAGCACTTTCTCTTCAGCCCTCACATGGTGGAAAGACCCAGGGATCTCTCTGGAGCCTCTTTGCGAAGGGCACTAATCCCGTTTATGAGAGCTCCACCCTCATGACCTAAGTACTTCCAAAGGGTGCACCTTCAAATACTATCACATAGGGCATTAGAATTTCAAAATGAATTTTGGAGGGACACAAACATTCAGACCATAGCAGTCTCCATCTGGGTCTGGTCAGAGGAGGATGCATTTCTCTGCCATCCACTCCAGGAAACAACTAAGTCCTTTAGAGAACTTTGCTCATATGGTACTCATTGTCATGGGATGTTCACCTCACAGTTTCCATAGATAAAAGGTGTAATTATTATTATTAATTTTTAATGTGTGAACTGGCTATTAGCAAATAAGAAAGTGCTTTTAATTTAGCTGTTTACTTCTCTACATCTTCATCTCATTCATTCTCAGCATGAAATTCATAGCATTATTGGTCTCAACGGCCCTGAGCATGAATGATGACCCAAAAGTCTCAGGAGCTAGAGGGGCTTATCCCTGCCTTCATATACTTTCCCCACTATGAAAAAAAAGGAAAGTGCACTCAATTGGCTTTGAAGGTACATTTTGAAAGTCCCCCCCGCCCCCATTATCTCATGGTCAAAAAAATGACCAGCAGCTCCAAATAAAGAAATTACTAAAGGAGATTTCAGTCTGAGAAACCATATCCTGTGAGGATTGTCTGTTGTCTTTATGCAATTTATGATTATATCAAGGCACTTTCCTTTCACTATTTGGAAATGACCATTCTGAAGTTGACCTAAATCAAACACAGTGGGAAGTGCGGGGAATTTCAGGTCAGCTGTTTCTGACAATTTCCTCATTTGTGAATTGGAAGCAATGATAGAAAATAGAATTATGCTGAAGGTTGAATAAGAAAATATGATATATCATTTTTGTAAACTATAAATTATTCTTGCAATCATATTGTTGGACATGAGTTGACCCATGTAGGGTAAAAGCTGCAAGCTTTCTTATTTTATGTAAGATTATTAATTATGAAAGGAGGTGCTTTGTTAAGTCCTGTTCTCACTATAAGTATCTGATTAGGCTGGCTATTTTGGGCTGTTTTTATGTTCTTTATTGCACACCCTAGGTTTTTTGATTTGGCTAGGATCTTCTAAAAGGAAATATGTGTGGACTGTTGTAGTCTATAATATGGTATAACATGGGGGCTCAAGACTAGAATTTAGCCCTTGATATTATTACTACCTCAATGGCAGGTGGAGAGAAGATTGTTTACTGAAATTTGGAATTCAACTGCAAGAATGGCTCATGCCATCTTTGCTGTCATTATGGGCAGTACCAGAATAGCATCGTTTCAGCCATCTTTACCTAATTAAATCAAGCAAGATGGAGTTACAAGCTATGAAACAAAAATAGGTTAAATTCTTTTATATTGCCTTCCTGTTTGTTTGTTTGTTTGTTGGTTATTAAGGAAAATGCATGAGGTTCCAAGATAAATGGTAATTAAAATAGTTGTTCTGATATGATCAACATTTTAAAATCACAAATTTTATATTGTCTCTATAGTTGGTTTTCATTCTGATGAGCTCAATGGGCCTTATGGTGCAGCTTGTTGAGATTTGTGAATTAGAACTAGGCTTTTATTGACCCTATTTTTTTTTAGGTTAATAGTTTTATGAACTGGTCATCTGATACATGGTGGGAATAAATGAACCCACACACTTGGGATTCTGCCACTCAACACCAGTAACTTTTTACAAAGGAGAATTTTCACTTTGATTTTTCTTCAAAATGACCTCTGAGTCATAGCTCTAACTCTATGTATATCTAATATGCAGGTGTAAGGTTCTCCTTCCTCCCAACTGATGGGCGGAGCTAACACATTACTGGCACCTGTCACAGAGACATCTCCAAGACATTGAACCATCAATCAGCATGTGCCAAAGTGTCCTGGAGCCCACCCCTTTCTCTTCTGCCCTGGATCCAACCCTCTTCTGTTCCGGCCCTTAAAAGGACCCCCAGGCTAGCCACGTGCTGCTGCTCCTCCATGTCCAGGAGGCAGCCCGGCTGGTCCCCTGCCCCATCCCCACTCCTTCAATTCTGGTTTCTCTACCTCCGTAATGAGTCCCACTCATTACCGGGGGAATAAACTTTACTTTAAAATTCCTTGGTGGTCAGTTTCCTGCGTTCCCTTCAAACCTAACAGCAGGTATGTGCAATATATATATATATATATATATATATATATATATATATAAATTGATTTTTACAGAGAGAGAAAGAGAGAGGGATAGAGAGTTAGAAACATCAATGAGAGAGAATCATCTATCATCTGCCTCTTGCACATCCCGTACTGGGGATGTGCCCACAACCAAGGTACATGCCCTTGACCGGAATCCAGGACCTTTCAGTCCGCAGGCCCACACTCTATCCACTGAGCCAAACCGGTTTTGGCACAATTTTAATATATATTTAATATAAAAATGTATTTCCTTTCTGCCTTAGAAATACATACTCTCTTATTTGTGATCACTACCTAAATATTTGTTATCCCAGAAAATTTCTTTTTATTAGAGTGAGTATATGCATTAACCTCACTTAGATTACTTTATAAAAAAACAAAGCTGCAAAATACTAAAGCAGATTTCATTCCATCACCTTCAATGCTGAATATTTGTTTTATGACTTCCATAAAACCTCTTTACAGTGAATGAAAAGTGGTGAAGATACTCACTCATTAGACTATAAATTCTGGGTGTAACCATGCCAAAAGTTCCTAAAGATGCCATAGGCACAATGTTTCTACATCAAATAAAGTTTTGTGTTTCATTCTCTTGTAGCAAGCATAACATTATATCCTACAGAATAGTCAATATTTATTTAAATACTAGTATAGACTTATAAAAGATTTTTTTAAAATATATATTTTATTGATATTCCACAGAGAGGAAGGGAGCGAGATAGAGAGCTAGAAATGTTGATGAGAGAGAAACATCGACCAGCTGCCTCTTGCACACCCTCTACCGGGGATGTGCCCGCAACCAATGTACATGCCCCTGACCGGAATCGAACCCGGGACCCTTCAGTCCGCAGACCAACGCTCTACCACTGAGCCAAACCGGCTTCGGCTATAAAAGATTTTTTATAATGATCAACCTCCCAACATTTTATATTAATGTGGTCCAGATTTACTTTGTATCATCACTCTTCTGGTTATTCTTGCCTCTGGGATCATGATATGATAGGCCAAATATAAATTTCGAACAACAAACTACTCAGAATTTATTTCAATAAATTGGCAAGAATTTATTGACCACCTACCATGCAAACACTTAAGGCATTTTATTAAATAGAAAGCAATTTCTTTATAAGAGCACCCAGATGCTTTGTAATTTCTTGCCTGCCAAGAAATAATTAACATCTATGAAGTTTAATAAATGGTAAACTCAAAGAGAAATGAAGATTTCATGCCTTTCAAAAGTCCCTTAGCTTTATCTCCGACCACTTTTATCACAAAGCTGAGTACAAAGTCCATTTGTAGATCTAAATTCTTAGATAGTAGACCCAATGCCAAGTTCAGCCTGCCTAGCAAAGTGCCAGGATTCTGCAAAAGAGTGAACATGTTCTAATATCAAGGGAAGTAAACCAAGTTTGTGATCAGATATCAGGATGGTGACAGGGCTGGCATCATTTAGTGAGGAAATAGTCACATAAAAAAAATAGACACTGTTCCACTGCAGATATAACCACAGGTTGTTTGAACTGCATATTTCACATCAGTTCATCTAAAAATATATGCCTAATAATCTTAACAACCATCTGCATGGCACTGCTTATAAAGATGATGTCAGTGAATCAGTGATGGTATGGGGAGGAGGAGAGAGAAGCACTAACACCCTCCCCAAACAACCAGTCTGGTTCCTCAAAGAGAAATATTATGAGGCATTGGGGGCAGGGTTTGGAATCCTGAGCGGAACAGATTTACTCATCAAGGGTTTTTGGAGAAGCAAAATAAGGGAGTGATGAAGATTAGACCATAATGGCCTACTTTTAATGCCAACCGCTAAGGCTCCTCAGTAGATTGTGAGCACTGCACAGTAGAATGCTTTAGAACAAAGAGTGTGCAACATGAATCTTGCACACAGAGAGGCATTTGAAGCTTAAAAAATACCCAAATATACAATGGCCTCTTGTTTAATTATAGTAATTATTCATCAGGCTCCAGATGTTAAGAGAGAAAAAAAACTTTATCTCTTTATGATTGGAAGCATGAATCTTTTCAAATGTGTGTGTCACTGAAATGGAATGTATCTAATAATCATCTTGCAGCTGAGAGTTCTGAGTAAATAACTGAAACTATTCCAGATCCTTATTAAAAGAATTGCTTTCCGAAAGGAGAGAGAAGTACCTTCCGTTTGGAAGAAATCAGCCCTTATTTTTAGCCCTACCAAAAATGTCAAAGTACTAGCGGCATTCTGGCAGCAACGGGACTTATTTCACAATGTTCAGTCAAATTATTGTCCAAATACCACAGATGGCTCTGGACTTCCTGTGAGGCTGGTACATTCTTGCAGAAGTGATTGAGAGGCCCAGGAATCAGAGCCCACATAGTTGTGTGTGCTTGCCACTGGGGGATGGGGGCAAGGTGGCCTCACAGGAAGCCAAACCTGAAATTCCATAGCTGAGGACTAATCCTTTAGGCCTTACCAAAACCCATAATATTCGCCAAAACCAGTTTGGCTCAGAGGCAGAGCGTTGGTCTGCGGACTGAAAGGTCCCAGGTTCGATTCCGGTCAAGAGCATGTACCTTGGCTGCGGGCACATCCCCGGTAGGGGATATGCAAAAGGCAGCTGGTCGATGTTTCTCTCTCATCGACGTTTCTAGCTCTCTCTCTCTCCCTTCCTCTCTATAAAATATCAATAAAAAATATTAAAAAAAACAACCCATGATATTCAAGAGAAAACAACAAATTTATCTTTCTGTTGGGGTCCCAAAGACATAATTGGACAATAATTACTGATGTATGGTAGCCAGCCTCCAAGATGGCCCCAATCCTCAATGATCCTCACGTTCTGGTATTCATGCTCTGTGTAGTCCAGCAGTCCACCTCCTCATTGAATGGGGTCTACCGTATAGCTAAAAGAATCTTGTGGAAATGACATTGTATGTCTTCCCAGGATAAGTCATAAAAAGATATTGCCACTTCCTTTCTTCTCTCTCTCTCATCGTTCACTCTGGGAAAAGCCAACCAGAGTGTCAGTAAACAACCAAGGTGCCCAGTGGAGAAGACCACGTACTAGTAAGTGAAGAACTAAGGAGCCCTGCCCACCAACAGCATTAGTTTGCCATGTGAGTGAGTCTCCTAGAATCAGACCCTCGAGCTTAAGTCTAATGTTCAATTATTATAATCTCATGAGACTCCCTGAGTCAGAACTAACCAGCTAAGCCATTCCCAGATTCCTAATACACAAAACCTATGAGAGATTATAAAGGCTTGCTGGTCTAAGCCACTGAATTTTGGGTTAATTTGTTACATAGCAATAGATAACTATTATATAGGGCAATCTTAAACTGTTTGACTAGATTCTTTTACCTTGAAGCCTCTGCATAAATAAAGCCATGCATTCCATTTCAGACCACAAAGTTGTTGCATGGTGTGTGTGTGTGTGTGTGTGTGTGTGTGTGCACACACACCTTTAAATGGAGAATTCATTCAGCTATAATACAGACCCCAAGACATGCCATATTTACTTATTTTATATCCATAAAACTAAAATTATGCTTTCTACTTTATGTATTTTTTTGTCTGTATTTTTAAAAGAAAATTGTAGCTTCACAAATAGTTAAACTTAATTTATATTTTATATTTAGAAACTATATTGTTTAAGGTAATGTACCAAACATAGAAGATCTTAACTGACCTGGAACATCCATAGTACTTATTCTCAAAGAATGCAGACTAGGGTAAAATGCAAATAAACATGCCTGTCAGTAAAATTAAAAATTCTCTTATAAATGATTAATATGTACAGAGTGGAGCAAAACTAGGTTTACACTTGAGAGAATGTGAATAGAGTTTCTTCTTGTACTATTATTTATTTATTATTGTATTATTTTCCATATGAAGAGCTATAAACCTAACTTTTGGCCCACCCTGTATAGAGGTAACCAGAGACAACCAAGAGATGTGAATCGAAGTTTGGTTAAATAACAGGCAGGACCTCAAACAGGCCAAAGAATGACTGCAAAGGCATTTCAGAAGGAGGAAGCAGCAGGAACCTGGGCAGCCTCAGGGTTTGTGGTGAAGGAAATCTCAGAAACCACTAAGAATGAACAACAGGACTTGGATGTTGGGACAAGGGTCTGATATTCAGCTGAGGAGTCAGCAAGAGACTTTGAAGTGTTGCAAAAATTGGAATAATCACATATCAAAACTGCATTTAGGAAAATAATTGGATATATAGCGAACAAATTAGAAAGGGGGAGGCTAAGGCAGCACAACCAGGAGGCCATGGTCATCATCTAGATATGGATTAAGGAAGGGCAGAGAGAATGGGAAGGATGGGCACATGTGAGACACAGAAATTGTGGAGTCTCTAGATTTCTCCACTTCCAGGAGGAAGCTGAAGCAGAAAAGGGATTAGAGCTGAAAAAGAAAGCAAAAGTGTTTTTAGCTTGGGATAGGAACACCTCTTTAAAAGAATTAGCAACCGACCAAGACTACTGGAATGGAGAGCAGGGAAGTGGGCAGATGATCATTCAAATATAGATACACATTCAAACTCTAACCTTCCACCAGGCCATCCTCAGACTTCAGGTGAGTGCCTTTTGCAAGTATAAATATTTTATTTATTTGCATTGGAAACAGTCAACTGGACTTGCAAATAAAGTATAAAACCATTCTATATACCAAATGTAAATATTCTTTGCAACTGTAGATTGAACTTTTGAAAAGCTCCTAATTCTACATCACACAAAAAACTTGCCTTTGCTTTTTTATTTTGGCAGACAAGTTTTCTAAAGAACACTAATCTTATTCACATCCCTACCTTGCACTATATTTCTAAGCAAACTCTTTGCCTTGACATACTTTTATGAAAAGGCTCAAAAATACTATTACCTACCCAAGTATTTTTAACCCCACCTTCTCAGCAACTCAACTAAAAAATAAAAATAATAAAAACCTCTCCTACTCACAGGCAATCAACTAATTGTGTGAAGTACCGAAATCTTTCTGATTTAAATGTACAGCTTCCCTGGTATATTCTCAAAGCTATGTGCTTAGCTTAAAATTTTTGTAGATCTTGCCTGGCCATCATGGCTCACTGGTTGAGAATCCACCTATGAACCAGGAGGTCATGGTTCGATTCCCAGTCAGGGTACATGCCTATGTTGTGGGCTCGATCCCCAGAGGGGGCTGTGCATGAGGCATCCCATCAATGATTCTCTCTCCATTGATATTTCTCTCTCTCTCTCCCTCCCTCTCTGAAATCAATAAAAATATATTTTTAAAAATTCCAGATTTCAAAGACAGTGGTCTTCTAATGTCAAGGCTTTCATGAAAAGCTAGGATATGTAGTTGGGTTATTGGATTTTAATTTTTTCTATGTACTACATTAAGCAAATATTTACTACATATATGTGAATTCAAACTAGAATTGATTCTGGCTAGAGTAGAATATAAAAATATTAACTCAATTTTTATAATAACCCTATAAGAGGCTTAAATCAACATCCTAAGAACCAAGAACCTCAGAGTTTGGGTTCCTTAACACTGGGCCTAAATAGAGAAATTTTCCACAAACACTTTTGTAGAGATCACTGTATTCATTTTCTATTGCATTTGCTGAAATGACACAACAATGCATCTGATTCTTCTTCTCTGGTCACTTCTCTCTTTGCCTTAGACCTCTTCTGCCTTCCTCTTTCACTTTTAAGGACCCTTGTGATATGTCAGGCAAACCAGAATAATCTCCCTATTTTAAGGTCAGCTGATCCACAGCCTTAATTCCCCTTTGCCAGGGAACCTAACCTAAATTCCCCTATTCACAGCTTCCAGGGAATAGGACACACATGTCTTTGGGAGACCATTACTCTGTTTACCACACCCACTCCACTAATGACATAAGTAAAGAACCTAAAAATTCAAGCCAATTTAAAGTATTAGAATTCAAAATAACATATAAGAAAAGAAGAGAGAAGTACTGGTAAGTGGGTGGATGACAAAAAATTGTTGACAGAATTTATCATGTGTGAACAGTGAAGGCAGAATCTGAGATCCTCAATTCCTCTCGATTCCTGACATTTGCCCACGCCTCCACAGCCTCAGGGTCTATCACTGAGAGTGAATGCTCAACTAGGAAAATCAAAACCTGTCTTATTCTTACCTCCCTTCACAACCATTCTTGTGCTAACCTGAATGCAGTGAATTAACCCTTTACAGAGCGTGCCCTCGGTGGGTGTCCCAGCCTGGGAGATGGTGATGGCATCTGAGCAGTAGAGCATGTGGGATCATCCAGGCCAAGATAGAGGGAACAGATGGACTGGGAAAGGAAAGCAACAGGTCTAGGACCTGGAGGTAGAAATGAGCATGAGCTGGTCTCTCTAAACACAATGTCCAGCAAGCTGGAACAGGGATGGGTAAAAAAAATCAAGCTCTAGGAGCCAGCAGGGTCAGAGTTCACAGGGCCTGGGGCTCCAGGTAAGAACCTGAAATAGAATGTGTACGTCATGGGGAATCACAAAAAAAAAAATACTAGGTTAGGTGATAGTAATTTTGAGCCTTTTCATAAAAGTATGTCAAGGCAATGAGTTTTGTTTAGAATGCCTTTTGTGCGGTGGGGAGGATTAAATAGGGAGCAAAGCATTTAGCATCGTGGCTTACACAAGGTCAGTGCTCAGAAAAGGCTGAGACAGTAAATACCCAAGTGACCCAAATGTCATCCATCCTGGGGATCTGAAGTGCAACTATCTTAAAGCCCCCACGTCCACTGTCTGGAGTCCAAAGTCCTCCCTGAGGCTTCTGCAAACTGCCACAACAGATTGGTCTCAAGGCCTCTGCTGCCTCCAGAGGGTCTGTTTCCCAGCACTGCTCTGTGCTCGGCACTGTGTCTAGACAACTAAGAAACTCAGGCTCCCTCTCAGCCTCTAAAGAGGGGAGGGGCAAAGTTCCCTGGAAGAGCCATAAATCAGAACAGTAGAAAGACGCTGAGGGTAGCCAGGGCATCCGCATTCAGCATTCTTTGGTGTCCTGAGGCCACCACCAGTCATGCTTTCCACTGGCTGCTGCTCTCATTCGTCCTGGCCTCACCTCCCCTTTTAAAGGGCTCCTCTCTCTCATCTTTCCTCCACTTCACTTATCAACCCCTCCTCCTTTAAGAAGTGAAAATAATCAGTTATTCCCCTTGTCTTATGCAGATCATCTTGGCCCTTCCTCTAATGTCTTTGTACAGGCTTACCAAGTGTTTCATAGAGGTTATGAAGAGGGATTCTATTGCCAACTACGAAAGTAGGTCAATGTTTTCACAATCTAGGCACAGAAATAAAGGTCATGTTTGGCTGAACTTGAGAAATGAGACTCAGATACTGCTGGCCAAGGAATGAGGCATCACATTGACACTGAAGGAGATAGCATCTTTTCCATGACAACTCTGCCTAGGAGAGAAGCCAGAAACCTCTTGAGAGAAAAGGGGCCATGCATTTAAATCAGAAGGAGCTTGGTAGCTCACACAATTAGTTGATTGCCAGTGAGTAAGAGAGGGTTTTTTTTTTGTTTTTTTCCTACTTTAGTTGCTGAGAAGGTGGGGTTAAAAATACTAGGTTAGTTGAAACCGGTTTGGCTCAGTGGATATAGTGTCAGCCTGTGGACTAAGGGGCGGGGGGTGGGGGTGGGGGAGTCCCGGGTTCGATTCCGGTCAAGGGCATGTACCTTGGCTGTGGGCACATTCCTTGTGTGGGTGTGCAGGAGGCAACTGATTGATGCTTCTCTCTCATCGATGTTTCTAACTCTCTGTCCCTCTCCCTTCCTCTATCAAAAATCAATAATGTATATATTATTTTATATATATTATTATATTATATAATATATGTTATATATTATTATATAATATATATTATATAATATATATTATTACATTATATATATTATATATTATTCTCTGTCAAAAATCAATATATCTATATGTATAGATATATTGTCTATATATACCTATATGTATATGTATGTGTATATGTAGAGCCTTTTCATAAAAGTATGTCAAGGCAAAGAGTTTTGTGTAGAATGCCTTTTAACCATGCCAGAGGAACTTGTCTTCTCTCTCATAGAAATACAAAGATATTAAGATGGACCCTCCCAGAGTCAACCAAGCTGCAAAAGTTAGAAATCAGTCTCCACCAATAATACATCCCTCACATCTGATACCAAATGCAGGTTCAGGGGATTCCCAAACCACCCTGGTGTTCATTCACTAGAATTCACAGAACCAGTGATGGCTGTTGTACTCATGGTTATGTTTACTATGGGGAAAGGATACAGGTCAAAAGCAGCCAAGGGAAGAAGCACATAGTACAGAATGGGGGGGGGGGAAGAGTAGGGGAAGGGACAGTTTCAAAAACAAAACTTCTATTGTTCCCTCCCTATGCTTGTGGAGGCATGATACATTACTCTCCTGACATCAACATGTGGCAATAAGCACAGAATACTGCCAACCAAGAAAAATCAGGAAAGCTCACCCAAGCTTTGGTGCCAGTGTTCTTCTCGGGACTCCATTATGCAGACTTGACTGATTGATAGGTTGATTGCCTACAGAGTTGACTTCAATCTCTAGGCCAACAGCCCCAACCGTACATCACAGACCCCAACCCTATGTCTAGTGGATAAGGCTGGTCCCACTTTAACATCCAGTGTGGTCAGTTCCTGCCCTAAATCAAACACTCATTAATGTATAATATAGATTACCTCCCAGAAATGGAGGGCAAAGGTTAGACCTCTCTTTGGGAAAGGCCAAGTTCTTTACTACACAGACTCCATGAGATTAACAGAAGCCAATAATCTATGTAAATGAACAAGGTTCCTCCACCTCCTGCAATCACTCAGGTAGGCAGACTGTTGAGATCCACTGAGAATAAGACTAAGTCATCGGCGGGGAGAACTGGTTCCTGACACAGTGCTGAGCAGCCCTCAGCCCAAGCACCTGAGCGGCACGTGTGTCAGAAAAGCAGCTGGCCTGGGAAGCTGACGTACATTCTCTAGAGGCTCAGCATATAGGAACGTTATTTCACAATGGAATCAATGCCAAAGGACAGAGGGAAGAAACAAGAGGGAAACATAGGGGCTAATATACAAATTTGGAAGTCATAGAACAACATATGCCCACTATTAAGGGAATAAAATACATAAATCCTAGAGGATACATAATCAGGGAGGATGAGTGTGGTCTGACATCCCAGAGTGGATGGTATTTCTGAGTGAATAAAAATTCTATTTACAATCATACCAGGGCAACAAGCACAAATCAGGTTATTTCAGATACCTAGTTTTAGGTGGTGACTAGGAATGACAATAATCAGAGGCTGGTGACCAGTATCCCACAGTTGGCATAATTCATTCTGGTTTCTGAGCTGACCCTGCTTCCTGGGCCATGTTTGACCTGATTTCAATGATAGCTGAAGTCAGACCAGGTGAAAGGCCTTGGTCCTGGGCAATGCCTGTCCAATGGATGAATCTCAAGGAGGGCTGGGGTCTCAGGAGGAGCTTTCCAGAATGTGCAGAGCAGTACAGAGATCCTTGGACCGAAGAAGCAAGCCATGGCCTGAATGGGAGTCCGACCCAAAGCCTGCGGGGCCTATGATAAAGGCTGTTGCTCAACAGCCTTCCTCTACATGATCTTTAAAACGCACAAATTTAAGGTTACCTTTTTTTAAATGAGGTTCTCCAGGGAAAGTGGCTGGCTGTACTTTGAAACTGTTTGACTAGCCTAAGGCACCTCTGTAGAGTTGGCATAAATTGAATTGAAGAGGCTAACAGATGTGACAGCCAGATAAACACAGACAGAAAAATGCATATGGCACTGTATACACAGCAATAATGTAGAAGTCATGGGATTAACATGAGGAAAAATGCTTTTTAACCATGCCAAAAGAATCCTACAGTAAATGCAGAAAAAAATTGGGTGAATTGGAAAAAGAAATGTGGGAAGAACCTTAGGTAGGGTTTGGAGTTTAGTCTTGGTTATGACACTAAATTTTATCCAGGCGTTAACCTGAATTTTAGTCTTGGTTAATTTGCCTCATGAGATGTACAAAACAACAATAATCATAGCAGACATTATTGAACATTTACTATTAGCCTATTTAATCTTTCACACAACCCTAAGAAGTAGATATTCCTTTTTACCAAAGAGGAAGCTGACACAGTGAGGTTAAGTAACCAGTACAAGGTCATACACACACAGCAATGTTGTGCCAGGAGACAAATTCAGCTCCTGAGTTTATGTTCCTACTTTAGCATGTTTATTTGTAAAATCAGTCCATTAGATTAGGTTATGTCTAGGCTCTTTTCCTCTATTACAGTCTATCACTCTCTGGATTTAAGTTTAACTGAAAATACTTAGATTAGATATGAGAGAAAAAGGACCTAATTTCATGGCCATGTAATATTTAACATAAAGACTAGATTTATAGCACAGACATTGCTCAAAATTAATTTTACAAGAAGCTAGAGAAAGCTCAGAAAATTAGTATTGAAAATTGTGATTTTCAGTCATCTCTAATAGCAACTACTCTAGAATCAAGTGTAGACCAAAATAGCAACACTCTAGCTATTTTGTCTTAAAACACACAAGCGGCCCTAGCTGATTTGGCTCAGTGGATAGAGTATCAGTCTGTGGACTGAAAGGTCCCAGGTTTGATTCCGATGAAGGGCAAATGCCCGGGCTTGTAGGCTCGATCCCCAGTAAGGAGTGTGCAGGAAGCAGCCGATCAATGGTTCTCTCTCTCATCATGCTTCTCTCTCTCTCTCTCTCCCTCTCCCTTCCTCTCTGAAATCAATAAAAATACATTAAAAATCATATGCACACTCCTCACAACATTAAAAAGAAATCAAGATTAATAAAAATCTCCAGTTCAGCCAAGAAAACAATTTTTTCCTGCCAAAAATTGAACTGGTGTCTTGGTTACTATTCTATCTATTTTCTGCCCAGGGAAGGCAAGAAAAGGATGGATATCTCAACACTTCTACACAATAGGCCAGTGGGTCTTCTGTGGGCCCAACTTCCTCCAGGACCCTTTCCCTCAGGAAAGCCCAAGAGCCTCTCTCATGTACTCCAGTCTCTCTCTTCTTAGTTCTCTTCCCACTGCTGCCTCTCACAGGTGAAAAATGCCCAGGAATGCTTAAAGCATGGCTGCTTCAGGCAACATTCCTGCTGGGATCATGGCTCTAAACTAGGCTCTGGATGGAATTTCTCCTTTAAGCCAATGGTAGAGAGAGGCACGGAGAATCATGGGAAAGCAGAGCAGCGGTACCTGTGTTCCTCTGGGAAAGTGAGGAACCAGAAAAGGCTTCAAGGAAGAGGTAATCCCTAAGCTGAGCATTGGTGGATACGTGGGAGCAAGTGCAGCGGGAGTGGTGGAGGAGGGCTGTTGGCAGAGGGACAGCCCCTTAAGGCCCAGAGGCTAAAACTATCTTCCCTTCCCCTGGCTGCACTTCAGGGTGGTATTGACAGGAAATGAGGCTGTGAGGTTGGGTGGAGTCAGAACACAGGGTATGTTCACCTTTATCCTGGGAATAAAGGGAGTTACTTGGGGAGGTGTGGGGGGGTTTATAGGGAATTGACAGACTTTGCTTACAGAGGTCATCTGGCTGATAAGGATGGATCCGAGGGTTCCCAGACCAGAAGCTAATTAACAGACACTGGAAAAGGGATCACCGAGTCAACAATTATTTAGGATATAAAATAAGAAGAATTTTCCATGTGGAAGATGGAAATGGCCACAACAAACCAACACAACAACAACAACAAAACACAAGGATACCCCTTAGGATCTCTTCTTGGGTGAAGAGACTGTCAGATGCTCACGCAGACCTCCTGCCTCTTACAATGCCCCTAGTACCCCTGTGCTTGACTAGCCACATCCGCATGTAGCCACACCTGCATGGGCTCAGGTGTGATCCAAAGGTCTGACCCTATGGTATCTATATCTGTATATACATCTGTATATAGATCAATGTTTCATATACATGTACTTTGTATTGCTTTACAATGAAGCTGTATTACTTTATAAGTAAAAAACATACATGCACGTTGAAAATATATTTACAAAAAATGAGGAGAATCCCAGCCTTCCACAAATAGTGCCACCCCATATATGGATTATAGAAAGTCATGACAAAAGAAAGAAGATGCACAGCAGATACTGGGACACTTTAAAATAAGTAGAGTCTACATATTAAACTAAATTTTGAGGCAATTTATCTTATAGTCCTGGATATTCTTGAATAGAAAAGTCAGTTTGGGGATGTCTCAATTACCCAACGAATGTTTCTGCACCGTTTTAGAACAGTAGGGACATCCTTAGCATTAGGCCCCGGCATGTGTCATATGGTCATCAGGAGATAAATGGCTTACAATAAAATAAACTGTATTTGGTAATTAAGATGAAATGTATTGATTCCTACCACTTTTCTCTTTCAAGACATCCCTTTAAGGAAGATCAGAAAAGTACACAGCTGAGCTGTCAAAAGGTTGTGGGGAGGCTTGAAGGAAGAGTAGGGAGCAGGAGTCGAGGTTTTTCTTAAAGGATGCTTAAATTAATGGTGCTATTTTCACACTTGTGAAGTAGACAGTGTGATCATAGTGCAAGCCAGGTTTCTTCCTCTCCCTAGAGATCGGGGCATCGCTAGCAACTGGTCAAGTGCAAAGGGATAAACAATAATCATTTCCTGTAGAAAAATAAGCAAACAGCCTTCTTCAGAATGACCATGGCCTGATTAATTGCAGACGGATACACTGTGTGTATGAGATATTTCAAGTCCAGATTGTAGCCTCCCCACACGGAGATGTCCTGCGGCCAGTGCTATTTGCCCCCTGGCCTCTGGGCCCCGAGGCTGGAGCAGCGCCCAGCGTGCACTGCTGATGATGCCAAGTCAGTGTGGCGCCTTGTGAGGGAGGCGAGGGGCTGACTTTTCAGTCCTCTCTTTAATCCCCAACATCTATATCATCACTTTGTCCAATTCACTGGAAGAAGAATTTGGGGTCCAGTTTAAATCAGTTTTGGGCAATATTCAAAAGAAAACCACTGAACATTCCCATGGGGGAAACACATTTTACCATAAGCACAGTTCCTGGGCTGATTACTGAGTGTCATATCTATTTAGATTTGGAGTCCAGAATATAATCTCTTTTCTGCTTGTGTTTTGTCATTCCACTTTTTATGCATTCATTTTTTGCTTCTTGTATGTGCCCTGACTTGCAAACAAACCCATAATGTTGGCGCATTGGGACGACACTCACCAACTGAGGTGCCAGGCCAGGACCATGACCTTATGACCTTTTCCATAAGTGATCAAGAAGCTGTCAGTTACATTCAATCCCTATTCCTGGTTATAGAAGCATGGAAATGAGTAAATAAAGGAAACTTTAAAAAGCAATAATAACAAATATTTAGGAAATAAACGTTTTTAAATCTAAGTTGGAGATAAGATGAAATTTATCTTGAGGACAGTAGCAGTGACCCCCCCCCCCCAAAAAAAAAAAAGGCAGGGACCAGGACATCACACCAGAATTGATCAAATGACTACATCACAGTGCAAGTACAATTACCTAGATGTTGGGGTTATTCTCTGTGGGCCATTCTTTAACTATTTGTCTTCTATAGGGAACACCATCTGAAAGCATGGAGAGAAGCCAAGGCCATCTAAGGACACGGTGGGAGGGGACCCTCCCACCCACGGGATAGGTGGAGTCAGTTTCCTAACTGGGTTAAAATGAACTAAATTCAAATCCAAACAAAGAGGAATATTTATTTTCCCCACCTTCTCAACACCCTCCTGTGAGCAGTTGTAGTTTTCTTTCAATTCATTGATCTATGACTGATAAATTCTTTATTTCAGCAGCCTATGAGGAGCAAATCCATCTTTTTGATCATTCTTTCTAAACAAAAGAATGGTGTTTTCTGTGTGAGCTGGCATATGGGGCAGTGCCTGGGTATGGCCGGGAGCATGCTGGGAGAAAACCAGGAGTAGGGTGTGGTTTTCAAGATGGCAAATCCAGCTCTATCCACAGTGCCTCCTTCTGCTGTAATCTCATCCTTTACAGTGTTACCCCAGTGTCACTAACCCAGTTCAAAGTCTCTGAGAAACCCATTTTGATTCGCTCTTCCAAACAGGAAACATATAAAGTTGCACCTGAGTTAGTAAGAGTAGTAAATAGGACTACACTGTGTGCTCAGGTACCTCAGACCCTCTGTACTTGTTGAGTCTGAAGGACTAGCTCTGGCCCTGGCAGTCTAGATTTAATGAAGGCTTGGAACAATTCGTAAACAACACCCTGCTGAGGGTCTTTGGCCACAGACTATGTGTCCAAGGAAATAAAATGATGAGTCTGGCTACCAAGGGGCAGCCCGGCTATGGAAGGCCTGACTGCCCTGGGCGAGGGTGACATCACCAGAGGTGATCTAAGCCACCTCTGTGCACAGAGAACGGGGTCTGTCTAGTATGTGAACACAGAGCGCATTGAGCCCAACCCTCCTATACATTAAAAATATAATGGGAGACATTTTTATCTTTCATGAATATTTAATTCCCCTGCAAGCTAACCATCTGCATATCACGATGCCCCAATGCATGTGTGTGATTTTTTTCTCTGTTGCCTTTTAAAATACAGCAGGCCATTTCGCCCTTCCTGTGATTTAAGCCTTGAGAGTTGCTTCAATGTGCATTGATCCCTTTGATCTAACGAGTGTGTATTTTAAAACAAAGTCAGCACTGCTGCTCTCATCTGTTTGTAGGGAGGAACCAGAACAATGGAGGGAAACCAGGTCGGTTTCCATTGTCTTTTCGGTGGCCTGTATTCACTGACGTTTTGAATGCTGTTTAATTTTTGCTGACGTCTTTTTATCTTGGGCTTCGTGTGAATTTAAAAAGAGTTCCATTGATATGCAACCTACTGTGTATTATGATATCCTGCCCACCCTGTTGCTCTGTGGAAGCCTGCAGCTGCCTGCAGCTTAATTATGCATGCGTGCACGCAAAGCCCAGATGCTCGGCCAAGAGTTCATCAACTGACTACAGTTTCTCCCTTGTTTTTGTGTGAATTATAATAGGGCAGATCTATATTTCTCAACACATCTTGCAGCTCGTGCCTGCTTCTCTTTGCCTCTGTTGCTACCTCTGCTTGAGTCAGCTTCTTCCAGGAGGAGTCCGTTGCCAATCTAAAGTCCCTTGAGATCTGAGAAGGGTCATTCATGGGTTTGACACACACTTTTACCTACATGGCTGATTTAAAAGGTACAAAAATGACCCTAGACCCAATCAGTTTTCCTCCAGATGGTTGATAGCTGGAAAAAAAAAAAGTTAACTAGAAGCTGTCATCTGAGTGGAAACAAAGAAGGTTTAGAGCCAGGCGCCTCTATTGGAAAGGGATGTCAGGCATAAAGCTTGACACCTGCTGAAAGAAGGTAATGGAGACTAGCAAAAGCAAGTTTGCTAAACATGTGCATCCTCTATTCAGAGCCTTTTGTAAATGGCTTTCTATTTAAAGGATCTAATGGATGTTGGTCTTCAAGAACAAAGCCTCATTTGAAAGAGTGAAACTGGGCACAGCACTGTGCTGTATATAACCATATTAGTGTTATCCTGTGTCATCCTTCATCAAGACATGGGTATAGTAAGAAGCTAGGGAAATTCCTTGGCAAGTGGAATGGGGAAACTGAGACAGATGACTGGTTCAAACTGGTCTCATCCAGCACCTTGACTCACCCACCTCCTTCTCCCTTGCATGGCCACTCCCTTAAGCATTAAGCTCTCAGGGCAAGGAGATTCTGATCAGCATCAAATAATCTTAGGAACAAAGCCTCTAGTCCAGGCCGCAGGCATCCATGGCTGTTCTAAACTATTGAAATAAAAAAATAAAAAAAACCCATACCCTTTTATGTAATGATGTTTACTTTGAATTTATATTAGTTCACACAAACACTCCATCCATGCTTTTGTTCCAGCCCTCCGGTCCAGTTTAAGAACCCATTGTGGCCCTTGAGTTAAAAAGTTTGCCCACCCCTGCAGTCTAGTCTGTTGACCACAGAGACAGTTTTGGCCAAACTGGAAATAACATCTAGGCCTCAGTTGTCTTTCAGCTCCAGGCCCAGAAGACAAAGCAACGCCTTCCCCACTTCCATAAAAATTTACTTCTGAGATGTTTATCAATGTCCTTTTCCTTCATATATATATATATATATATATATATATACACACACACACACACATATACACACACATATATATACATATATATTTATATATAGTCCTATACATATCATATGTGAAAATATATGCATATATATGAAGAAATATAAATATATATATATTGCATGTTATGTATATTTAACGTAACCCATGTTTTCATATTACATTGTTTTACATATTTTGACCTGTATTTCACATATACGTTTTCCTCTTCTATTATTTGCCCTTTCAAATAGTCATCAACTATACAATTAAATTACTAGAACATCATTTACTATTTGGAACATTTGGGTTTTCCCTAGTTTTTTCTACAGAAAACCAAAGAATGTCCAAAAGACATAAAAAAAGTGTCATCTGTTTCAAGGTTTGTTTTTCTTGTGTCTTTGGACAATTTCCTTGTCTGGGAAGTAGTAGAAATAGAATGCCAGATCCAAAAGAAGGCGTGAAAGGGATAAGTGAAATCTGAAGGCCAAGTATAAAACATTTTGGAACATTAGTGCTCTGGACAAGTTACATCCTGTTTGGTGGTTACCTGGGTTATTGTTCCACATCTTCCTCTCCCTTCTTTAAGCAGGGTTTTTCCAAGCCAGTCTCAGGTTTTACTTACATCAGATGCTGCTCTTTTTGAGGGCAGATGGTGCTCCAGATCAGTGGAAAGGAGGTCAGTTGGAGTTAACCAGGATAGAAACCAACCTGACCGAAACATCCTGCTTACAAAGACCCAGTCACCATCCTATTTATTCTAATATAATTTGACACAAGTTTATCCTAGGCTGCCAAGATCTGTCTATTAATAGAGGTGTGGAACAGAACCTAGACTAAATATAAAGTGCTGGGCTCCCCAGGGGTAGGTAAGCTCACTGTTGGATGCCCTTGAAGGTCTATTTTTGTCAAAACAAATTCACTGCCCTGGGAATGAATATATACTAACAATGTCCAAGGTTATCAGGGATGCCAGGGTAAGATGCACACTGTGAGAGACTAGGATACCAGACACCCCTGTGAGAACTTCGAGTGAAGACCATCCATAGTTTACTCATTTTGGTAAAATGTGCCATGAGCTGCTCCTTTCTGAAAAGTGAATGCAAATAAAAGTATCATAAACTAGTCATTTATACATTCAACAAATATTTGTTGGGTACAGCCTAGGTGTTTACACTATTCTAGAAGCAAAGGACATAGCATTGAACATACTTTCATGTAGTTCATATTCTGGTGATGTTTGGGCGAGTTTTGAAGGAACATACACCAAAGATATTCAGTTTACGAGAAGAGACTATCAAACATTTTGATCCATAATTTAGCTAATTGGCTTACTTTTCTAAATGTCAGACCTTGTCAGCCTCATAAAGCATGTCCTCCCAATGCACGCCTGATGAGCATTACTCAGTCTGTTTCACGGAGCCCGCTATTTCACAGTGCAGCCATTACATTTCTGCATATCCCAAATTAATTAGAAAATCCCTTTAAAAATAATTTTAAAAAGTTCTCCACCCTAGGTTTCCTCTGTAGCTACATAGCACTGCTCTATAGTGAAAGATGAAGGTGCCAGGAGTTCCCAGTGGTAAGATGCTAGCCTACAAGAAGGGTTTGACTGCATTGCTGGGGGAATCAGAGGGAAAGCCTATCTGTATACAGTCAGGAGGTGATACTTTTTTAAGTTTAATTTTCAAAAATCTTGCCAACAAAAAGAATAGTAAGGTACTCTCTTTCTGTAGGTAGTTTTCACAGTGTCTTTTTATGGCATCAAGAAAATCATTTTTTACTGTATCATGTAGTTCATGACAATTTTGAAATGTAACCATTCAAAACTTGTATTTTGGGAGAGTGTGTGGTAACAATGAACACACACACACACACACACACACACACACACACACACTACAAAGACAGGGTCGATCAAGACTGAATTTTCCCCCTCAGATGAAAGTGAGATATTTGTATGGAAACAGGTAGGTCCCTGCCCCTAACGACTCTACAGTTAGAAGACTGAGCTTTATTTTTGCTTCAAAAGGCTGCAGTTCATTACAGCGTCCATGTTGAGAGCCCAATAAAAAAAGCACCAGGGAGAGTGATTATTGCACTCCTCAAGCACAAACAAATTTGTTTTCGCACTAAGAATGAGTACAAAGCCGTGTATCCACTGAATTAAGCACATTAACTGTGACCCTTTCTCTGGGCCACGTTAAAGAACAGAAGAAAGAACAAGAGATTACATACACAGCTTACGTATAATATATATAATTAATATTAGCCACCACACACTACAGTTAATTGTTGCTTCTCTGAACACTTAATCTGCAAGCAGTTGATAAATCCCACCCTGAACAGAAGTGGCTCGTATTTAGGTCACACAAAGTCATTGCCGTTTTTTAATTTAAACTGTGCACTAGATTAAAACACAAGGGTATTTCAGGAGGACAATTTCGAAGCAGCGGCAATAGCCTGTCATTTGGCGTAGAAAGTTTCCACAGCACACCCCAGGGACATGTTAATCAAAGCTTTTTAATGGATTCAGTCTGATCTGTGACAGGCTTTGTTCCAGAGATGGCATTTGCTGGATCGGGCTGCAAGTTATCAATAAGACACAGTAATTGCGGGGAGTGATTGAGCTGTGTTTCTGGGGCTCCCTACCATCCAGCCCTTTTTTTTATTATCAGTCGAGGCAGAGATGTCTTGCAGTAGGAAGTCAAAAGATGACTTGTGTCCTCTTTTAATCTCCCAACATATAACGAAGGGAAATTAAGCCACAAGAAAAACTGGCATTAATTTATTTTTTTTTAAATCTTACACCACCTCCTCTCCCGTCTCCTCCTCCTCAACTCTTTGTCTTAGACTTTTAAGCCAGAGCTGGGCAGCAAATCTTTTAACCTGATCAAATAAATGCATTGTACCCGGAGGCAGGCCTGTGAAGCTCCTCTGTGGGCTCAGGCCCTCTGTCTGCGATGGTTTCTTCGGCTGAGTTCTTTATTATCACCCCGAAATCAAAGCAGCCAGAGGCTAAACTAATGACTGAGGATCACACTGATCACCTGCAGGGATAGTTAGCTTTTCCAGCCACTTAAGAAGGTTAATGCTCCCCGTCTGATGGAACACGTCTTAGTGCCTGTTCAAAACCAGGAGTGGAACAGGAACCTAACAGTTGTTTTCTCTAATAAGTCACAATCCTCACTCCAGAGGATCAAAATCACTCCCTTAGTAAGAGCTGTCGAGGTGAATGAGTGGAGGCAGCGGGGAGATGGTGTCTGAGAAGGAACCAGCCTCATTTAAGGTGCTTTTTCACAACCACATGGCTGTCTTTAGCGCCCATGTTCCTGAGCTAATAGATCACCGCTAAAGATCCCCACACCTGGGTAGCCAGTGTCAACACCTTAGGACGCTGGGAAATAACAACCCGACATCTGCAGCTCAGTCTAAACCCATCTCTCACTGTTTCCTAGTATGTTAATGTATATGCATCTGTTAGCCCAGCTCCCCAGGCAAGAGGATAGGGTGGATCTATCGGCCTTATTCACTCAGCTCTGAATATCCTTAGACACACAGCGCATGCCTTTCCATGTCTTTGGCCGGGAAGTCAAATTACATAGAGATATAGACATGTGATATCACACTTCTAACACTATGACTCTTGCTTTTCCCATTACATGTATCCTAAATAAAGTCCAAACTCCTTAGCTGGGTTCTTCAGGACTGATTACAGACCACTTGTTCAGTCTCTTCTCAGCCCATGCCATTCTACTTTTGTAGATGGTATAACATGTCCTGTAATTTCATCCCTCGTGTCTTTGTTTATAACATTCCTTCAGTCTGAAATATCCTTCCCCTCTTTCTCCACTTACCAAATTCCTTCTTAATCCTCAAACCCCACACAACTTCCATCTACCCAGTCAGGTTCAGAATTAACTGGGACTAGAGACAGAGATACAGGAGGTTGGGGGACAAGGGTCACGGTACCAGGGACTTCTGCTGTCATAAAGCTTTAGCGAGACAACTAGGCTCCCAGCTAAGAGGTCATTTGTTTTCAGAACTCCAAGTGATAGCCTGTTGCTTTCAAATAAGAGTAAACCTCTAAAACTCACTGAAAGAAAAAAAGAAAAGCTATGAAAGAGAAAGAAATTAACCATGAGACAACGGAATGTGGAGCACATTCAGAAAGTTATTTAAGAAACCATACGCATGGTTGTGGGCTAGCAGCTAGGGACACTGTCTTTTTAAAACCAGGTCCTTGGAGCACAGACAATAGAAGAGAACTCTACAGCAGACAAGGTGTGGAGGACAAATCCATGGCTTTGAGGATAGCACTCAAACTTCAGATCACAGGAATCACCTGGAGGGCTTGTCAAAGACACGCTGGTGAGCCCCATCCCCAACACTTTTCTCCTGTAGGCCTGGGCAGGGCCAGGCAATTTAGTACTGAGGATCCCACCAGAGTTGAGAACTGCTGCTTTAGGGAATCACCTGATCCCCACTTTTCCATCTGTTCTGTGAAGTACCGATTTAAGGGCAGTAGGAGACGAAACAGGAAGACTAGTTAAGAGATTATTGCTCTGGTCCCAATTAGAGACGAAGAGGGCCCAAACTGAGGAAGTGGCTGGAGGAATGGAGAGAAAATGAGCACCTGCTAATTGGCTAGATTTGGAAATGAGCAAGAGAAAGGAATCTAGGATGCTCATATACTTCGGGCTTAAGATTTAGAGACTTGTGTCCGAGAGAAGGTCTGTTCTATAAGTAGAAGGGTCTTGTGCTTGATAACTGGTGAGAGGAAGAAGACAGTGAAGCTGGAAAGTTGGTGCAAGAGCCAAAGGAATAATGATAGGAAAGGTCTGTAGGACATGGGAGCCTGGGAGCATGTGATGGGCTAAGACCTAGCTCAGGGGCAGGAAGGGGACAAAGAAAGAGAGCCAAAGAAGATCATTCTGTGGGTAGAAAGTTAGGAAGTTAGGGGAGTTTATACTCAATATTTTCTTTGTGAAATAGAAGAAGGTTCTGGGATCAGACCTTTGGGGAGAGAAGTTGCCAAGGAAAGCTGGAGAGCAAACTGACCAGGGACAAGTAATACTACAAAGAAGCACTGATAGAATCACATGACATCCCCAAATTTGATATCCCAATCTAGGAGGCTCACTTAAGCTTTGCAATAACCCGACAAGCTTCCAACTGCATAGGAGCTAAAGGTCTCACTGCTATTAAATGGGAGAGCCAGATTCTGAATTCAGCTAATTGATTTTCAATATACTTAAGTTTATATGAGACAGAGCTGGTTGTCACCTAAGACAGAGGCCATGGTTTGCTGGTAGGAGGGAGAAGATTTGAACTCTCTCCTGTCTTCACTTCTCTCAGATGCTCAGAGTCTTCTATGGTCTCAATAGAATTTATATGTTTAAATTCTAACCTCCAAACGTGATGGTATTAGCAGGTGGGTCTTCAGGAGGTGAATTGGTCCTGAGGGTAGATCCCTAGTGAATGGGATTAGTGCCCTTATAAAAGAGACCCCACGGGTCTCCTAGCCCCTTTTGCCACACAGGGACACAATGAGAAGACTGTGAAGGGATAAGGGCCCTCACCTGGCCATGCTGGAAACCTGATCTCAAACTTTTAGCCTCCAGAACTATGAGAATTAAATTTCTGTTGTTTTGTAAACCAGACAGTCTGTGATGTTTTCTTGTAACAGCCCAAGGATGAAAGCAGAGCCCTGGTGCAAAAGCCTTTCCACGGATGTCTCTTGCAGCCCTTTGTGTGCACAACTTCCCATTTCAGTGGTGGCATAAGCCACAGCCTCATTGCCTAAATAATTAACAACCCACCACCAGGGTGCTGCCAGTTCTGTCAATGCATATCATGGAAGTCTCCAAATAAAATGAATTTTAGCTAATACTTCAAGTACAAGCAACAGAACTCTCTGGGAAGCCCTTTCCTTTCACAAAATAAGAGGTTACATTTCCCAAAAGGTAGAAATCCTTGCTTGTCCATTTTATATTCATTTGGATTCCATTTCAAAGCTACTTCTCAGAATGGCTGGTGTATCAAATAGAGGCCCCGTCACAGCACAGGCATTCTCAGGAGGTGGTTTTGCCTGCCGTAATGGAGAGTATTAGACATATTCCGAATAGAGTTACACAGCCCTGGGACAGAAAAGCTTCCTGAACAGGTAACTGGAGTAGATGCCATAGTTAAAAATACTGGCCTGTGCTCAGAACTAAGAGGATCTGTCTGTTTTTGTGCATATGTGGAAAGAACTTATGCTGGGAACACATTCTTTAGTTTTCCCAAAGTGGAAATGATTATCCCCCACCTTCCCACCCCGACGCATGGCCACACAGATGTGCTTATACACACCTTCACACACACATTCTCATCAAATTATCAAACTAATCTAAGAGTGTTAGGGAATGTCAAAAATATAAAAGCAATGTTGGTTAGTTTGCCACAATCAGGTGTGATTTTCTTTCTGTAAAAAATACTAGTATAGAAATAACTGATTTGGAGTGTTTCTCCTTGACATCTTCAGTGTATATAGCATCACACTAGCCTCCTTTGGAACAGGGGACAAATTCAATGACAGTTGCTGGAAGTACAATGTCTTTTCAACGTGCTACCTTATTACACAAAGAACTATGGGCTCAGCCTCCTCCTTGCTCAGAGTCTGTCACAGATAGACAGTCTCCAACCCTACTTAGTGTCTATTTCATTTTGCAAGTAGCTATCCCAGCCATCTAACATGATGAAAGGACAGTCAGTTGTTCCTTACATTTTAAGAGTGGATCCCATTTAATGCAACAATCACCATTAGACTAGTAGACTCTTACTTCTAATTCAATTCCTGAGCTTCAAGTTCACATGAATATCCTTTAATAAAACTGTGTAAGAAGACTTCCAGCAAGTAAATACTGCAGGAGAAATATGTGTCATCCAACACAGTGGTCATATTTTAAATCCAGGATCTCAAACCTCAAATGGGGACTCTGTGCACCAGCACCCCTGTTCTTTTCTCTCGTGGACTCTTTCCCACTTCCCACAATGGCCATTCCATGCCTCCCTGGCCTCACACTTCCTATAACTCCTTTGCCCTCACTCCCAGGGGCTAGCTTTACCTCATATTTCATTAAGAAAATGGAAGTTAGACATGAATCTTCCCTCTTACTACCACAAGCCCATGGTTCCACTTTATTCTTCTTCCTTCCTAGGCATTAAAGAACTTCTCTCATTAAAAGCGAATATCTCTATGTTTGCTCTGGGCTCCTACCTATCACTTCTCAAAGCTTTCAATCCTTCAGCTATTTTCTACCTCTCCTGCATCATCACCCTCCTCCTTTCTAATGGGAAATCCCCACTCTAGTTGCTCCCTTAGATGTTCTTCATGCATCTGCCCAGCCCTTCTACAGCACTTCCAAGTAAATCCTCTCAAGAGTTGTGTACAAATGCTGTCTCTGGACCCTCACCCCAAAAAGACTCTCAATCTACCACTTGACCTTCTCACCCCATCCCCCTGAAACTGGACAATTATCTGCATGTCACCAAACCAAATGGATGCCTTTCCAGACCTTTCAGAAACACTCCAAATACCAAGGGTCAGTCCCTCATCCCTGCCTTCTGTTCTCTCCAGGTTTCCTTCCTTCCACACGAGATGCTGCTTCTCAGTCTCTTGTACAGGGTTTTTCTCCTCTGGCTATGCTCAGGGATTAGCATAGCCAGAGGAGAAACTGTCCTGGAACTGTCCTCTCTCCTCCAGGTACCATCTGTGTTCATGCGGTTTCAAGATCATCTTTATACTGATGACCTGCAATTTTGTATCTTCAGACTAGAACTCTCCTCGGAGCTCTGGGCTTGTGACTCCACCTATCTGATTGATGTTCCCACTTGTATTTCCAACAGATCATTTAAACTGAATATGTCAATAACAGGACACTTATAGTTCCCCTCAAAACTGTGCCCTATTCCTCTAAACCCTACTCAGTCTTCCTATTTCACCAATAACAATAGTTAGCATTTATTCAATGCATACTAAGTGCCAGAAAGCAAGCCAGCTACTTCATAACCTCATTTAATGCTCACAACATTCCTATGAAGTATATTATTCCTATTTTATAGGGGAGAAAACCAAGGCACAGAGAGGTTAACTATGCCAGGGTCAGACAGGTAATAAGAATCTCAGGTGAGCCCTAAATTTGACTCTGTGATAGACCATTGGCCTGTGGACTGAAGGGTCCCAGGTTTAATTCTGGTCAAGGGCACATGCCTGGGTTGTGGGCTCAATCCACAGTGGGGGGCACACAGGAGGAAGCTGATCAATGATTCTCTCTTCATCATTGATGTTTCTCTCTCTGTCTCCCTTTCCCTTCCTCTCTGAAATAAAAAAAAAATATATATTTTTTTAAAAAAGAAAATAATCTCTTCCAGTGCAAGGGCCAGTGTTCTTATCCACACATCATAGTGTGCTCTCCCCAGAAACTTATGAGTTTGGTTAATTAATCTGATCACCTACTTCTGCATCCTTTTTTTAAATTATTAAATTAGGGTGACATTAGTTTCAGGTGTGGATTTCTAAGTTACAAGATCTGTATATTGCACGGTGTGCCCACCACCCAAATTCAAATCATCTAACATCGTTTTATATTAGGCCTCTATATCTAAAATCATAAGAGATCTGATTAACTCCAGCACTAAAATATATCAGGAACCTGTCCACTTATATCCATATCCTCTACCACCATTTTGGTCTCATACAGCCTCCTATAAGTGATTGACCTCGGCCACTTTTTCTACCTCTGAGCACTTATCGTGGTGAAAAAAAAGTATCTTAAAATGGGAATGATACCATATCACTCTCCAGTTTAAAATCTGCCACAGGCATCTTCGTCATGCCCTGCGGCGTCCTGCATTTCTCTCCAGCTGCGTGGCAAGCACGCTTCCCTGACTCGCAGCTCCTCACCCCCTTTCCTGCCACCAGTGCACCCAACTTCCCCCCTCACTCGGGGCCTCGGCCTATTCCCTTATCTAGCATGGCCCATCCTTCCCAACTTTCTCCTGCCCCCCTAACACACTAGTATATACCACCCCTTAAACATACTACCAAAAATAAGGCCCCTGTAGATGAACTTCTTCCAAATCTTTCATTTATTTCCTATTTTCCTGTTTTTTTTTTGTTTTTTTTTTTAATCTTTTCTGTCCCAAGCAACTTCAGAAGGGCAGAACCAGGTCTTTGTCATGCTTTATGTATTTGCCAGTGTCCAGGATAGCAATTAGCACGGTCCAGCCCCTCAGCAAATCTTAATTATGACTCATTCTTGTTTTCTTAAGTATTGTAAATGGTCTAAGAGTCCCCAAATTTAAGGTTCAATTGTTTTATAAGAAAAACTGATTTTTCTGAATCTCAAAAAATTTAGAAGCACCCACTCCTGAAAGACCTAAAAGTAAAGGCGAGAAAAGGAATTGCCCTGGGCACACAGACATTCAAATTGTTGAGGGAAAAAAAAAATTAGCTTGGCAGAAAATAAACAGAATTTGTGGTCAGCTAGGAGGGCACACTGGATCCTTTCGACCTGCAAAGTAAATAAAAATTCAATCTAATAAAAAATACTAAAAATCCTGGTGCAAAATCCAAGATCATAAACTCTGTAATGTAGGAACAGCTTGGAGAAATAATAGTTTAATATAAAAAATATATAAATGCATCCCTGAAATGGATAGACTTTCTCAAAAAGAAATGAAATTGACTTTGTCCCTGATGTTTCTGAGATTCTCCCTGAAAACAGGAGTGTTTGCTGCCACTTACCAAGAGCTCCAATTTATGCTTCCTAACAGGCAGCAAGGACGGTGCTGTTGAAATGCTGGGCTCCACAATGACTGTTCAGTGTAATCCCGGGGCCGGTAAATTGGACAGAGGCAGCGTAAAGACATCATTTGCTGCTCTGTTATAGGACTCCACGCATCTCGCTGCCTTCCCTATTTGCTACGTTCCAGTCTCTTGGTCGTGAGGTTGTATTTCATACTGCACACCCAAAACACTCCACTCACCAATTCATTCCCTCGTTCCTCCATTCAACAATCTATCTGGAGAGCCCACACCGTGCCAAGCATTGTTCTGGGGATGGGGTTAGAGCGCGGAACCAAACACACAGGAGCCTGCTCTTCCAGGGGGTGATAAGGAGAAGTATGGTAACAACCTGAGAAACTAGGAGGCACATGAAGGAAACAAAACAGGGAAAGAAAATAAAGGAGTGGGTGGAGCCCCATGGGGTGACTATGGGGAATGAGACACCCCAAACTGGAGGGGACAGAGGAGGTCTCTCCACCACGGTGATGTTTTTCTGAGGGAGAACGATGCCAGGCAGAGAGCAGTACCCACAAGGATCAAACTTCAGCCAGGCTCCTAGGCCTTCTCCCAGGCCCATCCATGTACTTCCTTGTAAAATCCAGTTTTTCCAGAGCCTCGCCCTCAATATCTGTTTGGTGTCCTCATCTTCCAGAATCCCCACCATCACCACCCCGGCGGGTGTCTGCTCACCCTGGCCCGTCTTCAGTGAGAGCCTTGCTGGGCCAGCTTAGCCAGAATCCCCTGATGCTTCCTTTTAGTCATTTTCCCACTGCCCACCCCGCAACCTGCTTGTTGGCTATATATAGATTTCCGCTCGCCCCTGGTGTGTTCCGAGTTAAGCCCAATCTCTCTTGCCCACTATTAAATCTCACTGCAGCATCGCTGTACCCAATTCAGTGGTCCTGAATAAAGTCTGCCTTCCCATCTTTAACAAGTATCATTCATTTTTGCTTTTCTTTAACAGAGCAAATGGCCAGTGACCCAAGGTCAGTGTGGCTAAGCACAGTGAGTGGTATGCAATGGCAGCAGGAAGGCAGGTACAGGCCAGCCCATTGGGGTATGGGAGGCCACAATTAGGAGGGGCTTCTGTTTGTGTTAAGCCACCGCCCCCACCTCCCCTACTTTGCAGAGAGCTGAGGGTGAGAGTTGAATGAGGGTCACAGTGGATCTGCTCTGACAGTCTATTGAAGGTCAAAGCTCCCATCAGGGGGCCTTTGCTATTCAATTCTCCCTCTGGGTTCCCTAACTGCTCCTTCCACTTTCCTCCTCACGCCTCAGGTAGAAATAACTCTGTGCTCTTAACATCCCTTAGGGATGCTGCACCATCCTTAGCTGCTTTTTCAATCCTGTCCAGGACTCTCAGAAATACTCTTCAAACACCCAGCCTGGGATGTTTCTGCAACGACCTTGACTGATAGATTCTCAACTAAAGACACAACACCAAGCCACCTTCTCACTTTCAGCAGTTACCTTTGCTTCCTCTTTAGTCTTGGTAAGCCACTTGCTAGAAGTTAGTTCCTGTAAGTGACACACAGCTCCACATAACGTCGCCTTTGGAATTTTCAGAAGTTCCAGTGTCGATTAAATGTCATTCAGCTCCTATGGTTCCCTTTCTTTGCACAAAGCTTCCCTGACATCAGAGCACTCTTGAGGCTGATGCAAGTCACACCAATACAATTTCGTACCTGAAAGACAGTGTATATACAAAGAGCACTGGATTTGTAGCTCAAGTTTAACAGTGTGACTCCCGACACATTGATTTCCTCATCTTTAAGATGGTAATGATAATAATCTGCAGCAATAAAGTTACTCATCAGCATTAGGGGATGAATAGTGAATGGTAATTGGGCCATAGTGAGTGACCCCAATACATTCTGAGGAAGAACCAGTCCATAGAGCAGATCAATCTAGCATTAAATCCTTCACTCCATTGATTCTAAGGCGCTAAATATAAAAATCCAGGAAGATTCTTGTACTGGTCACTCCTAAAAATTCCAATTCCCCTACAAATGTTAAGATACATAGGTTATTATATTAACCGGCTTAGGCTGCCCTAACAAACTATCACAGACTGAGTGGCTTTAACGACATTTGTTTCTCACAGTTATGGGAGCTAGAAGTGTCCAAGTTCAAGGTGTTAGCTAACTCAGTTCCTGGTGAGGGCTCTCTCCCTGACTTTCAGAGAGCTGTCTTCTTTGAGAGAGAGAGAGAGAGAGAGAGAGAGAGAGAGAGAGAGAGAGAGGATACCTCTAATTTCTTTTCCTCTTGTTTATAAGGGCTCTAGTCCTATCAAATGAGGGCCCCACAGCTATGATCTCATATAACCTTTATCATCTCCTCATTGTCCCTACCTCCAAATACAGTCACATTGGGACAAGGGTTTTAACATGTGACTTTTAGCAGATGACACAAACATCCCATCTAGAGCAGTTATCTAGACCAAATGCATGATATCATGACCCAAATACTATCTACTGCTTTCAGAAACAGAAACACAGACATGATTGGGAATCTCATTAGATTCAAAGGGCTTTTCCCCTATAATGCACAATGATGCATACTGAAGATTTCAATTAAAAACACTAAGTTGGGTTTAGTAAAAAAATTATGTCAGTAATCACTTACTTAGAATATATTTGCAAAACTAAATCAAAAATCCAGTTTCCAACTGAAGCAGCTACATGGTGTCTGAAAATCTAAATACCAAGGGCTTCCATGACTTTGCTATCTTGACCATTCTGAGAAATATTTTTGCCTTGTTTTTCTCTCCGTATACATTCATACTTCAGTCAAGAATTGAAAAAAAATTTAACTATTAAGAAAATAAACTTGATAATTTTTTAATTAATCAGATCTAAATGTTTTAATATGGATAAATTTCAAAAGCAAATATGGAGTGGAAAAAAAGGGATTCCCAAAAAATATATCTATACTTCCTTTCCCCTCACTTCTTTCTCCCTTTGAAGAATTTGAAGAGTAAGATCTAAGACAAATGTTACAGCTTCCCCTCTGTTAAACCTAAATGGCATGTTCATGGAACTTGCTACATTATTTTCTAAACTTCCATGAATTTTTTAAATATTCAAAATTAAAAAAAAATATTTTAATTGCTATTCAATTCAATTGAAATCAAAGTGATACAAATCAGTAATGTACATTACAACAACAACAAGAGCTAGTACTAAAAAATTACACTTGGGGAAACCTAACCTATTTCCTTAGTATATCATTTCTCAAGGATTATTGGTCAGAAAACTAGTCCCTCACCTAAGAAATTTGGGTAAAGACGGGTAAGCTGAGCTTAACATGTTTCTTTCTTAGGGTCTTGGTTTGTTAATTGTTTTTTGTAACTTTGAGGATGGTATGGAATTGAGGATGAACACTGGGCGGAATAGAGTATGCATTCTAGGCATGAACACCTTCGCTCAGGATGGCTCAAACCATGGAGCAGAAATTATACCTGCAAAATCAAACATTTGTGTTGACTTTTCCAACTCTTCTTAGGAGACAGTCTAGCATAGTTGTTTTCAATCTTTTTGGTCTCAGAATCCTCTACACTCTGAAAATATTATTGAGGACCCACAAGAGATTTTGCTTATGTGAGTTATATCTGTCAATGTTTATCCCTATTGAAAACAAAACGACTTATTTTAAAATAACAGTAATATGTGTATTAAATGCCAACAAATACTTTAAGGGAAAATGATCACATTTCAAAAACAGTGTAAAGAGTGATATTATTTTATAATTCTGCAGATATCTTTTATAGCTGGTTTCATGAAGGACAGCTATATCCTCATGTCTGTTTCTGCTTCAAACTGTGGCAGTATTATTTTTTGCTCAAAGTATATAAAAGAAAATCGGTTCTCACACACCTATGTAGATGGGAAAGGGGGAGTATTTTAATGGCCTTTACAGACAATTATAAATAGTCTACACCAAAACGCAACAAATGGTAGTTCTTACAAATTAGTTGCAATAAGCAAGCTGGAACTACATTAGTGAACTTTCACATTCTATTTCATTAAAATCAATTGGTCTACCTTGTACTTTCAATGGATCTTTAACCCACGCATAATTTTGTAATTCACATTGGTCATTTGGACATTTTTTTGCTCTCTAAGCTATGTAGATCTTGCAAAGGTTGACATAGCTCATATCCAATATTCAGTAATCTCACTTGTTAATATCGCCATTTATCTCATCAAAAGCCCCTTTACATATCGGAGGCTGTCAAGCTTATAATGGCAAACAACATTTTTCAAATTACAATTCTTTTTTTTCTTGAAAGCTCAAGGTTTTTCATTGGGAACAAACACTGTCAGTTGTTTTTCCTGAAGTAACATGCTCATTTTGTTCATTTTTGAGAAAACATCTGCTAAAAGCCCAAGTCAGAAAAAAACAGAGTTTGTCTGTCAGTCATTCTCTTAAGTAGAAAGGGTGCTGCAGGAAAAGAGCAGATTAATTCAGCTCACGACTCCATGCTCAAGCACTTTTCCTTGAGACAACCTCTGCACTTCCATCTCCCACAGAAGGGCTCTATGTATTCAGAACATTAAAACAAATATTCTCAGAGTCAAAACTTAGTAAAAATTAATAATTTTACTGCTTCATTGAGGCCGTTCTCAAAAGAAACGAGCTTTTTTGTGTGTGTGTTTTCAACTACAAGTATTTGGCAGTGAATAATAACAACTAGCACAGTTTGGTACTGTTTACATGATTCACACTAAGGCTCTTTTATCTGCCACTGCTTTCCCAGCATCAAGACAAATATCAATAGTGAAAAAGGCAAAGTATTCATATCTATAAAAATAGATTAGACCTCACAGACCTCCTTAAAGTGTCTTGGGAACTCCCAGGTAGATGAAGACCTCACTTTGAGAAGCACTGACATAACAGAGATAAATAACTTAGACAGCCTCTAATTATTTGAAAAATTAAACAGAGGTCAATGACTTTGGCTACTGAACTCATTTAAAAAAAAATCTAACTCACTTGCTCTGCCTTTCTGAATCAAAAGGAAATCAAAACAAAATAAATATGAGTCCTCAACTTTCTTGTTGGTCTATGACCACATAACCTCATTTAGACTTTTATATTTTTCCTGTTCCTTTCATTTCAAGGCTAAAGACAATAACATTCAATATTTAGGATGTTCATTATAGAGAGCTGCCAGATGCATGAAAAGAATATCATGCAACTTTTACAATATAAAATTCTCCTTTATAATGTTTAGTGTATAAGACTTGGTAGTCCACTTTCAATGAACTTTTATCTAATATCAACTGTGTGTCAAACATGATATCATGCAGTTTTACAACAACCCATCAGATACTGGCACATTTCATAGCTAAGAAGATTGAGGCACACACATACAAAAACTATTTTTTTAGGAAGTCCACAGTTCTGGAGACATCATATACGTTTTATGTCTGAAAGAGCCCTATGTTTGCTATTGCCTTCAAAGATGGGCTTAAGGCAAGAAATAATCCAGGTCCTCAGGAATGCTTCATAAAGCAGCCTCTCTCCTTTGCCCATTTTTTCTAAGGACCCCAGCTGGGTGCCACCACCCATGAGGTGGAACAGCCAATTAATCCAGAGCCTCAGGGTGACACTCAACTACTAAGCCAACAGACACTCAGCAGTTACTCTTCTGTATCCAGAAACACTTACTTGTCTAAGAGCAGGGATTTTATGTGAATACTAGAGGCCCGGTGCACAGATTCCTGCGCCAGTGGGGTCCCTCAGCCTGGCCTGCGGGGATCAGCTGAAACCGGCTCTCTGACATCCCCCGAGGGGATCCCAGAGTGCCTGAGGGCACTCTGCAAAGTTGCTGTCACTTCTGCATTGAGCATCTTCCCACTGGTGGTCAGTGTGCGTCATAACTACTGGCTGGTCGGCCAGTTGCTTAGGCTTATATACTAGTATATGTAGATTATAATCATTAGTTAGGAAAAAATATCAACTTTGAATGTTTGCTGGGGAATAATACCAACATTTACAAAGAATGTCCCACTGCACCATCAGAAGGCAAAAGGGATGCAAACCTTGCAAATCCATATCCTAAATAACCCCTTGGCTCAATGCTCATTATTTGTCTCATAAAAGATCTTTGCCATGGTGTAAAAAAAAAATGTGTTTCTTACAATTCAAAGCCCATCCTCTGAGACAGAAGATCAAAGAGTTCCCTGGTACATTCAGTACTGGGAAAGTCTTTCTTCCATTTGTAGATTTTGCATCAAAACAGATGCAGCAAGAAAAGCCACATCTTAACGCATTTGGGACTTTATGAAGGTAGACAAGTCTGGTTGTGTGGAGGTATTGCAGATGTCTCCCCTGTCATGGAGAATAACCTGCCTGCCCAGGTAGGTGGAGCCCGCTCACGGCAGAGGATGGGATGTGGAAAGCATTTTTCTGAAGCAGGGAGAACTAATTCACCCTGTCTGTCACCTTTCTGCCATTGAGGAAGGCTGGCAATTTGAGAACCTATGTCTGGATCCATTTTCTATGTGAAAAGGAAGCCTTTTGCAATAAAACAGGCATTTTGTCATCTTTTAACAAGATGTCTATTTTATTTTTAGAAACACAAAAAAAGATAAGTGAAGACAGGAGAACTTCTAACTGGTCCTCTTCTGTGCAGTGAAGCCAGAAAATAAGATTTAAAATCACATCAGTATACAACCGTCCCCTGTAGTTAAAAATATACGTGTCTATTCTTGAGGCTCAGGCAGCTCTACAGCAAATATTTAGTATGAGGCTTAGATATAGGGAGCGTTAGTGTTTGTTTTTAATCCAACACTATTTGGAGAAGCATTTATGGTGATTGCTATATGCAATGCTTGCTTTAAATCATTCATTCCATTTCAAAAGCCACAGGAATACGTCAGAAATGGGCAGATCATGAAAAAGTTATTTACTTTATTCTAAATGTAAGTAGACCAAGGGAGGCTTTGCTAATTACTGGTATCGCAGTGAAGCAGAAATCTGTTCATGTCTCATTCAAGCAGCGGATTAGATAAAACATTAGTTCCATGAAGCTGATCACTCTGGAGGTTTACTCGCTCGCCTTGACGCAGTAAATGTTGGCACATCAGGCCTCCTGGAATATCCCGAAGCTGGCCTAATAACACATCTGCTGTATTTATTTTGGAATGTAAATGGCACTCAGAAGTATGCTTTGAAAATTAATTTCAGCTGGAAAACAATTAACATTAATAAATACAGAGTTTGTTTCTGCTGACAATTACTTCCTGACATTGCTAGATGCGGTGGAGAGCACCAGTTTACAAATACAGTTTGTAGCAATTAGATCTCTTCTGAACCAAACTACTCCCAACTGGAGGAATGGCTGTAGAGTGCTGCGAGGGATATCAACATAGACTCGCAGGAGTTCCATGGCTCTGTGATGTGCACATTAAGAGAAAAGGCATCCGTTCCATCAGCATTGTTGTGACCCAAAGGAAATTTATTTCTAACAATTGGATAACGACAAAAGAGCAGTTACACAATTCTTTTATGAAAATGCATTCTTGGTGGATGTGGCCCAAGAAAACAACAAAAAGGTGCTTTCCTATTCCCGAGTTCTAAATACCTTTGAAGCATGGCAATAAAGGCAGATGGATTTTTTTTTTGCAGGGCTCCCAAGAGAACCTGTGCAGCCTCCATCATGGCGCTCTGGCCTGCAGGATGAATTAGAGATGGGCTGAAGTGGACACATTGAAGTATTGGGCAGCTTCTCTGAACCACAGGCCATCTGCTTATGCCCCGTGGTAAAATCACAGTGCAGGGAGTTGCACACATGGCGCCAGCATGGCTTGCAAATAATCACCCCTGGAATGTCCAGTTCCATCCAGTCCTTAAGGAGAAGAATGATCTTGGTCTGAGCATCCAGTGACCTCATTTCCTTTGCATCCCAACATCAACCTTAGATGCGTCATCCAGCAGTGCTAACTAGCTCACAATCTCCCTCAGTGGAGCTCAGGGTGCTTCTTTAAGGCCGTGATTCTCTCAAATGATGATTTCAAAATTGAAGTAGCAATCAATGCAGAAAAGGGGGATGAGATTAAAAAAAAAAGGAGTTCTTCTTGAAAACGAGCCAAACAATCTTTTGAGAATAGGTTATGGCATTTTTAAAGATAGGACACTGACCTAGAGAAAATTAGACAAGCAAATTTAATTATGTAGCTCAGACTCCTAGATTGCATGCAACTTGAAGGACTGGCGTGGTATTGGCATCAGTGTGTTCCTTGTTAGGAACCAGAGTCAGTAGTAGATGCTGAATGCATGTCTGTTGACTGGAAAGTGGCAGAATCAAATTTTTAAAGGACAAGTTAAAAGCAATTGCACTCGTTAAAGCAATCTGATATTTGGGAGCTTATAATTTTCTGAAGGGTTCAGGGAGCTTTGGCTGAAGAACTGCAGGTTAAACCATTTGGCACTGTCCTTGTTCAGTGGACAGAGCGTGGGGCATTGGGCAGGGAGCCGGAGGGCAGTGCTGAGGGAGCCGGCCTGGAATAACTGGCAGGACCCCAGACAAAGAGCAGGAGACCCTGCTTCTCTGTTCCACTTGAATTTGCTACATTTACATGCATTGTGTTCACTTTCGATAAACAAATATAAAATTATATGGGGAGTTTTCTCTTTTTATCCATCTTTTCCCAAGAAAAAGAAAAAATGTATTTTTTCAGGGGAAGGGAAACAAGAGTTAAAGCAAAAACAAACAAACAAAAAAACCAGATAAGTCACATACTGCCTTCATATCACTTTAATTTCCTTCATATGGCTTGCCTAAAGAGTTTAAAGAGGCGGGGGGGGGGGGGGGGGAGGAAGGGTTTCCTCTTGCATTTGGTTATTTATAGTCTGGAGATCATATTGCTGGGTCAAGCCCAAGATCAGAATGCCCAATATGGTGTCAGTTCCTATTTCAGAAATTGGTTTGTTAATGACATCCTAATGTTGATCATCATACAGCAGGAACTATATTGATATTTTTTTTCTCTCAGGCACTGTTACACAGATGTCAGCTCTAATCCCTATAGAAGGCTGCTACAAGTCAATCTTCATGGAAATACATTACTGGGGCCTGTGAAGTTTCAAGAAATAGAAGAGGTGTGAAAATTATAATTGGAAATAAAGAAGCCTTTAAAACATTAAGCTTAGCCGAAGAGATGTAAAATTATGCAGCTTTGATGGCAATATCTGGCCTGCAAATTTTTCGAGCCTACATTAGCCTGATGCAAACTAATAATAGATTAGAATCTTTCCGATTATCTAAATTTGTCATCTGTTTAATACAAAGTGAGCACAAGAAAAGCTCTCTGTTTTAGCTGAAAGTGATGCCCAGTACTAATATTGCACAATTACAATGAAATGAATTTAAAAGACCAGTTTGTAAAATAGTATTGATGTTTCTCTTTCTTACACAACCTTTATGCCGTGTTCAGAGAGCGAGAAGACAGATGTTGCCCAACCTGCAGGGCTAAGGGAACACAGGCCTTTTAAGAGCTCAATTGTAAACCGATGAAAGGTGTGTAAACAGATGACGGGGGCAATTACAATGTGGAATTGATTAGGCTCTCCACTACGAACAGCACATCACCAGTATGATTCTTTTTATGCTGTTCTTTGATGACAAAAGCAAAACGAAACATGAATAACGCATCAGGATGACAATGTTTTGTATTTTGTGTTTCTCGCAGGAAGGGAACATCTACAAGGACAGTTGGAGCCACAGAAAGAGGGTGAGCTGCTAGGGATCCTACAGGAAAAGGAAATCGAACGATTGCACCCCCTGAGGGTACTCGTCACTTTTTAATTTTCCTCAGTGCCAGTGAAGAGTAAGCAGGTTCCCAGACAAAGAGGTTGCTCTGGTGTCAGAGTGGAGGGAGGAGGGGGAAAGAAGCAAGGGAAAAGCACAGTAGGGACCTGTACATATTCAGTTAGAAATAGAAATGTGAACTGCAGCAGGATATGCAAGTCAATGATTTTTTAAAAATATATATTTTATTGATATTTTATAGAGAGAAAGGGAGAGAGATAGAGAGCCAGAAACATCAATGAGAGAGAAACATCGACCAGCTCCTCTTGCATACCCCCTTCCGGGGATGTGCCCGCAACCAATGTACATGCCCTTGACCAGAATCGAACCCGGGACCTTTCAGTCCAAAGACTGACACTCTACCACTGAGCCAAACCAGTTTCGGCCAAGTCAATGATTATTAATAATTAAGGACTGATCAACTGCATCTGCCGAATACATATAGGTAGCACCTATATCTAATGACATTTCTTCATCTATGCATTCTGTCTTTTCAGTTTGTCTTATAGATGCTAAAGAATGTTTGTTTCCGAATTAAAATAGTTGAGGTTTTAGTGATAAATATTCTGTGTAGGGCTAACATTCAAGTGAGGAGTTCAGGACCCCCAGCCTGACCTAGAATGAAACCAAACACTTGGGGTTCACTTCCAAATGATCCAGCCTCCCCACCAGCCTCAGGGCAGGCCAGCATTCTCAATTGCATCACCAGTCATGACTCTGGGCCTTGGCCTGGGTGGGATCCTGAGGCTTAACCTGGACCACAGCCCATCTTCAAGGTCACGAAGGAAGTTGGCTGCTCACCTTAAAAAAGATCTCTTCTCTAGAGGTTGTTGTTTTGGGGTGTAAGTTTTTTGCTATTTTTGGGTGGTGGTGGTGGGGGGAGCCTGTGACCAATACCAAAACTGTTAAAACAGAAGGATTAATTCTAGACTTGGCCTCAAGTGCTGGCAGATGTTTCTGAGACTGGAGTCGGGGTCTGGTTGAGAACACGGAGGACTCATGCTCGTAAAGTGCAGATGTGGTGAAACTGGAGTGAGTTCAGAGAAGTGACAAAGATGATCACAGGGATAAAGAATGGTTGCTCAGGGAAGGCGAAAGGGATTCTCTGTGCCTTCATCACAAGGAATGAGGAAATAATGATAATATTAACTTCAAAGTCTGTTTGTGCTCCACGTCCACAACAAACCCAATACGTGGAAGTGGGCTTGAACTAAAAGCAGGAGAGAATTTGGTGAAGGAAAAGAAAGACTCTTGTCCTTTGGAGGAAAAGACATGATAATCTGATTCCTTTAGAGGCCCAGGCGTCCACATTTGTGTGAGGTTTGTAACAAGGGGATATACCACACTTTGGTTTTTTAATCTAAATTCATTGACTGTTTTTATTTTTTGCACGACCCTCCCTCCCACCCCAGTAATCTAGACTTTAAAGAGTAAAAACTGGAAACGTGTACACATTTCATTTCCCCAGCCCACTCCGGGTCTCCAAGCCCCCGGAGTCCAGTTGTGTGAATGTATCATAAAAGGAAATTCATGGCTAAATCCCAGTTCTCAGTGGACAATATTTTTTCTTGATTTTTAGCATTTTCAGCACTCTGCGTAGCGCATGTGGGGGAAAAGGAAACGGAGGATTACGGCCGGTCAGTCGGGGAGGCTTAGAGCGGAGAGAAAGAGGCACAGGTCTGGGAGAGAGCGCTGCCATTGATCTTGTCCACAAGCTAATTGAGAACATTCCCAGGCTTCACGGGGCAGGGCTCCTTCTAGACTCCCAGGATTTAAGAAGCATTCAGTGGTTTGACATAAGGCAGTGTGCCCCCTGGATATGGAGTCTGGTTAAGCAATAACTCAATCTTGTCTTCTGAGCCTCTCCTTCCCCTCCCCACAGGGCAGAAAAGCCCAAGCAAGTTTTCCTTCTGCTTCGGAGACACCTCCACACCTACCATTAAGTGATTATAAAAGTAATAATAACCAGAAGAGTGTGTGGCTTTGTTCTAAACAACCTAGCGTCAGCGGAAACCGGTTTGGCTCAGTGGATAGAGCATCTGTCTGCGGACTGGAAGATCCCAGGTTCGATTCCGGCCAAGGGCAGGTACATTGGTTGTGGGCACATCCCCGGTAGGGGGTGTGCAAGAGGCAGCTGGTCAATGTTTCTCTCTCATCGACATTTCTAGCTCTCTATCTCTCTCCCTCTTTCCTCTCTGTAAAATATCAATAAAATATATTTTTTTAAAAATAAAAATAAACAACCTAGCGTCAACTGCCGCCTGTTTTCCTATCCAGCCCAAACTGTTCTCTTTCCCACGTCTCCTTCAGCCGCCCATCTACCCCTGTGGGCCACATGAGACTCCAGCCACGTGTAAAAAAGAGCAAAAGCCTCGGTTGGTGACCCTCGGGCCGGCTGAAGACCCAGCCAAAACGCGTGACCAGGTGGAGTTCCCATTTCCCTGTGAGAAACCGCAGGGGCACCCGCGTGGGTGACCTTCATGGAGGTGCTCGGTGGTAAAATGTTGTTCACACGCAGGAGATCATTGTTATTGTTTCCGGTAATTATCCCGCCTCATAACAAAGGGGAAATAACCGATTCTGACACCCAAGTTTTGCTGTAAATAGGCAGAATGTTGTCATGAATATGCACAATATTATGATCATTGCCATACCTACCTAATTGCATTGGAAACATGCTGGCCATAAAATAATTAATTAGCGGCGCAGAAAAGGCACCGTGATACTAGCTATAAATACTAAACATAACTAATTATTTCCGTCGTAAAACGGTCCTGCCAAGCCATTTATAACCCAACCAACGAAGCCCGCAGCCCTCCGGCGGCGGCGGGGCGTTCCCGGGGGCCCCCCATCACCCAAGGCTTTCCATTTGGTGATGTCGTCGTCGAGATGAGCGGCTACCAATTTGAACATACACCAAAATGAAACCCATCTAGGATTTTCAATGTCCTTTGAGCTGTCGGGGGCGACCGTGGTGGAAAACGCAGGCCGATCCTTTTGTTGTTGACATCAAAAGTGGCGGGTCACTCCGGACCCGCGGCGGAGCGCATTCTGAGCCCGAGCCAAAATTGATTTCCTTTTTTTTAAAAAAAAGCAGCTGGCATTACAATGAATAGCCCTCTTTCGATTTTTTCCTCTCCAGTGAAGCGTTCAGTGAATGCAGCGGGCATAATAGGCTGGCGTAAACAGTGTCAGGTCCCGTTATATCAGGAGCTCTTTTAAACCGGGCAGACAAGCTATCATCGGGCGCCCGGACACCCTGCAAATCGCGGCGGCGGTCGGAAAATGAGTGTGTTTCCCGACCGGCGTGCTGATGACATTTTGAAGAATGGGAGGAGGCGCTCCGCTAATCGCGCTGGCGGCCGCGCGCTCCGTGATGGTGCCACCTCGTTAATGAGCAAAAATAATGCGCCCGGATGAGGCGGTAATAGAATTAGAGCCTGCTAAGCCGGACGCAGCGCTGCCCTGGTCGTTCTGATTTTGCGGGAACTGTGTGAGAGGACCTTGGGATTCGTGTCTTAGACTCATTTGTCAGGATCCTTTGGCCTCCTTTTTTCTTTTTCTTTTTTTTCCCTGGCAGTTAGAGACTAGGAAATTGGCCTGCCTCCGAACAGTCCCTTGGCCTAGTTCTCAGTCCTGAGGGTGAAGACCTCATGACCAACCCAAAGACAGCAAGCCCGGGCTGTGGCTTTTTTTTGTTGTTGTTGTTCCGCTTTTGTTTTCCCCCCAAAGTGACTGTGAGAGAAATGGCTGTGAACTAAGGACTTGGGAGATGGAAATGTTCAATTCGGGTCATAGCACAATTCAGGCTTGCAAAGATCCCGTGGCACACTGAAAAGCCCAAGGAGCCCAGCACGAATCACGTTCTGAAAGAGATTGTTTCTCTCCCAAGAACACAGGCTTCTCGCCTATGTAACTGGAACATGGATGCTAGGGACCTCTGACCCTGCCTTTGTTGGGCCCTGGGGACAGGAGGAGCGCTATGTGCCTTCTGGGAGCCCCTAGAATCCAAGGCAAGTGCCTCTCACTCACATTCAGCCACTGACGCTCTTTCCTGAGTCTGGCAGGAATTCTCCTGCCCAGGCCCCCAGGAAGAGAGGCAGCTCCTGGGATGGGAGGGCACCCCAACGGGTAAGTGCCCAGGGATGAGCCGAGAAAGTAAATATTGCTGTGTAGTTTGGGGGACCCCTTCTTCCTCACCCTTGCTGGAATAAAAAGGCGTCCTCGCCAGGAGGGTGTTTCTAAGCAATCGCACCTCTAAATAGAATGTAATTATGGAGGAAATTAACTTCACAGCTAAAGATTGTGTTGTCATGATAATTTAGAAGAGCGGGAAGGATGTTTTCTGAGCATTCCCTAATCTTTTTTTTTCTTCTTCTTCTCTCTTTTTGGTTATCACTTAATGGTATTCATTAAAACTGAAAACAGAAATTGCTTCTCTTTAAATTTCCCACTGCGTCTCGATTTAGTTGAGTTAGGCTTTTCTTGAAACAATACATTAATGTCATGCCCAATTGACTTCTGTTGTAAAAGAAATAAATCTCCCATGTGACTCGGTTGCTCACATCTGGAAATGGTTAAAAGTGTGCACTCTGGCAGCCCATTGTTCAAAGAACAACGCACGCCGAGGGTTTCCTTGCCCTCAATCCCCGTGCACTGTCCCCACGCCTTCCCTTCTGCAGACGCACGTACGGCAGTCCTCCTTGCAGCTCAAAGCAATATTTACCTTTGGAGATAATACATGCTTAGAACATCACCCGGGTTTACCTTCCGTCATTGCCTCACAAATCACAGCTCTTTTACTTGCTGGCCTTGTGTCCCTATTGTTTCCCAATCAAGCCAAGGCCAGTTTTTCCTTCGAAATGTTCAGGAGGTGCTGACAAAATTACAGCAATTATTGGTGTCGTTTAAAATTGTACTTCATGGCTGGTCTGGTTAGAGCATCCTCTTGTGTACAGAAAAGGTTGCGAGTCCCATTCCTGGTTAAGGCACGGAAGGGAAGCAACCAATATATATATTTCTCCCTATATATCTGTCTCTGTCTCTATCTCTATCATCTCTCCCTCTTGCCCTAAAATAAAAACACATCCTTGGGTGAGGATTAAAAATAAAATAAAATGGCGTTTAATCTTCAAAATTAACAGAGAAAACAATTCTTCCTCCCTCGCTCATAAAGCACTATAATTTTCAGGTGTGTTACATAGAGCAACCCAAACATATGATATGATATTCACCATGTATTCAAAGCCGGGAGGTTATATTCAAAATAAAGTGGCATACATTTAGTGAAAAACTGATAATAGATGCTATTAGGTCATGGCCACATAGCCAACGTAGCTAAATTGTGCGATTGAATCATTGGGTCTCAATCTGTGACCTTCAAAGCTCTAATACAACGGAGGATCCTGACCGAAAAGGAAGCTTCTGGATACACTGCGGAGAGAAGGTGTGAGCCCCCACTCTGTGTGAAGCTTTCGAAGCACTTGATATCCACATTACTTCATTGAATCTTCCTAGGTCTATGGGTGTTGTTGCTAGAATTTCTCTTATTATAACCTCTGTTTTATTACAGATAATGGAATTACAGCTCAGAGAGGTTAAACACCCAGTGATCGAGTGAGTGAGTGGGAGGATCAAAACCTGAGTACTAGTGTTTGGTCTATTGGAGCCAACATACTTCAAGATGCCTGTGTCTGCTTTATTTAACCTCTGGGTGGTCTGGCATACGTTTTGGAAAAGATACTATCATTACTTCATAATTTCAACAGATACTATTACAAATAACTCTATTCCAGAAATGTGAATGAGTATGAAAAAGAAATTACTTTATTCCCTCTGAGGGCAAAGGAAAGTGGGAAGAGAACCAACATGTACTAAGTCTCTGTTACATATATACACAGAAACAACAGCTTCTAAGGAGGGTGTTTTTATCTGCATTTTATAGATGAGGAAACTAATGATTTAGAGAGGATATGATTTGTTAATTTCACGGAACTCAGAAGTACTGACGCCTGACTCAAACCAATGTCTGGTTTGTCCCAGATCTCATAATGAAACCTGGGTTAGGATGAGAACTTCCAGTCTATGGGGTTTCATGTGAATGAATGAATAGAACTGTCTCCAAAGCAATCTTAAAATTGTTGAATTTAGAGACATCACTCCTTAAAGCTCTGAATGTGAAGTCTTCCAAAGAAAAGAAAAAGAAACAACCTTGAAAATCATCATTCTCAATCCCCCATGAGGGAAAGCAGAATAAATACACTGGGTTTTCCCATTTGGTTGTTTGAGTTTCATGTAAAACATGACATATACCTCTGCTGTATATTAAGGAACTTAAAGTGAAAATTAAAAAAAAAATCGGGAAGTACAGTTATAAGATCTGGCTATGAACTATGGTTTCACACTTACTTTCTCACTGTGGGATGCTCACTATTCAAGGTCAGTGTGCCCTCTAAAATCTCCCTGCCTCATCAGCCAAGGAGTTAAGCAAATCTGCAAGGGTTGGATAGCTCCCTCATTGTAGCATTTTATTTTTCCCTTTGTTATTAGAACACTTCCTAAAACAAAGTCAGTGTCAGATGCAGAAATGATATAATGTGCAGTTTTGCAGAAACAAAAGGTATGCTGTGGAATACATATCAAGCAAACACCACAGTAAGCCAATGAGCATTGCATGAATACATGAGATGAATAAGTAGTGAATTGCATTTTGCATTTATAAGTTGCTTTTTATTGAAGCAGTAAACAGTCACATGACCTTGAATATAGCCCTTAGGATTGCAGTAGAGCCAGCTTTGACAGCAGTCCAAAAATACTGCAGTTCTAGAGAGACAGAAAAGTGCTAAAATTGATCAATGCCCCAGGTAGAGTTGATGAAAGTTTTACATAAGAGGAAATAACTATTTCCATCTGAATATTATATGTAAAAGTTCATGCCAACTGTTCAAACCAGCCATATTATCAAAATGGAGAGCTGACTTAGTCATGAATTTATATATCATTACCTTGTGATTGGTTGCAAGTTGTAATATCAAGCATTATTCTCCACATAAAGCTGATAGTCACTGAGGAAATTATAAAATGCTGGCATACTCCAAAAGTCAGAATGCCTGGAAGCAAGGAACAAGATTTTGACATGTACACTTGGGCTATTCATAGCAAATGGTTTCACAAATGCCCTAGCTGCGAAAAATAAAGTTTAAACACAGTCGCCTCCAGTTTGGAAAGTGCAACATTTTAAATGCATTATGCTCTTGTAGTCACAAGTATACCTGTCATAACAACATGACTGGAAGTTGAATTCTTGAACTAATGTGACATAAAAGTCTTCTAGCATTAGCAGTTTTCCATCGTGTTCAAATAAATGTTATTAGCATATACGCCCTCTAAAATAACAGAAAACTGTTACTGTGGTTGTCTTAGTTTAACAAGACTGAATGGTTGACTTCATACCACTTTAAGAATAAACTCTCACTCCCTCGCCGGTTTGTCTCAGTGGATAGAGGCCCACCAAAGAGTCCTGGGTTCTATTTCCATCAAGGACATATTCTGGTCAAGGACACATACCCATGTTGCAGGTTCGATCCAGGTGGAAGGTAACCAATCAATGTGTCTCTGTGTCTCTCCCCCTCCTTTCCTTTCTCTCTAAAAATCAACGAGAAAATAGCCACGGGTGAGGATTACCGTATTTGCCGGCGTATAAGACGATTTTTTGGCCCTGAAAAATATGCCTCCAAGTGGGGGGTAGTCTTATACGGCGAGTATATAACAAACTCTGTATTTTTAGTGGAAATGTTAGGGGGTCGTCTTATACGCCCAGTCTCTTATACGCCGGCAAATACAGTATTTTTTCAGGGCCAAAAAATCGTCTTATACGCTGGCAAATACAGTAACAAAAAAAAGAAGAAACTCTCAATTTTTTCCCTATGCAATATGCTTTTTTACTCATTTTCAATAACATAAGACAGTGCGTTCAAGAAAATATATTCATAAAAGCTATTCAGAGAGCTCAGTGGATTCAGTTGCTAGGGCAGAGCTGTTTCCTCTTATAGAAAACTTAATCTTATTTTAATTTTTAGAGTGGGTCCTACTGGGCTGTAGGCTACGGAATCATCATCGTGTGTGTGAATTTCATTCCTTCAGAGTTGTACACTAGAGAGTCTTCAGGACTGAAGTTTATTTGCAGCGCAAGCGCCACCAAGACAGCAGTCAGAGCATCCCCACTGGGTCCTCCAAGTACTCTGCTCCTCATCTCCCTAATGCATGACCTCTACAGAGAAGAAGGAGAGCTAACCCTTGGGCATTGTCCCGATTCTCCAAATTCAACATCTCATTTGGAATTCAAAGCTACGAATTCCAATCCCTGGATGCCTGCTCAAAAAAAGCTTTTGAAATTCAACGTTGTTTCTCTGGATTGAGGCTTCCCTATCTTTCATGATGGAGGTGATGGATAATGCTGACCTGCAGAAATTAATTAGTATAATTCACTTGAAGGCTTATTGCTAACATCATTATAATTCATTCCCATAAGAGTCATTTGATTATTGCCTTTCTTGCCAATAAAAATTAAAATTTTTACTAGCTACTTACTAGTTGCAGATCATTATCCTACTCAATCTTTGCCATCACCCAAAAATGCTGTGTGGAGGACATCAGGACCCCAACATTTGCCTTGGGTCCATCCCCTCTATCTTCATAGAAATTGCGTCCTATAATACCCAGGAGCCCAACACCAGAGATACACAGGTCACAGGGGGAGGGCTAGCCAGATTTCTTACAACTACTCAGCTGTGAAATATTCTGGAGAAACTTCCTTTGCCATCTGTCTGAGTATCTCAGGAGAAATGCACAGAATTGGGCAGGAAGAATGAGGTAGCTGCCGAATCTGAAATACTCTCAGCACCACTGCAGGTAGGTGACAGGTAGCAGAGCATGCCTGCATCAGGTGGTTTATAAATAAACAACTCTTTTAGCTAATTAATTATCTGACTTCTAAACACACCAATGTCCAGGGGGAACAGCTTCTGATGCATCCTTGAACTTGTTCTTTATACAAAGTTCATTTCACATCCCATTACCAGTGTCACTGAGATCTTTCCAAAGTAAGTCATAATCATAAGCCATGTTTTTATAGGCTCAATATTACTTGTATGTGTGAGAAAGATCTTTGTGCCTATGGTAAATGAGAGTCAGAAGTGTGTTTTACTGGGTTAAACTGGATTTATTGATTCCACAAATGCATAAATAGTGAAGGAGTAAAGCTGAATTAAAGTAAGTTTTGTAAGTTGGAAAAAAATAACACATGATAAAAGTATAAACCATTAATAAGTAGTTACTATTTAGTTTTTATTTATTTTTCCTGACTCTAAAGGGCCTATTTAGGTCATTGGTATTCATATTACTTTCTTTAGTCCAGTGTTTCTGCAGAACTAGTCAGGGTATAATTAGCCTCATGATAAATTTTGCCAAATTCCTTTACTTTACTTTGCTCTGCTTTAAAAATTTCTCTGAGTTCATATACATTCCCTCTGAAGTACATACAGTATATCATAGCTGGAATTTCATGAAGAATTACTTTCCTTTGCATAGGCCTTGTTTTGTACCAAAAAAAAAATCTGGATCAGTCATCCATAGGATAACTTTTGAGTTTGTGTCTAAACATTGAGTGTCAATAATATTAAACTCAAAAGAGATGACAAAAGATGACTTGGGGGAAAATGACATTGACATTTATTTCTGGAAAAGAAATCTAAACTATTCTTTATTTCCGTGAATATTTATATACATATTACCCTAGCATCTAATACTTATAGATTCAGGGAGAATTATTTTACAGGTTAAAAAAAATCAAGGGCTGTCTTAGCAGAAGCTGCAATAGATTGAGAATTATGTGAAGTCTTTTACTAACATTGCTGTTTCTGACTTAAAAAAAAAAAAAAAGGTGAACATTAAGCCCACATTGACCCAAGATTATTATGTGCTAGATCTAAAATACTTTAAAAGGAAAGTATTAGTGTGTTACAAAAATCACTAGCCTGGGCACCTGGAAACCATCATGCCAGCCCTGCTTCTACTATTAAGCAGATCCGTGGCTACATGCCCCTCATCTTACTGAATCTAGTTTTCACAAATAAAAAAACAGACAGGTGAAGAAAAGCCTGAGCTACATTTAGTGACCATCAAAATGTACATATTACCATACTTTTTATATTTGAAAATAAAGTGGAAATGTACCCTAAAATTCTTGGCATGAAAGAGCTGGTTTCATGTCACTGGTTTTGTCAGGGTCAAACATAGAAATTTATACTCTAATGTAGAAACCCATCAATTCAACTACTACATCTGAATGCTAATGCTATTCGCGGTGGATTTCTACTCTATTTGGTCCTATTTCTTGGTGCTTGCATGTTCAGTACTTTTGTCAGTTTGTGTTTTGTTGTTGTTTTTTTCCTTTTCAGAATGAGGCAGAAGCCGTCATGGAAAAAGCATAGCCCTGGACTTAGGCAGATCTGCATTCAAGTCTCAAATCCTCCACTTACAAGAACATCATTTCTTTGACCCTATTTTTTCTCATGTGTATAATGGTGAACATTAGTATACACTACATGGAGATATTTAAAAGTATATACTCAAGCCCAGCTGGGTTGCTCAGTTGGTTGAGCATTACCCATACACCAAAAGGATTGCAGGTTTGATTCCCAGTCAGGGGGCATGCCTGGGTTGTGGGTTTGATCCACAGTTGGGGCTCAAAGGGAGGGAACTGATCAATGTTTCTCTCTCACATCCATGTTTCTTTATCTCTTAGGAATTAAGTTTATTGTGTTGCTAGAAGTCCATAGAGTGGGACAATAGCTCTGTGCATATACCTCACTTTGCATCTCATTTAGAGAAAAATTAAAAACTCATATAAAATAGAATATGAAATAAGTAGAATGAGAATAGAATCAGATAGGGTGGTTGTATAACAAGAGAGGTTAAGATTGTGGCCCCCAGTCTCTTGACACATAATTGTTTCTATAGGATGCTTGAGTATTGGCTTCCCTCAGAGCAACTGATCTAAGAGAAAGCGAGCAAAAGTGACAATGTCTATTATCATCCAGTCTCTTAAGCCCACACCATCATTTCCAACAGTTCTGTTACTCATGTGGAACAGCCCTACCACATACAGTGTAGGAGGGGAGTATTCAAGAGCATGAAGGAAGAATCATTTGTGTCATCTTGGAGGAGGGCTACTGAACCAGTAGCTTCTTAGAGTTCAACCAGAATCTTTCATTTTGAATATTTTTTAGCTCTTTCTAGTAAAATGAAGAAGTAAATTCCCATAAATGTCCCAGCATGAAAACTTGGTATTTCTTCAATGATGTACTGCATAAGCAATTGGTTTGTGTTTAGGGGTTATGCTGTATGAAAAGTACGTATCTAACATCATGCTTAGGGTGGCATGATGCTCACACTGCAGGAGACCCTAGGTAGTAGTTGCTTCATCTCCAGCTCTTGCTGACATAAACACTCAAAGAGAATGGCAGGTGGATTAGTCCATTTGATTCAAAATGTTTTCCTCTATCTGTCTATTCACACCCCCTCCCAGTCTGTTTAAACCTATATATGATGCTGAAGGGTCAGAAAGATTAGAAGTGAGGACTCATTCTTAAAATGGAATTTATTCTTAAAGACTAATCCATCAACAGAATACAGGCCTTTACTCATATATTTCCATTATACGTGTACTAATAAAATACAGGAAAAAGGCAACTGAGCATCAACTTGATCATAACAATTTGGGAGCATCCAGATACCAAAAGAGGAGCCAATGAACAAACTTCTAGTGCTCTGAAAGGGGGAATTAAGTCATTCAGGATAATTCCAGGAAAGTATTTAGCATAACTTTTTCAAAAATTCACTTCATTTTCCATCCACTTGGTTCATTTGGTTGGATCATCATCCTATGCACCGAAAGGTTTCAGGTTAGATTCCCAGTCAGGGCGCAGGCCTAGGTTGTGGGTTCGATCCCAGGTCATGGTGCAAATGGGAGGCAATCAATCAAAATTCCTCTCTCACATCAATGTTTCTCTCTCACCCTCCGTTTCTCTCTAAAAATTCAATTTATAAAAACACACATATCCTTGGGTGAGCATTTTTTTAAAATCCACTTTATTGAAGTATAATTTAGATGTAATAAAATTCATTGTTTTTAAGGGTATAGTTTGATGAGTTTTGTCACACACACACACACACACACACACACACACACACATCTATATCTTTCACCACCACAATCAATTCCAGAAAATTGCTCCTACTTCCAAAATGTTTTCTTGATCCTAGGGCAGTCAATCTCTCCTCCATTCCCATGCCTGGACCATCACTGCTTGCTTTCTGTCACTGTACATTTTGAATTTTGTAGAATTTCATATAAATTTAATCATCCAGTATTTACTCTTTTGTGCTTGGCTTCTTTCACTCAGCACCTGAGTTTCATCCATGTTGCTCTATAAGGAGCCCCCCCCCCTTTTTTTACTTAATATGTTTTTTATTGATTTTTTGGATAGAGGAAGGGAAAGGGATAGAGAGATAGAAACATTGATGAGAAAGAAACATCAGTGATTGGCTGCCTCCTGCATTTCCCACCATTAGGGATCAAGCTCATACCCTGGACATGTACCCCAACAAGGAATCGAACAATGACCTCTCATTTCCTGGGTCGATGCTCAACTGCTGAGCTACACCAGCAGGGCAGGAACCCGTTCTGTTTTATTGCTTAATAATATTCTCTTATATGAGGATAAGTGACTCAGCCAACATGATGGAGTGAGTAGCGTTGAGCCAGGATTTTGACACAAGTTTGTGTTCAACCAGACTTAGAGCCTTTCCTTCTTCATTCCCGGGCCTGCATGATTGTCTCACATTTAATGAATGGGGCAACAGCTACCCAAGAAAAGAGATGAGTTACACAATGTCCTCTGACTAGAGCTCTTTTCACTTACAGCTGCCCCTAGGAAAGTTAGGCTCAAAGGAACTTGCTTGAAGGTCTTTTCAATCTCTTGTGAAGGAAAAAGGGCAAGAGTGCTATATGTTATATTGCTTTTAGCTCTCAGATGCCATTACTATTTCCTCTTGTTAAAACTCTTGCCATATTGGTAAGTTGCAGACACGTAAGAGCTAGAAGGAATGATTGTTCAGTGTTGAGTGTCGACCTACATTCAACACTGAACCAAGAGGTCACGGTTCAATTCCCAGTCAAGCACATGCCCAGGTTGCCAGCTCAATCCCCAGAGGGGGTGTGTGTGCAGGAGGCCGCCTAGTAATGATTCCCAGGAAAGTTAGACTCAAAGGAACTCGTGGAAGTTCCATATCCCAGCCTCTAGGAAAGTTAGTCATAGGAATATGTGAAAAACAGGCCAGAATGGCAAAGCAATCTTCCTGGGTAAATTACAGTGTGGATTATACACTAAAAAATTTAACTATGCTGTCTACTTGAAACCATACTTTTTTTTTAAGGGAAATCACAGTGACCTCATTTCACTTCTGTATCTTCATTGTTGCTGTGTTCTTTATTCTGTGAAATAAAACCCAGTCACATTTGTTTGGCAGTTCTCCTAATCAACCCTCAGCTGGAATGAGGTCACGGCTTTGGTTGTGCTGGGAAGTTACTGGCAATTCTCTCTTTAACAGTCTCCTCATGTCTTAGGGAAAAATGTATTTCAAATCTTTGTGGCAGGAGATAATAACTTTCTGCTCTGCTCTAACCCACAGCAAGTGACTTCCACATGTTTTACCAAATTTGCCTATGACATTGATCCAATGACACTCGAGAATATTTCTTGGGGGGGGGGGAGGGGACGATGACATTCACTTGCAGTAATTATGCAAAATAGTTTCTACCCTGATTATTTCCCATGTACTAAATAAGAATTGTGTTTTACTCACAGTACCACCTGGTTTTAACAGAATCTATGTTTTTCTTAGGAGTCTTTTGCCTTGTTGTACATTATCATTATCATATACATTGTTATTCATTGTCAAAGAACCAATCAGGGACACAGCTGGCAGTCATAGGTTGCAACCAGTGCCCAGGGCCCATGAGGTACTAACCAGGTGAAGCAGCCTAGCTCCTTCAGCAGCAACAACAGTCCAGTTTCCAAATGTCTTAATCATGGAAACACTGTCACACAGCCCACTGGCAAAGGCTCACTTTTCCTCCAGATTGGTAATCTGATAAGGACACAGGGAAAACAATTGATATCAACATTCTAGCTTTGCATAGTGGTGATATCATAACCCATGAATCCATCACTGAATGAACAAAGTCCATACCCTCCTTTATTTTATTAGGTTAACAAAATCATAGCACAGCTTTCTATAAGAAAGAAGGTCATTTCTACAAAAAAAAATTAACAGAAAGGCAAAAGCCAGAAGTTCCCTCCAGAATTAGTAGATAGCTGATGATATTCACTAATCAACTGATCTATGACATTGATCCAATGACATAGATACACCCCATGATTAATAAGGGTTGGTGACCACTAGCATATCCATTTATACAACAAGGATTATAATGGCAAGGATTATAGTAAAACAAGATTTGTTATGTACAAATGATCTGCACTGTATGCTGAATTATTTCCTAGAACCAGGTTTGACCATCTGCGCAAACTTCATTAACAGAATTACTACCTATACATGTGCCAGAAAGGTGGGTTATGTAGAACATGTTACCTATATTCTAACTTGTGTCTGAAAATAGGTAACATATAAAGGAGGATTAAAATTTTATATTTTCTTCAGAAAGTTATTTTAAAAACAATCTTCAATCAAATATAGCAAAAACATTCAATGATCCCCTCATTTGCTCACGCAAATTACTTCGGTTTCTTTTCATGTACTTTCTTTCCAGAACCTTGTAAATTTGTATCTAAAACAGTTTTGACCATTTTCCTCCCATATGATGCTATTTCTTATGACCAAGAAGGATTAGAATGTTGGTTTAGGATTCTCTCTGTTCAACCAAAAAAAGGATTTCTTAAAAACTATAATTCAAGTTCTAGATTAATTAGGAATAAAGGCAAAATCCTGACATTGAATTTCCTGTCTCTTTAAGAGTTTTTAAAGTCCCTGAAACTTGTTATTTTAAGATGCATGTACTCTTAAAAATCATAAGATGTATGATTTTTTGATGATCAGAAATACCAGCCCCAATTCAGAATGTGCATATTTCATTAGAGACCCTTTGCTAAACACCAGTATCTTTTGCAGACTTTACAAAGATCCAAACAATTAATTCTTTATCCCCTCTCCCCCTTCTGTCTACTAATTGTTTATTACCCAAAGTAATTTTTGACCAGTGACTAAGTTATGAGTGTGATTTTTTCCAATGAACTAGATTGGACACATAGCCCAACATTTCTTAGCACTTACAAGGGTTCAGCACTATTATAAGCACTTTAAACATATTGACTTATTTAATCCTTTCAACAGTCCCATAAATAGTACAATTACTTCATTATCTCATTTTACTGACTGGGGACCAGAGTTATTGAGAGGTTAAGTAATTTTCTGCCAAGGTCCTATGACTAAGATGACATGAAGCCAAGAGTTGAATCTAGGTAGTCTGGCATCCAAACCTGCCTTTTAAAACCCTTTTTCATATTGACTTTCCTCAACCTAGTTGGATAAAAATATCTACCAGTGAAATAACTATTCCAATTATGTTATTTGAAAAATGACTTTGGGAATATCCATCCACAATAGAATAAGTAAATAAATATATCTACACAGCAGACTACTACACAACAAATAAGAACAACTGATATATACAGCAATATGGATGAGCCTCATAGACACAACATAGAGTAAAAGAAGTCAGGCACAGAATACGTCCTTTATAATGATTTTTTTTAAACATTCAGGGTTTCTAAACTGTGGCACTATTGACATTTTGAGCCATTTGGTGTGGGGTGTCGTCCTGTGCTTTGCAGGATGTTCAGTAGCATTTCTGGTCTCCACCTACCTGATGCCAATAGCACCTCCACATTCCTCATCTTTAAACATTTAAAAATGTTTCAGGATATTGCTAAATGTACTCTGAGAGAAAAAAAATCACACTCAGAAAGGGATCTGCATTGATTTATATGAAGATCAAAACCCAACAAAGCTAGTCTAGGGTATTAGAGTTTAGAATAATGCCTACACTGGAAGAAGCCCCATGGGCTTGTGTGGGGGCATGAGGGCAGCTGCTAGGAATATTCTAGATCATGATTTGAGTGCCAGTTCTATATAAAACTCATCAAACTGTACACCTGAGATATATGAATTTTATTGTATGTAAGTCATACAATTCTTTTCCCCCCTTAATATATTTTTATTGATTTCAGAGAGAGAGGGAGAGGGAGAGAGAGATAGAAACATCAATGATGAGAGAGAATCACTGATAGGCTGCCTCCTGCACACCACCCACTGGGGATTAAGCCCAAAACCCAGGCATGTGTCCTGACCGGGAATTGAACCATGATCTTCTGGTTCATATGTAGAAGCTCAACCACTGAGTCATGATGGCTGGACTATACAATCCTATTTTAAAAACGTTGACTTAGGTGTGAAAGCAAAAAAAGGTACTTTGGGAACCAAGAGGAAGATGAAGGATCCATGAAAGCTGCCAGGAGGGCAGGGGATTGAGTGGGAAGCATTTGAAGAGCAAATTTGGCAAAAGAGGAGAAGGCCTTCCATTCACAGAAAACAGCAAGAGCAAAAGGCAGATGAGCAGAATCATTCTTTATTAACAACATTGTACTGGGTACTATTTCCCTATGAATGTAACCAAGGGAAATTCAAAATGCATGCTGGCATGAAATGCTTCTAGGTGGTAGTATTTGGGTCAATGCTGTGTTCACAAGGGGATGTAATAATTGCCATTTGGTAATGGTGAAAATTAAACCTTGGAAATTAAATAGAATAAAAAAAACCTATTGGGCCTTTCAGCTCATTAGCTCACTATTGCAGAATTCCCCACTGTCGTCTATTCTTGCTATTTGTCCAGCCTCACTCTGTTCCCAGGTGAGTGATGCTTCCGCTACACTTTTCATATGGCTAGTCAAAATAGGAATAAAACTCTCCTGGGAAGTTCCCTACTGTTTTTTTTTTAGCCATCATTTTCTTTCAGGCTACTAATTACTGTTAGTTGGATTATTCGTCATCATCCTTAATTGAGCATGAACAATGGTTCAACACTATAAAGAAAATGTTAAAAGAGAGTCATTTTATTGAAGCCAGAGGACTTGGAGCTGACTTATAGAGGGAAAATAGTGAGAAACAGAAATTCTACTAAGCATAAGGTGGCCACTCTTTGGCATTATGGATGGGTGCAGGGGAAGGGGTGGGATGGGGATGGGGAAATGTAACCTAAATGTGGAGGAGAGTGAAACATTATTTTATATGCCGCTTTGTGATACTTTATATTCTATACAGAGATTTAAAACCAGTGAAGAACCTGAAGGGCAGAATAATCACTCTTTAAACTTTGAGGTTTTTTTTTTAAGTTATTTATTGATTAGGATATTATATGTGTGTCCTTATCCCCCCATTATCCTTCCAACCCCTCCACTAATACCCTCAACCCCCTGTTGTCTATGTCCATTGGTCAGGCTTATATGCATGCAAACAAGTCCTTTGGTTGATCTCTCCCCTTTACCCCCACCCTCCCCTACCTTCCCTCTGAGGTTTGATGGTCTGATCAATGCTTCTCTGTCTCTGGATCTGTTTTTGTTCATCAGTTTATGTTGTTCATTACATTCCACAAATGAGTGAGATCATGTGATATTTATCTTTCTCTGACTGGCTTATTTCATTTAGCATAATGCTCTCCAGTTCCATCCATGCTGTAGCAAATGGTAATAATTCCTTCATTTTTTTACTGCAGTGCAATATTCCATTGTGTAGATGTACCACAGTTTTTTAATCCACTCATCTGCTGATGGGCACTTAGGCTGTTCCCAAATCTTAGCTATGGTGATTTGTGCTGCTAAAAACATAGGGGTGCATATATCCTTTCTGATTGATGCTTCTAGTTTTTTGGGGGGATATATTCCTAGAAGTGGGATCACTGGGTCAAATGAGAGTTCCTTTTTTACTTTTTGAGGAAACTCCATACTTGAGTTTTTTTAAAAATCTCCACCCAACTATGCGTTTTTATTGGTTTTTAGAGAGAGAAGGGAGAGAGAGAGAAATTGACGTGAGAGAGAAACATCAATCACTTGCTTCCCTGTGTACCTCAACTAGGGATCAATCTCACAACCTAGGTATGTGTCCTGGCCACTCTCCTTGAGTAAATTGTTACAATTGAGGTTTATTTGAATCATGGCCATAACTTCACTTTTTCAAGTGTTCTCTATCAGTTAGAATAACTGTAACTATAAGTAAAAAAATAGCCAGCAAAGAGCGGCTTAAGCAATGCAAACATTTATCACCTCACTTATCAGGAAGCCTGCAGACAGGTTCCTTTGAGGTTGGCAAGGGTGAACAGTGTCAGCAAGGATGTCAACCCTTCCTGTGTTTCTGCTCAGGCCTCCCCAGAAGTTTATACTTCCTCTGTGGTTATACGTGGACTGTTACAGCTCCAAGCATCACATCCTCAATAAACAATATCCAAACAAGAAGTAAGGAGGAGGGCAACTGAAGAACTTTTCTCTGTACCTACTATTTTTAGAGGGGAGAAATTTTTCCTAGAAGCCTTCCTTACATCATTGGCTAGAACTGTCCCAGTTTAGCCACTGGACAAAGAGGAATGAGATTTTCATGGCTGCCTTAAATTAACATGATCCATTCAGCAATCATAAAATCAGAGGTCTTTCACCAAGAAAGAAGGGGAAATGCTCCTAGATGAGCAATCAACTACCTTGGCCAGATCCTGACTTTGTATTTATTTTTCTCGAATAGCCTCCATTTCACCTGCATTTATGGTGTGCTCCACTATATAAACCTTGGTCCCAATTTTAGATTATTCATTCAGCTAGTCGCAAAGCTCAGACCTTACAAGAGAACAAGGTTAGTTTTTTTAAAATATTGAAGATGGCCCCAGTGCCATTTGGGTACTTAGTCATTCATTCAACAAATATTACCTAAACCTCTCTAAAGGTCAAGCACTTCTTTGGGTGCTGAGGATACAGCAGTGAACAACAACAACAAAAAAAGACACTAATTTCTTCCTTCAAGGCATATACATGAAAGTGGGAGAAGACAGGCATTGCTCATAATAAGTAAGTAAAACATAGTGCATATGAGGTTGTGATAAATGTCATGTGGAATGACAAGGAAAGGATAGGGAGTGTAGGAGTGGGAGTTGTGATTTAAGTTGGGTGCTTGGAGAAGATGACATTTGAGTAAAGATGGAAAATAGCTCTGTGGATATCTAGGGGAAGCATGATCAAGGGCAAGGGTACAAAGGCTCTGAAGTGGGAGTGAACCTGGTATGTTTGAATAACAAAAAGGAGGCTGTGGCTGGAGAGAGTCCAGAAGGGAGGGCAAAAGTAATAAGGGATGAAATCAGAGAGGTGGTGTGATCAGCTCATGCAGGGCCTTGAAGTCCTATGTAAGGGCCTTTGTCTTTTACTTAGAATGAGACACGAAATAACTGGAGAATTTGGGGTGGAGGACTGACCTAATCTTTCTTCCAAAAGAGTCCTATGGTTGCTTTAAGGGGAATAATCTGTAGGCAGGTAAAAAAGGAAACAGGGAAGTGGATTAGGAGACCTTTGAATAATACAGGAAAGTTAGTGGTTTAGATCAGGCTGACAATAGTGGAAGTGGGACTTTGCCAGTAGATTAGATGTAGTATGAGACCAATAAATAATTTTAGGATGACTCGGGGTTTAGAGCTTGAGCACATGAATGAATGGAGCTTTTATTTGCTGGGAAAAAAAAATATTAGAAGGAGCAGGCATGGAGGAAAGCAGGCATTTAGTTGTGTATATATTAAGATTGAGATGTTCATTAGACACCCAAATGGAGGTGCTGAGCATGTGGTTGCACATATCTGTCTGGAGTTCAGAGGTGAATTCAATGTAATTCATATTTACAAGCTATTCAGAGTTATGAGGTTCAATGAGTCAAGGAGAGCATCAGCACAAAAGGCCAAATGGAGAATAACTGATCCAAAGATGAAGACATAGAACATTCCAGACAGAATGCAACCACAACAGGAGATGGAAAAGGAGCTGTCAGTGAGACCTGAGAAATTCTAGGAGAGGGTTGTGTCTTAAGAATATTTCGAGAAGGAAGGAATGATAACTATAAAAAATTTCATAGGTAAGTCAAAATACAAATTGGGAATCTAGAGAGTTTAGCTTGAGGAAGAGAGAAAAGTAAAGAGATTGCCAGTTGTTACAAAGACTAATAACCCATGAAATCTTATTTAGATTTTATTGACTAGGATGTGAATCATTCATGATTTTCTATATTTTTTTTCTCTTGGTCATTCTAGTATTTTTACAGACATTTAAATTGTTTTCAACAATATTTTATGCTTTGCTTGAATAAAATCTGATTTAGAAAATCTAATCAATTAGATATTTTAGTGCTAATTATTGACATTATAAATGGACTCTTGCTTTTACAATATGATGAACCACAAATGACAAACATGCTGATTTAATTTTTAAATTTTACTTCTCTGTTGCCTTTCAAAATCCATCTGCTACATAAATAGAGGCAAAGAGACCTTCCTGATAGATGACATTGAATTTCTAATTGAAACTTCTGCAATAACAAATTCATCACGTATAAAGCATGTCCCTGCAATGTTTTATTTTGTCATTGGTTATACTTTCTAATCTCAATGATGCTCACCAAAGCCAAAGGGTACCATTTTGCCTGAATTGAGAACTTTAATTTTCCAAAGAAGGTAGAGAATGTCAAATGCCTATTTGAATTTAATAACCTATAGCTACCAAATGTTTTGCTCCAAGAGGTAGTTTTTAATATTTTTGTCATTACATCTTCCTTAAAACATTCAACTTATTTTGAGTAACTCTATCCATCACTTAACAAAATTAAATAAATATCAGTATATCATGATCAAAACCTAAATGTATGTGGGAGGTATGCGCTGGGAACTGTTTGAAATAATCTACTTTATGTTATCCTCTTTCTCAAGTCTGGTCTCTGTGATGTAGCTATTTGTCTTCTGCAGCTGATAGAACATTTATGTGGGGCGGGGAAGAGATTTCTAATTTTACTTTGCTGGTGTATAAATGTGTCATTTCATACAACGAGCTGTTTTTCTTTGTTGTAACTTCTTCCTTTCTGTTTTAGCCTGAGGCTTTCCTCTTTATTTGATCAGTATAGTTTATATCATATTCCAGGCAGCACTTCTTCCCAAGAGAAAAACAGGGTTTCAAATTGCTACTCGTGATTCCTAAGGCAAACTGAAAGGGCACTGTCTGAATTAATGTTTTCTTGACTGTTTTCAGTGCTTATTGGTTTTATTTCCATTAGCTGATGGATACATTTATTTTCTACCTTTTAATATTATTCTCTCCCTATAGCTGCCAATTTTTTTTGGCTTGAATATTTATCATAAGTGGTTAGATAAATACAGTCGATGGAAAAATAATCAATGTGATGACTTGGTGGCAAAATTTGAATTAACTTCTTAATAAATAACTAAAAGGTAGCTGAGTTCAATTTAACTTTGGTTGAATTATAAGGGGAATGCTTCATTTAAGGAAAGTGAGTTGGTTCCTATGTTTTTTATCACTCTTCACAGCTTACAGGGATTAACACAGGATCTATTTTTAAGAGCATTTCCACACATGACTGTCTGACAAAACTGTATTCGCTAGACTTCAAGACCCCTTAAACATCTTTATCCCCAAATTCAAGGGAAAGTATGTACCATTGCAGAACATCGTGGAAATATACAACTACTTCTGATAGAACACTAGTTTCCCTTCCTGGCCAAAAGCAAAAGTACTCCAAAATGCACTCCCATGATAGTAATCTTCCAACAGGATGAATTTTAAAAAAACAAAGAGCTACATTTTCATCAGATGTGAATGGGAGCTGAGAGAAAGAGAAGCAATATGGGCATCCTTAGAGTCAGATGCGGTCGGGCGTAGAGCCAGAAAAGGCGACAGGATCCAGGGCCCTCTTCACTAGACATGGCAAAGTTTGTGGCAGCCCCAGGCCTTGGAAGATGGTGAATTCTTTGTGTAATTATTTCCAAAAGGAGTACAAAGTTCTAGGTCCTTTTTTAATGCCAACCTTCGTTGTACTAGTATATTATTGGTAGCAATAGTAACAAAAAAATCATTTTTAACCTATTTTTTTTACATTATTTTACCTATTTGTCACAAACCTACCATGGGATTTAAAAAATGCCTGAAGCTTCCTATATTTCCATTATGCCTAAGTATGTATTTCTAGAATATTAACTAAACCATTAAAGTTCAACCAAGGCCTGTTTTTTATAGCCATAAATTGCCAAGTATAAGGCTACCTCAATCACGTGTTGAAATGCTAAGCTCCAGCAGCTAAGGCAGCTAAGTCTCATTACAACACGTTTTCCAGTATGGATGTGGATGTGACCTGTCTCAGAACTAAATTCCACCCATTCACAGGTGAGAAGGCCATATAGATATTTGTTCTAAGAGAATCCATTTAAGCCTACCATCCACATCAATGTAAGGCTTAATTTGGATGTTGGACGAATTGCTCTTAACCTTTTTCTTTAATATACCATAATTTATAACTACTCTGAAGATGTGAGTACATTTATTCATCCTCAGTTACCTTAAATTGAAATACATGGATAGAAAAGTGCTATTGTGTTTCACTGATTGTAAATTAAAATAATAAAATTAATGCCAAGTGTCATTTCAGCTTATGCTTTATTACCATGGTAACCCACAGGTAACTGAGTTGGTAAAATCACAAATTACCTATTCAGCTATTTAAAGACGTCAATGAACTAAAGTCATTTAATCAAGCATCTCATTGCTTGTGCTGTTTAATCAAGATGATCCGATTAAAATCAAAGCCAGAAAGCCACAAGCGTCCCTCGCCTGTCTGGCATGTCTAACTCTCAAGTTCAGCCTGGGTCATGACTGTAGGTTATATGTTGTAAGCATATTAATGGAGATTTGTTTCCTTGAGGGGATGGTACCAAAGTCGTTTTACTCACAAAATGAAAAACAGGAAAGGCTGACTTCTTCATTTACCCCTCAAATACAAACACTATAAAAGCCAGAACAGCTGAAACCAGTTTGGCTTAGTAGATAGAGCATCGGCCTGCGGACTAAAAGGTTCGATTCTGGTCAAGGGCATGCACCTTGGTTGCAGGCACATCCCCAGTAGGGGGTGTGCAGGAGGCAGCTGATCGATATTTCTCACTCATCGATGTTTCTAACTCTTTATTCCTTTCCCTTCCTCTCTGTAAAAAATCAATAATATATTATATATTTTAAAGCCAGAACAAATCTGCTTCATACAAAAAGAGACTGGTAGAGCCTTTCAACTATATACCTCCAATCTATTCAGCCTGTGCCACAGTCCACTATTCCAAACTGCTCCAAGGTCAGTTGGACTCAGTAAAAACTGCATTCATGGTTTGTTCCTTCCCAGGGTGGGTACAGAGCACAGGACAGTCTCCAGCTTCCTCACCACCTAGTCCTTCATCCTGATCTGGGGACAACTTCCTGATGTCAACCCCAGGGTCTCCTTGGTGCCTGTTAAACAATGCTCCCTTTTATGATCCCAAATATAAGTCCATATACAGCCGAGTGTGCCGTAGACTCTCCCCCACTTAATTCCTGGAGGATCCACACTTCTCCACACTGTCTTCAACAGCCACTTAAACCAAACTGGGCTGTTTCAGAGGACATGGAGCGAAGGAAGTGAATTAATCTGTTTGTCTTCTGAGAGCTGAGCTGTGCTAATGAATGGGCACAGAGATGGAGAATTCTGTGTTAGAAAACGCAGAAGCACAAGCCCGAGAATTACTGTTTGCCTGTGAGATTTACATGAGTAATGCTTATTAATGTGATCTTAATAAGAAACAAATTGACATAAGGCCTCTCTCTTATCCCCAAGTAGCTTCATCAGCAGGTGGAGAGAGCTCTTCAGCCACTCCTGAAATACCTTGAAAAGCCATAGGCATTGTTGCCCTGGCAACGTTCTTTAAGAACACATCTTGACCCAGATGAGAGGTAATGTGGAATTTACAACGCAGAATGAAGCTTACCCAGGAAAAGACAGTCTAACTGTGTTCAATTGTTAGACCTTCTTATTTCTCACCCTGGGCAATACTTAAAGCATTCTAAATCTCAGGCTGCAGTGAGCATGCTGTTCTCACAAGGCTGAGCTTCCTGCACCCATCCTCCATGGGCATGGAGGTACAACCCTCCTTAAGACAAGCTCCTGGCTCCCCCAGGTCCATGCCTGAAGTGCAAGTGGCCAGCATCAGTGATGGCAGGGCACAAGGATAAGAGCTCCCTGCGAGACCTGAGGGCTGGATTGAGAAACCTTCATGCACTGTGAGCAAACAGGCCCTGAGGGGACAGCCATATGTGGCCTGAAAATGCCACCTAGGACTTAGAGCACTGCAGAACTCACTGATGCAACAACAGGACTTGCCACCCAGGATCCAGGGACACTTCCTCCAAAAGGCTTCTTAGAGACAAGGAGGAAAAAAGGGGCACAGAACTCTGAAAGCTTGAATCATACCTGAGTCAAATAGGAAAAGTCTGAATTATCCAAAGAGACTTTTTAAATGTTTGTACCAGAACAAATTTAAATGTATCTGACTAGACTAAAATATGGATTTTGTTCCTGCAGGTGGTGTGTAGGGTCTCAAGGGGAAGATCAGATTAGTTAGAGGAAAATGAAGACATATTTTCTCTAAATAATCATCCAAGTTTATGTCATTTTGTGACCTTGCTCATCATGTATCTGTATGACTATAGGTATTGCACACCTGAGCACGTGCACACTGTTACATAAAGACAAAGAGAGAGACTGACTAGAATGATACTAAAAGTAGAAGTGATTCTTTCTGCATAATAGGTTTATAGAAACATTTTATTTTTTCTTCTTTCCATTGATTCATATTTTCTAAATTTAGAATAATCTTATTTTTAATATTGTATCATTCATCTTTAAATAAATTATCTTTAAAAATAAATTAAGAACACACTTCTCAGGAGACATCCCTTTCTATATTTAAAAAGCCATCCTGCCTGGTACATTCTATACACTGAGTGGCCAGATTATGATGATCTCTGAACGTATAATAATCTGGCCACTCAATATATATATTAGAGGACCAGTGCATGAATTGGTGCATGGGTAGAGTCCAGTCAGCCTAACCAGGGGGAGGGGACATGGGTGGATGGCCGGCCTGCCTGCTGGTTGAACTCCTGGTCAAGGGGACAATTGCATATTAGCCTTTTATTATATAGGATATACACTGAGTGGCCAGATTATTATGCATTCAGAGATCATAATAATCTGGCTACTCAGTGTAAAGCACCAAGGACAGAGGTCAAGTTCTCTGGTTTGCCTGGACCCTGACCTGCAATAGACCACATATAAACTTGAATATGAAAATGACAGTTAAAAACTAGCACTAGCTCAGCTCACACAAGTGTGGCAATGACACATATCTATCTCCATTTATCTTGCTGAGTGATCAAACTCGGTCTATGTGCAACCTCCCTGTAGACACTACATGGCCATGCATCTTCTGGAAATTCTCCTTGCTGAAAGAAATATCTGGGGGAGGTGACCACATTCTGAGCATTCTCAAGAGATTCCACTAGACACAGCAGGCATAAATGTTAATCATCCTAAACGTGCATACAGTTAGTACCATTTCAGAGTTTAAAAATAAAAGCAATCAAAATTATTTTGCATTATTTCTGCCTCGCCACATAGTCTAGTGCTCACAAAGTTCTCACACTTTTTCAGATGCAGACTTCAAATATGACCCAGCAAGAGACTGGTGGTGCCACATTTCTAACATCCACAACTACATCTGTATGACATAATCAAGACTGTCATTGCATTTGTAGAGATTTCACGCCAACAGAATGGGCGAGGCAGAGCATGCAGAAGAAATCAGTGGTTTTGTGTGTTTTTTTTCATATGTTAGGGTCCTACTTTCATCTTTCCCATAAATAGTGCTACAGCCCAACAGATTCCAGAAAACATATATCTAACATGGAATTTGAGCCATGTGTTATTATTAATCCTTAAACATACAAACACTCTTGAAAGAAAATATGTAACATCTCATTCCAAGCAATTAAAGCTTATTGGAACCTACCTTGATTCTAGTAGTGGGGAATCCAAAAGCTCTTATCTGACAGGTTAATGAGGACTTGAAATGAATGGTATTGCTAATGAGGGTCTTTAGAAATTAATCATATTATTATTAACAACTACAAAAGCTAAACTTCCAGAGATTAGATTACATAGGGTAATTTTTAAATGTGAGCAAGCCAATATTAAAGTGACAGAGGGCTATTTTCAAGTGGGAATAATAAGGCATAAATTATAGAAAACTACAATTGGACGAGGCAATTAAGATGTTCCTTCATTGCAATGTCTCAATGTATTTTAAAATGTAATATTTTATTTGATAATAGTTTGTGCTATTGCTTTTATCTTCTATCTTAAGTATTACATGAAAGAAAAATAATGAGTGCTAGGAGAATATCTTGATGTTATGAAAATGAAATCTAAAATGAAAAAAAAAATCTATTTACTCAGAAAATTTTATTCAAGCGTAAAGCATCACCTATCTTTCCAAATTCTCCAATTGGCTCATTTTTTCTTGGGTTCATATGCTGAATCAAGACTGAGAATGCCACCTGGAAAGTATTATGCTAAGTGAAACAAGCCAGTCTGAGAAAGACAAGTATCACATGATCTCATTCATATGGAGAATTCAATGAACAAAATAAACTGATGAACAAAATAGATCCAGAAACACAGAAGCATGAAACAGATTCTCGAGTCTCAGAGGGAAGGTGGGGATGGGGGTAGAAAGATTAACCAAAGAACTTATATGCATAAGGCTTGGAATAAGGCTTGGCAAGTTTTCAAAGGCAGAGCATTACATGGCCACAAGGCCTGTTCTTCAAGCATGTGGTGGGAAAGCACAACAATCAAAGACCAGCATTCAAGCATTTACCATTGATCCCCTAGGTCTGCATAGTTCTGAGATATGCTCTCTTTCTTGGCAGGAAACAAGGAGGAAGATTTTGCTAAATAGACATTGGCATTCATCTGAAAGTTGGAGATGCAGTGATGAGCAAAATAGACACAGACCCTGTGTTCATGGAGCTAACGTTCTATTAATGGAAATGACATTAACTAAACAACAACAACAACAACAACAACAACAACAAAGTTTCAAAGAACTAAAAGAAAGTAAAGAGTTGTGAAGGTCAAGATTTCAGTATTGGGCAAGGGTCAGACCATGTTTTATCCTAAGATCAATGTGAAGTTATTTAAGGATTGTGGGTGGGTACAGCCACATAAGTGTAATAGGATCAGATGCATTTTTAAAAATAGTCCTGCCTGCAGTGAGAACAGTGAGAAATGTCTGGAAGGGATTGATGGTAGCTATTGGGAGAATACTAGAGCAATAGTTCAGGGAGTGGGGTTGGATCCTTGTTATCTTGGAGCCAAGTAAAAGGATTCAAGAGATCTTAAGAAGGTAAAAAACAAAAACAAAAAGACATGATGATAAATTAAATGCACAGGACTGTGATCTTTTACATCCATGCTCTAAAAGAATTTCCAAGACAGCCTTGGGGGGTGGGGGGGTTGATAAGAATTTTGTCTTTATAGAAATGAAAACAGACTCAAAAAAGCATGAAGAGAGTAAAGGACAAATTCCAGTCAAGATGGCAAAGTAAGGAAATGCTGTGCTTGCTTCCTCTCTTGATTACATCAAAATTACAGCAAAATTATAGAACAATCAACCTGGAAACCATCCAAAGACTAGCTGAACAGAAGTCCTATTATTAAGGATATAAAAAAGAAGCCAGATAGAAACTAGTAGGAGGGGAAGAGATGTGAAATGAGCTGGCCCTACATCCACTTGTGGCAATTGAGAATTGATAGGGCTATCTCAGCCTCAAGGAGTGAGTGGTTCCAAGCTCACATGGGGCTTCCCAGCACAGATCACCAAAGCTGGGAATAGGGGATCCCACATCTGGCTGTAAAAATCAATGGGAATTCTGTTCATCTGTGTCAGATGGAGGGCTGTTAAAAACGCAGGCATATTTTTAAAGGGCCCAGACACAAACTAACTTGCTTCCAGGCATTCATCCTGGACTTCAGCAGAGGCATGGCAGATGGAAGAGATACCGGAGACACAGAGGGAGAAACTGGGTTTCGTGGCTCCCTTGCCAGAGCTGAAGAACAACTGTTATTGTCCCTGTGTTGAGCCCTTCTCCAACACAGCCAAATATTAACCTGATTAACACCACTTGCCTCACTCTGATGACTCCCTGAAAAATTTACTTCCTCCAACTAGGGTACTACCCAAAGTTTTTCTGTGGCTGAGCCTTACAGGGAGCCAGCAAGCAATGGCAATTCTTGGGGTACCCTATTACTAAGCAGTCTCAGGCTTGGTACTGGCTGCAGCTGGCCTCAAATCATAGAATGGCCTTTCCCAGTACCTTCAAGCTCAGCACTAACAGCCACAAACCCAGGATCAGTTCCTAGCTCTTATCATGTAGTGCGGGGTGGGCCACAGGCAGTGGCTGACCTTTGCTTGCACTAGAGTCCCTCCCAGAGGCCCCAGAACTAACACACTGGGTGGCTGGCTTCAGACCATAACAGAGCACCACTTAATTAGCTCAACAAGTGGTACACCCATAAGATGGTCTCAGTAGGCATCAGAGCCCATTAGGGTGAATCCTGCTCCATGGGGCCAGGCTCCACACAGCGACTTTAGACTGTGATCTCAGCCAATATTCAGAGCCAGTCAGCCTGAGGGTCAATAATACACACTAAGATGCCAACAGCAATGAAGGCTCAACTACTGGAGGGAACACACAGCTCCTGAAACACCTGATTAGTGTTATCAGGGAGACTGTCTCATGAGAGACGTAGTGGATCTATCTAATACATAGCAACAAGCACAAAGAAGCAGCCAAAATGAGGAGACAAAGAAATATTTCCCAAATAAAGAGCAGAAAATAACTCCTGAAAAAGAACTAAACAAAACAGAGGCAAACAATCTAACAAATAAAGTGTTTCAAACACTGGCTATAAGGATGCTCAAGGAACTTAGTGAAAACTTCAACAAGGAGATAGGAAGAATAAGACCATCATACACATCATAAAAAACAACCAGTCAGAAATGAAGACTGTAATAACTCAAATGAGGAATAACCAGAAGGAATCAACAGCAGATTAGATATAGAAGAGGACTGGATCAGCAATTTGGAAGATAAGGTAGCAGAAAATGCCCAGTTGGAACAATAAAAATAAAAAAGAATTTTTAAAATGGGGATAGTTTAAGAGACGTCAGGTCAACATCAAGCATACCAAGATTTGCATCATAGGAGTATGAAAAGGAGAAGAGCAAGAGACCGATAACCTATTTGAAGAAATGACTGAAAACTTCCATAAGCTAGCAAAGGAAGTAGATATAGAAGTCTAGGAAGAGATGAATCGGAGAGGCCCACCCAAGACACATCATCACTAAAATGGCAAAAATAAAATATAAAGAGAGAATTTTAAATGCAGCAAGGGTAGAGCAGTTAGTTACATACAAGGGAGCTCACATAAGTCTACAAGCTGATTTCTCAATAGAAACTTTTCAGGCTGGAAAAATTGATATAAAATATTCAAAGCGATGAAAAGCAAGGACCTACAACCAAGACTACCCTACCAGAAAGCCTATTATTTAAATTGAAGGAGAGACAAAGTGCTTCCCAGATAATAAAAAGCTAAAGGAGCTCATCAACACCAAACTAGTACCACAAGAAATGCTAAAGGGACTTCTTTAAGAAAAAAATAAAGAACATAACTATGAATAATAAAATAGCAATAACTACATTCCTTTAAATAATCACTTTAAATGCAAATGGATTAAATATTCCAATCAAAGGACATAGGGTAGCTCAATTGATGGAAAAGCAAGGCCCATATATTTGCTGTCTACAAGAGGCCAACTTCTAATTATAAAACACACGAAGTCTGAGTAAAGGGGAAAAGATATTTTATGCAAATGGAAATAAAAACAAAAGCTGTGATAGCAATACTTATATCTGACAAAAAGAGACTTTAAAATAAAGGCTATAAAGAGACAAAGAAGGACATTTCATAATGATAAAGGGATCAATCCAATTAGAGAATATAACCTTTGTAAACATTCATGCACCCAATATAGGAGTACCTAAATATATGGGGGGAAGGGTAAGGGGGAGCAAAAGTAGGTTTTTAGTTGTTCTTATGCAAAATACAGTAATTAATAAATAAGAATATAGGAATACACTCCAGGTTTCATGTATTCATAATTATAAGCCTAGTTTTGCCAACCCCTGCATAAAGAAAATATTGATGGCCCTAGCTGGTTTGGCTCAGTAGATAGTGTCAGCCTGCAGACTGAAGGGTCCTAGGTTCAAATCCAGTCAAAGGCACATGCCTGGGTTGCAGGTTTGATCCCCATTAGGGGGCGTGTAGGAGGCTAATTAATGATTCTCTCCCATCATTGATATTTCTATCATTTTCTCCCTCTCCCTTCTTCTCTGAAATCAATAAAAATACATGTTTAAAATAAAATATTGATAGACATAAAAGAGAAATTGGCAGTAATACAGTCATAGTAGAGGACTTTGACTGTCATTAATGGATAGATCTTTTAGGCAGAAAATCAACAAGGAAACAACAGGCTTAAATGACACATTAAACCAGATGGATTTAATTGATATTTTTAGAACATTTTACTCCAAAGCAGCGTATATTCTTTTCAAGTGTACATGGAACCCACATTATTTACAACAGCCAAGATATAAAAGCAACCTAAGTTCCCATCAATAGACAAGTGGATAAAGAAGCTGTGGCAGTAAACAAAATGAAATGTTATCACTTACAACAATATGGATGGATCTAGAGGGCATTATGTTAAGTAAAATAAGTGAGACAGAGAAAGACAAGTACCATTTCACTTATATATGGAATCTAGAGAACAAAATAAACAAAACAGAAATAGATGCATAGATACAGAGAACATTGTCATGGCTGCCAGATGGGAGGGGAGTTGGGGATCAGTGAAAAAGGTAAAGGATTAGTAAGTACAAATTGGTCATTAAAAAATATTCACAGGGATATAAAATATAGCATAAGGAAAATAGTAATTAATATTTTTATAACTATGCATGGTGCCAGGAGGGTACTAGACCTGAAATGAATCTAATAATAGAAGTGTAATATGCTAATTAAACCAGATGTCCTTTTGGACATCCTTCCGAATGAAGCCAGGGCTGCAAGGAAAGCCCGGGTCCTGGATGCCAGAGGGAAGCTGGTGCCAGCAGACAGGGGAAGGAAGGCCTTCTCTTGCATGAATTTCATGCATCAGGCCTCTAGTATAAAATAATATTGAATGTCAACTATAATTGAAAAAATAAAAGATGGTAAAGGACAAAAGGCAGATTTTCAGGTCTGAGTTAAAAGCCTCTATTTTTTTCTTTCACAGAAAATGCTTCATGTGAAACAGAACATGACCCTCAATATCCTCACCCATGTATTTGTGACCATTCTCTAGCTATGTAAGTCATTCTTATTTCTCTGTTCCTGGCTTTGCTCTCAGAAGTAGCCCTTATTATTACACTTCCTCCTCTACTAGGCAACATAATGCTTTTGAAATCCATGTTCCCATGCCACTCCTTTATTTTTTAACCAAGATCCTTCCATTGGCTCTGTAATGGATAATCAGAATTCTTTTCGCACTGTGCTTTATACAATTCCCTTATTCTTCCTCCCAAGTTGGATAGACAAAATTCCTTTTCTGTAGCATCTGTCTACTGGCTTTCTTTTTTATATACCAGTGAAAAAGAAATTTCCCCTTCAGCCTCTTAAGCTTTCTCCCTCCTTCTGCTAATCACTATCTCAACAACTTGTTTCAGTTTGGGGGGGGATATTTCAAAACCATATAAATAAAGTCAAAATAGCAAGCTATGTGACATGACCTTCCCCAATCCCTCTACTGCCCTTCTGCTTTTATTACCTGCTTCCACAGCCCAAAGATTTACTGATCTCATTCTTGGATCAGTAATGTCACATGTAATACTTTTGTGTCTCTTAAAATTATGACATAGCCAACTTTCTTCAGGGATCGAAAAAAAAATTTTTTGAAACAACCGAGTGCATTTCCTATCACACAAAGAGTTGTGGCAGTTATTCTCAGGTCACCAAACATACCCATGTGGCCTTTTGGATGACCATCTATCTTCCTGGGCCAATCTGACACTTTATATGTGCCAGGGTTAGTGAGGGTGAGAATTGCAAGGGTTTAGGTGATGGAATAAACTATGCCCTAGTTCCTGAGAGCCTGCCCCCTTCATGAATCAGCATGTCTCTCTGACATACCCACTTTTTTTCAGATTTTTAAAAAAGCAAATACATAGCTCAAAAGATTATTTTTCAGATCTTCCTTTTGCATAACCACTCTATAAGTTCTTAATTGGCGAAACAAACCCCCTCATAGAATCTTGTAACCCATTTCCCCAGGCAGGCAATCAGCAACTATCCCTTTGAAGGTCACAGCGATAACTTCTTCTTTGGAAGTCCTTTAGCACTTACTTTCTAGATCAGTGCTTCTCAAACTTGAATGTGCACTTGAATCACCTGGGGACCTTGTTAAAACACAATCTGATTCATTAAGTCTGGGGTGAGGGGTGAGATTCTGCATTTCTAACAAGTTCTCGGGAGGATGCTGATGTTGTTGGCCTAGGGACCACACTCTGAGTGGCAAAGTATCTTCTGCAGTCCACACAGCACATTAGCACATGCACTAAGCATAGTAATACCACACAGTTACTACCACCATGCACCAGCAGCATGAACTTGGGTGAGTCAAATGACCTCTCTTTCTTAATGTTTCTCATCTGTAGTCAAAAAATAATATTACCCCGGGTGACTCGTGTGTCCCAGGGGTCCCGGTGCCCCGGGAGAGCCGTGTGTCCCAGGGGAAGCACTGGGACCCAGGGGAGGGGCGGTGAGAACCAGAGGAGGAGTGGACTCTATTCATGTGGTCCTGAGATAGTCACCATAAAACAAGCAAATTGTCAAATGACAGCAGGGAGGAGAAGGAGACCTGGGGGAGATAAGAAACAACCGAAGGACTGGTATGCATGAATATAAGTACAACCAACGAACACAGAACTCTGGGGAGGGAGGGCATGAATGGGGGGTGGGGGGGGGGGCAATGGTAAGCTATGTACACATATAATACCTTAATAAAAAAAAAATAATATTACCTACTTGAAAGGCTGTTATGTGAATTAAGTGAATAAATATATTTAGAGTGCTTGTCACAGTACCTGGTACATAATAAACGCTCCATAAACACTGGTTGTTATCATCTCATCGTTATCACCACTCTTTATCTAGGTTCTAAATTTATTAAGGTCAGAGATTGAGTTTTATATCTCACTGAATCCTTAGAACTTGTCATGTAACCTCTCTTTCTAGTGATGATGGGGGTGTAGAGGGTTTCACGTTGACTTGGTTGGGTGGTTTTTGCATTTCTCTTCATCAGAACAGTATTTTCCTATAAAGCCTTTAGATAAGTCATTTTCTACTTATGAGAACCCTCCCACCCTATTTTACACACTTAAGGAAATGTTTTACTGGTGAGTACATATTACCGTATGTAAAAATATAAACAATGAATGTATATATTATTTTAAAAATACATTCAGAGCATAAGTTTACCTCTGTTAAGTCTGTACAGTACTGGTAGTCAATTAAACGGAGTAAGGATAAATGATTTCAGAGGCGGCCAAACAAAAACTATTTGTAAAACTAAGTAGTAAGTATCTATGGAGGCAGAGTTATAGTGATCCCAGGGCAGGCGAGAGGATCCTCACACTGTGCAAAGGAAGGTCCAACCGGTGAAACAGGCAGTGTAGTCATCAGGCCATCATTCCATTCTTTACAGCCATGACCAACTGAGCAGGTAAAAAATGATACTGTTACCCCACCTTCATAGACCACTACAGTCCCCCAGAAGCATCCACTCATCTGCTTATAATCTCTGTTTCACTTATCTATTACTACCCAACAACCCATCCCTAAGTGTGGTGGCCTTACTGGGTTAAACAGTTCATTATCATCTCTTGTAGTTCCTGAGTTGACTGGATTCTGCCAAACAGTTTCTCACTTGGGTTCTCTCATGCAGTTGCAGTCAGATTGCAGGTGGGGCTGGTGCCTCAATGACTAAAAGAATTAGGGGGTGCTCAGTCATCTCTCTGTCCTTGCACCCTTTCCATACGGCTATCTTGGACTTCCTCACAAGATATTGTCTAAGGGTAGTTCAACTTCTTGTGGCAACTGGCTCCCCCAACAGCAAGCATTCCAAGATGCAAAACATGCCAGGCTTCTGAATGCAACCACCAGCACTTCCACCTCATTCTAACCCAGATTCCAGCCCAGGTCAAAGGATGAGGATGGCACAAGTGCTCCATTCTAGGAAGTTATGCTCCATGGGGGAGGGAGCTATCTTTGGAGAGTAGCTACCACAAGCCCAGAGAAGTTCTACCCCACATGGGTATGGGGAAATAGGGGTGAGACATCCCATATTTTTCCATCACAGTCTCCTGTCAAGATCAAATGAGAAAACAACCCATCTAAATGCACATTTTGTAAAAGCCTCTCTGTTTGTTCAACCTTCAAGATCTTTGAACAAAATTATCTATTGAGAAGAAAGTTAAGGAAGATTTGTTCGGATTTGGAAATTCACAGCCAATTAAAAGACATCCTAAGGGTAGAGAAGGTGTGAACCAATAATGACAGGTAAGAGTTAAAAGAAGCCATCGCCTCATCAGCTTTCCCTGACCTTAGATGAATAGAGTTTGGACACCAGAAAGTTCATGTCTTCCTAAATGTTTTCCCTGAAAGAAATGGTTAGATGGCAAATATTGTGTGAAAGAATATTATCTGCCACATGATTAACAAAGTAAAACCAAGAAATAAACCCAGTGCTTTCTGAAGGCTGTATTATTATACAAAACTATTTGCAAAAGAAGAGGAAAAGAGAGGCCCCCTCTTCCCTGTTTCTTCTAGACCCCTCTTTATTTCCCAAAGGAACAAACCTAAGTCCCAGACTTTCATGAGCACATGCAAGGACTCACTAGTTAGAGCCTGAACTGGATTCATACGCCAAGTCACTTTGCCAAGCCAGATGTTGGTTTTTTTCCAGCAATGATTTCGCATCCCTTATCTTTTCCTCCCATTCATAAATGGGATAATTAAAGTGGATTGGGCTTACACTGGACATAAAGTAATATATTCAGTGCTCTTTCCAAAAAAATCTCTTATCTTCTTTTTGCCATAAAGCAGAGACTAGACAAACACAGTTGTTTCTTCTGGTGTTTATCTTTGGACCACAAGTGAGTGTTAAAAGGTAGTTAGGAAGGCCACAATGCATTAGGGATAGACTGCTCATGTTTCTTTGGTCTTACACACACATGGCCCATGCATCATTTCTGTCACACAGAATAGTGACAGACTATTTCTGAGAGTTGTTTATAACATATAAAGTGTGCATATATTACTTCACATTACCTCTGTCTGCCCTGTCACATCTCACATCTTCAGTTCATAGGCCAGTGCTCTATGCATTTTGTTTTGTTTTGTTTGTTTTGTTAATCCTTACCCCAGGATATTTTTCTATTGATTGTTTAGAGAGAGTAGGAGGGAAGGGGACAGACAGAAAGAGAAACATCAATGCGAGAGAGACACATTGATTGGTTGCCTCCCGCACAGGCCCCAACCAGGGCCAAGGAATGAGCCTGCAGCTGAGGTACACGCTCTTGACAAAAATCAAACCTTGGACCCTTTAGTCCAGAGGCCAATGGTCTAGCCATGGAGCCAAACTGGCTAGGGCCCCAGTCACATGCTTCAAGAAACTGGCCCTTTTTGACTCAGTGGAACTGTCCCTGCCTCCCTGGACCCTAGCATAAGCAAATGACCCAGACAAAATCAAGAGAGCATTCTATCCTCTAGCCAAAGAGAAGCTAGCCACAGTATCAAGCTAGGAGAGTTGGAACATCACGGATTCTGGGTAAGAGAAGGTCTCTCTCCTTTGGCAGTGTAAGCTGAGAGCTCCCAGGGGCATCCCTGATACATGGAATAATCCAACCAAAGAAAGAAGCTAACAGAAGAAAGTAGAGTTGAGATCTGGATGGAAAGGCATAGTTTCATAACATTATTTGAATTTCTGGATTTCATAATATATAAATCCATATACCATTGGACTTTTCAATTATATAAACTAATAAATCCCTCTCCCCCATACACTCACTTTTAAAAAGTATTTTAGGTTGGTTTTGTGTCATTTGCAGCTATAAAGTCCTGAGTAATACACAACTGTTTTAGGTCAAACCAAAGTATTCCGCCTACATAAGAGTACAATCAGTGAAGACCCAAAATGACCCATATTTGCCCAGCTGGTATGGCCCAGTGATTGAGCATTGGACCCTAAACCAGGAGGTCATGGTTTGGTTCTTGATCAGAGCCCATAACTGGATTAGGGGCTTAATCCCCAGTAGGGGATGTACAGGAAGCAGCTCATCGATGACTCTTCCTCATCATTGATGTTTCTATCTCTCTCTCCCTCTCTCTTTCTCTCTAAAAGCAACAAAAACATATTTAAAACATAATAAAAAATAAAAGGGTCCATATTTATGGCAACCCCATGGGGAAAGAGTTTGCCAAAACCTTACAGTCAGCAGAACTATTGGAGAGTCTCGGGTACCATGTGGGTAAACTGGCTCGGGCATTTAGGAGACTCAGCTCCTGCCTATGCACCATTATATCAGTCTAAGTCCCACATGGTTTTAACAAATACATTTAATAAAGTGATTACTTCCAGAGGAGTGAGCAGGATTAACAAGGGATGAGGCACCCAGAGACCAGCAACAATTGGGAAGGCTTTCCCACTTATTTTACCAGTGCTCAGACGGCTAGATCCTGGAGGGGCCGCAAACAGGAGCTGCCACTGTGAGGGGATGGATGCCAGAGACACAGCGGTGGTGGCAGAGAGGGAGCAAGGAAAAAATGGCCAAACCCTCTCTCCTGCCCTTGGATCTCCTGCCAGTGCCTCTCGCTGGCCAAACCCAGTAGAAAGCCAGCTGCCTACAGAGCCCAATGGTGCAGGTGGAACACAGCCCCCAGGGCAGTGAGCAATGCAGGGGAAGAATCTGGAATAACACAAAACAGAATAACCTACTCGCCCCCCCCCCAGTTTGATAAAATATATAATGTGTGGATGTGTGAGTGTGTGTGTGTGTGTGTGTGTGTGTGTGAGAGAGAGAGAGAGAGAGAAAGAGAGAGAGAGAGAGAGAGAGAGAGAGAGTGTGTGTGTGTGTGTGTGTGTGTGTGTGTGTGTGTCCTTAAAGAACCATTAGGAAATGGGGGACAATTTGTTCTTGACTCCACATGCATTGCCACAACAACACTCATTTTCTAGAATCCCCTTCCTGTCTTTGTTCATACACATCTGCACAGTCTCTTCTGAGATGGTTTTAAGTTTTAAAGTATATTATTCTCTCTCTCTTGCCATTACCACCTAACATCTTTGCTCTGTATGTCCCTAGACGGTTTTATATACTGAAGACAATATACAGAAGGAAACAGAAAAAGACCTTGGAAGCTCTGAAGACAGGGCCGGGGATGACAAAGAACTCCGAGTGTTTGATGTTCCTCACACTCTTTGAAGAACAAATGCACCCGAGTGCATGGTCTTTAACAAGATGAATGCACACGCTAGGATGTTTTGCTTGGTTTCCCTGCCTTCTCAACATAAATCTTCGGGGCAGGCATTTCCCCTTAATACATACAGTATCCAGGAAATTGTTTTTTGGCTATAAAAATGCATTAACAGCTCCAAAGGAGCAATTACACCCTGTATTGTAAATGCACATTAAGACTAATACACCACACTTATCTCAGCCTCAATGAATTCGGGGCTGCGGTGTCGCGAGTCCAAAGGTGACTCAGATTAGTTCAAGAAATAAGACCCGAGGGGGAGAGGCCTTTCCTCTGTGTGTCAATTATAATGATACAGGTATAAAGCGAAAACCTGATCCCATTTTGTTGCTTTTGAAAGGAGCCTCCGCATCCAGAATGAGGCTGTATGCACAAAGGAGTGTTTATGCCAGTTCATTCCCATGGTGAATTTCTGCAAGCTCTCTCACGCGGCTTAGCCCCTCGCATTCAGAAATCATTGTGTCTCATGCAGACAGCAAGTCAATTACTGAGGCTATATGCCTGGTTTTAGAGTAGACTTTATTTATTACCCTTGTTATGCCTGGGATATGGAGCACCCTAACCATAATGTGTGAAATCAGATTCGTCTGCTGTTGCATTACAAATCTCATTGGATGCAGTGAATTGGCTTTATTCGGGTCCATTCTGGATGAACGGGAAGGGGGATATGGATTTTTTTTCCACCTATATAAACAATGAGACTTGTTAGGGACTCGTTTCTGATGTTTATGGATTTCTCTTTAGTGCATACAGCCTATGGAAAATTGTTTTTAAGCAATAAACAATAATTGTATTTGGGGACACAGAGGGACTAGTGCCATATTGCATTCATTCTACTGATCAATTTCTCTGGCCTATATATATTTTTTCTTATGTAGACATAAAAATACAAAGACCAACAATAAATTTTCCCCTCTCCATGGTAACCTTTTTCCGCTTCCACTTTATTTTCTAGTACATTTCTCGATTGGTATTACCTTTTTAAATTGCTAAATATAAATATTCCACAATGAATGTCTATAATTAGGTTGTCTGCTCCCCTTCAAGGACTTGTTAGAAAGAGAAAGGGCTTTAATCTAAAGCAAACTAACTGAGCTAGAAGTTAATTAGAAATTAGCCATATATCCTGGGTAAATCATTTATGCCAAGCCATGTGTTACTGTAAAAATAATATACATTTATACTGACTATTGTAAACATAAAATAATTAACAATAAAAGGGAAGATATTATCCCTTAATAGAATCCTTTTGCCAAGGCCAATTTAATTTTCTCTCTCATAATGCTGAGTGATAACCCAGGGTCTCTGCTTTATATATAAAACCCAAAGGATCTTTTACAATCTTTCTTCAGTTCTCTTTTGCTTCTTATTTCTTCTCTCTGCATGAAGAATGGCTGTTTTCTGAGTTATATATCCTCTCATATAATATTATATATGCCTTTTCCCTCTCCATTTTTCTCCTTTTTCTATCTTTTCTCTGACCTTCTTGCAATTTTTTTTTCCTTTTAATATATATCTCAAATCTCACTAAGCTTACTTCTCTCCCTTCCCACCTGAAGGTCTGTGATTCCTTTCTCTCCTCTTTTGTTCTTTTACACTCTGGTATTCAGTCTCTTAACAAAATGTTTTATTGTTTGAAGTGCTCAAAAAAAAAAAAGCCCTAATATGTAGACAAAAAAATACAGCGTAGTTTAAATTTTCCCCACTTTCCTTTCAATTCTATTAGCAAGGGCATAAAGGTCACATTTATCAGCCCACAACCAACTTCCATGGCCTAGGAATTCAACTCCAATGCTGAACCATACACTTGGTTCTTGTGGTGCACACATATATGTAGTAGGATTTCACAACAGTCCTTCTCGGAAGGGGGCATTTGTATTCATATACTTATGCATGCATGATCAGCATTAAATGTAATCTAATGAAGTGTCTTTGTAGCTAAAATGCAGTTACCTGAGGACTTTCCTTACAAAACATTCATTGAATGTTTTTCCCCCATTCATGTCTGGCAGCAGCAAATACTGTGCAGCTTTTACATGGTTGGTGTAGGTGTTGTTAATGCACTCTCCACATCCATTTAAATGCAAATCTTCATGCAAATCATCACTTGGAGGAGGAAAAAAGAGAATGTGTTTAGCGGAAGACAAAGCTAGAGGGATAATAGAAAGCCTGAATAAGAGTGTCAGTGGAGGGCTACATAATAAAAACCTCCTCTGCACGCAAATGAAAACACATTAACGACAGCACAGAGGATTTCTCAATAGGTTCTTACAGTATTGTTGTCTGTAAACATGATTCCCAGCAGGTGAAACAAAATGAATGAATCTGGAAGAAATTTACACACGTCTCTCAGAGAAGTAGAAGGTCAAGCTGGGGGTGCAGAACAGGCACCCACCTGATCAACCCCCAAAATAGCAACCACGGACAAATATTTAAGCTTCCTGCAGAAATCCAAAATTTGGAACCAGAGAGCTCATTGTCCAAATGACTCGATTGTTAAGTAATTCTGTGGGGCTAGTGTTTCAATAGAAAGGTAGGAAATGAGCTGGGGCAGAGTAAATATCATTATACTTGAGAACAGCAACTCTGAGGCTGAATTTGGCTCTGGGGAGGGCTGGATTGTGATCCTAGGGAAATTTCCAATTTGCACTATTTGCAAAGAAAACGTTACATCAACAAAGGTTAAGTGCTGGCATTTAGAAAGACAGACCAGCCTTGAGTTTCCCAGTCATTTCTATTTTAAGTACTTCTCCAAGTTTCCTTTGGATGCAATCAAAAGAGTTGACAAGAAACCAAGAAAGTTGCAAAATAACGAGGCCAAAGGGCTGGTAATGGTGTATGAAAGGAAAAAGTGATCTGTTCGTGTTATATATTTCCAAATAAATACAGCTATTGATGACATATGTTGTTATATTTGGGGGGGGGGAGCCACTTCCGTTTTCTTGTAGGTATTGTGATTTGCAATTGCTCCATTTGATGGTAGCAGTGGAGCAATGGAACTTGGAAGTCTTAATTTGGGCATATTTTGGAAGGATTTCAATAGACTTCAGGGAGTATCATGTGCTCTTTAACTTGGAGTGGCTTCGCATTTCTTGGAGAGTACAACTGGCTAGAATTACCACTTTTGTCTTTCTTGGCTGCATATAGACCAACAATCTTCCCAACTCCTATCACCACATTGCCATAAGGAAAAAATAAATAAAAGAAAATTTTAAAACGTTGCACAAATTAACTCATTATTTTTTCCAATAATTAAAATGTTTTATCCTTTAAATTAATATTATTCTTTTACATTCTCTCATTCCATTTATTTGTTTCCTCTGAGGCAGCATTTGGAATCCTAAGACTATTCTCTACTTCTCCACTCCCTCAAGCTGAACTTTTTATATTTGCATGGTTAGTATCCATCAATTACAAACTCTTAGACTATAAACAGAGTTGCATAAATTCTGCAAAAGACTTGGCTCTATGCAAAATAACAGGTGGAAGTATAATGTACAGAAATAGTTAAGATTGGGGAGGGGATAGAAATGGAGACAACGTGGGCATGGAACAAACTCCTAGTTTTTCAAGCATTAAATTGTTCAATGTAATAAATAATACATTTAGAGAGAGAGAGAGAGAACAATATGCACATATTTGAATTAACAACTTATATTTAAGCTATTAAATATACTCACTCATATATTAATTATTTATTAAAATTATTAAATATCATTTAGATTATTAAAGATATTTTACATTAATTACAAATTTGTTTATATTTGTGTTTTTACATATATGGCATCTTTTTCATAAAGAACAGACTAGGATAAAGATTTGTTAGTCAGGATACACTGGATAATGTCACAATAAAAATGTCCAGAATCTTCAGAGATATAACCAAAAGAAGGTTTATTCTTGCTCATAAAATATACTCTGTGGGTTGGGAGAGTTTCCAGGGCAACTGGTCATGCAGTGACTCAGTCATCCAGGCTCATGAATGACTCGCTTTCTTATACCTGCACCACAGCAGGAAGAAGAGAACTACAACTACAGCTAAATACTTTGGTTTGGTAGGGGCACACATCATATCTTCTTGTAGCCCGTTGGACAGAAGTAATCATATGGTGACAAGAACAAAATGTGATCTTTTCACCTGCTTAGAGGGCCTAGAGAACCAGACATGAGCAAGCAGTGGAAGTGTCCAGCACAGAAGAATATAGTGGCATTATATGTGATTGTTCTTCTTAGAAAATCCATGATTTTTAATTAGTACTTTGCTTATTACATTCAAAATTCATTTTGTGTTATAGTTGTAGGCTTGTCTATTTTACTTTTGATGGCTTATGAGATCACTGAGGTTAGGAAACACATTTGCTCATTTTTATACCCAACTGACTTTGCATATAGCAGGTATGCCATAATTATTGATTTGGTTAAATGAAACTATTCTTTCTAAAATAATTATAAAAGCCTCCCTGAAATATCCACCTATATAACCCTTGGGATATTATCCAATGCCTGGACATATGAAGTTATAGGTAAATGCAGAATTCAGTGACCCAGCCGGACTACATCAGTAAATAGTGCTGAGTGTGTTTTCCAATTAAGATAGTTCACATTTCTTCCTTTTTCTGACAGAAAAAAAGGAAGAAATTGGCAGTTCTAGGAAAAAGATGTGGTGTGGTGCCATGAAAATAACACTGGACTCAAGTCTGAAAATTGAGTTCTTGTCCTGACTCTGCCCTTTACTTGTATAATCATATCCACTCACTCAGCCTCAGTTTCTTCATATGTGAAGTGATGGGTTTGGAGCTTTGAGGTTCTTTCCAGCTCACACATGCCATACTCTAAGAACTGTACAACCTAAGAGAATTTTTAGGTAATTTTTTTCACAGGTGTTCCATATTTTTTAAAATAAATCCTTTTCAGCATCCTCTTACCACTCCTTCGTGAGCCCCCTTTCCATGCCAGTACACTATTCAATGGGACCCTTGGTGATTCAGCATTATGTTTACTTTAAATTTCCCCCATTAGTGTTTAGCTTCAATTTTCCTACCCTGACCTTGCACCAAATAGCTTATTGTTCCTATTCCCCTTTGATGCAAAAATTAGCTAAGTTGTAAATAAATAATTTTGACTAAAAAGTTGTGATCCCCTAGCCCAGTGGTCGGCAAACTCATTAGTCAACAGAGCCAAATATCAACGGTATTATTGAAAAAAATTTTTGAGAGCCACATTTTTTAAACTTAAACTTCTTCTAACGCCACTTCTTCAAAATAGACTTGCCTGGGCCGTGGTATTTTGTGGAAGAGCCACACTCAAGGGGCCAAAGAGCCACATGTCACTTCCTGGGCCAAACTCATGAGCCACAGTTTGCCGACCATGGCCCTAGTACATGGAGCCTTAATGCTAGCAGTTCCCTGCATCATGTTGTGGAAGCTAAAGGCACCAGATGCCCCTTCCCTGCTGAGCAGGGGTCGCCAGCCTACTTGCTAGGTGACCCAGAGTTAGCAATAAGATGCTCCTGTCCAGGTCTTTAACTCTTGACCTTGCAGCAGAAAAGCACAAGAACTGCTTGGGTTCATTGACAGCAGAAGATATCATAGGAACATCCTTATTAATTGGGGGCTGGGAGGACATTTTCCAGTGTCTTAAGCAAACAGAAGAATTTATTGCAAAGCTCCTGGAAGCCTCAGAATAGAAAAAAATGAATGAACAGACTTGGGAATATGGACAACAGCCATGAGGCTCAAGAGTAGGGGGCACTGCAACCATGCTTTAGCAGAAGCAGTCTGCCCAGATTGTACTGGTATTAACCAGTACTGAAGGGACAGTGCCTATCCCCACCCCCGAATTAATGAGGATGTCCTTGTCGTATCTGCCGCTGTTAATGAATCCCAACAGTTCTTGTGTTGAACCAAGAGGCTGTCTCTGCATCTGCCAGCCCCAGAGCCACCCTGCCTCTGTCCTACTGGTTATATCTCCATGCACGAAGCCTGCCCCTTGCTCTTTTCCTCTTTCTAAATCCCATGTGAGTGCATCCACTTGAAGGACGGAGGTCAGAGGCACACCTCACGGAAAGGAACCTGTCAGCTGTGGTTTCCAGCTTCCCATGCTAGCCTGTCTGGGAGGGCACGCTAGGAGGAACAGGTCTCCAGTGAGACAGTCAGAGAAATCTGCCACACTGACCTCTGTTATTCATGCTCGCCCGTCTCTAAACCAGAGGCAGGGCTGCAAGGGTATTTGCTTGTCATAAAATAATGTGCTTGTTCTTGGGGAAATCACAAGCCAGATTGCATCTTAAACACATAAATCAGCTCCCATTGGCACTCCCTTCCTCTCCAGGCAAAGATCATCAGGAAAATTGGCAAGAAAAATGGTCTCTGAGAGAAAACAGGAAGCCTTGCCCAGGAATTGCCCTTCTCCCAAATTCTCTGGACACGCGGGTTGGCATGAAGGGAAGAGGAGAACAATCTCTTGGATTCATAAAACGGAAGTTCTGTTCAGTATTCAAGGCACTGCCAAAGCCTGGATCCCAGAGGCAGGACTTCCAGGGAGGCATGCTGAGAGTGTTGTAACAAAGCCACCTCTTAAATCCCTTACAATCTATGTGGACTGTCCCAGGCCTGCAGAGAGGAGGAAAGCTTGGCTCCAGGGCACTAATCAGAAGGATGTGTTTTGCTCCTAATCTAGACTCAGGTATTTGGCTTCTACTCTGTCACAGCTTCTACATACACACAGCTAACCGGTTATGTGACGTTTGTAAGAATGTAAATCTTGCTTGCTCCAGTTTCCTGCTGATTAACAAGAAACCAGTGATAAATTAAGGACACCCCCCGCCCCGCCCTCTCCCCAACCCCCGCTCCCCCCCCCCAAGCCTGAAGAGCTATTTGTTTGCTTGCTTATTTGAGTTCAATCAGCAAAAGACCTTCAGCAAAGACACAAATCCCAGTATTAATTCTCATGAAAATTCATAACATTGGATGTTGTTATCTCTAAGGGAAGTGGGATACGTGACTCTGAGCATTGCCCTGCCCTTTCAAACACAGTTGACCCTCTGCTAAGCATGGTTGTTAGTCATTAAACCCGAGGCATTGTAAGGTAACACGCTTGTTCCTTGGAAATTAGAATCCCCAACTAAAGCTGCCTTTGTCTTTAAAATCACAAGAATCCAAATACAAATCAACCCCCCCACCCCCCCTGCAAGCTGCCCTGGGTAGCCATGAAAGGCAAAATGACACTGCCATCCTAGAAAAATCTTCGGCTTTTTGTTAAGCATGGTCAGAAACAGCTCACTTCCTATTTGAAAAGGGGGCGTTCTGCTCAAGGGAGATTCCAGGAACACAACTGCAATTTGGAAAAGAGAACAATCTATTCCTGTACATGGTGATCATCCCTTCCTGGAGTTTGACTCATTGAAAGTCCAAGAAACTTGAGCAAAACAGCTGGTAGAGGGGATCCGCCAAGGGCTGGCAAGGCCCACTCATCTCTCTTCTCGTTGAACCTCAGCATCACTATTTAAAAAGCACCAGGACTTTGACATAAGCTGAGGCCAAGGGCACGTAGGGTCCCGAACGCCATGTGCCCTTACCACTGTGCCTCCTGAGGCGGTGCACACTCCCCACAGGAGTGCTGGGAAGCCCCTCTCCCGCCAGGAACGCTGAGCTTCACTCTGCCATGACTCCTCTACAGGAGGTGTCAGGGCGGCCAAGGTGAGACAGCAGGCGACTCCCTCTTCAGCGCCGGCACTGACCTCCATGAAGCTGAGAATGCCTCTGGCACAGTCAGCCTGGTCTCCCCTCCCCTTAGAATCTCCCCTGTGTGCTTTTCCTGAGCATCTTCCTCCGGCCTCCTTCGTCTTGGCTCTTCAGTGTCTTTGGCGCTCAGGTCACTGCCCGCCTGTATTGCTTTCCCTTTGACATCAACGTCCTCCCAATGCCTACCTCTAGATTCTTCCTAGAGACCTTTGTTCTAGGGGTATTGATCCTTGCTGTCAATTGATACTCTTATCTTCTCACCTGCAACCTGGTCCTCCAGTTATGTTTTAACTATAAACTTCCTCTGTCTTTCCAGCTTACCCTCAAGTATTTCGCCACCATGTCAGCCCTTCCACCCTCCAGACCAGCATGCCCTAGCCTTGGTCTCTCAATGTGAAGTAACACCCCCATCTATCTCCAAAAATGGCTTTTCATCTAGCTTCACTCACACATTTTTAATGACTTAAGAGTAGGACCATACCTTAACAAGAGTTTATGTGATTGTGCACAGAGTCGCTGGTGATAAATAACAAGTAAAATCAAATACTATAGCTGTAAGTGGGATACTCACTAAGCATGCTGTTTTCGATGGACAGATATATCTCTATGAATACTGTGCTTTAAAGATTCAATGATTCGGCCTTGCGAGTGTGTATGTGGGGGGGGGGGGGGGGTGCGTGGCCCACAGCAGCTCAGAGCCTCCGCTGGTCTGGCAGGAGGAAGAGGGGCAGGTTTTGAGTCCCAACTGAGCTATCACACAGTTTCGGTTATTTAAAGTTTGTACCTGCTTAGCAACATTATCATTCCTGAAGAGATATGCAGTACTGGCAGAGGACGGAAATTAAGTGGAGACCAAATAACTTTGCCAACTACAGTTGCTTATTCATCAGTTCCAAAACAGACAGATGTTGAAGAGTGGACTTCCTGGGATGAAGATGCTCCCACAAGTATAAAGATTGAAGGAGGGCCGAAACCAGTTTGGCTCAGTGGATAGAGCTTCGGCCTGGGGACTGAAAGGTCCCAGCTTCGATTCTGGTCAAGGGCATGTACCTCGGTTGCGGGCACATCCCCAGTAGGGGGTGTGCAAGAGGCTGCTGATCAATGATTCTCTCTCATCGGTGTTTCTAACTCTCTATTCCTCTTTCTTCCTCTCTGTAAAAAATCCATAAAATATATATTTTTTTAAAAGACTGAAGGAGGGAATGGGAATGTAGCAACACAACAAAATGCTTTGGAACAACTGGAACCTGACTATTTTAAGGAGATGACACCAACTCTAAGGAAAACTCGGAAAAATCATTATTAAGAAGAGAGAACCATTAAATTTTGGCGTCCCAGATGGTAGCACAGGCTTCTCTAGTAGATTGGCAGCTACGCAAGACATGCCATTTACTCATCAACCGCCTGAATGAGGTGACTTGGATACCTGGCAGGAAAATGCCAATGCATGGGAGGAAGAGGAAGATGCAGCCTGGCAGGCAGAAGAGGTTCTGGGGCAGCAGAAGGTAGCAGGCCGAGAAAGAGGGCAGCGGAACAGCAAAGAAAGAAAATGGAGAAGGAGGCACAGCGGCTAATGAGAAAGGAGCAACACAAAATTGGTGTGAAACTTTCACAACAAATGTTCTTCAAATGTCATGGTGCCAGTGGAAGATACACAAAATCCACAACCCAACCAACATTTTTCTGGATCTAAGAGTATTTCCCGAATACAAACACACTACTTGATTGAATGCATTCATCAGGCCATTCAGAACACTAGGATTCTGTCAGAGTACCTTGAACTTGTAAGTGATTGAGACTCAAAAGAACAAAAAAAGACTTATGAGGCAATATTCTCTTCAACATGTTCCCTTATAAGACAGTGGTTTGCTGTAAGCAAATTATTACAAATGGAATATGCCAGTACCTCTTCAAGTTGGTGTTGCTAGCTGAATAAATGGGTGTAAATAATTTTGTGGTGGAAAGAACTCTGTCGTCTATAATGTTCATTGTGCATAATGATAAAATAAATAATTTTAAATATTAAAAAAAAGATTCAATGATTCAAAGAAATTACACTACTTCAAATTGCTTTCCCTTGTTTACACAGGTGCCAAAGTAGAACATCCATTCTGAGGTCCAGATGAGAGACTAACAGCTACTGCATCCTTCTTGCATGTCCCCCGGCCTCACCTCACTGAAAGGCTGGCTGGGGAGTCATGGACCTCGGCAGCCACTCCGCAGCCTCTCACGCTGAGAGAGAAGCGGGTCCATGATCTTAGCGGACAGCCAGCACTCTGTGAACTGGTGGGCACCACGTGATTTCACTGTGTGCCTTTCACAGGGCGACAACTTATAAATCTTCTTAACACTCCCTTCTCCTCTTGCAATTGACAGGATTTTAACATTTCTGAGACTGATCCAATTTTCTTTCTCTTACTGCATTGCTAATAGAATTTTGAAACTCTACATGGTTTCACATTTTCTCTACCTGGCCTCCCTTTTCTTTTTTCCCCCCCCAAATAAAAATAGCTTTTGAAACCAGTATCATTTCAGCGTGGCCTGCAGGCAGTGAGATTTTTTTAAAGCCTCCAGTCCTATTTTTACACCCAAGAAGGCTGCTGACAAAACAGCAACATCGGGTCCTGAACGCAATAATCAAACGTATTACAGGCAGCGATGTCAGATGACATCCAACACCCAACGCTCTACTGAGTTCAGCAGGCTGGCCCTCCAGGCTCATCCTCTGCATATCCGAGTAGACCACAGCCTGTCTTATCTCGAAGGCTAAAAATAAAGTCTTCTGAGAGGAAAGCTGGGGAGTCAGGAAGGCTTTTTTGTCTTTCCATGTCAGCCCAGAGCCAGTGTTTTATGGCATGCCATGTGCTAACTCAGCTGTCCAAGCACTGGAACAAGCTGAGGATTAAGAAATCAGGTTGGAGGCCATCTGTAGCACCCGGCAGTGTGTACTGCCAGGCAGCTTCTCTCAAATGTGCCAGTAAAAAAAGAGCCAGCACATCTATTACAGAAAACAAATCCTGGAAGAGAGGTGTGGGGGGCAGGGAGGGACTGAGACGCTGCCAGGATTTTAAATAGCTCCGTGCAACACACCGTACGCTTGTACCAACAGAAAAGGAGTAATATTGATGTTTAGGGGAAAGCAGTGACATTCAGAAATAAGTCAAAAGCAGAGGAACTGCTGGGGCCAAAATGGTCTCATGCTCCTCTGGTAAAGACCCAAACCACCTGTTATAGTTCTCATCACTTAGTGGGGAATGCTAACAGCCATCCAGGAGAATTCCGTGTGGTTGGTTCACAGATTCTCTGGAAATCCATCCCTAAATGAGCCGGCTTGGGGGGATGTGCAGCGTTCTTTCCCCCAGAGAGTTTTAGAAGCAATGCTAAATTCAAGAGTATTTGCTTTTAATTTCAGTTCCTAGAACACGAGCAATTAGCCTCTAAGCAGGAAACTAGACCACGTGATCTGCTCACCTCAAAACCCCTGGACCTTTCCCATGGCCTTAGGACAGAGTCAGGGTCTGTCCCATGCAACGGTGGGACTGAATTTTTTTCTTGTCCAATGGGATAAGCTCAGAGATAGGTTTTGCTTCATCTAGGAAAGCAAGTTAGCGTGACATTCCCTGACCCACTAAGATGAAGAAACCTAAGAGTGGGATCCCATCGGTGCCTCTATGAACTCTCTTTACTTTGCATTTGTGTAACACTTTTACATTTTCAGAATGATCAAAGCAACCTCTCCATGTGGCGACAGGCAAAAGAATGTGCCTGGGTGCACCAAGATAGATGGGGAAGAAGAATAATGATCTGAAAGAGCACACTACCTTCTAAGCCAGTGTTTCCCAAACTTTTGACTTATGTGTACCCTTTCTATAATTTTTGTAATGCTGAGTATCCCTCATCAAAAAAAAATTGGATGTATTTTAATAACAATCAAAATATATTTTTTATTTTTTTTGGTACATACACAAAATAATAATAAACGAAAAATAAAATTATTCATAATAAAATATAAATAAAAGTTACATTATAAATAACATTTATTTGCACGACGGACCATCTCACAAGACTGTCTTGACTTGACTCATGAGAACGTAGAATTAGGCGCAGCTAAGCATGGTGCAGTGCATATCCCCACCAAACTCCGCTGCAACGCATACCCCCACCAAACTCTTCCCGTACCCCCTGGGATATGCGTACTACACTTTGGGAAACACTGTTCTAAGGGAAACAAACGCCATTTTTAAAACAGACACCCAAACAAGTATACCAAGAGAACTGCCAATTCCAGATTGAAATGAGTATCTTCTAAAACGTAAGCAATGGTGGCCATAGTTGCTTGTCACCAATGGTTTTCAAAGTGCTCTCTGAGCAGCCCTGTGCTTTCCATTGGCTGCCCTGGGGATGGTGCGGGGCCTTGGATGGGGACCCCGAGCTTGACTCTCCCTTTTCTCCCAAATGTTTAAGCGTCACAGCTCTGCCTCTCTCAGTTGGATTCTGAATATAGCATGTGGGTCACATGGTTTCATTTGAGGAAGTTCTGCTGAAGTTCTGCTACCATAACAGTATTATAAACCACTTTTAGAGACCATTATATATACAAATAAAGGTTTCTTCCCAACTCCTTCATCCCTGGTGGTCCAAAGAATGATGAACCAGGTCACGGGCCATCACTGCTGAGCCTGCCACGCAAGTGTTTTCACACTAAATGATGTTAACACTCTCAGCTTAACTTGGTTCCATTTTATTTGCCTTTATATTCAGATTCCTATTCTAGTTTCATATCCAAATGTCAAACAGTAATAAGGGTTTCGTCTAAAATGAAATGTTATTTGTTCAAAAGTCCATAAGGTGCTTTCACAGCAGGAGAATGGGGCTTATACCAGTTCAGCCAGAATGTAATGCTTTATATACATTTATCTCCAGCATGTACGTAAGCTTTGAAGAGAGGAGAATCCTGGGTGCCTGTCGAACAGAGATTAGAGAAGATAGATTTAAATGCTGGCTTTCATCATTTTTATTTAATAAGCAAGAACAAGCCATGGGAAACATCTAAGGCGCTGTCTATATCACACAGAGGTTAAATGCTCTCTGCTTGAGCCACGCTGCACTCTGCTTTCAATGTGTCATGAAGCAAATTTGCTAAAATGCAGTCCCCCTCCTTCAAGTCTAGTGCTTGTTTATTTTTGCCAGGAATGTCAGGCTATTCTGCAAGGTGTCATCCAAGCACACGTGGAGAAAAAGAACCTGTAAAAAATCAGCTTACAGAGGCTAAGCTTTCCTGTTTCCTTAAAATACAAGAGTGGTGCAAAACAGGAAGTTGGTAAACTGTTTGGACTCTAGCGCCAGTTGAGAGCCTGAAAGGTGTGCTGGGAGGTGGCAGCCGCCCCCTGGATGCACTGGTCTCTGGGACAATGAGTAGGAATCATCATCCTTGTCTGCAGACCTTATCAGAACCCTCTTGAGTCACATAGCTTCTTCCTCACCTTCCCTGCTGCATTGACCCCCAATTTCTTAAGCAACAAAAATCAGCATGCCTCATACTCCTCCCCTCTCTCACCACCACTATCCCCCCCACCCCCAGCTTTCAATTGGTCACCACGTTCTGCCTAAATCCCTCACAAATCATTTCACACCCTATTCCACCTCATCCCCAGGCCCAGGCCCTCATTGAGGCCTTTGTAATGTCTTAAGTGGACCATTGGGACAGCTCCCAACTAATCTTCCTGCTCCTCATCTCCACGTCCTTCAGTTCAGAGTCCACGTTTATCATAGTGGGACCTTTCTAAATCACACACGGGCCTCTGCTAGTCATCTTTCCCTGGCTTCCCACTGCCTTCAGAATATAGTGCATACAAAACAGTCTGGCCCTTGCCTATCTTTCTAATCTTATATCCCATCACTTCCACGTGTGTGTGCCCTATGGCCAGCCTGCTCCAGGACTCAGCCTCCAGGCATGCCCACTCCACTCTCTCACAAGAAAAGACCTTCCCTGCTTTTTTGCAGTTGGCAAAATTTTACTCATCCTCCAAAATTTACTTCCTCCTAAGAAATCCTTCACAACCTAGAATATACCTTTTTTGGAACATTTGTCCCCATACATTTGAATTGTTTGTTGACAAGTTATCTTCCCACTATTTCATGATTCCCTCCAGGGCAGGGACTATACCGTTATCAGTACATCCTGCATAGTTCAGCCACTGGTTTAAAACAAGGAGCCCCAAACTGTTGCCATATTAAAAGCTTAATTGTATGCAGAGATTTTCAGTAGATTAGGAGCTAAGAGTTCAGGCTTCTGTTTCCCTTGCTGCAACATTCAAAGAACCTCATCAAGACCCAGAATCTATAATAATAAAAGCCTAAGTGACCATCACAACCAAACAGATGACTGAACAGGCTGTGTGGGGCAACCAGACCGTAGTGAGGGGCGACCAAACGACTGAGCAGCAGGCTGCATGGGTTGACCAGGTCAGCAAGGGGGTTAATGAGGGGCAACCAACGATGGAACAACAGACTATGTGTGGTGACCAGGCCCAAGGGGGTGAGGGGAGGGTGGGAGGCGTGGTGCAGTTAGGGGCGACCAGGCTGGCAGGGGAGGGCAGTTGAGGGTGACCAGCCTGGCGGAGGGGGACAATTGGGGATGATCAGGCCAGCAGGGGCAGGAGTTGGGGTGACCAGGCCAGCAGAGAGGACAATTAGGGGTGATCAGTCAGGCATGCAAATGAGCAATTAGGAGCCAGTGGTCCGGGATTGTGAGAGGAATGTTCAACTGCCCCAAGATCAGGCCAAAACTGGCAGTTGGACATCCCCCAAGGAGTCCCAGATTGGAGAGGATGCAGGCTGGGCTGAGGGGACCTCCCTGACCCTCTTTCCCCCACCCCCCCAATGCACGAATTTCTTGCACGAGGCCTCTAATCATTAAAAATAAAACTATAGAAATAAATGGAAGAGCTCTGAATTTGTTTCCAGCATCAAAATAAAATCCTACAACCTCTAGGGTTGTGGTGATGGCATTACTTTCCTCTAGTTCAGTGTTTCCCAAACTTTTGACATATGTGTATCCCTTCTATAATTTCATAATGCTGAGTGCCCCTGGTGAAAAAAAAAGGATGTATTTTAATAACAATCAAAATATATTTATTTTTTAATTTTTGGTACATATACAAAATAATAAATGAGAAATAAAATTATTCATAATAAAATATAAATAAAAGTTATATTATAAACAACATTTATTTGCACACCGGACCATCTTACACCTCACAAGATTGTCTTGACTTGACTCATGAGAACATAGAATTAGGCGCAGCTAAGCACGGTGCAGTGCATATCCCCACCAAACTCTTCCCGAACCCCTGCGGGTATGCATACCACACTTTGGGAAACACTGTTCTAGTTGAAAGCACCAGAATACCAGTCTAATCCCACCTGTGGCCTCTGTGTTGCTCAGATATGAGGTTTCCTCGGCCATTCCATGCTGACAAAGATGGAATCATTCAAGAAATTAATGTATTCAAGAATGAATGAAATCTTTTTATATATCTTCTATTTTGGTTAATAAATTGAAATCTTGGCACTGTTGCCCTATTTCTAAAAGCTTTTTATTTCATCAAAGTAGACTCGTTTAATGGGGAGAAGTCATTGTTAATCACACACACACACACACACACACACACACACACACACACACTCCCAGGAACAGAGCAGGGATTGTATAGCAATACTGGAATCAGGCCAACAAATTCTTATTTTGACAATGGGAGAGGATTAGCTTTAAAAGACTCCAAAGTCAATGACACCTTCTTAATTTTACGGTTTCCATTTTACTGTTATAAGAAAAACATGTCATTGGCATCATGTTTTTAGTGCTTAATCCTGTAAAGTAGGTAACATCGCAAAACTAGAGGAGATCCTAGACAGCCACTTTATTAATCAAATGTCTAGGGTCACAGCAGAGGGAAACTAACGTTAATTAGCCGGTTCTAGAGGAAAGATCGCAGAGCATAATATACATACAACTATCTAACTTTTTGTGATAGTTTTAAAATGTGCGCCCACACATTTCCAATTGGCCGTTTCTGCACAGATAAGGAGAGCTTGACAGTAACGAAGTTGTGGAGGCACTTGATGCCCAGGCAGGCCAATTAGTAGTTATCGCCTTAAAAAGAATCTTTTTGCAACTTTCCATCAAGAGACACACTGCCCAACTTAGGAGGGGAAAAAAAGGCATTTTTTTGCCTCTGCTGTCACAGCCTTCCTTTGCTCTGAAAGATGCTGGCCTCCCTCACACCAGGCCCTGGAGGCCTGGTTCAATGTTCCTCTCTTCAATCCATAATCCTGAGGGTGCTGATGTCCAGCATGGCTGCTGCTGAGAAATCCACTATGGGCTCCAGCGGCTGGTGGAAAGCTATATATTACGGATGTGCTCATCAGCACCCCTTTCAGCTGGAAAAGGAATAAATGCCACCACACATTGGCTTAAGGCAAAAGGGGACTGAGGGGATCCCAGCAAATCAGAACCCAGCCTGTTCATCTCTCAGCTCTGCCTCCCTCTGCACTGGCTTCCCTTCTGCAGCAGGATCTGCCGTCCTGGAACAGGTGCCCACCTACAGCTCCAGTCACACACACTTTCAGCGAAAAGACCCGCCTACACTGCACCTGAATGAACTCCAGGAAAAGGTCCCAGACCCAGCTGTTACTGTCCTACCTCAGGTCACTTGACCTTCACAACTAGTCAGTGTAGCCAGGGAGGTCCATTGCTCTGGCTGACAGGCAGGATCACCCGGGGCTCCTGGAGCCAGGTGGGGGCTGAGAGTGAAGAGGGGAATTTCTCAACACAAAATTGGGGTGCGGTGGCCAGAGGGAGGAGAGGAAGCTGAGAAGGCAAAAATAATTTTGTGCCTTCAAAATGGAGTCACACTTTTCCCCCTAAAATATGTACCTATTTTCTACACAATTAAAAGAGGGGGGAAAAAAGAACAACAAGCAAAGGCAGGGAGCACGTTGTGGTTTGTTTATGTTTTTTCCAGCAAAGGCAAGCTCCTAGGCCAGCCAGCCGTGGGCAAACTATGGCCCACGGGCCGGATCCAGCCTTCGCGGAGCCCAAAGAGCGGAGGGTTCTCTTGCTCTCCCCTCCGCTCCTTCACCAGCAGCCCAAGATGAGAGTGCCAGCATGGTCAGGTTGCTTTTGTTCCGGCCCTCCAGTCCAGTTTAAGAACACATTGTGGACCTCGAGTCAAAAAGTTTGCCCACCCCTGTCCTCGGCTCACCATTTCACCTCTGAGCCCCCAGAATCTCCACGGAAGTTTTAAGCAGCTGACTGGTCATCTCCACCATAGGACCCTCAGGCACTTCAAGCTGAGCTAGCTCCCAACAGACCTCATCACATTTTCTCCTGAACCTGTTTCTTCTCCTATGGTCTATTTTAAGAGATGCCACCACTGTTTCCACCTCCTGGTGACCTCAAAATAACTACCCCAGGCCTGCACTCTCATAGTCTCACACATCCAATGTGACTCATCCTTCAGTAATCACCATGTCCCCTCAAATGTCCCTTCTACTCTAGCTCCGGTCCCACTGTGGGGGGCATCACCTCTCTTCTGTGGTCCCACAGTGGTTCTAAGTGGCTTTTCTGACCTTGTGCCTGCTTCCCTCCTGCAGGTGCTGGGGGCTCGGCCCTCAGATTGGATCACATCACTCTGCACTCTACAACCTTTCCCTGGTTCTCTCTCATCTGTCACTGGAGTTTCCCAATGCATTCATTTCCAAGGGCTGCTGTAACAAACTACCTCCAACCTGGTAGCTGAAAACCACAGAAATGCATTCTCTCATAGTCCTGGAAGCCAGACGTCCAAAATCCAGGTGTTGGCGGGATCAGTGGAGTCCCTGAAGGAGGCCCCACACCAAGCCTCTTTCCGGCGTCTGGAGGCACCAGCAACCTTGGTGTGTGGACCCCACACTACCGAAGGCCTCTCCTCTGTCTTTCCTCAGAGTCCACGTGTCTTCATCCCCCTTCTCCTTTCTCTTATAAAGACAGTAAGTAGTCGTTGGATTTGGGGCCCATTTAATCCAAGATGGTGTTTTCTTGAGATCCTTAATTTCATTACATCTGCAAAGATCCTGTTTCCAAATAAGGTCACATTTCCCAGGTACCAGGACTTGGGATTTAGACATGCTCTGGGGGATACAATCAACTCACTAGACCCAATCTAGACAACGGGTGTGGGATAAATCCCCAGCCCTTAGAAGCGATAATGCCATCATCTGGTGGCCTGGGCCCTGTCTTCCTTTGGGTCCAGATCTCCCAGCTGGGCCACCTGCCATCCACTACCCCCATCACTACCCACGCTGCTCTCTGTGCTCTCCTGGCACAGGAGGCGATTGATATGGAAATCTGTGTCCCCAGCTTCTCTTGGGCGGCACGGCCCGCTGTCTGGCACTACAGCATGAGCCTGGGGCCAAGTCGTAGCCGGGCCTGCGCACCTCAGTCTGCACCTGCTGTCCTGTTCATGTCCGTATTTATAAGTGAATGTGCGTGATGATAGGTATTTAAGACCAAACATATCAGCTATTTTTCTTTCTTGTGCAGGAAACAAATTTCTAAACACAGACTTCAAAACTCAGAGGTGTACCGGGGCCGTGCAGAGAACTGGGGAAAACAGCTGTTCCTGTGTCAGATTCAGGGAGTGGCCTTATCTCCCAGTGTTTCGAGAGAATCAAAATGCAGGTTTTTATGTAAAATCTCTCCTTTTTCATTAAATCAACACAGCAATGGGCCTTCGGTGCGTGTCTTCGGTCCGGAACAGGAAAGGGCCCTCTCCTCTTGCCAGCATTTCTCTGCATTAATTTCCCCATCAGCACATCCCAGCGCCCCTCCTCGCCAACTTTCCATTTACTGCTTCGGTATTGACTCAATCCATCTAGCCATCCACCCTTTCCTCACTTTCTCCCTAAATTACCGAAAACAGATTGAAACCTGCAGCCAGGCAGGCAGGTTTTAATTGGAAGGCTGAATTGCTGCAATTATTCCTCCGCCTTGCAAACCTCTCCTGGCAGGCAGCACAAGAGACCTCGCACACAGCTGAACCCCACCCGGTGCTGAAGGCCATCCCCGCCCCCAACCTCAGGCTCTCCCAGATCTGTCCTTTCCTTAAAAACAGCCAGGGCGGGTTTCACGTGACAAGGAATTATTGCTTAAGTGCCACCGGGGGACCATTTGTTTCTTCCCAGCTTCCTAGCTTGCCCCCCTGTGCCATGTGCCAGGTTTCTAAGACTACCCTTGGTTTTCCCAGAGCGGAGCCTCACACAATCACCGGACCACTTGCACTTCCTGTCCCACCCAAGCGCTCTTCACAGCCGCGCAGACAAGAGGGAATTGTTATGGGAGCCAGCCTCGTGCTGCATCAGCAGAGTGCCTTGTGATCGGAGGAAATTCGTGCTATGTAATCGCAAGACAATGGTTCCTCTTTTAAAACAGCTGCCCAGAAAACAACTCTAACATTATGTTACTACTTTACTGGTGTGCTTCTATTTTTTTTTAAGTGACTGCATTGTGCTTTTAGCGCCTTGATGGCACTTTATGGCACCCGGAAGGTGTCATTTAAGGGTATCTTTATTCTCCTTTTAGGGCAGATGGTTTGCAGTTTTGCAACCACTGGAACAAGTGGGAGCTGCAGTAAAGTAATTTGAGAAGAGGCCAGTCTTTGAAGCTTGTATTTTTAAGGGCTTTGAATTAGGAAAAGAAAATTTTTTTTCTCTCTTATTTACTGTGGTTAAAAGACCATGACATTTGCTTATAAATCAGTCATAATTTGAGAAATGATGGTTTCTTTAGAACCTCAGAAAAATGGCCCACTTGCCACCAGCAACTTTTCCACTTTGGCTCAGTAATAAAACCGTATTCAGTAAATGAAAGACACTGGAATTAGTTTGGATTTCTTTTTTGAACTTTTTATATAAAACACTTCTGTTCCATTAGGATAATCCTATTTGACTTGCTTCTCTCAGTCAAAGAAAAGGGAAAAGCTATTAAGAGAGAGGCAGGAACAAAGGATTTCCCACCCCTGGTCGAGCTTTTGATCCTAGCATGGTCATAACAGGCCTCTGGCGGTAGCCAATAACTTCCGGCTTCAAAGGCGGGGAAGCAGGCTTAAAATGAATGGGCCTCCCAAGGATGCCATGAGGTTTGTGGCCAGCAGACTGCTCCGGCTGACCCCTGTGTACAATCGCTTTCTGCCCTCAAGAGATGGATACAATTTCCACTGTTTTACCCACATGAAAACCCCCGCTATTATTTTATGGCCACTGAATTCGCCAGCCCGCGTCTAATACAGTCGTGGTGTTAAACTCCACGATCTCACTCCACACTTGTATTAACATAATCAAAGAATGTGAAGCACTAAGTCCCTTTCATTCTTTGTAAAAACACCAGAGCAGAGACCAACAATTGTACAAACAACTCACCCCAGCAAGACCTTTATAAATGAGTCTTTCTGCTGATAGAGCAATTGCTTTTCGTATAAAAAAAAAAATACAAGAAAATAAGATATAAATTTGACGTTGTCCTGGATCAAGGCAAACAAGAAAAAGCATTCAGCAGAAACCGGTTTGGCTCAGTGGTAGAGGGTGGGTCTGAGGACTGAAAGGTCCCGGGTTCGATTCCGGTCAAGGGCATGTACATTGGTTGCGGGCACATCCCTGGTAGGGGGTGTGCAAGAGGCAGCTGGTCGGTCGGTGTTTCTCTCTCATCGACGTTTCTAGCTCTCTATCTCTCTCCCTTCCTCTCTGTAAAATATCAATAAAATATATTTTTTTAAAAAGAAAAAGCATTCATAATTATGGAAATTATCTAGTTCAGCAACTTCATCAACTTTCAATTAGCCTCAGGATGCCAGGCGATTGCTGCTATCAGATTAGCTTAAAAACTTTTAAGAACTTCTTAATTATTTACACTGGATGTTTTCCATATTTATTTATCTATTTACTATCTCCCTCCCAAACCCTTTCTCTCCTCTGCTTCCTCCTAGTCCCTTTCATTCTTCTCCAGCTGCCACAGTTCAGCAGTGATGGTGGGTGGAAGTCACGGCCACCATTGTTGTATCAGCCGAAAGCAAGGGCTAACTAGGAAGTCAGACAAAGGGAGGCATTCTCCACTAAACATGGACCCTTCCTATTCTCCACATCATCCATGCTCTTCTCCTTTGTGAGTCCTCTTTCTAGTCACTTTCCCCCTACACATGTCTTTGTAGCACTCTTCCCAAATCTTTGTTCATACCATGCTCTCTTCAGAGAATGCCTGCCCTGTCTCTTTACACAAATCTACCCTTCAGGTAAAAAATACAGCTCAATTCCTTCTATTTTTCCCAAGCATTCAATGACCAAAAGAGCAGGTCATCCTGCCTTGAATTTATGTGGCACTCACTGTCCAGAGCAAGTATTGTATTCATTCAACAGAGTGCACTTGAGTACCTACTATATTCTTAACACAATGCTAAACCCTGTACAGCAGCATATTTTTTAAATGAATAAAATTTACTCTAGCAAGAAAGAAAAGATGACACATGACATAGATATCTGTATGACAATGTAGAATGTGATGAGTGTCATGAAAGGTATATAAACTAATTTTGTAATTCAAAAGAACGAGACAGATGACTTCTCTCCAGGGAAATTGCTTCAAGATTTGCTGGTAGTACCAGTCTAGGAGGAATGCCAATTTCTATCACATTAGTATTTGTGGCCCTGCAGTCATCCCTCTCGCCTTTTGCCACTTGTTGCCTTGTATTGTTCACTTACATTTTCAGATGCATCAGTCTTGCCACTCTAACTAGATTATGAGCTGAAACCTTACCTAATACTTTATGCAGTTTCTTCTCTGCCTCATACATAGTAGTTATGCAGCAAATATTTGTTTATCTACCCAACAAACTTTTACTTAACTCTTAACAGTTTGCAAGGTCTGTTACAAAAAAAAGGAATATAATCATAAAATCCAGTCCCCACCTAAATGCATAGCCTAGTACTTGAGACAGTTCCACAATATGGTATCAAGTAAACCAACATAACAGCACCCTGAGACCAAAACCATATCAGCCTATTTCTATAGAAAAAGAACTTGTCCAGGGGCTGTTCCACTAATGAGCTGAGCTTCCTAGGTGAGTGGAGGTTTACCAGATGGAGGAGGAGAGAAGAGGTATTTCTGATTCAAAAAGAAAATGTGCAAAGAAATAGAAAATAAAAACTGGAGTGGGAGAGATCTTTATTTGCTTCACAATATCTTATTCTAATGTCTTTCATATGCACAAAACAATGAATGATTAATTCAACTACTATTCTTACTTTTTATCCTAAACATTGTATTTAAAAATTATATTAATTAGTTGTCAAGCAAAATAAATTGTGTTTTCAAGTCATGTTTTTCCCTTACTCTCTCCTCAGTCTGCATACCCCATAAACAAACAACTTAGTCAATTAGTCCATCTTTGGAGCCCTACTTCCTCAGATTGTTAAGGAGGAGTTAATTTTAACGCACAAGTGATTTCTCATCAGATACAATGTGGTCCCCTCTGAAAGAAGCATTCCATCCAAGATTTCTTCAGAGCAACTGTGTAAATTAGCACTGGTGTTGGCCTAGAGTAAATGCTGTGGGTTACACCAAAACTGTGGGTAAATCAAGAGCCTTTTTGGTAAGAGGTCTAGCCCCTGGCCAAGTCCATGTGCCCTGACACTTGCCAGCATTGCCAACAGGAAGCAGGCCACTCCAAGCAATTTGGTCTGAGTAGTCCACTCCAGAGTTGGACTTCATCTATGGCCACCTCCTCCCTATTTTCTGCCCCACTACCATCCTCTTTGAACATCAAAAGTAATTTCTTCTTCTTTTTTTTTTTTTTATCACAAACTCTTCTGGAGATGCCTGACCTAGGAATTATAAAAATGTATGTTACTGGACAAGAAGGCATTTCACTCAAAATCCCCATCTTTGTTTTAATAAATGTATCATTCCTAAGATAAATGCTTCATATTCTGAACATGTTTGTATGGATCTGAACTTCTTTTTTCCCTCCCAGTTATATGTCAAAACACATTTAAAATGTCAATAGCTTGGTTTCAGAAGAAGAGGATTTGTTACCAAGGAAGCTGTTAATAGGGCAATTCCAAAGATAGTTCCACTGTAGAGATTTCTATATTTTTCTTGGGTGAAAATTGGACATAGGAAAGTATTTAATTGACAAATCGGGGGACTAAAAATGTGAGTTTGGTGCTCTGCTAATAAGCATAAAGAACAAATTATGTAGGAGTTCAGTTGAAGAGAAGAAAGGAAACTAATTTCAAGAGACTCTAAGGGGTTTAAGGGTGTATTGATGTCTCTGAAAAGTGGGAAGCAACTGTGATAGGAGGCAGGGCTGTTTGCTCCAGCGACCACAATGGGTCAGACACACCTACCATACATTTCTATTTATCATTTTCCCAATAGTCCCACTTCCAAGCTTCTACATAATAAAGAGATGTTTGCCTGGAGTAGTGATGACCATGTTCTCCTAAATCCTAAAACTACACCATTTAATTCTACCCTCCATGTTAGGGACTGCCTGTTACTTAGTTACAAAAGTTACCCTTCTCTCCTTTCCCAGTTTCTGTGCCAGGATTGGAGCCACAAGACAGAATCCATTGACAGGCTTCAAGTTACAGTGTTTAGCAAAGTCTAATTCCTTCCTATGTCATATCTCATCTAAGGCAACCAATGTGTCATTGAGACCCACAAAATTTTTCTTTTAATTTTATTTCATTAAGGTATTATCTGTGTACATAGCTTACCATTGCCCCCCCCCCTCACCTCCCATTTATGCCCTCCCTCCCCAGAGTTCTGTGTTCGTTAGCTGTATTTATGTTCATGCATACCAGTCCCTCGGTTGTTCTCCTATCTCCCCCCAGGTCTCCTTCCACTCCCTGCTGTCATTTGACAATCTGCTTCTTTTATGGTGACCCTCTCAGGACCCCATGAATAGAGTCCGCTCCTCATTTGGCAGTCTGCTTGTTTTATGGTGACTATCTCAGGACCATATGAATAGAGTCTGCTGCTCCTCTGGTTTTCACTGCCCCTTCCCCTGGGTCCCACTGCTTCCCCCTGGGACACACGGCTCGCCCGGGGCACTCAGCCCCCTGGGACACTCGGCTCACCTGGGACACTCGGCTCACCAGGGCACTCGGCCCCCTGGGACACTCAGCTCACCCGGGGCACTCGGCTCCCTGGGACACTCAGCTCACCCGGGGCACTCGGCCCCCTGGGACACTCAGCTCACCCAGGGCACTCGGCCCCCTGGGACACACGGCTCACCCGGGGCACTCGGCCCCCTGGGACACTCAGCTCACCCGGGGCACTCGGCTCCCTGGGACACTCAGCTCACCCGGGGCACTCGGCCCCCTGGGACACTCAGCTCACCCAGGACACTCGGCCCCCTGGGACACACGGCTCATCCGGGACACCCTTCCCCTTTGGGGGGGTACAGCTCACTCGGGGCACTCGGCCCCCTGGGACACTCGGCTCACCCGGGGCACACGGCCCCTCTAGGGTGTTGGGGTTGCATATTGGAGGCGCCGCGCTAGCTCCTTGCTAGCATGTGGGCAGGCTGGGACAGCTGCAGTTGGGCTGAGATGGTTGCAGGCGGGGGGACCACCTTCAAAGGTGTCTCGTTCGGTGTGGGAGCGGAGCAGCTGCAGACATGGAGGCTAAGGTCTGAGGTCGCCCACTCCCTGAGCCCAAGGCTTGGTGAGCTCTGTTCTCAGTGGATTTCCTCTATTCACGGCGGCAGTGGCGGGTGGTGGTGCCAGGTGCAGCAGTGACGGTCACTCCTGTGGTTCAATTACCACTGTAGTTTTAAAGTTCACATGGCAGTGGTGGCGAGAGCTTCGGCTCGGCCATGCGGCATCGGAGGAAGGGCTCGCCTGGGCGGCTAATGGAAGGCGCCGTGCCATTTCCTCACCAGTGCGCTCCATCTCCCTCCCAGCATGGTGGGTGTGCTCGGAAGATTGTGGGCGGGCTGTGATGGCTGCATGGGGAGAGTCCGCTCTCAATGGTGTCCTCTTTGGTGCAGATGTGGAGCTTGCTGCGGATGCAGAGGCTAATTTCTGAAGCCACACTCTCTGTGAGCCCGGGGCATAGTGAGCTCTGATTTTGGTGGATTCCCATTCTTGGGGGCGGCGGCGGGTGCGGCAGCGATGGTAGCTCCTGTGGCTCAATTTCCCCTGTAGTTTTAAAATTCGCATGGCAGTGTCTGATGCTTTGGCCTGGCCATGCGGCAGCAGAGAGAGGATTCTCCGGGTCTGCCAACGGAAGGCGCAGCACCAGCACAGCGTGCGCGAAGGCCTGGCAGAGCAGGCCGCGGGCGGTGGCAGCGGTGGAGGCCGCGGGATCCATGGGTGTGGCGCAAAGGCAGGGCCGAGCTGGTCGCAGGCGGTGGTGGAGAGTCCCGCTGGCGGGTGCTAAGGCAGGGCCAAGCCAGTCATGGGAGGTGGCGGAGAGTCCCTGCGATGTCTTAGTCTTTCAGACTTAGTGAAACGCTTCCCCTGAGCCAGGAGAAGCAGCACCACAAATATTGGCCAGCTCAGTGCTGCCCCTCTACAGGTGACAGTAGGGGCATCCTCACCTCGGTAGGCCTTTGCTCTTGGAGGTCTTAACCAGTGGAAGGCAGCACGGTACAGAACTGCCCCACCTTCTCAGTCCTCCGGACCCACAAAATTTCTTATTACTCATCACTCCTGTTCTTCCCTGAGCATTCCCTCGGTCCCTCCTACTCTACTTTCAAGCCCTTTTACACATCACATCAACCTGAGTCTGCTCCTGGTGGGACCATGTGTGGCATGGCTTCCTTTCCTACAACTCTCCTTCCATTACGCCTTCCTTCCCCCCATGACACCTCTCCAAAGAATCAGCTCACATCCACCACCACTGAGCATATATGCTCTGCCACCAGCTGTGTAGAAAAAGAAGTGAATAGAAATCAATATATCCCAGGATTTATTTGAAGGCAGTGAGAGTGAGACCGACATTTCTGCACCCTTTAAAAGAGCAAGGACTGAGAAAGGGGGATAAAGGGGCTGAGGGAGAGGGGCTAAATCAGTCTGGGGCTCAGTAGAGTGTCCTTATGGAGTGATCTTTCAAAGTCAGAGAAAAAATTAAAATGAGATCATCTTTATTCATTTTATCAATAGGGAGAAAAAATGTAGAACCAGCTTTGTCCATACGGGAAGTTCATCCAATATAGACCAAGTTCTTTTTTTTTAATATATATTTTATTGATATTTCACACAGAGGAAGGGAGAGAGATAGAGAGCTAGAAACGTCGATGAGAGAGAAACATCGACCAGCCGCCTCTTGCACACCCCCTACTTGCGGGGATGTGCCCGCAATCAATGTACATGCCCTTGACCGGAATCGAACCGAGGACCTTTCAGTCTGCAGACCGAGGCTCTACCACTGAGCCAAACCGGTTTCGGCTAGACCAAGTTCTTAATGCCTTTGATCTCACAGAAACTCTATATACACTGTGATTCAATCATATAGAATATTCAGGTCTTTCTGTCCCTGGAGCTATCTTCATGGGAGTGACCTAGGACCCTACACAGGAAACAACAGGGCAGCCCACTGATTATTTTAATTAGGTTCTCTCCCAGGAACCAAATTACTGAAGCATAAAGAACTTGCTTTGGCTCTCATGACACACCATATTAGGGTCAGATGTTAGAAAAGAGATACTTAAGGGACTCTCTTGAGGGTCTTTAGTCTCACTCTTTCTGAATCTAGGTGAGAGATTCCATTCAGGAGAGGAGCTAAATACTAAGATAATAACTGGTAAGCCTTCAACTCCCCCTCCTCACAGCTCACCTGTTACCTAATTCAGAAAATAAAAACCATCATTGACCTCCCTGTCTCAATTATTAGCACTTCCCATTCAATTTATCACATCTATGAAATTCGCCTCTGAAATATCACTTGATATTTCTGAGCATTTCTCTCCTTACCCATGTCTGACCCCCTAGCTAAGCCTGCCATCATATCCAGTCCATTCTCTACAGGCTTAAAGATATATTTAGAAATGTCGCCCTTCTACAGATTAAAAGCCATCAGTGCTTTATCATTGATTGCCCTTAAGATAAATTCCTAACTCTGTTCAGCAAGGGTTTCACAGTCCAGTTATTACCAGTTTTTTCAACCTCATCTCCTTATATTTTGTACTTCATCCCTCCCCACCTCAGCCCATGCACTCCATCACATACACATACACATACACACACACACACACACACACACACACACACACACACTCGAACAAACACCCAGAAACATGGTCCATACACTGTGATCCAGCCATATTGAATATTTAGGTCTTGCAATGAACATCACTCTTTCCCTTTACCTTGCTGTGCCCTATCCCTTGAATACTCTTCCTCACAGTCATTCTTCAACACTCACAAGTCAATTCCTCTGGGAAACTTTCCCAAAGCAACCTAACTGGGGGTTGCCATTAACACCCACTGTTTCCTCCCTTCAATGTTGTTATCTACTTACTTATGTGCAGATCTGCTCATCATAGGTGTGGGGTTTGGACAAGATGACAAATGGAAACCCCTGGAGTGTGGTTTGCTCTCTCCTTTCTTCCTATTCATGAATCTGTCGTGACTAAGAGGAGCCACACATGTATTTAGGCAGTGCAGCCCGAACACCCAAGCTCTACTCACAACCTTTTTCTTAGTTGACTGCCCCCAGCCATCCATGGGCCTGGCAGAGTTTACAAAGTCAATGTTGTCTGTTCTAGGGAGCTGGGTCTGGAAAGAGGAGAAGCTGCTGTAACTGTTGAGGCAGAAATTCCCTGGACTCCTGGAAAAGGGATGGGGGTGGTGTGCTTTAGGTGGAAATTGTTTTATTGGCTCAGGGGCTCCTGGCCCATGGCTAGACTGGGCCTCATATAGCACAAGGTAGAGTGAAGAGGCCAGCTTGCCTGGACCAGGGTTGGTACTACCTGTGTGCTTCCTTCTCCATGAACTTAAGCTCCTAAAGAAGATGCACCATGCTAGACTGACCACTACATCTATTACACAGTCCTTGCCACATCATGTAGTAGCTGTTCAATAAATATTGATTAAATTAAATGCATTACAAAGTTTAGGGAGACAAAGAGGGACTGCATAAGGATTAGTAAAAATATGTTCAGTTCAGCAACTATTTACTAAGCCCTTGTGGGTGAGACACTGTGGGAAAATCAAAGATGAACCAGTTGGGTCCTCTACACTTAACTGGTTAAAATCTAATGGAGGTGATGTTATGTATCTATAAGTATGGTACCAGGCAATTGAATATACTGTAAGTTCATAATAAAATGTTTATGGACAATAGTTTCTTAAAAGAAAATATCTTAAGAAAAATGCTGATTATGGAGTCAGGATGCGGTTGCAAACAGAAACAAGGTTTTGGTGCATGATTTTATAATGATGGTTGACTGAGTCACCAGTAAGTCTTTCTACATATTTTAGACACATTTCATTTTAGTGGCACCTCCTGTTTCTTTGTATTTTTACCTGGTGAGTAACGGTGGGATATGAATAACCTTCTTTCCTTGTCCTTTGTCTTCAGGATAATCACCTCCTTGGATAATTTGACCTTCTTGGGCAGTGTGGTGTCCTGTGAACTAGTAGACTGAGCTCTTCGCAGGGACACTGTGCTTAGTGTTCTGTCACAATGCTAATTACTATTCCTTGTACAAAGCATTTAATTAACTGAAATTGCAGTACAGAAAAGATGTGTGGTTGCTGGGAACTATTTACAAAAGGAGCAATACATATGCCAGAGGATCAAAATTGTACTTCTCAAAAACTGGAAGATTTCATCATTATACATTCTTGTTATTTTTAAAGCCTCTTGGGTAAATACATCCCCTGGCCTTGAGGTCCTCTTAACTAGTTCCATTTGATTGAAATTGTTCATCTTCATCAGGAACTTCACCTATAATTGAGTGTATTCAAGAGAAAGCGAGGTGGGTGTGTTAGCACAACATGCTCTTGCTTTCATGCCTCAAATCAAAGATCCTATCCTGTGGATTTTGCTCATTTCCGAGTTTTTTCTTTGGTGTGGCTACATGAATAAACTGTTAGACTTGGATCCCTCCTAAACGCAAGCCCAATATCCGAGGTATTATTTGATCAATATCTTAGTGCTTTAATGGTCTCCATTTAGTATCACAGGTCATAGCCTAACATACTTCAAAGGCCTCCCAGGGGCACTTAGATATACTATAACTTATCATATTACCTGAAATAGATGGCCCACTCACTGAGGTTTGGAAGCTTTATGCTCTACAGAGACTCACAGAAAGTATGTCAGGTTCTTTCAGGATCACAAAAGAGACATGTTGCTCAGGTTACTCCCAAAAGGTCATGGGATTCATTGCACATGTTAATTAACCAGAGTTCCTTCTGTCCTTTCTTCTTCATTATGGTGTAGGCTCCCCCATCAAACTCACTCTTCTGACTCATCCTTATTCAAGCAGCTAGGCACAGGACATTCCCTGCCTCCAGGGAGAGATAGTGCAACAAAATGCAAAGAAAAAGAAAGTCTCTGACTGGATCAGATCTCAAAGTTCTAGTATCTTAGAGCTAGAGGAATAGACAGGGCTTAAAAATCTAGAGGAATTAAAGCTACCACCTCTTCCCCATGTGGATAACAAGATAACCCCTTGGGTTTCCCAAGGGTGGAGGAGAGAGGAGTGGTGAGAAGAGAACCAAGTGGAGGGGACATGTGCAGGCCTGCAGTGAGGAGGGGCTTGGAGTGACCATGAGGCACTGGTGACATTGGGTTTCCTGGCCTGTGTGGCCTCTCCTGCTTCAATATGCCCTCTATCACCTACAGCCTGTAACCTCTGGGAACCAACCAATCAGCCTCCACAGACTATCCAGTCCCCACTCTGAGCATGAAACTCCCTTCCCAATGCTGACTCTTCTTCCCAATGCTCTGCACAAAGGCCTTGCCATGACGGCAGTCACAGCCTTGGTGACCCTCTGGGAAAACAATGGCAATCTAATCTAATCTAATCTAATCTAATCTAATCTAATCTAATCCCTGTAATCTAAACCAAGCTTTAATTACCACTCTTGCACCCTTGAAGAAGGATGGGTATGTGGATGAAACTACTTAGGCTCAAACTTCCCCAAAGCCCATCCCCACTCACCCTCTACTCTGAGCCAGGCAGTAGTAAAACATATTCTTAGATAAGAACTTACCAGAAAGCTCAGAAGTCAGGAAGTCATCCAGATTCAACTAAGACCAGTCTCGCAGAAACCAGAATATCACCCATGACACATTGGGAAACCAGCCTTCAAGCCATCCTGTCCCCTCAGCAGCTGGCTCCTGCTGTTCCCATGCCAGGGTTCCACGGGAGTGCGTGATGCAGTGACTCTCTCCGTAGCTGGGTCTCTGGTTCACTTGCTCCTGCTGCTAGAAACTAATCCTGAGTGTCTGGATTCAAACTATGCAAGTGGTCATGCTGATTTGTCAGTTCATGAGGAACAGTTGGACAGAGCTCTTGGGCCACATCCATGATAGGTCACAGGCCAACTTTTGAGTTGGCTGCCACTGGATAGAGCACCTATCACAGGCCAGATTCATTGATGCCGAACACAGCAGAGGACTGTGGGTGTGCCAGTTATTCTGAGACCTCACAGAAAGGGGCAGGGTAACTGGCATTTGAATTTACATGCCAGGCCAAGAAAGGGCATTGGGATTAAAAGATTATCTTCATTTTCAGTTTCTGGGAGCAAGAGCTCAGAGGTGAAGTCATGTGACCAATGACACAAAACTCATTAGTGGCTGAGTTGGAACTGGAATCTGGTTTTCTTTAAGGAATTGTAGAAGTTGAGATATAGAATATAAATATAAATTGACAGGCATGCACACCACTTTTCAAGTTGCCAATGTACCAGCGTCTTTCTGTGTCTGAATAGAAATGCAGCAGCATTGACTATGCCGCAGGTACAACACTCAAGAGAGGGGATACCTGGTCTTGAACACAGCAGACAGCACACTGAAGAACAGAGACTAACTCTCCTGGATTGGGGAACTCGTTAACCACCATAAACCCAGCCACAGCATTTTTCTTCCACAGGACAGAGAGGGAGACTACAGAGGCCACCAAAATCACTAATGTGTGTGCCCACGTGGTGCTAAATGCTGGAGGCCCTTGGACTTGGCCAAGCACCTCTCATGCAGAATCCTCTACACAGTTCTGTCTTGAGTTGCCCTTTCTGTTCTAGTAAAAGATTGGTTACATTCATGCCCAAGGATATGAATTTGAACTATTCAAGATGTGTCACAGGAATTTCTGTGATAACTCGATGTAAACATTTCCCAAATTGCATGCTAAAAATAACGGTGCTTTGGGGGAAATAGTGTCGGGGAAATCAAGATGAAATCTTTGGAACATTCTCATTAAAGCCCCAACAAAAAAGAATAACTCTTGTAACTACATGGGCACAGTTCACTTTAAACCATCTTAGCACCCAGCACCACAATCAGTTGATCATTTGCAGTTTTAAACTTCCGCCCCACTTCCTCTTTGCAGATGTAAGTCTTTGAAGGCATGTGTTTTTAATAGAGACCAGTTTCATCAAAATTAAAAATCAGATTCTTTGTTTTTAATACAGGAGGAAATATCTCGTTAGCTTCTTTACTTGTACTCTTAACTTCCTCAGATACCTTAACACATTGAAAAAATGCAGCCATTCTTGAGGCATTCCTGACACTAAAGGAGATCAGTTACATAGGAATTTCATCCCATTTTTTTTTTCTTGAAAGTTTCCTATATGTCCAAGTTTTTCTCTCTCATGATGAGGCAACTTGCTTCTAATTACTTCAAAACATTAATGTGCCTGGGAAAATGCTAGACAAATCAACATGACTTTTGCATTATGCCTACATCATTCCCTACTTATCAATTTTGTTTCAGCCAACTCACGTTAAGTAAACATTCATTGTAACAGAAGAGGATGTAGTGCTTTAGTTTTTCTGTTTCTAGGACAGAGGAAGCTATAAGAACAACACCATTTTCACTGGCATGGTGGCATTGTTGTTACCAATTGGAAATGAAGCCACACTTTGTAGATAATGAGTCATAGCTGAAAGCATAGTTACAAAAGTCACAGTGAGCCCTGATGTTCTACGAGCTGTGTTTGGTATTATTGATCTGAATGATTCAACTGAAGTAAGTGCAAAATAGAGGTGTCAGAAATAGAGCACAGGAATAGAAAGGGATGCATTAGGTCTCTCAGATGGAAACCAGAGCCCAAATCCTCCAAGGCTAGCAATCAGTGATGTAGGTAAAATAAAGGCAGAACCATACCAGAGCTTTTATCTCTTCAAAACAAATATGGACCAAAAACAAAACAAAACAAAACAAAAAAAAAGAGGAGAGAGGTGGGGGGGAAATGGGATTATTTGGGTTCTCACAGTCACATGAACGCTGACAGTGAGCAGGAATAACAAAAGGAATAGCATTCTCACTATGAGTTTACTAGTAAGCTGATTTAATGTTGTGTCCTTGTCCCTTGTAAAATAGTCTCTTACTCCCCATGGCACACACTCTACTATGGGAGTTATTGCTCCAGTCTGGTGTCACCTGTCGGGCACACATAAATCAGCAACCTGGGGAGCATTCTGCAGGGGGCCGTCTCAGCACCAAGGAGAGTTCCAGATCAGCCTAAAGATTTGGCCATTCTTCTACACTTTTCCTTTTGAGCAACTAAGGAAAATCTGGCCCAGCTCACTCCTTCTTCTAGCTTTTGGTGTATGTGTGCCCCAAAGGGATTTCAATTTCACACTCAAATAAGTTATTGTGTTCCTCTCCCAAATTATATAGGCCCAGTCCCAGCTTGTTCCATCAGAGCCCTGTTAATAATTTTGTTTCAGATCCAGGCTAGAGCAAATGTATAAGAATTAAATTGAGGGAACAAGAGACATGTGGTCTCTTACCTGAGAATAGGAGTGATGGTGACCCATGATGCCCTGTGTATGACCGTGTTTGCACATGTGCGTGTGGGCGTAAAGTCAATCAATCTTCCACTCATGAAAGCTATTCTGAGAATAAAACCATTTCTCCTTGGTCCAATAATTTTGAAATTGAGACATTATTAAATATACCAGGTGAATTTTTATCTCAATTGAAAACATGAGCAATTGGAATTACACAAGCACACTCACATTAGCCTTCCTACCGGTTCTTCCTGAGACTGGCTTTTTCCCTCCCCCTAAAAAGGGAACTGAAATAAAATAGGGGCACAAGCAAAAGTGAGCTACGACTTAGATTACCTCTTTTCTTTTATTTCAAAAGAATGATCTGGAACAAGGGATACTTTTGCGAGGTAAAACAGATGATCCTCTAAGAGGCCTGCACAATATGGGAGTACTATTGATTTTTCTTCCTAAGTCATTTCAGCGATACAATCTTGAGCTGAGTGACCATCGATAGTAAATGATTTCCAGCCAGACACTCAATTGTCAGGCCTGCTTCTCTCAAAGGTTTAGCACTTTTGGTGAAAATACATACATGGATTTTGAAGCACGAGTAGTATAATAGAAGATGTAAACTTCAGATGGTTTTTTACTTATTATAATAAGCCCTGTGGCTGGAATGACAAAGGAGAGAATGAAAGGGAGCCACAACTCCTGCTAGTTCATTTTTCAATGTTTTTATTCAAGGCTTGAAAAATTACATTGACTATTATCTATTGCTCCCTCATCCTTAAAGCTAGAAAAGGGTAATATTAAATTCCCTAGGTTGCAATTTCTCATATTAAAAGACACATAATAAGACAAAATCCCTATGTCTTAAGTAGCAGCACTACCACTTTAAAAGGTCAGTGATATACGACGCATGGGCAATAGGGTCCAAGGAACATTGTTTTATAATCCCTGGTGAGCCCCCTCTGAAGCCCCAACTTTAATAATGTAAACCATATTTAAGCCAAAACCTTAGGAGACTTCAATGCCAATGGTTCTTTTGAATTCTATAAAACATCAAAGATTTAACCACAAAATTTAAGTTTCAACACAACTCTTTGGATCCCAGTAACAAGAAACCACAACCCAAACCATCAGGTTCAATTCACAATTTCCCAACTATACATATTCATCCTCATTCTCAGTCTCATTCATTCTTCCTCCCTCCCTCCTTTCCTCCCCTCTTCCTCTCTCCCTCTCTCCCTCTCTCCTTTATTACCTCCATCCTTAGGACCAAGATGATTCTGGGCAGGTTTATGTAAGTCCTTGGAAAATCAGCATGCCAGTGGATTGCAGCAGATCTATCTAATGAAAAAGAACAAATACACTCAAGTGAGATAATGATGTAGGCATTGTAAGAATATGATGTAAGCTTCTAGTAAGTTTTCCCCAGATCTTCTGTAAAGAGTGGTATTTAAATTCTTAATCAATGCAACAGAAACTTAATGGGGGCTGGGATTCAGGGGAGAACACAACAGGATGCACTTCCAATGCTATTCTCCCTGGAAAACCTAGAGTGCTAAGCTTTGTGTCACCTGCATAAATAGCATTTCCACGGGTTCATGGGCTCATAAATTTTGCCAACCAGTTGGTCAGGTTTTATCTTTTTTTTTTTTTTTTTTTTTTTACTGAAAGGCAAGTCTACTCACCAAGTAGACAGCCATTAGACTTGCCAGTTCCAAACAACTCATCATCTGATATCCAGCTGATCAATTTAAATTACCACTAACTTCACTGTAATTGCTTCTCTAATTATACTGATGCTGAAAGTCTTTGAAAATTACCTTGGCTTCTTTAATATTTGCTATAGCTTTAGCCTCCCTTGTCCCAATTGAGGGAATCTGTTCCCCAGAAAAGAGGTCTATGCAAAATAAGGGGAAGGTAGAAACACTTGAATGGAATGAATTTTTAAACTCCAGGATTAGCTGTGTTTGGAATGTCTGTTTTGTTCTTATCTGAAACCCAGAAGAACCAAAAACAGGCTAGCAATTTAGTGCCAAACGGAGGTGGTTTAGGGATTGACAAAAGGGCTTGACTGGAATGATGGACAACCCGAGGGGTCCCGGGGACACAATCGATAGATTACCTCCGGTTCCCATTTGTGCTAATTGTCATATAATAGCTTGTTTAAGTCTTCTCACCAGCGGTTAATTGCAGGCTGGGTTCTCACCTTTGAACTATAATCTCCTAGTTTTAATTGTAAACAATAAATTGTCTTCCAAATGCTTTCACTTTTCTTTACCTCCGCCCTCTCAAAATGGAATCTTTACCAGCTCTCTAAAGCGGAAGTAGAGTAAGAGGGAGAGAAGAGAAGCCAGTACAGACCTTGGACGTGAGCGCCTCAGCAAATGAGAAATACAGGAGACCCTAGAAAACCTGGAATCGATAAACACCCAGGTAGCTCACCTACCCTTCGTGGCCGGGTTCACGGGGGCCCTGCTGGGACCTCCATCCTCATCTCCTACAGAGAGGCCCCGGGAGAAGGCAGTCCTGGCCACTGAAACAGTTTGTTTCCCAGAGTTTGCGCCAGACATTTCTTTTTAATTGCCCGTGGGCCTCGAGAAACAAATGTTACGGCACCGAGGTCCTTCAGCGTGTCTTCATGTGAATCAAGGGCAGGTCTCTCGATCCACTGGGTAGCACTCCCATTCATTCCTTTGTGCATCATTCGGGGCCATCAATCACTCCAGCAGCCGCCGCTTCTCAGAGGAGACGCAGGGAAATGATCATGTTTTATGTGAGTAATTAATCCTGTGGCAGATGCGGAGTTTCCAAGACTACTCCCATTAGCACACTGACAGGCTTCCTGCGCGTATTCCAGCATGGGTTAGTAATGATTTTAATATGCTAATACTATGTTACTCGTAAACAAGAAACATTCAGGCCTTAAGTTTTATATAAGTGCTATTATTTGCAAAGGCTTCTCGGAGAGCACTAGTGATGAGGTTTTTATATTCTTAATGCTGCTGTTGAATAAACAGTGTCCAATTAACATACCAGCTGGAAGCACACCATTCCTCAGTTCTATTTCTTCCTATAATATTCAACATTGGTAAAGTGAATAAAATAATTCAGAGTGAAACTAATGGCCGTTTGGGGAAGAGAAAAAACCGGAGTTCCGTGGTGGGTTATTTTTCTAGCAATGAGGCTTTGGGTCTCGGAAATTACAAATATGACAGATAGAGCTACCAAAGAAAATGGGAAGGAAATACTGGCTGCATTGAATCATTTAAAAGGATTTCCTAAACATGCAAAACTGGTGTATGCGCCACACTGGCCTTGTCCGGGGGGGTCGCTGCGGAGTTTTGTCATCGGGTAAGTTTGCGTTTTTACATTCGATATTCATCCAGAGCTGACACAGTCTACAGTCTGAAATTTGCTTTATTATTTTCCCCTCATTCAGGTAAGGCAGTAATCCCCGGATAATCACAGTACCTTCTGTCTACCTTTCTTCTTGTCCCATTTGCTCCTTAAATATGTTTGAGTATCATAATAAACTGCTCTCCATGGTACACAGGCTTCATCATAATTTTGCTTCATGCCAAATTCGTAAAATGGCCACTGTCACTGACGAGCCGCCTGTAAAACTAACAGCAACCATGGAGTGGCCGCAGGAAGCAACTCAAGGTCAAACCCTCAGGGTTGGAAAGCATAAAACACTGTCTCCCGGACAATATTGTTTCTTATTGTTTTGTGTTGTTAAAAAGAAACAACAGGCCCAAAATGGTATAACATATGAAGCCCCATATCAGCTAACCAGTATTTAATATTTAACCTAATTGCAACTTCAGCTTCCCCAAAAGTAACCTTTCATCTGTCAGTCTGGAATGACCTGGTCAGCATTAGAGAGATAATCCACGTGTTAGAACCCCTCCATTTCCCTTAGGAGGGGACTTTGCCTAAAATGGCGCATTCCTTGTGAATAATTTCCATTCTTTTGCCTCTTTTATGTCTTTAAAACATCCCATTTTGTATAGCCCTTTGGAAATCCTTTCTCCTTGCTAGGTAGGGGACTGCCCAATTCATGAATCATTCAACAAAGCCACTTAGATCTTTACATCTTACTCACTTGAATGTTTGTAATTTAACATTTAACTCCTGTCACAAAGAAGATGATGCAGCCAAAAGTGATTTAAAAATAAAACATTATGCCTGGTTGGCATGGCTCAGTGGTTGAGCATTAACCTATGAACCAGGAAGTCATGGTTCGATTCCCAGAAAGGGCATGTGCCCGAGTTATGGACCCGACCCCCAATGAGGGGTGAGCAGGAGACAGCCAATCAATGATTCTCCCTGGTCATTGATGTTTCTATCTCTCTCTCCCTCTTTCCTCTCTGAAATCAATAAAAATCTACTTTAAAAAAAAGAAAAGAAAAGAAAAGAAAAAGAAAACATTTTAATCAAACAATTCTGGCCATCATTTGCCGGTGGGTTAAGACAGAATGCCAAAAATGAAGGGGAGGGGTGCATCCAGCAACCAAGTAAACAGGTCCCAGTGTGGTCTGTGGCCCTGTCAGCCACTCAGTCTTCATGCTGTGCCAGCATCTGCAACGAGAGTTTCATTGGAAACTTCTCGTTAGCCCAAGGTACCTCACCAAGGAGAGAGGTTTGCTTTGTGCAGGCAGCTATGTTATGTTCTGTGAATAAAACGATCCTTCTGAAATGTCATGCAGGCCCATCGTTTAGAAAGACCACACAACAGTGCTTCCAGCACAGTACAAACACCGCCCTAATATCCCCCAGGGAAGCTGCTAGGAGAAGGTGTCACTCAAGGGACAGTATTCTTTCTGTGGTCTCCTGGAAGGCCCTCCTTCCCCTTATCTCTGGCATCCTTTGTCCTGTAGTTCAACAGAAGGGTGCTAACATTTGCCGAGTGTCTGTGAGTGGATACCAGGTTCTAAGCACCCTCCCTCCAATCTTATTTAATCTTCAGAACATCCTTGGGAGACAGGAATCATTTTCTCATTTCAGATGAGCCACCGCAATGAGAATTACAGTGTTCCTGGTCCAGGGATCCAGTTTTGTGTGGCTCCACATTCTGCTTTCATACTTCCTCCTCTCACCTTCCCCATATAAGCCATCTTCCCTGGAAATTATTCATGAGACTCCATTACGACAAAAGTATCCCTCTCTTGGAGAAAGTCAAATTTTTAGCTAACAAATTAGACGTTTATATTATGAAAGGACATTTCACCTCACAGAATATTGCTAAGGAGTCCATTTAAGCTGAAAGCTTCAATGGTCTGACCAAAATCTCCAAACAGCCAATTGAAACATTTGAATTTTCTCACTCCTATTTTTAATGATTTTTCTCTTGAACAAGTGAGAGGTCAGTATAACTAGATTGTAAGATGCCTTCCCCATAAACAGGTGGAAATCTTCTGATCAACTTATTTCATTTTAGATAACTATAAGCATACCTGGAAGAGTGAACTATTGCTATATGTTAAGCACCTGAAAGGAAAAAGTATGCCTGAGTAATGCTGAATTAGAATTCCCTTAGACCCTATACATAGCTAATCTGTGCCTTTAAGCATTCCTTCCATTTCATGGACCTCCTGTAGGCCTGATGTGAGACCTGCAATCTTCCTCCTCTCTCAGCCTCAGAAAGGCAGGAAGCATGGTTTTTCAGGTGCCCTGGCCTTTGGAAAATGAATGGTCATGATCCCAAGATGATGTTTTTCATTCCTTCAATCATTCTCTCCCTGACAAACTCACATTTTCATGACACACCGCTTCCTTCATTCAGCAGGTGGTTATTGCGCACCTGCACCATGCTGGGCAATGTGCCAGGCACACGGTGCTCAGTGAGCTGACAGGGTGCTTCCCTGCCCTTGTAGAGCTTGCTTTCCAGGTCAGGGGCAAAAGGTATTCTCTAGAGAGGGCAACATAGTAAACATTCTAGACTCCGTGGGTCATACAGCCTCCATTGTAACCACTAAGATTTGCCTTTGTACTGCAAACACAGCCACAGAGAATAGATAAAATAATGAGCATAGCTATGTCCCAATGAAAGTTATTTACAAAGACAGGCAGTGGGGCAGACTTGGCCTACCAGCAACAGTTTACTGATCCCTGTTCTAGAAGATACCATGTTATTACCACTCTCACTTTTTATTATATGTATTATTCAAGTAAACCTAGTATTGTTTTTTTATTGTGGGCACAATTACAGATGTTTCCCATTTTAGCCCTCTCCACCCAGCCCTGCCTCCCCCGCCAGCCATCACCTTATTGTTGTGTGTATCCATAGCCTATGCATGTATGCTCTTTGGCTAATCTCTTCATCTTCTCTCTTCCAGTCTCCCCTCCCTTTCCCCTACCCTCTGACCTCTGTCAGTCTGTTCCATGTATCCATGCCTCTGGTTCTATTTGGTTCGTCAGTTTATTTTGTTCATTAGATTCCACATATAAGTGAGATCATATGGTATTTGTCTTTCTCTCTCTGACTTATTTCACTTAGCATGATATTCTCCAGGTCCGTGAAACGCTTACGTTTGTGACAGCACGAATGGGCCTACTATTATTTTTAATTAACCTTTTTATTTTGATATAATTATAGATTCACATGAATAAGATCTGGGGGTATAGTATACAGCATGGTGACTATATAGTTAACAATACTATATATTTCAAAATTGCTAAGAGGATGGATCTTAAAAGGTCTCATCACACACACACACACACACACACACACTGTAATTATATGTGGTGATGGATGTGTTAACTAACCTTATTGTGGTGATCATTTAACAATATATACATATGTCAGATCATCACGTTGTACAGTACCATAAACTTGCACAATGTTATGTTAAAAATAACCTGAGGCATGTTAAACTTTTGAAAGTTTAGTTGAACAGAAATCTATTGGAGTTGGTCAGTACCAAACCGGAAGTGGTTAGGAGCTCTTCTACAAAAGCAGCCAGGGTAAAAGGCTTTTACAGATAAGAGGAAAGCAAAACAAGGAAATAAGTTGATTGGCTATAGTCACATGGGTGCATTATTTGGAAAAGGCTGGTTGGCTTTTTGCAATTAGCTGTCTTTATTTAGGTTTTGATTTTCTAACATTGAGGCATTACACTCTTACAATTTGGTTTGCTTATGTAGTCTACTAAGGCAATAAAGCCACCTGGGTCTAATGGGCTAATTAATAGCTATATGTCAAATATCTCAATATAACTGGAATTAATTAATTGATTAGTTTTTTAAAATACCCAGAAATTTCATTCACCCTTTATACAGGTCCTTCCTCCCCTATGGTGATATTTTTAAAAACTAGAATATCCCAACCCAAATAATGACATTGATACAGTCACACTACAGTAGGTTTTCACCATCAAAAGAATCCCTCACGTTGCCCTTTTATATCCACACAACTTTCTGCCTGAGCCTGACAGCCACGAATCTGCTCTCCATGTCTATGAAATCCTCCTCACCTCCATAACGTTAAAGGATAAGAATTTTTTTTTTCTATTCCTGTTGCCGTTACCACAACACAGAGAGTTGCATCTGAGCTGTTAGATTCTAAAACTAGTAAGTTGAAAATTGACTGCATATAATTAAGTGCACCCTTAGCAATTCTTACAGAGGCACCATTTTATAGTTCCACACCAGCTCGCCGCAAATACAACAGACTCGACTCTTCCTTCAGACGGCTTGCTCTGCAGGTAGGCACCTAAAGAAGTCATTGATTCATAGCCAGGACTATGTCACTTTGATGACTAGAATGACATTCAGCACTTCAAACAAGTCTCACGTGGAAGCCGAGGTGACTAAGAAAGCAGCAGCCTCGGCTTCCTGTCTCAAGTGTCTTATCCAGAATGTGACGGCCCTCTGAGAGGGACATCCTTGGACCCTCAGCTTCTCCTTTTTGTTCTTTAATGCTGCGCACAGACTGCTTAGTGTTACAGATAGTGGCTGTTACGGTGTAATTCCCTGTCCTTGCACAGCTCACCCGACTCAGTAGACATGGCACAACTGTTGGCTTGCTCCTGAGCTAGTTCCAGGCATTGGATTATAAGTTAGCCAGATGGCTTCTTACAACTGTGTCTGTTCTTTAAGAAAATAAAAATAAAAACATACTCCTGCCCGGCCAGCATGGCTCAGTGGTTGAGCATCGACCTATGAACTAGGAAGTCACAGTTTGATTCCTGGTCAGGGCCATGCCAGGGCTGTGGGCTCTATGCCCATCCCCAGTGTGGGGCATGCCCGGGGCAGCTGATCAAAGATTCTCTCTCATCACTGATGTTTTTATCTCCCCCTATCCCTTCCTCTCTGAAATCAATAAAAATATATTAAATATAAAATAAATATTCTTTAAAAAAAAGAACACACTCCTTCCTTTATGGACAAAAATGCAGCCTCTATGTTGCCACCTTTGGCACACTGTGGGAAGCCTCTCATCTAACACTGGATATTTGTTCTGCATATTAAGGAAGAAAAATAAGTCTGTTTTTCATCTTGGGATTTTTGTGTGTGCCCTTTTTATCCTTTATGCAATAACGAATACAAACATCTATAGAAATAATCAATGATCCCCAATACTAAGGGCTTTGTTGTCTTCTGACTTTCAGAGAGTTTGGCTAATGCAAACCAAATCTGTTGTTTGTGCTTTTTTTTTAAAATCATTATTCAAAGGGAGCATTCTAGCATGCCGAGTTTACATCTAGAGGGAATTTTTACAGTCAAGTTACAACCCTTTTAAAAGAAGGTTATAATGGAAAACACCAGTAGACAAGCAGTAGTCACTTTAGAAGTTCCCTTTACTAGCAGAAGCAGCACTGGCTATTTTTTCCTGAGAAATATTTGAAGTCCCTAAATGTGTTCCACCTTCCTCAGCCCACGCGCCTTCTAAATAATTGGCGAGAACAAGTGCAGGTCTGTGACCAGAAGAGCAGCCTGGGCCGTCTGGAAGGTTTCCTCAGATTTCTGCAGCGAGCCTTGCCCTTCACATCAGTCTCTCTTAACATGAAAGAGACTTGATTTAACTCCTGTCCAGCTGCACACCCTTGGACTTGTTACGAAATGGAAGCTTATATTCAATGCATGAGCTTGATCCTGAGAGCCTCGCAATTCACAGCTCTCCCCAGTGGGAGTGGAGCCCTCACTCCGTAGCCTCTGCCGTGCACTGTGGCCATGCCTCTATTTTAGCACATATTTCACGCTACCTTGTAGAGCGATTTTTGGTGTGCGTGTCTATTTTTTTCACCCGGATTCCAAGCTCTCAAGGACAGGAATATTATTGCCTACATGTAGCAGCCAGTGTAGAGCCTGGCACGTGGAGAGCGTGTGGGAATAAAGGCCCTGAGAGCTGTGGGCGCTGCTGTAAGGGGGGAGGGTAATCTGGGGTATCAGATTTGGGCAATACAGAGGACTAGGCACACACTGAGCCTAGAGAACCTACCACAATTTTTTTTAATGTAATGTGGGGAAAGTAAGGGAAATCTTAAAAGGAAGAAGAAATAGAAAAGGAATAGCAGGATGAAACTGAAGCTGGAAGGGGTAATGGGAGGAGGGAAGGGGGCCGGGATGAACAATAAGAACACAAAATCTGGAATTACCCTGAGAGTGAACTGCAATATTGGCACAGGGCTTGGAAGGCTGTGTTCTGTGGATGCTACAAGTTGGGGAAGCTGAATCTGGGAAGCGTGCATTAGAATGGATCCTCCAAATAAGCTAACGGTCCTAGGTCAGCAGCACCCCACTCCCAGCTCCCAATTGTTGCAAATCCTTTCTGAAAGAAAGTATCCCCAGTTGAGGCTCAGGTGCTTCCTAGGGATTAAATTGGACCAAGTAGGAGCTCAGAAGGACATCAACAAGGGCCACCAAATGCACAAGAAAACAACAGCTATCAATGAATTCAGCCAAAAATCCATAGATGTGGTGCCCTGATAATTTCAATATTGAGATAATCCCGATAAAGAATATACAATGTGTGTGGAATGTTTTAATGTGTATTTTTTTAAACTAGCAAGCAATAAGAGACTTTACAAAATTATCAGAAAGATCTGAATAGGAATCAAACCAAACTTTCAAAATCAGTAATTAAGCATTTAAGTTTAAAATGCAATTGGAATTTGGGGCAGCAGATTATATGCAGTTGAAGAAAGCGCTAGGGGACTGTGCGATAGATATTTTAAGGTTACAGTGCAGCACCAGGAAAGTGAAGCATGGGAGGGGAAATGAGAAGATAAAGAAATCATTTAATTTAATTCTCAGGAGGAGAGAAGAAACAGAATGAAGGAGAGGCAATTTTCAAGAAATAATGGCTGATGACTTCCCTTAGCTGATAAAGTAAAAAACCTTCAAATATAGGTTGCAGAATTTATATAAACAGCATAGATAAAAATAAACTCATACCTTGACATATTGTAATAAAAGAGCAAAATATCAATGACAAAATAAGGGAGGATAAAGGTAAATCACCTACGGGACAAGATTCTCAACAGCAGTAATGAAAGCAGAGGGCTGGAAGGTCATCGAAATGAGAAGGGATACAAACATCAATCCAAAACAGTCTGTCAGCAAAATATTCTTTAAGAATGAAGATGAAATAAGAATGTGTTTAAAGAAACAAATACTAAGAAAGTTTACTAAGCAGACCTTTGCTAATAAAAGATATATTTTCTTGATTCTCATGGACTTTTCATTGATTTCATATGGATCTCACAGTTCAATAGGAGCCCACAAACATCAGAGAGAGACACATCAAGGACTCTGGCTCCTAGGAATATAAAGAGCTCACAGAACTCGATGTTCCCATCTCTGCAAGGCCTGAGCTTTTGTATTGGACCATTTAACCCCATGACACCCCCAGGGCAGAGAAGCTTTGAAAGCAATATTTTCATACTCTTGGTGAATGTGGCCAAGGGGCTCCTTTTTCAAAAAGCTAAATGTAATTCTATCTATGAGAGGAATGATTCATTTTATTACTCTCTCTTGCTCACTCTTTCTTTCTCTCAGGCATTTTCAGTAAACTTCCATTGAAGACCATGAATGAAAGATACTTTCTGCAGCCACTTCAGTGGATAGATTTTGTCATGCATGCATCCTAATGGGTGTTAGAATCCTACCTAGATACTATTATCATGAGCTAGAATTCAGTGGTATATTATTAGTCTGATTCAAAAAGATATCAGAAAAACATTCCAAATAGTGCCAAATTGATTAATTCACTCAGTCAACAAATATTTGTTGAGTACCAATGGGCTCCATTTCTGATATGCCAGAAATGCTCAGACTAAATGTGGAAGATATATCCTACCTAAAAAAAAAAGGAGTAATACACGAATTAACCATCACTTCGCTACTCCCACAAGCCATGTCCACCAGCCATGACCACCAGCCAATCAGAGTGAGCATGCAAATTAACCCTAAACAAGATGGCTACAGCTGCAGTTGAGAGGCTTGGGTTTCCCCAGAAATAGAGGAAGCCATGCTTCCCACACAACCTGGCCCGCCTAGACCTCCACTCAAGGCTACAAAGTTTCAATTATAGAAGATACATAAAACCAAACAGAAATTGCAGCAGCCACTGAGCAAGCAGGGGGCTTGGCTCCACTCTAGGTTACAAGTTTCAATAGTAGAAGGTAAATAAATCCCAGATACCAGGGCCTCCACTTGGGTCACCAGGGGGCATGGCCAGCCTGCAAACCACCACAGGCCCCTTGCCCAGGACACCCTACACCACAAGGGAACCCCCACCCTGATCTGGGACACCCTTCAGGGAAAACCAGCTGGCCCCTATCCATGCACCAGAGGAGGGAAGTTGGGGGCAAACAGGCTGGCAGGGGAGTAGTTAGACATTAATCAGGCTGCCATGGGAGTGGTTAGAGGGTGATCAGGCTGGCAGGCAGAAGCGGTTAGGGGAAATCAGGAAGGAAGGCAGGCAAGCATTTGGGAGACAGCAGTCCTGGATTGTGAGAGGGATGCCTGTTTAGACCTGATCCTGGTGAGATTGGGACTAAATGGGCAGTTGAATATCCCTTGAGGGGTCCCAGATTAGAGAGGGTGCAGGCTGGACTGAGGGACACACACACCCCTTGCACAAATTTCGTGCAGCAGGCCTCTAGTGTGTGTGTGTGTGTGTGTGTGTGTGTGTGTGTGTGTGTAAAACAAAGGCCTGGCCCTGTTCTCTGATAAAAATGTTAGCAATCAGGTCCACTAAGAGAAACACACAGATTCACAAGTTCTGCCTAATAAATTCATGGAGCCAGCGTCCCTTTTAAGCATCTCCATCTCCTTCTAGCTCCTTCCCAGATTCCTCATCACCACCATTGCTCTTTATAGGTTTTAACTATGTGTTCCTCACAACCCCATTCTTGGGGGCCTCATCTTCGAGGAAGCTTTCTCTAAATCATGTGACATCCCTGATTTTCTGGGTCTTACCGTTATTTTGCGCCCAGCACCCACCACGGTGGTTTGAAGAAGGATTCTACAGAAAGAGGTACATGAACAGACTGGACAAATTCAAATCATGCTTGAGTTATCTTTAGCCAGTTCTTTTTTTAAGGACATTATAAATGAAGCCCACAGTAAAGACTCAATAAATATTTGTTGACTGAAAGAGAGAATAAATCAATAATGTGCTTCTAGGTTTCTCCTTAGCAGTATGCTGAGCACATAGTTTTCAATAAATTGTCAATTGATTTCCTTCTGTGGTGCAAAATTATGACTGTATCAACAGATTTTTTTAGAACTAGGTGCCCTTTTTCTAATGATTTAGCTTGGTGATTTTTACTTAATATATATTCAACTAGACATAGAATGTTAGGCAGCACTGCCTTTCCAGAACTAGAAGAGAGATCCACCTCTCAATTTTGTCATAAAAATATAACACTTTCTTTAATAGTATCTCTAGCCCTAAGGCTCTCAGAGGCTCACTTAGGCAGGACCCACACCACTGGAACCCAGTCCATCTAGAGAATGGAAGCAAATCCTTCAATGTGTCACCTGATGGTCATTTTCCTTAGGCACAAGGTGCAACACATCATGGGGTACCAAGAGCATAAGAAAATGTCCCCTAAATGCATCCATACAAAGGTCTAAAATTGGGCATTCTTCTCTTCCTCACTTTATGGGTTGATATATGTCCCTCCCCTAAACTTCATATGTTAATGTCCTAATCTCCAATATTTCAGAATGTGACTGTATTTAGAGAAGCATGTTTAAGGAGGTAATTAAGTCAAAATGAATTCATTGAGTGGATCCTAAAAAAAATATATATGACTGATGTCCTTATAAGAAAAAGAGATTTCCCAGCCAATGCAGCTCAGTGGTTGAGTGTTGACTCATGAATCAAGAGGTCATCAGTTTGGTTCCTGGTCAGGGCATCTGCCCAGGTTGCAGGCTCGATTCCCAATAGGGGTCGTATCGGAGGCAGCCGATTGACCTTTCTCTCTCATCAATGTTTCTGTCTTTCTATCCTTCTACCTTCCTCCCCCTTCCTCTCTCTATAAAAATCAATAAAAACATTTTTTTTAAGAAAAGGAAAGCAGGGTACAAACACATGCACACACATGAGGAAACATAACCATCTACAATCCAAAGAGAGAGTCTCAGAAGGGAACAACTCTGCCAACACCTTCGACTCAGAATTCTAGCTTCCAGGATTATGAGAAAATCCATTTCTGTTGTTTAAGCCACCCAGTCTGCGGTATTTGGTTATGCAGCCTGAGCAGACTAACATTTCTCCCCTGGAAACTCTGCAGATGAACTTCACACACCTTGACTCATGATCAATGTTACAAAGATGAGTTACTAGAGACTTGCCACCAGGGCTTAAAAATAGTATCCCAGTGACCGGGAAATGGACAAACCTGCCCAAATCAGTATAATTACCCCTCCTCATGGACAGCAACTCCCTCTCCAAGGACACCCTTATTCTCAATCACACCATATTACTATTTATATCCTTTGTATCCTAAGTTGCAAATGTAATTATCTTGTTTATTGTCTGTTTTCTCTTTTTTTAATATATTTTTATTTCAGAGAGGAAGAGAGAGAGAGAAAGTTAATGATGAGGGAGAATTACTAATTGGCTGCCTCCTGCATGCCACACACTGGGAACCGAGCCCACAACCCAGGCATGTGCCCTGACTCAGAACTGAATCATGACCTCCTGGTTCATAGGTCAACGCTCAGTCACTAAGCCACAGTGGCTGAGCTATTGTCTGTCTTCTCTAACAAGACTGTAAGCTCCATGAGGGCAGGAGATTCTCTCTGTAGCCTCAGTACGTAGCACGGTGTCTGACACAGATGAACACATATTTGTTCAATGAGTCTATTATTTCTGGCTTTTTGAATCTTCTCAGTGGGTACAAGCTCCATTTTTTACCCATTCAACAAAAATAGCTTTCAATCCACTAAACTCTGGAATAAATAGCTGAGAAAACTGGACTTGACTTCAGAAAAGGAAGCTGAAGGAAAAGGGAAGTCTTGCCTGGCAGTGACAGTCCACAGACTTTGAATGATGGAGGCTGGGCCAAGGAGTGAGCAGGAAGGGAGACCCATGAGAAAAAGATAGAGCATTCTGAGGGGTGTTAAAAATGAAGCATATTATAAATATAACATATCCAGCTGTGCAAATTAAGTTGCAATGCAATCTCTGACTTCCTCTGACACTGATGGACCATTCAAAGCCTCCCTCTTGTGGATTCTGATGCCATCGGTGACTAACCCTCTCAATGGTATGTCTACATTGTTATTATCGTGTTCATCAGTTTTACACTCTTCTGCGTGTGTGAAAAACAGTTGATGAGGGCCACCCCAGATTTTGCCTAAAACTATGTTTAGCCAGTGATGACATTTTTCTAACTGCACTTGTAAATGAGTCACAAAGGGGCACTTGAGCAAGCAAAGTTTCTGGATTCCAGACTATATCATAAATTTAGCCATAAAAGGGAAGTGAAGAATGTAAGATGTAAATGTCAAGTGTTGAGGTCCTGACACGGCTGCTTTCTCTATTCAAGGCCGATTTGGAGCAACACTCATTCCAAAAAAGGAATTTCACCCTCCAGGAGGCCAGAGGATGACTGGACCCGAGTTTAGGCAGCACTGCTGCAGTTCTGGACAAGCCCAGGGACTGATTCGAACTCCACTGACTGGCTTTCCAATCTTCTGTGTGAAATGGTCCTAACAGCAGAAATAGCTCTTAATGGTTCTTCCCATCTGATCAGGGGGATTTACTCAAACTCTCTTTGGAAACTGTCACTGAAAAACATGGTCTTGATGTCACTTGTTCTACTCTCACCAGGGCTTTCAGCTCCAGTTAAAGTCCACGCTTGGGACTTGACTTGGGCAGGGGCATCTCCAGGGGCTTGGAGAGAAAACCCGAGCTGACTCTTCCATACCTATTTTGATTATGATTCCCGAATCCCTCCTTCTCCCTCATAGCTGGATAATTTCCCTGAGGGCAATATGTCATGTCCTGAAGCTACTGAACATGCTGGTTCGTTCTACCCAAAGCACTTACTAAATCAGAGGAAAAGAACCTCAGGTGCCTAAAGACAGCAGCAGAGCACTGATTTGTTTTTCTCCCTCCTCTCAGCACTCTGTCCCCTCCCCACCACTCACTTTCTTCCAAGTGTTTTCCACTGAAATCAAGATGAAGGATGGTTGAGGAGAAGAGGAGGGTCAGGAATTAAAGAAGGAATGGATGAGTGAGAGCAGAGAAGGAAGGAGATGAAGAAACACAATCTGGTACAAAAATCCTAGACAAGTCAAAACACACGTTTCCCTTCACTTGGGCCAGCTGGGTACCGCTGCTGGTCCCACGATGGCTCCTGACACACACACAGATGGTCTTACAGAAGAGTCACAGCCAAAGACAGCCAAACACATACTAAAATGGACATCCCAGAAGATCAAGGTCAGCCTGTGTCCTTCATGCCACAACAGCAGGAAAATTGGACTCACACTTCTATCTTGGAGTTTTCTACTTCCCAAGTAATTTTTACCAAGAAAAGGGCATGGAAGCACACACACACATACAGACAAACACAAATACATACACACACAAACTGTTACCAGAGTTTATCTCTGAAGGATGGAGTGGGAGTTGAAGGGAGATACTTTGACTTTTTATATCTTTTTATAAAAAGCAACAGGACAATATGTAGTTTTTACTTCCTTCTGCGCTTCCCAAATTTTCCATAAGAAATGTTTTGCTGCCTCACCAGCATGGTTCAATGGTTGAGCATTGACCTTTGAACCAAAAGGTCATGGTTAGATTCCATTATCAGCGAACACGCCTGGGTTGCAGGCTGGATCCTAGATGGAGTGCCTGCAGGTGGCAGCCAATCGACAATTCTCTCTCATCTTTGCTGTTTCTATCTCTCCCTCTCCCTTCCTCTCTGAAATAAAAAATATATATATATTTAACAACAACAAAAAAGAAATGCTTTGCTTGCTTAATTTTTAAATAAATGAATATGCTTTTTAAAAAGCCTAGAAGAGCTAGCTCAGTGGCTGAGCATCAACCTATGAATCAGGAGGTCGTGGTTCAATTCTTGGTCAGGGCACATGCCTGGGTTGCAGGCTCAATCCCCAGTGTGGGAGGGCAGGAGGCAGCCAATCAATTATTCTCTCTCGTCATTGATGTTTCTATCTCTTTCTCCCTTTCCCTTCCTTCCTCCCTGAAATTAATGAAAATATGTTTTGAAAATAAGTAAAAATAAAGAAACTTTCACAGGTAGTATCACATTTGACCTCAACAGACAAGGAGGTGAGCATGGCAGATATAGCTCAGGGTTCAGGTTCACTCAAACTTGGGTCGTGATCTCTCTTCTCACATCTAGCAGATGTGGAACACATGATTTAACCTGTAGACCAGACAGGATAATAAAATCCAATGTGGCAGTTTCCTATAAGAATTATAGCCTATTGAATGCATTAACCCTTATAAAAAATGCTTCATACATGATAAGTACTCAATAATTATTAGAAAGCATCATCATTAGTATTACTAGTAGCATAATCAATATCACTATTATTATTATCATCAAGGATGTTACAATATCAATCCTGGACACTACACCAACATGGCTAGCAGCTGGATAAGCCAAAACCAGAATCCAGGTCATTTGTGGCCATCACATTGCAAGGAGTGAAGCAGAAGTGTCCAGGTTGCCCACCTCAAGAGTTTTGGATTGGAACAGGCATCCAGGGAGTTCTCTGGAATCCAGCCTCAAAGAGGAAACTCTGTCTGATCTGCAGAGATGGACATGGGCTACCTGGCCTGAAATGCCTCCCAGTGCAACCCATAGATATTTTGGAGCAAATAATGCTATCAAAATAAATGTTTGGAGGAAATAATATCTGGGCCTGATGGGCATGGCCAGATAAAAAGGTATGAAGGAAAAGAAATAATGTAATGTTTATGTGGATAGACCTAAAACTGGCATCCTATTGAAAATTTTGAATAGAATTTTCAGTTGCTCATAAAGAGAAACAATAAAAAGTTGTCCTCAAGCCAGGTCTCTGATTGTTATCAAAGCAAATTCCAAAATTGACTTGTATTTCAGTGCACTTCAGGGTTTCCTTCATTTTTCTTTTTATTGTAGACTAGTGACCCAGTGCATGAATTCAAGCACATTGAAAGAAAATTAATTAGAATATTTTAATATTGCTATTCACCCTTTCTCTATAATAGAAGTGTCAAACAAATTCACAATCTACAATGACAGATGGAAACATATGTATGCTATTGGCGCCAGCCAGAGCTTTATATGTATCATGCATGCATGAGTCAACTTAGCCTTTTATAGATATAGGACAAACTTGCTTAATTAGACCTGCTTTCTGATGTAACTAAACTTTTTTCAGCCAGTGAAGCACCCCAACTTCTCTTTCAGGTAAGTGTTAGCAACACAGCAGTAAATATCAACATGAAGCAGATTACTGTTATAGATCATGCAGGGAGAACAAAGGGTAAAATATTTAACTGCAGCAGTATCTGACTCTATTCTGTGCAGTGAGAAAACCTGAAGTCATTTTCAAGGTCCACCATTTCTTACTTCTTTTCAGTTGGGTCAAATTTCTGAACTTTCTAAATCTCCATTTTCTGGCTAATGAAAAGAAAATAGGATTCCACTGAGTCTCCTATCTACCTACTCCAGGACTTGTGTGAGGATAAATGAGATGAGGCATGAGAGAGCAGTTCATAAACATATGGTTACAGTGTAGAGTGTTTCCACCTAGCTATAAAGTAACTCCTGCTCCTGGGCTGAGGAAACTATACAGAAGCTAGTTGTCACTAGGGAGAGGAAGCCATGCATTGCTACGTGACATCATTACCCAGATGGAGAAAAGGGCACTTAGCGTATTAGCCTTTTATGTAGATAGGTAGGTAGGTAGGTAGGTAGGTAGATAGATGGAGAGATAGAGAGATAGAGAGATAGATAGAATTGATCTTTAAAATATATTTTTATTGATTTCAGAGAGGAAGGAAGAGAAAGAAACATCAATGATGAGAGAGAACCATTGATAGGCTGTCTCCTGAAAGCCCTACATTGGGGATTGAGCCCACACCCTGGACATGTGCCCTCACCAGGGATCGAACCCTGACCTCCTGGTTCATAGATCAATGCTCAACCATTGAGCCATGCCAGCCAGGCTAGAATTGATCTTTAATCTTCTCTTAAACATACTTTCACCATTTAGACAGATCTACACTAGATTCCACATTGTCCAGCTTTTTTCTGCTCTAGCCTGGAATAGGATGCAAAGCGTTTCATCCTAATCCTGCCTGAGAGCAGACAGGGGCCAGGGTGCAGCAGTGAGACAGCATGGAGACCCACTGTCTGTGGACATGGAGGCGGGTCTGCTACCTGGGAGCAAACCGCACCTGGTGCTTCCGTTCACAGCAGCCCGTGGTGACCCCTGATCTTTGTACGGTGACATACTGTTTACAAAGCACATTCCTGTACATCATTCCACACCATCCTCTCAACAATCCCATCAACAAAAGACATCATTAGCCCCATTTTTCAGCCAAAGAAACTGGAGGCTCAGCACATTGCAGTGATTTTCTGGAGGCCATGAGGCTGGAAGGGAGAAGACAGAACTTGAACTCCCTATTGGGCACCCTTCCCACCGTCCCTCAATTACACCTCTAATTCCAAAGCGAAGTTTTCTGTGTAACCTCTCCACCCCATCCCCACCCCTGACTGCCCTTCCCCCGGCCACTCCCCCCTCCCAGGCTGCTCAAGTTCGGGTAACAACAAGCCAAGGCAATATCGCCCGACGCTGCTGGAGTTCTGACAACGTTGACAAAGTCCTTGGCAGGCCCCTCTGTGTTCATGATCAATGGTGCTGCAGCCAGAGCGAGCCTTGCTGGCGCTGAGGGGATCTCCCGTGAAAATGCACGCACGGTGTGCATACACATTCGTTTATATTCTGAGCACAGATGATGAAATAATTCTGCACCGTGTCCATTTTTTGTGCTGCTAAGGCATATACGGTTGCTTTGCAAGCAAAACAGTAGATCTTTCATTTGCCAGTGACATTCCACAAAGTGCTTATAATTCAGCGTTAGCTTATCAGCCGTCCAATCTCCCACACTCCCGGGGAATGTGTCAACCATCAAAAGGAGTGGAGGAGGTGCGCTGCATCTCAATGGCTTTCGTTTCATCAGACTTACTTTCTTAAGGGCATTTAATCAATGGGGACAAGTCGTAGGCAGATTTTTAAATAAATGTGTCACTTTAGGTTAATCCACAGCACGGCTGAATATATTTGTTTATGCGACTCCCAAATATGTCTCCCGGTTGCTCAGCAGAATTGATAATCTGTACATCACAACACGTTGCAAGTACTTTTAACCTATCCCCCAAGGAATGGCTTTATTGGACCTGCCAGAGAGGAAGATGTCCAGAAGTTTCAGGTACAAGGGTGTTGAATGTCAGAGCTGCTCAGAATGCCGGAGTGAAATGTCAGGTCCATTTACAACAAAGCTTGCTATTCATCCCCCCTTCCTTTCTTTCATTAACCAGGTGAATAATGGGCTCAAAAAAAAAATGTGTTCGGGATGACAAAGAAGCTGGCAAAAGATGGCAAGCTGAGAAGCAGAAAGGACAGCAGGAACTTTAATTTATTCTTGGGGCTATTATTAAAGGCAGAAGGGAATAAAAATGAAAAGTAGACTAAGAATGATACTGATGGGGCTTGCATTGTTTTGCATTGATTATACCAAGATACTGGCTTCTGTTTATTCTCTCCGTTTTCTGCATCCTTAATGTGGCCCAGACAAACAGAGGAGCTGTAATTGCGTAAACTCGGGTCCCGTGTCAAATAGAAACGTCTTTTGCCATCCGTTATCAGCTATCTGCGCTGTCAAAATACGATTGTCACATCTGCTGGAAGTGTCCTGGCCGGGCTGGGATGTGAATGAGGCTTTGTGATTTCAGATTGATTTTCTTAATGCTGGCCATCAGCGTGCCAGTGTGCGGCGCGGGGATCTTTTCAGTCCTCCTAACAAAGCTCGAGCTGTGTTGACATTTGTCCCCGGGCCGTGGTGTCCATTCAGAGTCCGACTTCTGCTGAGGCTTTTGTTGGAAACACTTAAATAATCTCCTTCTTCTTCTTCTTTTGGAACACGGAGTGTTTACCAAATAAGATTGAGGCTGTATGATCCTTTTGACACTGCAGCCACCCAGTTATTAATATTCTGCGGGCTTCAGACAGAATCTATTTAATGGTTCCAAGAATCATTCGAATCCCAGGCACAACCTTAACTACAGCTTTTTATAGCTAGAAAAGGCGTTCCAGATCTGTGTGTGTGTGTGTGTGCCTGTGTGTGTGTGTGTGTGTGTGAGTGTGTGTGTGTGTGACATTGCAGAGGACGCTGGAGGTGGATAACAGCTCACTGTATCGCATCTCTTCCCTCTCCCCACCTCCCTTTCTTCACAGACAGCCAAGAGTCATTAAACTGCCAGGGCTTGTGAATGAAGAGCAACAGAAAAGATGATGCTCGCCATTCCATTTTATTTAACTGAAAATAGCGACATTTAAATAATGTATAACCTCTGTGCAGGCCTGGAAGGACTCTGGGCTTTCCGAATGTTGCCTCTGCTTCCACAGGGTGCCAGGACCTCGGAGTGTCGGAGACATTCAGGGAGAGGACCCCAGCCTTAAGTGCACCCATAAACATGGGTAATAGCCAATTAACAACAGAGTCGAGGCAGAATGGATATGCATGTGCCAGCTTGTAGTACAATTCAGCTCTCAATTCTGAGATAAATTAAATTCACTCTTGTGCATCCTGGTGGTGATGTACAATTAGCTTTCAGAAACTGTAATGTATTTTCCTACCGTACAGGAGCCCCTGGAAACTTCAAGGGTAACCTCTCCGGTCCCCTTAGCAGTAATCTTAAGTGTCTATCTCTAAAGTTACATAAATCAAACCATTTGGTAAACTGTGTGGTAACCTTTTCCAATATATCTCCCTGTTAGCGTTAACATCATTATATCCCATTGTGATGAAAATGGACTTTCTGTATCCAGCGATAATGAAAATAGCCACTTTGTGCAGTTTCTGCATGCAATTATCCCGGCTTTTCTCAGACTCTAGAGAAATCTAAGCTAATTGCTTTGGGACTTTTCCTACATTTCCATAAATTCGTTGTTAATTTTTCATGAGAAACTATTATTGCAGTCGCCCTTAAAGTTCCCATTCTATTCAATAATGTAAAGAAGTCATTATGGAAACAGGGTGATTTGCTGCTGTCCCCACCAGAACAGACTCCTTGTGATCCCTGTGTATTCTCAGGTGAAGTGGGATATTCATATTCTCTCTCTCTCTCTCTCTCTCTCTCTCTCTCTCTCTCTCTCTCTCTCTTTTCTACAAGCTTTTCTTCATCTGAGTTTACTTAAAGCCAATCTAAAAGCAGTTCTGTGTGGTGCACGACCTTGTCATTATAGGACATGAATTGAGTTCGCTTTATCTAGCATTTGGCTCTGGAATTGCTTTTATACCTACTCATCAACCCCAAAGACAAAGGACTCTGTTTTAGGTGATAGAGGAGCAACTGAAGGAGCCAGGTTTCCCAGGGAATGCTCTGAAATCACCTTCAGTGTCACATCTGATTTATATGTTGCTTCAATCCCAGAGTCACCGTTTCTGTAGCTTCCAATAAGCACTGTCTTAGAACACCTCCAACACATGGCGGCAGTTTTTGGGGATTCCTCGGGCTGTTCTCGCCTTTGTGCTTTCTTGGGTACAGGAGCACACTCTCTGGCACCAGGAAGGGAAGCTGGTCCTCCCTCTCTCATTGTCAGGCAGGGCTGGGTTCAACATGAGCAGACCAACCAGGGGCTCAAACACCAGCAAAACAAGACACAGAGAGCCAGGGAAGACAAAACTTTAGCTTTGGTTAATTAGCCATCAGAAAATCTAAAGAAGTCTTTTCATTTCAAAATACATGCAAGGTTTGCGATTTACAGTTTTATATTAAATATTTATTTCAAATTACATGGAAGATATGTAACAACTAGTGGCCTGGTGCATAAAATTCATGCACAGAGGGGGAGGTGTCTCCTCAGTCCAGCCTGCACCCTCTCAAATCTGGGACTCCTGAGGGATGTCCCAAGGATTGGGCCTAAACTGGCAGTCAGACATCCCTCTCACAATCCAGACTGCTGGCTCCTAACTGCTCACCTGCCTGCTTGCCTGGTTGCCCCACACAGCCTGCTGTTTGGTTGTTTGGTTATTCCTTAGTAATCCCACTGCTGGCCTGGTTGCCCCATGAAGTCTGCTGTTCGGTTGTCCATATGGTTGTTTTGATCATGACGGCCCTGGCTTTTTATATTAGGGATTCCTCAGCCTATACTGAGGATTTGTGCAGGTTACTATAGGTATACTACACCTGAAAGAAAAAGTAGCTGTAACCTTCCCATTACTCTGGGCCTCTAAGGCCTTGTTCTTTGTGGGAAGGCAGTGGACCCAGGGAAGTCACTCCACTTTCAGCCCACCTTGAATGCTAGGTGGATGCTGACTTCTAAGAAAAGCTCCTGCATTCCCTGCAGTTTGTCCACTCTTCTTGAACACTCTGAAAAGCACATTGGCCATATTCAGGGCACACCACACAGTGCTGGGATGCTCTCTGCTTGGGGCATTGGTGGTGAAGGCAGCTCTGCCTGCCCACAGGCAACCTCAGAACTCACCTTCCGGAGCATGATGGGATCGCACTCTCCTGGACTTGGGCTCCTTGCTCTCTGCAGATGGCCTTGGCAGCTAACGTGTGGAAACTGTCCATTTACATGTGTATCAGCATGTGACCAAGTGGACTTCGCCAAGTACCAAAACCCACTGGGGCTCATTCAAATGGTCTCACTCATGGAAACAGAATAAGCAAACTTCATTGCAAGTGAGAATGAAATGCACTGCCTTACAAAGTCATGAAAGCCAAGTTCTCAAAGTCTTCATGTCTCCCAGGAGCCGTCCCAATGGGTGACGTTTCACCTTGGTAGGCAGTTCAGTAAATAAGTGTTAAATTCAGTGAAACCCAAAACAATAGGGGAATTTGCTAGCCTGCTTTCAGGGCACTGAGAAATCTAATCAGTTTTCTATCTCGGATGAAGTCCATCAGCCGCTGCTGGTATGGAAGGTATTCTAGCTTCTCATAAGCGCTAAGGACCACACGCAGCTTCAACCACCCATCTCTCCGAGCCATAACTTGTGATTCCATCCTCTTCCATCTTCCAGTTACACTGGCAATGGTGCATTCCTCCCAATAGTTCATAATCTTTTCCTCTCAGGAATTATTGCCCTTGACTGTGTGGATGTATATTAGCTACACTTTGTGACAATAAGTGCATTATGTCACTTAAGGATCTTATCATGATCAGCAAGGCCAGGCTCTGAAGGTACTATTCTTATTGATGCATATGAGGAAACTCAAAATGGGAATGAGTTTGGAAGTACTCCAATTCAGAAATAAGGAAAGTTGGATCCTGGCCAAAGAGCTCAGTTGGTTAGAGTGTCATCCTGATATGCCAAAGTTTCTGGTTCCATCTCCGGTCAGGGCACATACAAGAAGCAACCAATGAATGCATAAATAAGTGGAACAACAAATCAATATTTCTCTCCCTCTTTCTCTTTCTCTCTGCCCACCCTCCCTCAATCCCTCCCTAAAAAAAAAATAGAATAAAAAAATCAATCAATGTATTTTTTTTAAGTAAGGAAAGCTGGTTATTGAGCAGACAGGATTTTTTCTTAACAATGAAGTTCACATGGAGCAATTACTTGCACATCAGGATTCTCTCATGTAACCCACCTAACCATGTGACTTAAGAAGCATAATCCTGCCGAAACCAGTTTGGCTCAGTGGTAGAGTGTCGGTCTGCAGACTGAAAGGTCCCGGGTTTGATTCTGGTCAAGGGCATGTACCTTGATTGCAGGCATATCCCCGGTAGGGGGTGTGCAAGAGGCGGCTGGTCGATGTTTCTCTCTCATCGACGTTTCTAGCTCTCTATCTCTCTCCCTTCCTCTCTGTGAAATATCAATAAAATATATATATATATTTTTAAAAAAGAAGCATAATCCTGCTCTTTCGCTTCTGTAAGGACACAGTGATGAGGATCTTTGAGAAGCCCAACAGGCAAGACCATCACCCTTGAGATCGAGCTCAGTGACACTATCAAAAATGTCAAAGCCAAAGTCCAAGACCAGGATTGTGTCCTGCCTGACCAGCCACATCTGATTTTTGTGGATAGACAGTGGAAGATGCCCAGCCTCGAAAACAGCATCCAGAAAGACAACACCTTGCATTTGGAGATCACCCTGAGGGATGGGATAGTCATCCACTCCTCCCACCACCAGCTCGCCCAGAAATACAGCTGCTACAAGATGACTGAGTGTTATGCTCACTGCACCCCATGCTGTCATTGCCACAAGAAGTGTGGCCTCAATAATAGCCTGCACCCCAAAAAGGTCCAAGAAGGCCCCCCTTCTGGCTCCTTCTCCATGGCCCTGGGGCCTCAAACAAGTTCCCCTTTCTTTGAAAAGAAGGAAAAGGAGGAGTTGAGAGGGAAAGGAAGGGGGAGGGAAGGAGGAGAAGCAGCAGCACAACATAATCCCCATTTTACAGGTGAAAAAACTGAAGCTCAGGGAGGTCAAAGAAATTGCCCCAAATAACACAGCAAGTAACAGAGTAAGGATCCCAATCTGCCATGCTGCATTCAAGATCAGCCCCTCCATTCCTTAGACCAGTGTTTCCCAAACTTTTGACATATGTGTACCCCTTCTATAATTTTCATAACGCTGAGTATCCCTCATCAAAAAAATGGATGTATTTTAATAATCAAAATATTTTTATTTTTTGGTACATATACAAAATAATAATAAACAAAAAATAAAATTATCCATAATAAAATATAAATAAAAGTTATATTATAAGTAACATTTATTTGCACACCAAACCATCTCACGCCTCACAAGGCTGTCTTGAGTTGACTCATCAGAAAGTAGAATTAGGTGCAGCTAAGCACGGTGCAGTGCATATCCCCACCAAACTCCGGTGCAATGCGTACCCCCACCAAACTCTTCCCATACCCCTGGGGGTACACGTACCACCCTTTGGGAAACACTGCCTTAGACCTATAAGGAAGTACCACAGTACCACAGAAGTTCATGTAGAATTTTGTGGGAGTCCAGAGAACCATGTGGGCAGTCTGAACTCCCACAAAATTCTATATGAACTTTTCCTGTGGTACTGTGGTACTTTCTTGCAGTTTTTGTGTGTCTGATAGATTGTAAGGAACTAGAAGACAGGTGTCTTGCCTTGCTCATCTTTGTATTCCTGACACCTACAGCAATACCTCTCACAGGTGCACATTTATTGCAAGACAACACCAATGCACAATAAACATATATACTAGTAAAGGACATTTTATTTTTGTAGCTCAATCTGAGAACAGTTTATAACACTTAGTGCTTTCTAGAATGGGAGAAAAAGGATTCTCATACTTTGTTAGTTGGTGTAAAAATTAGTACAATTTTTGGACAGCTTTTGGCAATGTCAACCAAAATTTTAATTGTATACTCTTCTTAGAGTCATTTGTCCTTCAGGAATACCCAAAAGGATACAAATATAAATGTATAAGGATGTGTATTATGGTATTATTTGAAATGGGGGGGATGAAAACTTCCTTGCTGCCCTTAATAGAAAACTTTAAATTGGGTGAATATTCATATGTCAGAATATACACCAGACATCTGAATATGGTGCATCCAACTGTTTTAAAAAAAGAAAGAAAACAACATTCGTGTTCTGACATGGAAAAATATCCCCAAATGGAAATTTCTAACAAATTATACAAGAAACTGATAATGGTGGTTGCCTCTGGGGCTGGGGACAAGAAAAAACTTTTCATTTTACATTCATCAATGTAGGAATGATTTCAAAAACAATCATGCATTATTTTAATAATAATTATGCAAAGCATATGGAATTCAATTAATGACATTCTTTTCATCCCATAAAATGTCTGGCTCCGTTAATGTCTATCCCTTACCCAATCACCTATAACGTTTCTTTTGTTTGTTGTTGTTGTTGTTTTTGTGTGTTGTTTGTTTTCACCTATAACATTTCAGAGGAATTGTGGTGTTCAGACAACATCACAGGACTTCAGGTCAGAGAAATCAAAAGTTTTGTTGTCAGAAGTGTTCAACTGTGGCCTGATCTTTTCCTCTCCTATGAAATAACATAAATGGCAAAAAGATCCACTATTGTCAGATCCACTATTTATATAAACTATGGACATTATATCTATCAAGCTTCTTGTTTCATCATCTGCAAAATAGCATCTACCTCACAGGAAAACTGAGGGGGGGTGTCAGTGAATTATAAGCATAGAACTTAGCACCTGGAACAAAGTAGGTCCTAACAACAGACTCCTGGTGCTCTTTTCTCCCAGTCCTTCACCACTCAGCACCCTTCTCCCCATGAGTGGCACTTGGAGACTGAAAAATAGAAAGCCTACTCAATTTTGCTCCTTATCGAGGAGCACAGAAAAGATCTGGAATCTGTGAAGGAAGCCAAAGAAACAACAGGCTGTAGAGAGGTTGTTGGGTCCCCGGTGGGTTTCATTGCTTCCAACCGTGGATAATAGAGCCTGTTTGCGTTCTAGCTGAGAAAGTGAAAGGTGGCAGATCATCCTCAACTAGGGTACCCAACTCATCTTGGTTTGAGCACTGACCGGTCTGCATCCCAGTAAACCCCCCACATCCCAGGCATACCAGGAAGGTTGGTCACCCTCTAACTTTGCTGACTTGTCTGATAACACATTACTCCCCACCCTTCCCTCCCACCCCCAAATCGGGCTTCACCTGGGCTCATTCTGAGCCTCCTGGAGGCACTTTTTCCAGGAGAAGGCAGGCAGTGCATCCCAGCCCAGTGAGACCCCACCTAGCTGGCAGGCTTTCCTAGCAGGGCAGCAGGAGAAATGGCTTTTCTGAAGCCAAGCAGGGTGCCCGGGCCTCGTTTGCATGTGAATGCCCTTTCAGGGCAGTGATTTCCCTGCTGGCCGGGAGCTCTGGGAACAGACAGGAAGGTTTGTGTTCACTGCTGAATGCGCACCATTCTTTCTGCTCTGCTTTGCTATCTGTCACCTCGAATGGCGAGGGTTAGACAAACAGTGCTCTGAACTGTTAAAAGGAAAACTACCCCTCCCCGAACAAGACAGATTCGAATTTTCTCATCCCAGGGATAAGGATGAAGAGACTAGGCTTTGGCCTTCGAGTCCAAGTCCAGTGCCTATTGAGAGATTGAAAAGGGAACTCACTTTTCCTGAAAAATGGCCACCAAACTAAATGAAGAAAAGGCTTTGTTTAGGTTCGGGTTTGTTTTTTCAGTTCCTCGCAAGCCTTGCTTCGAGGCGCCCCTACTGTCCAGGTCTGCAACCAGAAAGCGCCTCACTCCACACCTGGGGGCTTCAGCCTGGCGTTGGGGGATGAAGGTGGCAAACCTCAGTCAGCCTGCAGAACAGACAATTGGTTCTTTGAAAATCAACTGGAAAGCCAGCATCCCCGTGCCTCTGGCAGGGCAAAGAGGGAAGCGGGGAGGTGGAGTGCACTTCTAGGCCATTAAAACATCCATCACAGAGTCCTTTGCTACAATGGGCACCTCCAGGAAAGCCAAGAGCCAAAGCAGAACAAGGGCTTGTTCTGGATCCAGCAGCATCTCTACAAGCTCAGGCCCCTGCCCTCCGGGCCCCGTTGGATGGGAAGGAAGCTTCCTTTGCACCCACAGATCCTTCATCACAATCAGGTCTTCCTGTGTTGACCAGGGACGTTCTCTGCCTGCCACCAAGCAAGAGTGGCGTTTTACTTAAAGATACTGCGTTCTGGGGGAGCAGACGGCCTGTCACTACTTAGCAGCCACAGGACACTGTGCACGCAGCCCTGTTGTTTTTATTAAAGGGGTTGTCAGGATCTATAATTCACACATCATTAACTGCTTCATTAAGACAGCAGCCCTGTGGCTGTTTGAAGGCCACTCAAGTAAACACTCTCCTTGCCTGAGCCAGGGAGGCCGCCCCCCACCCCGATGAGGTGGAGCGAGCGCCTCAAGAAGGGCTGTTTTCTAGGAAAAAGCTTTTTCAGACTCTGGCGCAGAAATGTGTAAAACATATTCACTTAAAACCGATTTGAGTTAAAAGCATTGCTTTGCAATGAGCTGCGCAGTGCCACATCATCCATCAAAACCGAAGCCGTCGCAAGGCTGAAATGTGTGGTTACTTAAGCATTTTCATATGCCGTAGCCTTTTTACTGGAATGAGAGGCAAGGCCGTGAAATAATGCCGAAGGGAAAACATCCAAAAATCTGTACATGGCCCATGACATTGGTATTCCTCTAACATGGGTTTTTCTAAGCATCATTTACATAAACAATGGAGCCGAATCCTGCATTCCTTCGGCACGCCTGAGTTTTCAGCAGTAGTATACAGATCTTGAAATGCAGTGGGAGGGGTGGGGAGGCTCTGGTTTCCCAGGGAAATTATAGCATGGGTCTGTTTCCTCAAAATAAATAAATGTGCCATATGAAAGCGGCCAGCCAGGCCCAGATCAAACAGAGAAATAGCTAAAGACCTCTTCGGACCAGCCCACACAGCTGCTGCAGAGACCGGCCTTTTCCAAACTCGGCCCTAATGGGTTTTTCAGACCCTTCCCATTGGGTTCTGTGTATTGGGCTTCCTCTGAAGTTTCTGTTTGAAGAAAGGAATTCTGGGACCAAAAACAAGCTGGAAACACTATGATTGGACTGGCTTGATGTTTGAACCCATCAAACCCTTCCTGTCCTTATTGCCATTTTCCTCAGAGATCTGCTCGATAACTGGCTAAGTAAACTATCCTAGAACAGAGCCAACACAAAATGTGATTGTGCTTTCTGGGTAGTGTTTGCATTTTCACTTAGGTGTTTAACCTCCTAACCAAAAAGGGTTATTGGCAGGACTGCTTTGCAAAAGATCTTTGCCTAGGAAAAGGGGGTGGAAGAGGTCTGAGCTTAAAGCCACACCACTGTAGCCTTTGCCAACAAGGATTATCCAAGGGTGGTGCTCAGGCCAGCCTCACCTGGCAATTTGTTAGAAATGCAAATTCTCAGACCCACTAAATAGAAATTCTGAGCCGAGACTGGTTTGGCTCAGTGGATAGAGCGTCGGCCTGCAGACTGAAAGGTCCTGGGTTTGATTCCAGTCAAGGGCATGTAGCTTGGTTGCAGGCACAACCCCAGTGGGGGGTGTGCAAGAGGCAGCTGATCAATGATTCTCTCTCATCGATGTTTCTAACTCTCTATCCCTCTTTCTTCCTTTCTGTAAAAGATCAATAAAATATATATATTTTTAAAATTATGAGGTTGAGGCCCAATGATCTGTGTTTTAACCAGCCCGCCAAGTGGATGGGTGCAAAAGTTTGAGAACCACTGTCCTCAATGGGTGTTCTACGGTGGATTGTCTCAAAGCAGAGCCTGAAATGGGGATTCTTATGAAAGTGGTGAGTTAAAGACATGCTCTTAGGAGAAGCATGTAAGAAAGGGAGTGGAGCAAGTTAAATAAGGGGGAAGAGCTGGGCAAGCTTGTGGGCCCAGGCAAAGGCTGGCCTTGGCCCATTCACAGGAAGAGGGCTCTGGAACAAACCACACAGAGGCATTATCACCTCTTAATGTTAAGGGTCACTTTGTTGTAGCTTTTTCTTACGCACTGAGTGTGGGAAGGAGGGGAGATCTCTGGGAAAGGGGAAGCTGTTTTTTTGTGTGTGTGTTTTTTATGTGTGTATGTGTGCTTCATTGATTTTAGAAAGAGAGATGAAGGGAGGGAGGAAAGAGGGAGAGAAGGAGAGAAACACAGATGTGAAAAACAGTGATCAGCTGCCTCTAGCACACTCCCTACTGGAGATTGAGCTAGTAATTTGGGCATGTGCCCTGACCCAGAATCGAACTGGTGACCATTTGGTACAGGGAATGCCTCTCAATCAACCGAGCCGCGCCAGCCAAGATCGGAAACTGATTTTCATTAGCAAACAACAATCACAGTAGCTGCGGGTGGGAGATTTGGGTGAGTCACCAGAAGTCTCCTAGAACTGCTCCAAATGTACAAAGTTGTAAGGGGCAGAAATAGAATATCGGGGACCAGCTACAATTGTAGGAAATATTAATCGTGCTCTGTTAACCATGATCATTTTGTTCTGATTAAAGAAGGTACAGTCTAACCTGGCTGGGAGTTGCAGATGGACCTGGGAGCTCACCCGGAAATGCTACCAAATCCCCCATCCAGGAGATGCCTGGTATCATGGAAAGATTAACAATATCGTTGCAGAAACCAGAGCCTCCAGCCCTTTGCGTATCCACAGGCCTTTGCACACCTCCAGCCTACATTACCTGTTAACGGCCCATTTGGCATACCCTTTTGCCTATTTCCCATGTAATCTTTGTCCTCCTATCCTACATAAGCAGCTGGTTTATGGTGGGGGGCAGAGCAGAATTTTGTGGATGGCCTGCTGCTCCCCCATGCTGCTGGCAGTATTGGAATAATACCCTATCTCTGCTTAAGTGACTCGAATGGTGACAGGCAGCACAGACCCATTGATTGTCCAGTTACAAAGTCAGCTTCAAAAATAGACAGGCTTCACTCCCTTTACTGTGGATCCGCTGGAGAACTCACCTACATTGTTCCAGTACCCAAGACAATGTTGGGCATGCAAATATGAAACAGGAAAGATCTTACTCTCCAGTCTACCCTAAATAGGCACCAGGAACCTCATTCACCTCAGTCGTCCTTGAATAATATTAACACTGAAATGAAGTTTGTTTGAGGACATGAAGGCAGCGGCCTCTAAAGTATGTCAGAGAGTCTCTAGTTCCATACAAAGTGGGTTTTGGCTGTCCCAGATCTATTTCTCCTTTTTAAAGTAAGAGCACTTTGATTTCCCTTGGGGTGCACGCTCCTTCCCCAATTTGTGCTGGTCTTTGAAAATCACGTGCCCCTCTCTTCTGCTAGGCAATGTGTGGGCACGTGGCTCAATCTGGGCTGGTTGGTTTCATTGAAATCAAAATTCTGAAGAGTGACATGACTGAGTGTAGTCAGCGCACATTCATAGCAGCAACTGCCTCGTAGAGAAACCCTTTATCAGCTCCTGCTACCGAGGACCCCGAAGGACTTCCTGAGCACAATTATTCTTCATTCATTTAAACCCTGCAGCCCCCTAGTCTGCCAATAAATTCGCTTTTGCTCTCAACCAAAGAACCCTGGCTGACATTGGTTCTCAAGTTCCTTGAGCTTAAAGGTCGTGCTTCTTTCATTTTTTTTTAATGTTATTAAATCGTGTTCCTGTTATTATTATTGCATAACAAACTACTCTAAAACTTGGTGGTATAAAATAGCTATTTTGATATACCCAAAGATTTTATGTGTCAGGACACAGCAGGGAATAGCTGTCTCTGCTCCAAGATGCCCAGGACCTCAGCTTAAAAATAAATATCAAATGCCTGAGGGGGATGGAAGGGCTACTTCAGAGTCGGAAGCTAGAAGCTACAGGAATATTCTCTGTGTCTCAGGCAACTGAACTTGGATGACTCAGAGGTTTAATTCAGGGGGGGCTGTGGCATCAGCACCTTCCTTCATAAGGTCTTTCCATTTGGCCTGGGCATCCTCATGGCAGGAAGCCTCAGAGTAGCTGAACTTCTCTTACGATGTCTCATGACTCCCCAGCAAAAATCTCAGGGAACAAAATAGAAGCTGAGATTACCTCTCATGACTTGGTCTCAGAAATCAAAAGTTCCCATTTTGATACATTATACTGATTATAGATAAGCCATAATCAATATGATGTAAAGATTGAGCCACGTGCCCACACATTGCCTAGCAGAAGAGAGGGGCACGTGATTTTCAAAGACCAGCACAAATTGGGGAAGGAGTGTGCACCCCAAGGGAAATCAAAGTGCTCGTACTTTAAAAAGGAGAAATAGATCTGGGACATCCAAAACCCACTTTGTATGGAACTAGAGACTCTCTGACATACTTTAGAGGCCGCTGCCTTCATGTCCTCAAACAAACTTCATTTCAGTATTAATGTAAAGATTCAAGAGGATAGACTCTAGATCCTACCTCTGGATGGGGTAAAGTCAAAGAATTGGTTGACATGTTTTAAAATAGCTATCAACACATAAAGTATGTAAATTCCCTTAATCATAAGTGTACAGCTGAATAAAGTTTTATATGTGTACTCATGCACACACCACTATCAGAACATTCCTCAGCACCCTAAAAGTTTGCCTTATATCCCTTCTTACAATTCCCTCAAGAGAAATCATTGCTCTGACTTCCATGGCCATCAGTTAATTTTTCTTAACTCCATTAAACCTGGGTCATACAGTTTGCTCTTATATCTGGTGTGTGTGTGTGTGTGTGTGTGTGTGTGTGTGTGTGTGTGTATGCGCACACGCGCAGGTATGTGTGTACATCAAATCTGTGAGAGTCACCATGTTGTTATGTCAGTAGCATTCCATTGCATGACTATTCCACAATTTATGCATTCCATTATTTATACATTCTCTTGTTTTCTCTTGGTGATGGACATTTGAATTGTTTTGGTTTGGGGCAGTTGTGGATAAAGCTGTTATCTCTATTAGATCATTTTAATAACAAAAAAATGTCAATGAACCCCTTCCAAGTTCTAGTAGCTATTGATTTTAAAAGTATATAATGCTAAAAAGTATCTTTTATTTTTTAAAGGTATTTTTATTTTATTTCAGAGATGAGGGGATACGGGGAGAGGTAGAAACATCAATAATAAGAGAGAATCATTGATCTGCTGCCTCCTGCATGCCCTACACTGGGGATCCAGCCTGCAACCCAGACATGTGCCCTGGCCGGGAATCAAACCATGACCTCCTGGTTCATAGGTCAATGCTCAACCATTGAACCATGCTGGCCAGACTAAAATGCAACTTTTAAATCCAGTTACACTTTGAAGAAATTTCTACTAATATCTTCTAATAGCATACACATACATTTAAAATAGGACATATGTACATGAAATTATTCTTACTGAAAACTCTTAAGGCCAGCATGGATTCATTGACCCCTTGGCAAATAACCTTTGCTCCCTACCCCTTCAGCCAGAGGTATGTGGCTCTCAGGACAGAAATAACTGCTAAAGGGGATCCGACTTTTGGATCTTTTAAAATAAGTTGTGTGCTAACGTTTGGGTGCCCCTCTTCATGGCTCCAGAGCTACAAGCCACCAGAAAACAGTTTGTAATCACCACTCTCCTATTATGGTTTCTAGCTTCCCACCAAGGCACACATTTTTATCCCAGTGGGGCATGTAAGCCCAGGCTCTTTTCTTCCACATGGAATTGTACATGGAAAACATGGCTACTTTTGCAATTTTGATAATGAGATTAACTTTTTAAAAAATTCTTGATTTCAGAGAGGAAGGGAGAGGGAGAGATAGAGAAAAACATCAATGATGAGCCCAGCTGACATGGCTCAATGGTTGAACATCGACCCATTAACCAGGAGGTCACAATTCAATTCCCTGTCAGGGCACATGCCTAGCTTATGGGCTCGATCCCTAGTGTGGGACATGCAGAAGGCAGCTGATCAATGATTCTCTCATTATTGATGTTTCTAACTCTCTCCCTCTCCCTTCCTCTCTGAAATAAATAAAAATATATTTTTAAAAGAATCATAAATGATGAGAATCATTGATAGTCTGCCTCCTGCATGTTCCACAGTGGGGATTGAACCCAAAACCTGGGCATGTTTCCAGATCAAGAATCGAACCATGACATCCTGTTTCATGGGTCAAAGCTCAATCACTGAGCTGCACTGGCCAGCCAAGACTGACTTTCATTTTGAATGAAATTTAAACGTAATTCATTTGAGTTGAAATAAACCAAATCAAGCATCCATGTTGGAATTATTATTTTTTCAGGATGACCTTCCAGTTTTCAGAAATGCTCTTGGAGTTGCCCATATTTCTCACTACTTACTCTTCTGATGAGGTCAATTCCAGCCAAACCACTGAGCTGAAGTTGAGCTCTCTGGGCTGTTTCCTCTCTGACGTTGTCCCACCCTTCCATTTATCACTGCCTTTCAGGCTTTTAGCCTTGAATTGAGTCGTTCTGGAGATACTCCTCTTTCACCCAGAGACCAAACAACAACAAAACCCTATAGGAACCAACCCTGATCACATCTCCTCAAGTTTTGCTTTACCACGGTTATAATCACTTAGTCTAGATAAGGAGGACAGAAAGAAAATGTATAGAATGTTTTATGGGACTGCACACAAAGAATGCAACAATAAAATGGATGATGTTGTATTGTATACTTTGATATTAACCTTGGAGTGCCATGAGGAACTTAATTGATGATACACCAAAGTTGAATTGTGCAAACTCATTCATTTTTTTTGTTTTGCTGCTAATCTGAACACCATGTAGGTTGCCCGAAGTCAGCCTCAGGGTGCATGTATTGTCAGTCGTGATATTATACTATCTTTTGTGGTGAGAGGTGAAGAACCTCTATCAATTATTTTTAAAGTAAATATATCTAAATTTAAGAGTTTTAAAGTCCTCCCCTTCAGTTCCTATTGGCATGTGCAGATGACTGATACGGTTATATCTTTCTCATTAATCATTTTGTGGCTGGTCTGTGTTATCATAGTCTCCAGGGAAACCATTATTCTATATACATTTTTTTTTAAGTCTAGTGATTTCTTTGGGGGTGGTTTGGGGCCTGGGCTCTAATCAGGAAAAAACATCTTTGCTGACAATAAAATGCTGATAATGACTTCAGTTTTCCTCTTTTGTATATAGGTCACAAATTATAATAGAGCTTTGCTAGAATTCATCAAAATATGCATACTACAAAATTGCAGCTGGTGCAAAGGTATCATTAACCCTCATTTACAAACAACGACTGTGCTCCCCTCTCCCTGAATCACCTCAAGTCACTCCACTTTATTTGCATGAGCAGGCCCTTCATCTTCCGCTGATACATTTCTGGTAAGCGAGTTCTGACAAGAGGAGATTACTGAAAAATCTCCTTGTTTTTCTTTTAAAGGACCTCGAAGATGATTACTGTAGGGGCTCGTCAGAAAATAAAGTATGAGCACATTGTAATATTTGCCATTATAAGGGACTCATAAAAAGAGATCGGGCCACTGCCCAACTCCCTACCTGCCACTACTACTGCCACCACCAACACACACACACACACACACACACACACACACACACACACACACTTACCACTGTCCTCAGTCTGAACCTAGAAATATCATTCCTCCAAGGAAGAGATACAAGTCTAACAACATTATTTATGCAGTTAGGTGGCCCTTTGCCTGAAGGAGTAGCCCAGAGTATGTTAATTCTGTTTCCTGATAAACTGACTCACCCATTTTTGTGTTGAAAAATAATTTTTATAGGGTGGAAAATGTAACTTGATATCCCTATCAATTCGCAGCTCTGGGCTTAATTGCTGCTGCCTGATGCCTGTACCAAATATGTTGATTTTGAAGGTTTTTCAAAATGCTTAGCAATTGCACAAAGATACTTGGTTATAAGTATCAAGGAAGCTATTCCAAATCTATAAATAATACAATGTAACATCTCTGCCTTGTACCAACAAGATAGAGATTACCTGAGGCTAGTTTGCACATTTCAAAAAGATTTATAGATCTTGATACTTCAAAGATTTATTCTTTCAATAGGCCTATTTTTATACTCAATGTAATATAACTTTACATGCTTAGAAAGAAACTGTAAGAAACCTATATTAAGCAGTAAATAGGAATACCATTATTTTTTCCTGTCTGATAGTTTTACTCCCTAACTAAAAATCTCCTTAGGCATCTTGAAGTTTGAATCTTTAATATATGTTTTATGTCCCATAAACTTCTTATTTTAAAAAATATATATTTTATTAATTTTTTACAGAGAGGACAGGAGAGAGATAGTGAGTTAGAAACATAATGAGAGAGAAACATTGATCAGCTGCCTCCTGCACACCTGGGTATGTGCCCGAACCAAGGTACATGCCCTTGATCAGAATCAAACCTGGAACCCTTGAGTCCACAGGGTGATGCTCTATCCACTGAGTCAAACCGGTTATGTCTGTCCCATAAACTCTTGAGCCCAATATTATAGCCCATATGAATTCTCCACAGCAAGTTTTTGATTGTGTGGATGCTGGTTCTGATACTTTTAAGACCAGATGGCAATTAGACCTTTCCTGCCTCTTTTCAAACTCTTCTTCAAAACTCAGCATATATAGCCATAGGGAAACTGAGCCACTAGCAACGTTTTCAACCAATGCAAATAAAAAACAAACAACAATTTTAATGACAGGAAAACACTCATTAAATAATGTTAATCAATGATGTCAGGCTATAAAACTATTTTATCTGCAAACCAGTCCAAGTTTCCACTCTGTTGTACTGCCCTACCAAAATGCAGAGGAAGGGCTCCGAGCTGATTGGTGAGGTACCATCAGTGATTGGCCTAAGGTTGGAATCTGACCTAAGTATCTACCAATTATACTTTCTCTCTCACTGGAATTTTTTCTACTTCCTCTTTAAATGCTTCTATTTTTAAATTTGCATACAGTAAAGTCATTCTTTTTAGTAAACAATTTTGTAAGTTTTGACAAATGCAAACAGCCAAGTCACCACCACATGATCAGGCCACAGAACATTTTCACTATCCTCACCACACTAAAATAATTCCCTTATGATACCCATTTGTAGGCAAACAATGTCTTTATCCCTAGTTCCTGCCAACCACAGATTTGTTCTACATTCCTATAGCTTTGGCTTTCTGAGAATGCTATCTAAGCAGAATCCTGGTGTGTCAAACCATGACTGTGCTCATCAAAAAATAAAGTATGAGCTCATTGTAATATTTGCAACTATATTTGCCCTTATAATTTAGAAATTTCATTCTCAAAGCAATATCCTGGTTTTCAAGACTACTGACTTGCTGCAAAACCTTATTTTTGAATGTGAAAAGTTGAGCATTAACACACCTTTCCTGTCTGCATTCCTGGCAGATGGATAGGTGGGTTCCTGGGGCAGAGAAGGACAAGGTCAAATGCTTCAGAAAACACAGCATACCATTTAAAATGATTATCAACACCGCACTCCCTTTACAACAGCACATGCATACACACATACACACACACACACACAATCATGTACCTCACGGTCTGAACAAATTGGCCTTCTTATTCCCAATTTAAAGCCCATCTCAGCACAGACTTCCAAAGCTACAAAGACCTTGAAGTGTTATTTCTTCATTGAAAATAGTTTGAAGAGCAGACAAAAGGATTATATTCCATGACATATAAGAAAACATCCTTCATTTTTTCTTCATCCACCTATCGCCCCAGTATTGGCATGATAGCTACCAGTAGTTCCCCATTATCTCCCATCTTCCTCAAAATTTAGCCACTGCTATATTGTTTCAAGGGTATCTTCTCACTCTCACACACCTCCCCTACACACACTGCCTGTTTCTAATGGTCTAGAACCGTGGTTGGCAAGCTGCAGTTCGAGAGCCATATGCGGCTCTTTGGCCCCTTGTGTGTGGCTCTTCCACAAAATACCATGGCCTGGGCGAGTCTATTTTGAAGAAGTGGCATTAGAAGAAGTTTAAGTTTAAAAAATTTGGCTCTCAAAAGAAATTTCAATCGTTGTACTGTTGATATTTGGCTCTGTTGACTAATGAGTTTGCCGACCACTGGTCTCGAGTATAATTAGAAGTGCACATTCTCATGTACTAGTAAATCCATACAGCCATCCTTGGCTCCTCCCCATTCTCTTCATCTCCCACTAACTCAAACAGCACATTAAGGGCCTGAAGCCAATCATGGTGTCTGCTTTGGACAGTTGAGGAAGGACAGAATAGGACATGTTACAATATTAAAATCTTTGCCTAATTACACATATGTATGGGCACACACATACACACATAGGTACAAATACATATATAGAAAATTCCTAAGGAAAACACATCAAATTCTTGATTGTAGTCTCTGGATGGTAGGATAAAAACTAATTATTTTCTTCTTTATATTTCTTTTAATTTTCACAAAATTTAATGCTATGTATTTATTCTTTCCATAATAAGAAATTTTTAAAAAAAAAAATTCCACTACTCAGATGAAGTCTTACTATTTCCTTATTATTTCCTCTAAGAAATCTGCTGTATTAACCTCCCCTATTTGAATCCCTAGAAATGAAATCAATTCATATTAAATCAATTAAACTAATTTATTGAGACTAGCTATATGGCAGTCTCTGTGCAGGGTGTGTAGGTCCAGTACCCAGCAAGTCCAATACACAGAGAGGATATTCTAAATATTTAGCAATCTTTATGGCCCATGTAACAGCCATACCAAATGGCTCTAGGCCATAGTGCTCAAGCCTATCTTGAGGCCCCTACTATGCCTTCAGTTACTGGATCTGTTGGAAAAAGCTCAGGCATCTGGGCAGAAGGGACACTCTGAGGTCATTCCCCATCTGGAACAGAGTATTTCAATATTTGAACTGAAACAGTTGCACAAGTGTGTCAGCTGCATTTCAGCCCTGCTCCTGTGTCCTGCTCTTACAGTGAGGTCATAACCACACAGGATGGTCACTGTGATGGAAGAACAAGTAAAGGAGGTGTAGCTGCATCCTGCACATCCCTTCCTGAGAACTGAGCCTGAAACCCAGGCATGTTCCCTCACTGGGAATCAAACCAGGGACCTCTCAGTGCATGGGCCCATGATCAACCACTGAGCCACACCAGCCGTGCTGAACATGTATTCTTTATTCAAGAGCATACCTGGTACAGAGCCTAGCACACGCCAGGCATCCAACAAACATCTGTTGAATAAGTGAATGAACTTTGAAGATTATGATTCCCCATCTTGAAAAAAACAAACAAATAGTTCTGCCAAATGGGGTTCTTTGAGGAATAACTCAAAGAATTCTGGATGAGAAACATTTGCCAAGATACAATATTCTGTTGGAGACTTGCTTGGCAATGAGAAATAGTGCTGAGAGATGGTGCATCAGAAGGACGCAGGCCAATGGGGAGGGAACTAGAAAAAAATCAGGGGAGGGGAGTAAAGGGAAACAAAGCAAAATAATTGCTTATTATTGTATATGGAGCCACTTTTCTACTTCAAAGGCCTCACCTTGGGTCCATGGCAGACCCTGCTGGAACACACACACACACACACACACACACACACACACACACACACCTGTCCCAAAGTGAAGGTGAGTTTTAAGCCCTCAGTAGCATACTGAAATGTAGGTGTAGTAAACTGTGTGGGGTAGAAACAAATGTAGACACAAACAGGAAGCCCAGCTGCTTGGTTAATTCAAGGGGCCTTTCCACTTCACTGGGGCAGGATTCAGAGGAGCTGCTGCCATCCACACTCCGGGTTGGTGCAAGATTTCCACACACACCCTCCTCATTTGCATTACATCCTGAGTGTCTTGCACAGCCCTCTGAAGTGTCTGGGTATGTGCCCTGCTTTCCGGAAACTGAGGGAGGTGCACCCTCACTACAGTAAATGGAAACTGCCAGATTCCATGACTAGAGTTCTTCACACTAAGGTCCTGGAATTTCTAAGATACATAAAGAACAGGTATTTAAAAACTATTCTTTAGAAAATCCACCTATTCTGATTTCCTAGTTGGGTGGCTCTGTTCCGTTCAGAAGGCTAGCCTTGTGATCAAGCCTGGACTGCAACTTCCCTGAAGGGAGCTGCAGCCAGTGCATGGACCACTCTGTGAGCCCCCTTCACTCATGTGCATTTTTATTCACAACACTTCAAAGTTCCAAAAGAGGGGTGACAAAAAAACGAAAACACCTGTCATGTCACTAAATCCAGTATCATCTTACCATCAAAGTCATCAAATCCAATGAACTGGGCACTCCCTTATTATTTTAATCAACAAATCTAATTCCCCAGAGGATTTTCAATGGAAAAAAATAAAATTATGCATAAAAACAAATAAATAGTAAGACAGCGGTAAAGTACCTCCTCCATACTCTCCTTAATAGCTACCCTACGCTTCCCTCTCTCCTAATTCTCATCCCCTCTTTTTCTGGACTCTTCTTCTGTCTTCTGATCTCCTTTATCCTAAATATAAGCATCCCTAAGACTTCTGCATTTTGGATTCGTGATCTTTAAAATGATCTCTGTACCACCTTCTTCTCAGGTTGCAACGATAAATAAATGCCAAGAGACATGTGGATCTCTCACAAGGGACAAGATGCAGCGTGGAAGTCTGATCAATGCCACCATCTGTCTTTCCTGGTCCTCTTCCTCCCTGTATTTCAAGGGAGTAAGAGGTTCCTTTCTCCAGTATTCATCCTTATACAGAATGGAGACTTACTACATTTCTGGTCTGGCTTTTCACATGACACCAAATCTAATTTAGTTGCCTTTTAGCTAAAACTGAACATAGCCCTTCAAATTCACACATAAACAAAAACACTAAAATCATCTCACTTTGCAGAGCCTCTTTGCCCAAGGTCTCAAAATGAAATCTAAAATATATATATATATATATATATATATATATATATATATATATATATATATTTTTATTGATTTTTTACAGAGAGGAAGAGAGAGTGTTAGAGAGTTAGAAACATCGATGAGAAACATCGATCAGCTGCCTCTTGAACACCCCCTACTGGGGATGATCCCGCAACCAAGGTATATGCCCTTGACCAGGATTGCACCTGGGACCTTTCGATCTGCAGGCCGACGCTCTATCCACTGAGCCAAACTGGTTTCGGCTCAAAATGAAATCTTATTCCACTTCTCTCTCCCCTTTGTGCTTTCCCAAATCCCGATGGTTACATTTGGTATATAGTGGGCCAATCTTTGTAACTCCCTAATATTCACTTAGACCTCTTCTTCTGTGACTACCATATGCTCTTGATGGCTACTTGTTTCTTACACTTTACTGCCAGGACCATCCTCCTCACACCCCCAGGCAGAATGACAGCACCTCAAGTGTCAGAAATGTCTCCCTTCTGCCAATAACAACAAATCCCAACCCAGCTTTTACATCTTGTCTCTCCCAATCGATCCTATGCAATTCCCCTGTCCCTGAATCTGACCCGGACTCTATGGGTCCAGTGCTTAATTGCACAACAAAGCTCTGGCTTACACTCTCTTGGGGAGCCCCCTCCTTCCACTTGCCTGTCAATCCAAAACACATATGTTCTTCAAGCACCACACACATTCTGGTGAAGCTTTTCCAGGGCAACTACATCTCAGCATGGGGTTTCCTGCTCACCAACTGTCACACATCACACTTGCTCAGGTGTCCATTAGTCCTAGTCTCAAATTCCAGAATACAAAATATAAATGCACACACATATGTGCCTTCTAAACCCAATTCAGATTATTGGTTTATTTCTATTCCCCATAATGCCTGGCACACATGATACAGATGATAGACATTCAACAAGCTCATGTTGAACCTCTGAGTCCACTGCCAGCTACTATCTGATCCAGACAATGGCTAAATTGTGTAAGACTTGTACTACTGCAGGTGTGTGAGACAAACTAGCTCACAAACACAGCATTAGGTAACACTAACTCACATAGTGAGAAAGTTATTCTATTTTCAATTCTTTTTTTTTAATATATATATATTTTATTTATTTTTTTACAGAGAGGAAGGGAGAGGGATAAATTAGAAACATCGATGAGAGAAAAACATCCATCAGCTGCCTCCTGCACACCTCCTACTGGGGATGTGCCCGCAACCACAGTACATACTCTTGACCAGAATCGAACCAGGGACCTTTCAGTCAGCAGGCCGACACTCTATCCACTGAGCCAAACCGGTTTCAGCTCTATTTTTAATTCTTTCTCAGTCCTTCCAAATAAATCAAGGAGAAATTTTTCATTTGGCACCAAATAGCCTTCCCACCTCTCTAAAACCAGCATCTCCTTTTTGAGAGAAAAAAATAAAAATAAAACAGGCCTCAAGTTCAAGTCCTATTTAGCCTTGAAAGTCTAAAAACCATTTTGTCTTCTCAGTTTTGTCTTGAGTCTCCTATTTATGGCACATAAGATCCTGTTTCCTTTTAGAATACTTTTATAAGTAAGTCAACTTTTTTTTTTTTTTTTTTTTTTTTAAGATTTAGCAAATTTAGGAAAGATGGGTCCACACATGACTCAAGTGTGGAAAGACCCTGCTCTGAAAGAGACTCTTAATAAGCTTTATTTCTGAGGCCTGGTGATCACCTTTGACCTAGAGCCTTACACATAATCAATGGATCAAAATCCCTCTTTCCTGCCCCCAAATCATCATTTCACAGAGCCCCCGTCACCCCAGGCCTCAAAAGGTGAGGTATTGTTTCACTTCTCTCTAGTTCTGGAGGGAAAATAGGGAACAGGAAGGAGATGGTCTGGACAGTGAGTCTGAAAAAACCCCAAAACAAAACAAAAAGCCTGAGCTTCTTAAGCATGCATGTCCTCTCTATATTACCGCCCATCCCAAGGCAAGCCTCCCACACCCTAGCCCAGCCATGGGCAAACTGTGGCCTGAGGATCCGGCCCGTTCGGCTGTTCTATCCGGCCCACGGAGCCGAAAGAGTGGAGGGTTCTCTTGCTCTCCCCTCTGCTCTTTCACCAACAGCCCAAGATGAGAGTACCGGCATGGTCAGGTTGCTTTTGTTCCGGCCCTCCGGTTCAGTTTAAGAACCCATTGTGGCCCTCGAGTCAAAAAGTTTGCCCACCCCTGCCCTAGCCTCACAGCAACCCTTCTGCAGCTTGCCTCAGACCATTCCCCCGATTTCCCCCAAGTAAAGGCATGCAGTAGCCAAAGAGGCAGGCCATCTGATTCAGGCCCAATGTTATCCAAAGACATGTACAAGACTCAACATATCCAAGCTCATTATTATCTATTTATGGTTGAGCTATCTATAAAGTGGAGATGACAGCCACAATTTGGTGCTCTTCAATGTTCACAGAAACTAATCTACATTCCTGTTCAAAGGAGTTCCTGGGGAAATCAGACAAGGGAAATCACATGACACTTTGCCAGGAATGTACCTAGGAAATAATTATACTGAAATGCCTTTGTTATCTACTCATATAAATTGCCGGACACTCTATCAGCATGGGGATAAACTAGTGACTCTGATTTTTCAATTCTGCCATCCTAGAAGAGATAAGATAAAATAATAGATTCCTGTTGATGGAGAAGCAGACTCTTACTTTTGTGGTAAACAAAATAGTGCATCAGGTGAACCCTGTTATCATTCAGTAAGGATCCAGGGGAGAGATTAATGGTTGAGATTAGAATTCTAAGAGATTTATTCTAAAAAGAACTGGTAGGAGAGAAAAAATAACAGATGTAGAAAGATTGTTCCAAATGCTGGGAATGAGGTCCAAAGGGAGCAGGTCAGGTCCTGGAGCAAATGAAGAGAATTATGGCAACAAGGCCAGGAAGCAAGGCATCCAAACTGACTATCTTCAGGTCAAGGTTATAGCAGCTAAGACACAATATTATAAGCCATGTAAACACTAGCATAAGAAGTGGATTATTTAATACATTTGTTTATCTAATTTATACAGACAATCAGAATTGGTACCGACTCAATTCTTTAAACCAAGCTTTTAGACTTTGCATTTGTGGAAGACTGGATGCTGTCTCTAAGATGGCCTGCAGTCCTGTCTGGTCTCCCAGAGATCTGGTTAACCCCATTGACATTGACAAAACAGCCAGGGCAGAAGTGGAATGGCACCAGCTTCTTTATATTTTGCATCTTATATTTTTAATAAAAACTGCACTCATGACTTTCAGAAAATATATGTGCATACCACATGTGAACATGTTAGGGACAAACCAAAATCTTATTTAAAATAAGGCCATGGGAACCTTTCATTTGTTACCAATAAAGCTGCATTATAATAAAATCTAAATTCCGATTGGTTGCACTCAGATATCACCCATATTATAAAATAACCTATTAATAATAAAGACAACAGAGTTAGAATGGCAGCTGCTTATATGACATAACAGGTGTATCCCCAAGTCCTAAGTTATACACTATATTTTGAAGTTTCTCCTCAATAAAAAGTCACAATTACAAATGCCAGAGAGTTTCAAGCTTTTGAGATCAGATCCAGCAAATACCACTTCAATGAGGCTGCTCTAGATTTTCATAAAGTTCATGACAGAAAAGCTTAGATTAACATTTATGGCACACTATGCAACCCGGCAGCAAACATAAACCTCTAGGCAAATCCATAATCATAACCAACCAAGGGGAGGTCTTTATCTTTCTTAATGAGTGTGTAAACATAGTTCAAACAATGTTGATACGCTCGGATTTCACAATTGTTGATTTTGCAGGTGGAGGTGACCTTGGAGACCCACTGCAGTTTACTGGTCAGACCCGGTTCACCCATCCTAGCCAGTGTGCCCCTGACCCGCTACATGACTTTGAGCCAAGTGCTTAGCCTTTCTGAGCTTCCCTGGGAAATAACACAGCTCACTGTACCCACCTTATAGGGTCTTTGGAGGAGGAGATGACGCGCTGCGTGGGAAGCCCTTGGCAGTGCCTGACCCAGCGGAGGCCTGACACGTGAGCGGCCCTGATCAGTGTCACCCGCAGCAGCCGCGCTGCCTGGGCGGGTCCAGTGGACCAGGCTCCAACCGCTGGTCAGGGGCTGAGTGCGGCTTGCATCAGCCTTCCTGAATTTTCACCCCGTGCTCTTTCCACTTAACCACAGCTGCCCCTGGTGTTTCATCGAGTTTTTAAGATCACATTGGTAGGAGATTGATTAATGTGGTCATCCCCACAGCTTCTGCTCGGCTTCATTTAACTTCACAGAGCGGCCGTAGGAACTGCATGCGAGTTCAGATGAGCTCGCGTTGGAACGGCGTCCTGGAGCCAGTCAGAGAAATCCCTCCTGTGTTCCATTAGTTTAATTATGACACAGTTAAACAGACTCTGAGACGTTTCAGACCTGGGAGCATTTGCTCACAGGGACACGTGGGCCCTGGCAGTCGCCCCGAATCCGGGTCCTCAATCAGGTGCAGGCCCCGGCACACAAGCACGTTTTGTTTGGAATACCTCAAAAAGCCAGCCAAGTGGCAAATGTGGACATCTGTGCGGGACTGTGGCTGTCCTGTTTTTTCAGTCTAATCTGTCAAGATAACCATTTCCCCATTCTCTTAAACAAACACAGACTTCCTTGTTTAAACACTAGAACAGGTCTAACAGAACACACAGCTTTTAATCATTCTGTGTTAAGTACACTGGCAAGAGTCTGAGAAAGGAATCAAAACATCTTAAATGTAAACTGGCTGATTGTGCTGCTTTGCAAATCCCGGGAAACAGGAGAGAGAAACCTGACAGCATTGTAGGAGAAACAACAGCGGGCTTTTAAATGATCACTGAATTAGAAATGCGATTGTAAAAGCAGTTTAGCATCTAAAAAAAAAAAAAAAAAGAATCAGATCCTGTTTTTTGGGTTTTTTTTCTGCAAAAATCTGTAAGTTTAGCACATTTCAGTTCATTGCTCCAATTGTTCTGTGTGTATTTCTAACGGCAACAGGAAGGCTTGAGCAGCGTGCTGTCCTGGGAAAGCTATTTATAAGGCAGGAGGTTGTGGTTCCACGGATGGAGGTCCCCCTTGGAGGCCCTTGGTCTAAAGCTCCATCACAGCACGGTGCCCGTTCTTTTTCATCGATGAGGCCTTCTGGGTCATTTCCTAATATTTGAGAATAGAAACGTGAAGAGTGGAGGCAATGTTCACGGTGGAAGGAGCAGGAATACGGACAATGCTGAAGTCTGGGCTGCACTCCTTCTGCCTGGCCACTCTTGGTTTCATTTGCAAAATATCCAAACTCACCTTGAAATGTGAAGTTAAAACAGACATAAAACCCTGATATACCGTATTTGCCGGTGTATAAGACGATTTTTTGGCCCTGAAAAATATGCCTCCAAGTGGGGGGTAGTCTTATACGGCGAGTATATAACAAATTCTGTATTTTGAGGTCGTCTTATACGCCCAGTCATTTTATACGCCGTCAAATACGGTATTTTCAGGGCCAAAAAAATTGTCTTATACACCGGCAAATACGGTATGTCTCCTACTTAGAGAAAAATGGTGGTTAAATAAACCAAACACTGCATTGTCCACATGTGAGAGGGGTTTCAAGTTCAGGCTTTGAGATCTGACAAACTGACAGTTACATTCTGGTTCAATGGCTTAATCAGGTGACTTCCGACAAATTAATATACCTCTCTGAGCCTTAGTTTCTTTACCTTTGAAATGGGGATTAAAACATCTTACCGAGTACTTATGAAAATTAAAGAGGCATTTTCAATAGTAAGTGCTTAATAAAGTTTAGCCATTATTAAGCTAAATATCTGCTGACACCATAATTGAAAAACACTCTGACTGCCAGGGGACAGACTGGATGAAAGAAGGTGAAGGGATTAGCCAAAGAGCATACATACATAACCCACAGACACAGACAACAGTGTGGCAATGGCCAGAGGGAAGGGGAAGTGGGATGGAAGTGGACAAAGAGGGAGGAGGGAAATGGGGACATCTGTAACAGCATCAACAATAAAAATAAAGTTAAAAAAACACTCTGCCATCAAATTCCAGTTAATAAAGTTTACATGGAACATATGGATTGCCAACGTTATAAAATTTGAAAATAATTTAACATCAAAATACTAACCCTGTTTAAGAGAGATAATGCGGTGAGTGTCAATCACATGTACAATCCCTTATAAAAAATAAATAAAAGTGGCCAGAATTTACAAATTTGTCCAAGCATCCCAAGACAGCTGGCTGGGCCCCTTTCCCTGGACACACTGAGACCTCAGTGTGTATACCGGCAGGAAGTCACCTCCTAGACGGAGGGCCAGCCCTTGGATAGCTGGAGGACACGAGTAGGTTTAGATTGGCTGAGCAGGCAAATCTTCCACTTGAATGACAAAATGGCTTGAGAACAGTGGCGGCGAAGACAAGCAGGAGCTGAATGACCATTATTTGACCACAGTGGAAAAGTCCTGGTGATTGAAGCCACAGACAGATGCCTGTGCTGAGGGGGCAGGAAACTAGGCCGGCAGAGCTGAAATTCTGTCCTCCAGGAGCACTGGCTGTGTGGTCAGAGAAGTCACTTTTCACCTTGAATGTGTCTGACAACATCATTTTACATTTGATGATTCAGGTGGTACCTAAAGTTCTGAAGGCCAGAATTACATCAGTCACCATATTAGCGTACATCTATAGTTACTTCCTTATGAGATTTTTTCCCCCCATATATTGATAGCTGCTACTAATGGTAGATGACAGTAATTAGAGTCTCTTAAGCTCAACTTATATATTTCAATTAAACAAATATTTATTAATACTTTATGTAAGATAAGTTGGTAAATACTGTGAACAATTAACAAATGAATAGTTGTCTATCCTCAAAAATATTACAACTTAATGGGATTTGACAAGTTCACAGCACTATGAGATAGAATATGATAAACGCTGTAAGAGAGAAGCAAAAACATTTACCATGGTCTAGGTCAGTAGTCGGCAAAGGGTGGCTCACGAGCCACGGTTTGCCGCTCTGTTGACTAATGAGTTTGCGGACCACTGGTCTAGGTAACTATAGGACGTGACAGATATGTTAATTAGCTTGGTTGTGGTAAACATTTCATCATGTACTCAAATGTCAACTCATCACACTGGACACCTTAAATATATACATTTTAAAAATATATTCTTATTGATTTCAGAGAGGAAAGGAAAGGAAGAGAGTGATAGAAACATCGATGAGAGAGAATCATTGATTGGCTGCCTCCTACACACCCCCTACTAGGGCGCTGCAACCCAGGCATGTGTCCTTGACCAGAACCCAGCCCGGGACCTTTTAGTCTGCAGACTGATACTCTATCCACTGAGCCAAACCAAGTAGGGCAATATATGCATTTTTATTTGTCAATTATATCTCACTAAAACTGCTTAAAAGTTGGAAGAAACTGCATGCTTTGGGGAGAAGCATGCCAGAAATCAGGGAAGACCTTGAAATCAGAACATAATTTCAACAGGAAAATGAAGCCTTGGAGGGAGCAGGACACAGTGTGAGCAAGGGCAGCAAAGACTATTTGGGGAACAGCAAGTATCACTGATTGACTGGCGTGTGGAGAACTTATAATATGAGATAAGGAGAAAGGAAGTTTGGGGCCAGGGAGTAAAGGCCTTGAAATGTCATGATAAAGCATTCTGAATTTATTTTGTAAGTAATGGAATCTAGAGAGGCTTTTGAGCAGGGAGTGATATAATCAGCTGAGTCAGAATCTGACACATGCTTCCACACTTAAATGACTTTCCTGTAAAAATACTTTATCAAAATATCTTTATGAATAAAATAGCGTATACCTATAAAACATGAATAAGCAGTAGAAATACAATAAATACTAAGAATTTAAATAGAATAACGTCTAGGCATAATGTGGTCTCCGATTTACCTTATCAGAAAAAGATGTCAATTTTCTCTCCTAACAATCCCGTGAAGCTGATTCCTGAAACCAATATTATTTTCTTCTCAAAGCATTGAACAGACTGGTATATCTGTCTGGTTCTTTCCTGAAGCTGCAGATAGAGTCGACCTAGCAAGTGTGAGCTAAACCACACCGAAATGGAAATTTCATTCATATTGCTGCAATATAAATTGGCACAGGACTTTAGAACAGTTTGGCATGTTTATTAAGAGCTCTGGAATGTTCTAGTCTATTGGCCCAGTATACTTACCACTGGATTCCTAGTCTAAGAACATTTTTAAATATTAAGAGAAAGCTATATGAATTAATGTGATCATTATAGTGTTACTGTGAAAGAAAATAAACTTAGATTTTTAAAAACTTGGGAGGGCCAAAACTGGTTTAATGGATAGAGCATCGGTTTTCAGACTGAAGGATCCCAGGTTCAGTTCTGGTCAAGGGCATGTACATTGGTTGCGGGCACATCCCCGGTGGGGGAATGTACAGAAGGTGTCTGGCCAATGTTTCTCTCATTGATGTTTCTAGCTCTCTATCTCTCTCCCTTCCTCTCTGTAAAAAATCAGTAAAATATATTTAAAAATAAATAAATAGATAAAATAAAACCTAGGAGGAATTCTTAATTAAGTAAAAGATGGACCATCTACTTGTTGAATTATTGTACAGCTACTTTAAATATGAAGACTTAAACAGAAACATGCAACAATGTTTCCAGATTAATGGTTAAAAAAAAAAAAAAGACCCAAAACATAACACTGTGATTACAAACTATGCAAAACAAAATCATCTAAAAGAGACTGGATGACAATAGATAAAAAGAACAATAATATCATTTGTGTTGGGATAATTTTATTGAAGAAAATAGGCTTTTCCTCTATTTTGTTTTCCAAAGTTTTGTATCTATTTATATAAAAGCCTAAGCAAATGGCTCACCAGCTGACCAGCTGGTAGCTATGACACGCACTGACCACCAGGGGACAAACGTTCATTGCAGGAGCTGCTGTGTGAAAGCAACTTTGCAGAGAGCCCTCTTGCACTCTGAGACCCCTGGGGGGATGTCAGACTATTGGTTTCTGCAGGATCCCTGCAGGCTAGACCTGCAGGGATTGGGCTGAAACCAGCTCTCTGGCATCCCCTGAGAGGTCCCAGATTGCAAGAGTGTGCAGGCCAGGCCAAGGGACCCCACAGGTGCAAGAATCTGTGCACCAGACCTCTATTGTTGTTATAATTATTAAATAGTGAAGAAGAAAAAAAGAATTAAGCTAGCATTCCCTTTAAAGACAGCATGTGGCCCTGGATGGTTTGGCTCAGTGGATGGAGCATTAGCCTATGGATTAAAAGGTCCCAGGTTTGTTTTCTGGTCAAAGGCACGTATCTCATTTGCAGGCTCAATATCGTGCTCTGGTCCGGGCATGTGCTGGAGGCAACTGATCAATGTGTCTCTCTCACATCGATGCTTCTCTGTCTCTCCTCTCCTCCCTTCTACTCTCTATTAAAAAAAAAAATCAATGGAAAAACATCCTCATCTGAGGATTTAAAAAAACAAAAAACAAAAAAGACAGCAAGAAAGAGAAGCAAGTGAGTAGTTTCTCACCTGAACTATCCCATGGGCCTCAGAATGCTATGGAAGTTCCCAAAAGACCATAAGCTGCCATAGCCGCATAGGATAGAATAAGAGTTCCACAACGATTTTGTCTTCTAGCTCCTGTATGATAGTACAATTGGAGAAAAGAGAGAATGGGAGGAAGGTATGCATGACATTTCACAGAGTTGTAGTTCTGATACACAGATCATCAAACAACACCCTCCATATTCTATGGTTCCCTTCTTTTTTCTCCTCCCTTGGGAATAAGAAGAAAGAACTTCAGGAATAGAATACTATGGTTAAAACCCCAGCTCACCAGCTGACATTAGTACCATGCATTTAAAAACATCTATTTCATTCTCTTTTTGAGTAAACCAATAAAAATGTTTTCTGATCACAACTGAGACTATGATAAGTACCTTCTTAAATGTCTTGTAAGTAGTATAATAGGACGTGTATTTGATCACTGGCTACAGACAGTCAAAGCACTAGCTCTACTCTTCTCAGAATAATCTTGTCTCTAAAATCCTCTATCATTCTACAATATGGACATCAACCAAAAGAAAAGGAAAATAAAGCATCAACATATAAAATGTAGTAAATTGAATTACTTCACAAAGATTTAAATATTATTCAATAATTAATGTGCTGCTTGGATTACAGCAGTTTTCAAGGGAGGGCTGATTCAAAGGCAATTAGTCCTATTCAATGAAAGTTTTCCTTTGGGGACTTTTATTATTTACAAGATATTTCTACCGTTAATTTAAATCAGACAACATTTAACTAAGTTACTAACATGTAGATGGTATAAGAGAGAAACCTATATATTATTTTTTCCTGAGCCCATTTTTATGTTTAACTTCTTCCCCTTGGAGGTGGCTGCTCGGACCTGATGCTGTGTGCTGGAGTTACTGCCTGGGTGTGCAAACATCTTTTAACCCTGCTCTTCCTGACTATTGTGAGGAAGATCCACAGAAAGAATGCAGAGCCCGGGCAGTATTTCACACTTCATTCCAAGGAGAAGGCAAAGGTTAAGGATGAGGAAAATGAAGCAGACAACCATGTGTGGCTAAGAAAAAGGCTTGCTATTCTGCAGAGGTGGACTGCCCACCCCACCCCCACATCCCCCAAGACACAAACTGAAGAAAGGCCCGTGAATGAGATCATGTCAACTTCCTCCGCTTACATGGTAATGCCGGCCTTCTTTCCTTTTGGGAAAACAAGTCATCCGTGCACCAGAGTTCAGGGCTGCTGCATTGTGAAATGTTTCCGAAGTCCCAGTGACAGCACTGACACAGGTCCAAGGGACAGGCCCACGCTAGCTTGTCCAGCCCTGGCCTATGGGCCCTACAAGAATTCACAGTCCACTCTCTACAGGTCAATGAAATCGGAACCTCTCGTCATCCGCTAGTCAATGACCCTCTGGAATCATGTGCTCAGTGAGTGGGCTTGAATTTAGAAGAACACTTTTTGTCAAGGATCTCAGGATGGTGCAGGGCTGGCTTTGAGCATACTGATACATTTTGAAATGTTAGGTTTTTGGCCTAGCCAGTGCTCATCAAGGAAGAGATTCAGTAAAATCATTTCACAGAGGAACTAACTCTAATCAGACTTTTCTAAATTATATTTTAGTCCTCGAATTAGTACGTCTGATTTCTTTTATGATTCCCCCCCCCCCACTGTATTATTTTTGCTCTCGAGGAGTGATTCCAGTTAGGTAATATGACATCAATTCCCAGAGGAGGCATTCATTTATGGTAGATTGAAAGGCTCGAGATCATAATATATTACACAAGAACAAGGTTCTTATCATCTAAATCTGAACATTGCCCAATTGTTTTATGGGCAAATCGGCTTTGAAGTTACTGAACATTAAGTAATGAGCATTATGTTGCTATGGAAATTCTACATTAAAATCAGATGTGTATAAATGTCTTCATTTCGATTTTTTGTGGGTTTTTTTTGTTTTGTTTTTTGGGGGGGTGTTTAAGTTGCATATGTGTTTTTAAAAAGTCTCTGTGAAAAAAACTGAAAAGATAGCTGAATGTGAGAGTAGTAGCCATGTCTGCCAAGGCGTAAGTTACTGGTGTGGGGATAGGGTATGACTCCGGCAACGCTCGCCCCACCGCAAGGGAAGGTTCCCATGAGGTCAGGTATCTCTACAGACTGTTAGTGGTGTTCTTTAGAATTTCAGAAACAAAGATATCTCACTGCAGGTAATTTGACAATACAGTAGCTGCTCTGTTAACTGACCCCCGAGCAGGAGAATTCCCAGGCTAGCTGATCTTCCCCAGCCTTGGAGCTTGGCCACTGCACACAGGTGGCTCATCTCGTCAGCAAGGGGCTCCTCTCTAGACCCAACACCTGACGCTCCCTGTTCCCATCACTTGCACTGTACACGTACTGAGAGGAGGTTGTTTGCTCTGAAACCAGTTTATACAAAGTGTCTTTGTTATCATGATGGCATAATTTATTTACTATTTAAAATAAACTGGTAAGAGTGAAGGAAAAATATTTGAACTACTTTCTCTGAGAATTTTTTTTTAATGTCATCAAATTAGGTGTGGGTGAGAAAATGGAAAATGATTGGGGGGATAACATAAAAAAATAGGAGAAACTTCTTAGATTGCTTCATAACTTTTCTTTAAATTGTGTTCCACTTTAAAAACATGCGAAGATATCATGCAGGTGAGATGCTCATGCAAAAAAGATGATGCAAAACATAAATCAATGGCCCAAAAGGTACTAAAATTAATGTATATTTATATGCTTTAAGTTAAAGTGCGTATGGTATGCGTATATCATCACTCATTATTCCCTAATTTCATTTATGTTATTTTTATTAACCCATAAGCTATCAATCCCTGATTATTTCTAATAGGAGGATCTACTGAGTATATAGGGAAATATATTATACTGTAGTATGCAGATTTCCACTGTAGTATATAAAGCACCCTGGAGCAAGAGAATTAGGAAGCAAAGATATGACTCAGGAAGCTATTTTGATAAAAACTAGAAATGAGAACCTGAACTATTATGATGACAAGAAAGTAAGAGGTGTATATGAAAACCTGCAGAGTAGAAGTAACGAAGTCCTGAACAGTTCGGAGAAGGAGATAACAAGACTCCATGGTTTGAGTGTGGGTGGAAGGTAACACCTTGGAAAGACATGGAGCCCAGGAAAAGAAGCTGATTTCATAGGAGGAAAGGCGCTTGGGGTTTCCAGTTTATTAAGTTTAAGACTGACAAAGACATCCAGGGGGAGATTCTCAGATGTCATGATTGTTAGAAATATAAGAGAAGGGTCATTAGTTAGAAACACAGGTTTGGAAGTGGCAACATAGGCAACAGGTGAAGTCTGAAGGTAGAAAGAAACCTGAAGGAAAGCCAAAAGAGAGCAGTGGCCTAAAGAAAAATCCGTCTTTGAGGGCAAAAGGGGTGAGAAGAGCCACAAAGGAGACAGAAGAGTTAAAACACAAAGTATGAGAACTGCAATTAGACCAGGTCTCAGAAGCCAAAGAGGAGGGGCTGGGGATGTGGCACACGGTCAAGGACATATGCTTCAGGGAAGTGCCATTTAACTGATCAAGCTCAGGCTCCAGTCGACGACACACTCTCTGAAGAAAGATGTTAAAATTACCAGATGTTAAAACTTCCTCTGGTGTGGTGAGGACGAAGAGGCAACAGAAACCTCCAGCAGTTTGATGGTGAAGAGACAGGAGACAGCAATAGGCCTCACATGATAAAAAGGGTGGAGCAATTCAGATGTTTTCATGTGAGAAGGAAAGTTGGCAGTAAAGAACACAGCTGACAATTAAAGCAAAAGAGCATAAGGACCCTAAGGAGACAGAGGGATGAGGAGCAAGAGAGCAAGAATGGGCAAACTTGGCAGAAAGGAAAAGGACCTTCCTTCTTAAAGACAGAAGTGAAGAAAGAGAGAGGAGGGTAGACAGATGAAGACAACTGAGAGTTCACCTCCACTAGCCTCCATCCTCTTACTAAAGTCTTCCACATAGCAGCCAGATCAGTGGTTGGTGACCATCTGTTAAGTGCAATTATGAAGGGATACAGTGGGGATTATAATTGACACATGATGTGTAAGAGGCTAACGTATAGCCTGGCCAGTGTGGTTCAAGAGGTCAGGATTCAATTCCTGCTCAGGGCACATGCCCAGGTTGTGGGCTTAGTCTCTAGTGGGGAGCATGCAGGAGGCAGCCAATTAATGATGTTCCTCTCATTTATGTTTCTATCTATCTCTCTAACCTTCTCCCTTTCTAAAAACCAATAGAAACATTTCATTTTAAAAAAGAGGCAAACTTACCAAATAAGACAACAGATCAATGAGTACCTTCAGTGAAATAAGCACTCCGTGCTGCATAAAGAAAATACACCAAAAATATTTTGTGTCAAATTTTTACAACCTGGGTAAACATTATGTAGACAATCATAGTATCTGGCAAAACCAAGGTGAGTTAATACTTTCTGAATCTTTCTTCACGCTGTCCAGTCATTGCTGGCTGGAGCAGGCATCTGAAGGCTGGTGATGGGGTACTGGCATACGGAATAGCTCCGTCTCTCTGGGATTTCACTTTTCTGAATAATTTGTCCTTCTCGCTCTCACAGCATTGGTTTGAGCTCTTCTGCACACACATAGCCTATAGCTGTTAGGCATTTCTCAATGAAGCCTCATTGTGCTACTCGGGGCTTTGCTTCTCAAAAAGCAAAGCTGCGTGTTGGTAGGGAGGACCATGCCCAGCTCCCCATCAGAGAGGCTCCCCGCAGGCCTGCCCTACCTGTTCACGGCCACTCACAAGAGCGCCCGATTAACACAGTGCACTTAGACTGGCTTTTCTTTTTAGAAACCTTGAAAAGCTGAGGCATTGAGAAGTTAATGGGGGAGGAATAAGCCTTACCTGGGTTATTTCAATCTTATGCTAAAGCATTCCGGCTGCCCTGGGTAATTATGTCAGATGAAAGAGACATTCCCTGTTTCTGGTGTGCTTGAGTACTTGTCCACACCGATCTTACCAACAGGCGGAAAGTAAATACATCATAGGATTTGAAGGGGGCACATCCCAATGACTCCCTGTCCTAAGATGCCGCCACTGTGAGGCTGCCCAAGTCCCAGGCAGCCCACTGCATTCCTGCCAATGAGGCCCTTGTAGTTTACAGGTCACCATCAGGCTGAAGGTAGCCCCAAGAAAGGAGGTAACCATTATCATTTAATAAATCATTATATCAAGCCCTGGCTAATGTTTCTCAGGGGTTAGTGTGTCAGCCAAAAGGGCACAGGTTTGATTCCCAATCGAGGGCACATACCTGGGTTGAAGTTTGATCCCTGGCTCCAGTCGGAGCATATGCAGGAGGCAACCGATCGGTGAGTTCCTTGGAGTTGTAGCCGCTCCTGTGTAGGCACTGCTGAGAATAACAAGTTCTGGCTCTGCTTTAGCTGTCGGATGATGTCCTGCTCTGGAACCTCACCGACCACCAGCGTTCTGCACTGTGGATGTGGCAACCAGACTGGACCACGTGATGTGTGTGCAGCACTGGGGCTGCCCAGCTCTATGTAGCCTTTTATTAATAAGCTCAATGTGCCGAATTTTTAGATTAAGAGAGTGATGATGCACAGACATCATTGACTTTCCATTATCTTCTCTGGTTCAAGGAACTGCATTGCTTTGCATGCTAGGTCATACCACCTACGAGCAACATGCATTATTATAACTCAGGTTCATGGGCCTTGTAAACACTGAGACCGGAGGAGAAAGGGAGCTTCGTTGATGCTTTTTCATTATGATCCAACCTTTTCTGCAAAGATAGGTTCCAGATGAGTCCCCGAGCTGAGAAAATCATGCCAAATACTTCAAAATTCTGAGCACACTTCAAAGTAAATGCTGCCGTTCTATAACAAGTTTTGACTTAGTATCTTGGGAAATTCTTCTCCATGAATAAATACCTGATTTTATAATAGACATCAATGGGGAAATGGGATTTGCTTTGCAGAAATTCACTTTATAGCCAAATTTGCTAGCATGCATCTATTTCATAAACTGAGAGATGAATTTATTTATGTTCATATCTATCATCTCCATATCTGCCTACCTCTCTGGGGTTTCCTCCACGCAGAATCTGACAGGAGAAAATTGAGTCATAGGAGGACGTGGTTAATCCAACAAATAAGATAGAACTCGGAGAGAGCTCAACATTTATAACAATCTTGCAGAACACTTGCTAACAGAGTGTGTCACTTAATTGCCTCCCCTCTCCCAATCCTTTCCACCTAGAAAACCAAAACGACCTAATGAAGAAACCATTGTTCTCATTGTTACTCTCATCCCATTGTACAAATTAGAAGACAAAGGTTCAGTGATATTCTTTCATTTCCCTAAAATCAAAAAGTTAATAAGTGTGGCAATAATCTTAAGGCAAAGATTCCTTTATGCCTTTTAAATCTAAATCTCTACTTTTTTCTCCACTAAACCATAGTCTTACTTGCTCATTCTGACAATATAAGGACCATTTTTCTTTTCTTTTTCAGACTTCTATCTTCCTTTCTCCTATTGAAGGTCTCTCCCATCTTGACCCAACTGAACAAAAATAGTTTCATGAATTAAAAATCTTCAAAATTTTCTTTAATTATCTCTAACTTGTCTGATTTGAAACAAGACGCTAACCCAGCTTTATTTCATTCTTTAACTCAAGTTGCAAAACTCAGGGCGTGACAAAGGGCAGGGGGGGGTGGTAGGAGTAAGAAGGGAACCTTCCAGACATCCAGGTGGGATCTTTAAGCAGGACTCAGAGCAACGCCTCCTCCCGAGAGGCAGGAAGCAGTCATTTATTTGAGTTTCAGATTATTCACTTTCCTAACTAATCAATAATTGTTATAATTAAAATTGATAGCTGCAAATAACATGACAGAGGGCCGCTGCCAGAATACTGATTGTGTCTTTGGCTTGGGAAGATAGGCAGCGGCGTGGAACACTTATTTTCCAATTTGCTTTTAGCTGTGTGCAAATTGCTTTCGCGGTATCCAGCTGATTTAGACCTTGCCTGGAGGTGCACTAGATTAATTGGGAGCCACACATTCATTGCTTACAGAATGGACTCTGTAATTGGCGAAATTTGTTAGTGCCAGTTATAAAATAACTATATAGTTCTGCTTTTAGCTGTCCTTCCATTCCTCTTCCTGTGAGAGGGGACGGGAAACAATTAGAACCCACGTGACGAAGGAGATGGGCGTTTTTAACCAAAGGGCCCAAAGCAACGTCTCCAGGGTCAATATTTTATCCAAGCAAACATTACTGGGAATATGGTATTGATTTTTCTCAAAAGCTGAAAAAGCACTTGGGCATATGTAAGAATGGTTCCCTCTTTACTGTGACTGAACCTTGGATAATTATGAAATCCATTTTCTTAGAACGAGGAGCAGATTTGTCAAAATGATTCTTTGTTCTCTCTCCTAACTCCATTGAATAAAACAGAACAAGCTCTCTCTCTCTGACTTGTTGCCAAATGAAATAAGAAAAATCATGAGGCTGAAGCTGGGTGCCCTCCAGGTTGTCCTGTTTCTTCTATCCTCCTCGTTGGGTCCGCCCACCCTGCACCACACAGAGAGCAGACAAAGCTCAGTGAACTCAACAGTCATTTTCAGCAGGAAGGCTTTTTTTTTCTTCTTCTTCATTTTTTTTTTCTTTTGAGGAGCAAAAGCTGATAGGCCAAGAACAAAATATAAACTACATTATATATAAGCTACATCACATGTTAGACTAACAGCATTGTCTTTTTAGTTTATTATGACAGATGAATATTAGAACTAATGGGGTGAGCACAATGCAAGACACAAAAATGTTGAATAACTATATTATCCACCTGGCACTAATGTAACTAATATAATACTGTATACCAACTATACTTAAAGTTTTTAAAAAGTATTTTATGTCACTGGACTGAAATATGCAAGATGGTCAATTATGTTCCTTAAAATATGACTCTTGGTACACTGCCATGCAGACCAAATTGCACAGTGGCTATTCTCACACATATTCCAAAATCCATATGAATACACGGAGTAGAGATGTCAGTCAGCCAGGAGTCCGTGTCACTCAAGTGACACACTCCTAACTCAAACCTACCCAAGTAAACAAACAAACAAGTGACAGCGTGGGGTAGGGGTGCTTCTTGGTTCAGAGAACTGGAAAGTATAGAAGGAAATGCTTCTGATACCACTGGAATCGGGGGCTCAAGAAGGTGTCAGGACTGTTTCCCTCCATCATTTGGCTCAACTTTATTTCCTGTAGCTTCACACTCAGGAAAGCCCTCGGCACATGGAGCCCCGGTCAGACCCAGATTTATATTCTGTCTGCTCAGCAGCTCCCCTGAAAAGAAGGTGCTCTATCCTAGTACCGCGTTTCCCTGAAAATAAGACATCCTCCGAAAATAAGACCTACTTCATGGAAACATCATACATCCCCTGAAAATAAGACCTAGCACATCTTTGGGAGCAAAAATTAATAAGACACTGTCTTATTTTCGGGGAAACAGGGTAGTTGCAGCAAATTCTCAGACCTGGCTACTCGCCCACTCTGAGCCAATCACGGGGGCAAGGAGGGCAGGATATGGGATCAACCTTCCAGGATCCTTGTGCTCCACCTGGACTGGGCATGAGGAGAGGGGGAGCCCCAAAAGGAGCACGGAGCTCCAGTCACCCACCAAAGAAGGGGAAATGGACGCCAGGCAAGAACAAATCCCACAACACTAAGAAACACAGTTGTAGTAAACTAGTAGTATTCCTAGTCATACTCCTTAAATTCATTCATTGGTATATTTGGGATTTAATTAAAAGAAAAGATATTTTCCTCCAGAAAAGTACAGATGTGACCATGTCATGTAAGATGCTGCCTGCTGTTTCAGGAAGGTTGGTGCATCCCAGAACCCAACTGGTAACGTGGAAACTAGGAAACATTTTGGAAGTTAAAGATACTTTTAGAAGAATCTGCATCACATATCTAAGAGCAATATTTATAGACTTATTATGGTCTTTCTTTTCCTTTCATTCCTTTTTTTTTTCTCCCCTCCTCCCCAAGCAATTCCATGCATGAAGAATTTCCCCTTTTAGCTGTATAGTGGGTCTAAATTAGGAACTCGGCATGAAGACATAGCCTGCCAAAAATAGAGACTTTCTTTGATCTTCTGACTTCATGCAGGGCCAAATGTGACTACTACAGAGGAAAAATTATACATAATAAGGCAACCTTTTTCATAATTATGGCCAGAAAGATAAGTTGCTTAAATATTAAAGTGAATTCTCCCCAAAAATATATTTCATAACTTCTTCCTTGGAAATGTGAATTTGAATAATTAAAGTAATTCTCACAATTTTAAAAAAAGTTAATTGCACCTCAAGGTAAAAATGGAGACTCTTAACAAAAAAATAAAAAAAGTACTTTCCAGAACATCTTCCCAGGAAGATGTCTTGTCTTGTTTGTAAGATGGGATTTTAAAATTTTCCTGGAATAAAAATCAAAGAGAGAGAAAGAGAAGAGAAGGGTTGGGGATCCTTATCCAAGGACATTTTTCTGTTGTTATTGAGAGAGAATGGAAGAGAGAGGTAAAGACAGAGAAATATCGACGTGAGAGAAACACATCAATTGGTTGTCTACTTCATGACCTGGGCTGGGGAGGAGCCTTCAGCGGAGATGCATGACCTTGTCCCGAGTTGAACCTGGACTCTTCTCTCTCTCTGGAACTTAACTTCAATCCTCACATTCAGATTTTGGAAAGAGGAAGAGTTTAAATGAAAATCCAGATAAAATAAATGAAAAAATTTCCATTATCATAATGTTCCACTTTTGTTGACATTTTGTCCTTGAAGATAGAAGGAACTGTATTTAAGGCCAATCATTTCTAAAACAACCAGAGAAGATGGAGCCCAATTCCGGCATGCATCACCCAAGAACCACCCTCTTGCAATCTAGGACCCCTCAGGGGATGTTGGAGAGCTGGTTTTAGCCTGATCCTCGCAGGCCAGACCAAGGGACCCCACCTGCCAGAGGGACCCCGCTTACTCCACAGACACCCTTTGAATCATGATGCCGCCTCAGGGATGGATGGCCAGAGAGGGACTGAGGGAGGTTGGTTCCAAGGCATATCTGGCCCTTCTAGCCCAGTCCCGCCCCGATGGCCACCTTCTAATTAATTTCCTTTAAATGTGCTCAAATCTGTGCCTGGGTCACTAGTTTATCAATAAGTCCTGCAGCTATAGAATAAAAATGAAGTTAATGGTAGGATGAGATAAAGAAACTGAAAACAGAAAAACAGAGTATTATTAACAAATAAAAAGATTAAAGGTATGAATTTGAAATATATAATATTAATTTTATATACATACATAGAGAAGTATTCAGAAGGATATATACCAACCAATAAAACTTGGTTATTTTTATTTTTTAAAAATATATTTTATTGATATTTTACAGAGAGGAAGGGAGAGAGAGAGAGAGCTAGAAACATCGATGAGAGAGAAACATCAACCAGCTGCCTCTTGCACACCCCCTACTGGGGATGTGCCCGAAACCAATGTACATGCCCTTGACAGGAATCGAACCCAGGACCTTTCAGTCCGCAGACCGATGCTCTACCACTGAGCCAAACCGGTTTCAGCAAAACTTGGTTATTTTTAAGGGTTGAGAGGGAGAACCAAGGAACTTTTATTCCCTTTCTTTTCCTTCTCCTCCTGCTCCTCCTCCTCCTCCTTCTTTTTGCTTAAAATAATTCTTAAAATAATTATTTAGTTGCATATGAATTGTGCAATGAAAAAATATATAATAGAAATAAGAATTTCTAGATTATGAGAATAAGGATTTCTTGTATAAACAAAGTGACAATTTGGTTCCAAATTTCATTTTCTGGAAAATGTACTAAGCAACTATGAAAAAAAAGTTGCTTCTTTGTTGTTGTTTTAACTTGAAAACTAATATATTACAAACACTATTGTTTTTTTAATCCCCACCCAAGGATATTTTTCTGTTGATATTGAGAGAGAATGGAAGAGAGAGGTAAAGACAGAGAGAAATATCGACGTGAGAGAAACACATCAATTGCTTGTCTGCTGCATGAGCTGGGCTGGGGAGGAGCCTGCAACTGAGGTGCATGACCTTGTCCCATATTGAACCCAGACCCTTCAGTCCATAGGCCGACACTCTATCCATTGAGCCAAACCAGCTAGAGCTACAAACACTGCCTCAAACAGCCGAGACCAAGCAGAGCACCAAAAGAAGCTGCTCTGGAAGCAGCCGAGAGCACCAGGAAGGCTGGATGGCCCACGCTGGCAGCAGAGCCCCAATACACCTAGATTAGAATGAAAGGGATCCACTAAGAAGACAACACAGAGATTACATATTGAAAGAAAATGTCTCTAAGGCAGCAAGGAATCTTGAGTTACAAAGCCTAGAATTTCATCATGCCCTACTTCCCATCCCTAATGAAATATTCTATAAATAAGTGGTCCAGGAAAATCTAACCAATTAATCCAGCAAAACATAATCAGCACAAAACTATTTTTAAAAAATTAAAGTATCAAAATTTAGCAACAGAATAAAAAAAACTCAGAAAAATATTGCTATATAGTAGATGAAATTTTTCATTACAAATTTTACTGTGATGTTTAAAAAATAATAAGTTGTCTCCATAAAGAAAGATTACAAATGAAAATATATATGAATGCAGAGCACAGGAGACCAAACACTGAGGGGTGGGTAAAATATGTGCTGGCAGAACTTAGTAATGAAATAATCAAAAAAAGAATGGTAGGAGCAAAGGAGAAAATAGAAACAGCAGAAAAAAACCAAAAAGGAACATTAAAGATAGAAATTAAATAAGTTAGCCAAAACTGGTTTGGCTCAGTGGATAGAGCGTCAGCCTGTGGAGTGAAGGGTCCTGGGTTTGATTCCAGTCAAGGGCATATCCACAGTGGGGGGGGGGGTGTGTGTGCAGGAGGCAGCTGATCGATGACTCTCATTGATGTTTCTAGCTCTCTATCTCTCTCCCTTCCTCTCTGTAAAAAAAAAAAAAAAAATCAATAAAATATATTTTTTAAAAAGAAATTAAATAAGTTAATAAAATGAGAGAAATAAAGAAAATATTTAAAACAATTTTTTAAAAAGACAAACTATATCTAATATAAAAGTCAAAGGTTATCCAACATAGTATATAATGGGAATCCTCTAGAAGGGAAAATCAAACAGCAAGTATTTTTAAATAATCAGTAATAAAACTGTTCTAAAAAATTATAAGACTTATATCTACATATTCAAAAGACATATCAATATACCAAGGAAAGTTAAACCAGAATTTAAAAATTAAACCAACATTGATACATATGCTAATAAAGTAGTGGGGATTTTAATATAAAAAATTAATGCCAGAAACAGATCATTGTCTCACTAATAGAAAGATGTAGAAGGCTGGTCAACCTTGAAGCTCTGAAAGATCAGAGTTAATCACTTCCTAAGTAATTGAGACAATGGTAACTGAGGCAACTTCCCCATCAAATAATCATGTAAGTCCTTACTGATATGATAATCCGCCTATTAGGGCTTCTCCACTAGCACCCACTCACACCCATTGCTGATGCCAGCCCCAATCACTCTGCACCATCAGCACATGGGAGAGGTGGTGGCAGCTGTGGCAGAGAGGGGACTGGGGGCTATGGAAGGAGGGGCTGGGCAGGGGCACAAAGGATGGGCTGAGAACTGCTCCTGTGCCCACTGCAACCTCGAGGTCCACAGTTCCTTTCAAGGTGCATGAATTAGTGCACTGGGCCCCTAGTTATTAATAAAGGCATTTAGTTGTTTGCTACTCCATTTGACCACTTTCCTCTTTAAGCTTGTACAAGTATACAAGTGATGATGTTATGCTAAAATAAAATATTATTTGCAAATAGCAAAGGATAAACATTGTAAAATCAAATTCATAGCAAACAGTTCACAATTATACTAATTAAGAATAAAAGTCCTGCCGAAACCTGTTTGGCTCAGTGGTAGAGCGTCGGTTTGTGGACTGAAGGGTCCCGGGTTCAATTCCAGTCAAAGGCATGTACATTGGTTGCGGGCGCGTCCCTGGTAGGGGGTGTGCAAGAGGCAGCTGGTCAATGTTTCTCTCTCATCGACATTTCTAGCTCTCTATCTCTCTCCCTTCCTCTCTGTAAAATATCAATAAAATATATATATTAAAAAAAGAGTAAAAGTCCTTCCTCCTATAGGCCACTTCTCTCTACTTCCCATTCATACTAGGTAACCACAGTTAACAATTCAAGAAGCTTACTTTCCATGTTTGCTATCCAAATGCAAATATGCTGCACACACACACACACACACACACGCATACAAACATACAACCCACCCAGCCATTTTATATAAATATGTACTTACAGATAAGAGGTTGTATTCCTATACATAATAGCCAGTAAATTTCATTTGTTAACAATATGTTCTGGTCCTGGCCAGTTTGGCTCAGTGGATAGTGTTGGCTGCGAACTGAAGGGTCCCAGGTTCGATTCTGGTCAAGGGCACATGCCCAGGTTGTGGTCTCAATCCCTAGTAGGGAGCATGCAGGAGGAAAACTGATCAATGATTCTCTCTCATCACTGATGTTTCTATCACTCCCTCCCTCTCTGAAATCAATAAAACTATATTTTATAAAAACAAACAAACAAACAAAACATCCCACAGCATGTTGTGGCCACTGTAGCATGTGAATACATAAAGGCTAATTTTATCTTTTTCAAAGCAGTTCATTGTGGCTCTACCATTACTGGACCATATTGATGGACAGTGTAACTTCCGGTAATTTGAAATGATGTAGTGAACATTTTTGTACAGTGTCTTTGTGCAATTTAGCCTGGCTGTAGGCTAAATTCCTAAAAAGGAGTATTGCTTTGTGCATTTATACTTTGGGCAAACTGTGCCAAATTTGCCTCTAACGTATTTCTTACTAACAGTGTAGTAAGTACTTTGGCCCAGACCCTCATCAAAATCTAATGACCTTTGTCACACTAAGGGGTAAAAACTAATCCCTTGTTCTTTTAATTCACTCTATGACCTCCTTTCCATATTTATATAAGTCCTTGTTTCCCTTTTCTGTTAACTAGTTCTTTGTATCCTTTGTGTAGCTTTTCTATGATATTGCTGGTTCAATGCTTTTAAAAAATAATTTTAGTATAAAAATTGTCCCTTTGCCTGAGGTATATTTTTGAAATATTTCCCCTAGTTTCTTGCAGTTTGATTTTATGATGTTACTCCCCAAATGCAGCTTGAAAATTTACAATGTAATCAAATTATTTATCTTTTCCCTTATGACTTCTGATTTGATGCCACATACAAGATGTATCACTCCCACTCCAAGAATATAAATAAATTATCATTGTTTTCTTTTTTGTATGCTTATAAAAAATCTTTATTGTTCAGATTATTACAGGTGTTCCTCTTTCCCCCTTCCTCCCCCCTACCTCCCCTTCACCTGATTCCCAACTCCACCCCGTGCCCTTACCGCGCCTCTGTCTTCATCCATAGGTGTAAGATTTATGTCCAATCTCTTCCTGCACCCCTCAGACCCCCTTCCTCCTGAGAATTGTTAGCCCAATCCCTTTCTATGTCCCTGATTCTCTTATATTTACCAGTCCATTTTGTTCATCAGATTTTTTATTCATTTGATTTTTAGATTCACTTGTTGATAGGTATGTATTTGATGTCTTTTTTTGTTCATGATTTTTATCTTTACCCTTTTCTTCTTCCTCTTCTTAAAGGATACCCTTCAACATTTCATGTAATCCTGGTTTGGTGGTGATAAATTCCTTCAGCTTTTTCTTGTCTGTGAAGCTCTTTATCTGACCTTCAATTCTGAATGATAGCTTTGCTGGATAGAGTAGTCTTGGTTGTAGGTTCTTGTTGTTCATAATTTTGAATATTTCTTGCCACTCCCGTCTGGCCTGCATAGTTCCTGTTGAGAAATCAGCTGACAATGGTATGGGTACTCCCTTGTAGGTAACTAGCTGTTTTTCTCTTGCTGCTTGTAAGATTCTCTCTTTGTCCTTTGCTCTTGGTATCTTTAATATGATGTTTCTTGGTGTGTTCCTCTTTGGATTCCTCTTGTTTGGGGTTCTGTGCGCTTCCTATACTTGTAAGTCTTTCTTTTACCAGGTAGAGAAAGTTTTCTTTCATTATTTCTTTCAGTAGGCCTTCAATATCCTGGTCTCTCTCTTTTGGTACCCCCAAAATCCGGATATTGGTGCACTTAAAGCTATCCCGGAGGTTCCTCAGACTATCCTCACATTTCTGGATTCTTTTTTCTTTCTGCTTCTCTGGTTGGTTGATTTTATCCTCCTTATATTCCAGATCTTTGGTTTGATTCTTGGGGTACATTGATCTATAGTTGAGTTTCTGTATATTCTTTATTTCAGATATTGTATGCTTAATTTCTAACTGGTCCTTTTCCATTTCTTTGATGTTCTCTTTAAGGTCCTTGAAGGTCTCACCAAGCTTCTTAGAGGTCTCATCAAGTTTCTCAAAGGATTTTAGAAGATTCTTGAGTGGTCTTATAAATGTAATTCTGAACTCTGTGTCGTCCATTAGTTTACTTTTCTCCCTCTCTCCCATTTGTGACATGTTTCTGTGATTCCTCATTTTAGAGGAAGAACTGCTGCACTGGAAGCACGCTTTGTTTCAGTGGGATTTTGGTGCTCTCTGAGACTGTCTCCAGAATGTGTCACTTATGGATGTGAGTGGTTGAAACTGACCACTAGGAACACTGGCTTCTGGATCACCAATGGGGTACAGTTCATTTGCTTGGGGCTTGGCTGTTTTGTTGCTGGAGCTGCAGTTTATTTCTTTAAGCTGCCACAAGAGCAGCTGTGTGGTGCCTAGGCGGGGCCTCAGGGTGGGGTCTCTGGGTGGGGTGGGGGAAAATCATAAAAATGGGGGTAAAGTACATGGTATTGTATCTCCCAAAATCCATGCAAATGGCCAGAAGGAAATATGCAAGGAGTGATTGAAATAGGATCTTTTTGGGAGGCAAGTCAAGCTTTTTGCAAAGATTGAACGATTATGGATGCAGTGGTGCTTTTCAATCTTAAAGATACTACTTTATCTCCTCCCACCTTGCAAATTTCTCCCATTAAACTTCCTTCCAGAGCTGGCTGTGTCTGTTCTCTAAGTTGACTCCTTTCCACTCTGTGCTCAGTGCCCCTTCACACCGTGGTGGCGAGCTCATCCCATCTTTCTTCCCCTTTGCCACCCTGACAAGGTCAAATAGCTAATAAGCAAACATGTGAAATTAATATAATTTCCCCCAGCAACCCATATCTCACATCCTCAGCACCGTTTAAACTATATCTCTCTACAAAGAATCTGCTGGCACCTGCTTTTATGGTGTTTCCTACCTCCTGCCTTTCCTAACATCTTCCATACATGTTTTTGGCTCATCTAAATGGACAGCTTCTTGATCCCCTTCAGTGTAAAAATAAAGTTGTAACAATAGCTTATAAAACCCTAATAATATGTCGCATCTCTACCCCAAAACACACATCCATCTCTTGGACTTCATGCAGGGTGCATTTGACACATTGAGAGTATTCGGTTCTAGCACAGAAGACACGAAAACAAACAAGATTGATGCCAATCATTAGATGTGTTAAGCATAGATCATTAAATTATTTACCTGGGAGATATGGTAGACAGATAAGGCAAGTAGAGCATGCATGTGTGGACGTAGACAGAAAGGAACGGGAAAAGCAAGTAAATACTAAATATTCATGGCTCACTAAGTATACATGAGACACATGAAGCACTGAATATTCATTATCCACTAAATATACATGAGGACGCGAAACTCTCAATATCCATGAGCTCTTACTTCAGCCCCTCACTTATTAGTGATGCTCAGCCAAGTCCCAACTGCCATGTGTCCTGGACATGCAAATAAAGCCCAAAGATGTTCACCAGGCTACCGCTCCAGTTCCTGGCAAGGCTGTCCAATGAGTGAGCATGAGCTAACACCAGGCACCTTCCACCTTCCTCACCCTCATTTCTGGCCCTCGCAACCTCACCATCAGCAGGGAAGGCTGATGCAGCACAGAGAGAAATAGACACATGAACATGCATAACAGACTTCAAGTGGTGTGGCCTTCCACTTGCTTGTACCCCAACTAAGTGTGCTGTTAATCCACTCCATTTCTTGCCACTGGCTTCTAACTCTATGCTTCAGTTTAAAACACTTCCATCAACTCTGTCATTTGTGCATCGTAAATCCGTGAGCTTTCTGACCTGACTGGGACAGTTCCCCCGGCTGTGAAATTGGAGGCCTCCACTGGCAGGCTGTGCCCACACCCATCTTATTCACCATTCCACTCCCCACTGTGCTCCAGCCACTCTGTTCCCTTGCTCACCTTTACAGACTCCAAGCCCATGAATACCTCAGGACCTTTGCACTGTTCTTCCTTCTGCCCGAAACATTATTCCTCCAGTTATCTACACGATTTGCTCCTTCATTTCATTTGGGTGTCTCTTCTCTGACCCTCTTATATAAAATTATCTAATTTTCCAACAATTCTCTCATCCTTTAACACCTACTGTTCTATACTTCAATTCATTTCAGACACTACCTGAAGTTAGCACAGACCCCACAAGTTAAGGGTTCAGCCCCACATAACTGCCCCAAATTCAGATGCCAGCTCCACATGGGATCCTCAGGCTAGCTGTACTTCCAGTCAACTACAAATCTGGAGGTTCATACAATACCCCTCGTGTCTAATAATTTGCTAGAATGACCTATGGAACTTAGGAAGGTATCATACTTATCATTATATTTTTATCTTAAGGATACAATTCAGGAACAGCCAAAGGGAAGAGATGTCTAGGACATGATAGGAGAGCATGGGTGGTTGGGAGCAGCCATGCCCTCTCCAGACATGCCACCTTCTGAGCACATCAATGTATTCACCAACCCAGAAGTGTCCTGACCCTATCTGAAGAGATTTTATCAAAACTTTACTTCATAGCCATGATTTGTTAAGTCATTGGCCATTGGCGACTGAACTCAACCTCCAGTCCTTCTTCCCTCTAAGGAGTCCAATCCTCTAATCACAGGATTGGCTCTCTGGAGACCTCCAGAGAAGATTGCCTCATGAAGCAATCTATTGAAGGGCTATTTCCTCTCAAGTCACTACATTAGCATAAACTCAGGTTTGAACAACAGGGGCTCATTATGAAGAATAGAAGATATTCCTATCATTTAGGCAGTTCCAAAGTTTTAGGGGCTCTGTGACAGGAACTTGGACAAAGACCAAATAGATACATTCATATTTACAGATTTATTTTACCACAAAAAAAGAAATTTCCCCTCCTCTCTAGCTACTCCATATCCTCTTTGCTGTCCTCTAACTTGTCTCTGTAACTTGGTATTTTATCATTTGTTTGTATATCTGTTTATGGTCATAGCCTCCCAATAGAATATGAACTCCATGCGGGCAGGATTGGATCTCTTTACTGTTCTATCTTCAGCATCCAGAACAGCATTTAGCCTGACATAGGCACTCAATATTTATCAATGGAGTGAGTGAATGTCAAGTCAGGACACAGTTGTCATGCCATAGATCTCCTGTTTCTGGGAATCTAATCTGCCTCTGGAGGTGACAGTCCTGAGTCCTAGCTGTCTGATTCTGCCCTCTCTCCCAAGTTTGGCAGCCACATTTGGTTTTTCAAGAGACAGCAACCCACTGCTGGAATTGAATGGGAATCACAATCAGTTAAATGATGGTGAAAAGTAGGACAGAGTGACCTCCATAGCAATCCTCAGCCACCTTTAACACCAGCAGGGGAACCATAGAGATGCAGAAAGAGTCTGTCAGCAGATGCAGGAGAAAAGGGCAGTTGCACCAAAAGGAGCAGGAGTAAGAGATTACGTGACACTCAGGAGAGATATGGGGGTTTTCTAGATACCACCACCACACCTGCCAGTGCCCTCCCTATCCCTGGGTATTATGAGACTGACCCATAAGCTTTCAATAAAACCTCTTTGTAACTAAGTGGATTTGAATGTGCTTCTGTTTCTGGCCATGTATGTTCCTTGGACACAAGGCTTAGATGGCAGTGGTGTAGGGCTGGCCAACAGAAGCCAAAGCTAGGAGACAATTAGCAAACTGTTCCCACCCCCATGCTCCAAGTTCATTCTAACCTGCAGGACCCTGCTGTCTCACTGGCCCTAAGCTGGGCCACTTGGTCCTTCTCTGCTGGAAATCTGGGATCTGGAAGGCAGTCCATGTGTTTCCAGAATCAAGAGTGCCAGTGAGCAGAGACAGAAAGAGGGCAGAGAGGGAGAGTAGAGGCTCTGTGTGTGTGTGTGTGTGTGTGTGTGTGTGTGTGTGTGTGTGGAGAGACAGAGAGAGAGAGAGAGAGAGAGAGAGAGAGAGAGAGAGAGAGAGAAGAAGAAGAAGAAGAAGAAGAAGAAGAAGAAGAAGAAGAAGAAGAAAGAAGAGAAAGAGGAGGGGGAAGAGGAAGAGGAGGAGGGGAGGAGAGAAGAAAGAAGAAAGAGTCTGAAGAACTCTCAGACTCAGTGCCAGCTTTCTTTTTTTTTAATATATTTTATTGATTTTTCACAGAGAGGAAGAGAGAGGGATAGAGAGTTAGAAACATCGATGAGAGAGAATCATTGATCAGCTGCCTCTTGCATACCCCCTACTGGGGATGTGCCCGCAACCAAGGTACATGCCCTTGACCAGAATCGAACCAGGGACCCTTCAGTCTGCAGGCTGATGCTCTATCCATTGAGCCAAACCAGTCCTGGCAGTGCCAGCTTTCTTGAAGCTTAACACACAATTCCTACCTTTGCTCCCATAAAAATCTCAGCCTTGCCTTCAATCTGCCCATTTTGCTTATATTCACGTGAACAATGTAATTTACCATTTTTAAAAATACATATTTTTTATTGATTTCAGAGAGGAAGGGAGAGGGAGAAAGAAACAGAAACCTCAATGATGAGAGAGAATCATTGACCTGCTGCCTCCGGCATACCCCTCACTGGGGATTGAGCCCACAATCCTGGAACGTGACCATGACCAGAATCAAACCCACGCCCCTTCAGTCCACAGGCCAATGCTCTGTCACTGTGCCAAACCAGCAGGCCTACGGACTGAAGGGTCCCGGGTTTGATCCTGGCAAAGGGCTGTTACTTACCACTTAGAACTCCTTGACTAAAGACATGGTGGCATTTGCCAGTAGGAAGTACACAGCTGAGCCTGCTGAGCATCCAGAGGAAGCCTTAGAGGCCCGCAGAGTCGCTTACATGGAGTGGGACAAAGTTCGAGACACTTGACTTTCTGGGAAGATATCACATTCACATTCAGCACCAATTCCTTGGTTTCCAGTGCCAGATGAGAAAAGGAAGCCACTTTATCTGACCCTGGGGTTGCTGCTTGGTCACCATCGCCTCAGCATGCTTCACCCACCAGAGGCTGTCACAGGAGCACATCTGGGCCCAAGAAGGTCACCTGGGGTTTCCAGAAGCTGCAGTGCTCAGCGCAGGGACTCTTGAGATAGCAACCACCTCCAGGCGAGCCACTGAGGTGCAATGGGCCTTCTCTGGGCTGGGGCATGCTTTTGCCTCCAACTCTGCTGCTCACTCCTGGATGCTGGACAGAATCCAGGCAAGGGGCTGAAATGAATCTCTAGAGCTTTCCACCCCTGGGCACATCTGCCACTCCGCAGTGGCCCATGATGGCTGAGCTCACACCCCCTGGTCAGAGGACCTTAGGAGTGGCCCGCTCCCTCCTCAGGCCCTGCGTGGGGGCAGGCAGCCCTGACAGGAGACGGTCTGGTTACCAAACAGTTACCATAAAACCCATCTCTTCTTGTCTGTCTATGTAGGATTTTATCAGGCACCTGTGATTTCTGAGGCCAGGCACATCAGGCCTGAAGGTTTAAAAGCTTTAGTCACAGGGTCCCCGAAGGGAGTGCCCTTCTATACTTCAGATCTTCCCCATCAACAACGGCTCTGCAGGGCTCTGCTTCGCTCAGCTCTGTGGGACCTGCTGAGCCGCCGAGGGCAGGGCTGGCCCACTCAGTCAGAAGGTCACTCTGGTGACTGAACTCTACCTTTTATCATGTCCTGTGCCCTCCGATCATATCCTGGGCATCTCTTCCCTTTGGCTGTTCCTGAATTGTATTCTTAGGATAAAAATATAATGATAAGTATGATTCTTTCCTAAGTTCCATGGCCACACAGTCTCGTAACTCTGTCCCCAGGAAACACCAGCCCTTAGTAAGCACTTGGAAATGTTTACTGAATGAATTTGGCCTCTTTCAAAATTCCTTTGGAAGGAACTGTATCCCATCCCAAGTGTTTTGGCCCCTAGACCGGCTGGTTGGGGCCGGAGACCATCCCTGCTCAAGACCACTACTCGGGCCACTGAGTTTCCATTCCCTGGACACAGGTTAGTCCTGTGCCCACTGGAGCACTGGAAGGTGGGTGGAGGGGCGGGACCCTGTGTTATCTCTCATCTTCCCCATCCACTGCTCTGCTCTCTGGGAGGAGAGGGGTGGGCAAAAGCTAAGAGGATTGTGCCCTCCCACCCTCAAAGCCCCTGGGAGTCACCATCCACCACCCCTATCCCCACCCCCAAGCTTCCAGCACAGCCAGGCTGCTCTCAGAGAACCAGTCTAGGTTCTTCCTCACCTCAAAGCCTCTGTGACTAACTCAATGACCAGGACTAGAGCCTGGTTTCTCTTCCTCAAGGAGTGTGCCTCCCCACCCCCATTCTTCCTGCCTAATCTCCAGATTCTCAAAATCTGTTACTGTTGCTTTCTGAGTTCTCAGTGCAAATAACTGCCTGTCTCCCCCCCCCCCCCCCCCCCTGTGTGCAAACTTCCACCTCAGGACAAGTGGGGAGCACCCAGGAGAACTTCCCCAGTCCCACTGGCCTCAAGGTTTATTCTCAGATAATAAAACATTCATCCTGCCTCTTCCGCCCTAACAGAACCCTGGTTCTAAGCCATGATCCCCTCCCATCCAAGATCCAGGACAGTCTCATCTCCCTTAGCCTGGGAAGTCCCGGCAGTCTCATCCTCCTGTCCATAAGGTTCTGGAGTGAGATGTCACCTGCTCTGGCCTATAAGACATGAGGGATGTCCACCAGAGGTCTCCAAGAAAGGTCTCTTCCCTTCTAAGAGCGAGGCACAGACTCAGCCCTGTCTGGTGAATACAGCGGGTGGGTTAACATTTCCCAGGCGAGATCTTTTAGCGTGTCTTTAACTGGTTTTGAAGTGTGCGATGGTGCGTTATCATGAAGCAAAATTACTTTGCAGTGTCTTCTGGCACATTCTGGTCATTTCACGATCAAAGTTTGGTTCAAATTGATTATTTGTTCTTGGCAGCAATCAGTATTAATGGTTTCACCTGGTTTTAGAAGCTCATAACACACCACACCTTCCTGATCCCACCAAACACAGAGCATTGTCTTCTTCCCAAAGTGATTTGGCCTTGCAGTCAATGTTGATGGTTGGCCTGGATCAACCCATGATTTTGTGCATTTGGGATTCTCAAAACAAATCCACTTTTCATTGCCAGTCACCATTCCATGCAAAAAAACACTTTCTTCTGTGCCATTGAAGCAACATTTTACTGATGACTTTTTGGTTTTCCATTTGTCTTTCATTCAGTTGATGTGGCATCCATTTTCCTTTCTTTAAAATCTTTCCTATTGCTTGTAAAGGATCCGAAATTGTTTGCTGAGCAGCATTTAATCTCTCTGCAAGTTGTTTTTGAGTTTGACGAGCATCTTCATCCAATAATGTCTGTAATCATTGGTCTTCAAACTTTTTCAGTTTACCTGAACATTCTTTGTCTTTCACATAGAAATCATCACTTTTAAAGTGTTTCAACCAGAGTTCACAAGTATCTTGAGATGGAACATATTCACAATAAGCTTCCTAAAGTATGCGATAACTTTCAGCAGCACTTTTCTTTAAAATAAAGTAATGAATTAAAACTTCCCACAATGTTCATTTTTGGCATAAAATTTGACATTTTTAAGTGTAAAAATGTCTATGATATTAACACCTTCAGCAAATTTGACATATGAAATTTTAAAGCTTGCTGTCAATACAACAAAATAGCATGCATATCAAATCACACATATATCAACATATGTGTAACTCAACCTATTGAAAAAAATCCGCATTATTAACCGGTAAACCTAGTATATTTACTCCTGTGCCGCTCTTACTGTAAAAAATATTTTAGCAAAGGAAAGCTGGCTAGGGCTGTTCATTACCTAGGAGTTTACAGCCTCTTCCTGAGACAGGATAGCACAGGGGTTAGAAGCCTGCCCCTGTCACTTAGAGCAGCAGGAACTCAGAAAACTGCTTCACCTCAGTGCCTCAGTTTTCTCTGCTCTAAAATGGGAAGAGTAATTGGATTATAAGAATTTAACAAGCGGTTATATGTGAAGTGTTTAGGATCAGTGTCTAGAGCATAATCAATACTATATAAATGCTAGCTGTTATTATTAATGTGTGATTCCTACTACCCAGGCAGAAAGGAAGTTTTATTGGGTGGTATGGTGGCAGAATAATGACCAAAGAAGTCCACTCCTTATCCCTGGGAATATATTTGGTTACCTAGCAAAGGCAAATTAAGATTGCAGATGGGATTAAGATTGCTAATCAGCTAACCCTGAAATGAAGAGATTACCCTGGATTATCTGGGTTGGCCCAATTTAAACAGGGATCCTCATAAGAAGGGGGACTCGGATTAAGAGGGGCTGTGATAAGGAAGCAAAAAAAGAGAAAAAGAAAAAAGAAAAAGAAGAAAACACCCTCATAAATCAGTAGAAGACGAATCAATCAATATTGGTGTTCCCCAATTTTCCTGAGTAAATGAATAAATTGTTTTAAAATGCTGAAGGTAAACAAAATAACCTAAATTTTCCAATAGTGAGAAAGTAGTGCCATGTTAAGTCTCCTTGCTTGAAAATGAGGAGATTCTGATGTTTGGAAGAGAAAGAAGGGTTGTGATTCCATTCATCAAGAACTGTTTCTTTTTTGGATGCCAACAAGGCTTTATTTTGCAAGTCAACCTTGAACTCTTTTCAGAAGCTGCCTGGAGAGCGAGCTGAGAATGCTGTGGGGCCTCCCCAGGATTAGCCGGAGACATGCTCATGTGTGCACAGGTGCACAGCACAGGAGTCCTAAGGGAAGTGCCCTCACAGGGTGACTGACCACACATTCCTAACTGGGCGGGTCATGGCGGGTAGTCACCCACCAAGCAAATAACTTATTTAGCAAAAGGCTTATCTTTGCCTTAAGCCAGCCCTGGCCATTGTTTCAGTGCATCTGGGGTAACACACCTTCAAAATGCTTCAGAAGTAACCAACCCCAAGAGAGCACACACAATGATGTAAACTAGCCTATAATCCAGCCCTTGCCTTGCTTCCTCCCACCTCCTTGTTCCTTGTAATCTGCCTTACTTCCCTCAATTTTAAATGCATAAAAGAAGCTGCAGAACTGATATCCTCCAGGCATATGTGGTCAGATCGGCTCAAGTTAAGTCTTACAAAAATTCTCCACAGGTTTGGACGTTCCTTACGTCCACAAAGGCACCGAGTTCTGTTCCCCCTGCAGAGCAGGATGACGGGACCGGAAGCCTAGATCCTGAACCTGCACACACACAGGAGCGGGGCCAGTGCCTGTGCTCAAATCTGCTCTGACTCTCCAGTCCGTCATGCTTCCTTTCACTGTAATGTTCAAATGTCTAAAGGAATAAAACACCTTCACTGAAACACATGAAGCATCTAGACCAGCCGTGTCTAGACCAGCCGGATCGGCCCGTTTGGCTGTTCTATCCGGCCCACGGAGCCGCAAGAGCGGAGGGTTCTCTTGCTCTCCCCTCCGCTCCTTCACCAGCAGCCCAAGATGAGAGTGCCAGCATGGTCAGGTTGCTTTTGTTCTGGCCCTCCGGTCCAGTTTAAGAGCCCATTGTGGCCCTCAAGTCAAAAAGTTTGCCCACCCTTGATAGACACCACCACGGTTATTCCTGAATGGCTCTCCCAGCGGGAAGGAAATCTGAGTTCCATCCCAGAAGCTCACTTACAAACAGCCTTTTCCCAGGTTCTCCAACTGGGAGGCCTTCTTTCCAGGAAAAATAAAATGCATTTTAGAGAGCCTGGGTGAACATTTTCAATAACATATATAAAACCTATCTTACTAATTGATGCGCTGTGAGCTGAAGTCAGTCCCCTGACATGATTTTTAGGTTGAATTCATTTTCAATCTACAAAAACTACTAATTAGTATGTTAAAATCTGGACCATCAATTCTCCTTAAAAACCAAATCTGGTCCAGCTTTATCCATTTTGGAAAATGAGCATCTCCATTATGATTTCATGGGATTACCAGAGCCATTGGTGAGCTTTATATTTTCTAGAGAAGGGGTGGGGAATGTCCGGCCCTCGGACCACATGCCCATGAAATCATTTAATCTGCCCCTGCCAAGGCATTAGGGGTTAATTAAATATTTGACCAAATATAGCAAGCTAATTTTTAAATTGATAATTTTTATGGCCCTCGAATGATGTTATAAATATCCACATGGCTGTTGGCAGAAATAAAGGTTCCCATCCTTGTTCTGATGCAACAAAGAACAAGGGAAGTCAGCCTTTTATCTGTGGGCTGGAGGCCAGGCAGCAGATCTGAGTTTCAGGACCAGTTGGCGGTCACAATTTGGAGTGTGTGTGTGTGTGGGGGGGGGGGGGGGGGGGGTCAGCAGTTGCTACTGGCATCTGGTGGGTAGAACCTCCCACAATACACAGGATCACACCCACCTCCACCCCAAAAAATAATTTTCTGGTCTAAAATGTTAACAGTGGGGAGGTTGGCATGACTACAATTCCTCTTTCTCTGCTTTAGAGAGTGATTTTATTAAGAAATTAAAAAAAAAAAATCCCTGACCAAAGCACCTCTCACAGCGGCTACACTGTGTTTCCTCCCCTGAAGTTTATGGAAAGCAAACAGTGTGCGTGCCGCAGGCTCCTGCAGGACGCAGGGAGCGGATGGCAGTGGTGAGTGACAAAACAATAATAAATGGCTGTGCCTGTCTTGTCTCTTTTTCCGAGTCGGGGAGGGAATGAAATGGCCAGCAATTATCATTTAAACTGCTGTTTTGTCCTGTAATCAATCAGAGCTATTCATTCTGGTTACTCGCAGACTCCTGGGCTGAAACCACACTAAATCAGGCCAGGGCCTGTGTGAATGTGGGAGGCCAGCCTGGCCGCTGCTGCCTCAGTGACCTGGGCGGAACCTTAACGGTCAGTTTCCACGAAGAAGCCATCAGAGGTCCTACTTCAGGAGCAAATGGTTCTATATGGCGCCTATTACCTTGTTTTTAATACTCTGTCCTCGCTGGGACCATAGCTGTAAACAACTCCTCAGCCTCCTGTCCCCATGAAGTTGATTTGCACGTATGGGCACTGCAGGCTCTTTGCACGTGTTCAGGATAAGGTGATATGAGCCGGCCTGCAATGAACAATGTTTAGTAAAATCAATAAATCCTATTATTAGTCGCTAAGGGGACTGATTTTATGTCTATAAAAGTAAAACAATTAGAACGGTATTAATGGCAGATTCATCATAGTAACATAATGGAGCCAAGCGTGCTTGTCCCTTGGGAACCTTTAATTTACTACTCAGGTACTACGTCCTCAGCCAGGGAAATGGCACACGTAATAGAAACAAGCTCTGGCCTCTGGCAATTCATGTTGTCATCAGCAAAAACAACACTGGAACAGTGAGGGGAAGAAACAAAACTTCATTCAGTGAGTAATGTAAACCAGTTATGAATAATTTCCAGTAAAAGCCAAGGAGGAGAGAGTATTCAACTTGCACTGTTCTTTTGGTCACGTCTCTCTCTGTACTTATCAGCAGTCTTGTCTATGACAGCAGCAGGGTTACGCATGGTCTGATGCCCCTATTTATACCCTATCTCGTGAGGCACCCACTAGAAATGATTATAAGCCTGGGATGTAATGAGCACACAAGCAGTCATTTTGCAGCTGAAAGGCAAGATTGGCTTCCGTATGTTTGTTCAAAAGCAGAAAAGCGGTCAGGAGTCCCCCAGAATTATCTGACTTCCTGGTCACCAGGGAACTTGGTAATTCAGCTGGGGGAGATGTATTTGACCTTAGCTCTGCTCCTGTGTTTCAACCATTGGATGGTTTGGTTGGTTCCAGAACTGGAGCAGCATTTGGGCAACCAACAGAAATACTTTAACCATATGCTGAACAGAGGAAACATACTTGTTTAACTGGGGTAAGGCCAATTACATCAAGTGTTCAAGGACACAGCTGGATATGATGCAAGAACTGGAAAAAAATTGATAACATAAAAAAAAATGATGAAAGTATGTGAAAAACTCTTATGTGTAGCAATAAACACCATAAACAACAGCTTTATAAATGACATATGGATGAAATTCAAAAGAAAAAGAAACTGAAGACCGGGAGAAGGATCTGCCTGATGAAATTTACTAAGAACACAGACTAGACCCATAAGGCGCACAGAAAACACAACAGTTCACAGTGGCTTCCCATCAGCAGCGGAAGCATTTCTTTTTTATTGTAAACATCTATTCACTTGTGAAGCATGGCCTCTAAGTAGGGAACTAAGCAAATTATACCACGACAAATTTTGTCAACTTAAAGAACTTTTAGAAAACCAAGTGGTAAAACTCTCATTAGCAATTATAGTAAAACCATAAAGACTTACTGCTGAAACGAAACCTTGAAATCAACCAGTCCAAGCACAGGGAGCACATGCTACTTTCACTGCTTTGCTCTCGCATTCCATCTCCCTGCAGTGCCCTGCCCCCGGATGTGCCCATGGACCTCTTCCTCGCCCCCTTCAGGGAGCCTCCGGATCACCACTTGCAGTTACAAACTCCCACTCCCGTGCTTTGTTTTTCTCCACAGCGTTTACCAACCCTCTAATATATAGTCAAGTCCTCACTTAATATCAATAATAGGTTCTCTGATTTTAAGCCAATGACACATAAGGACAATTTTACCTTTGCGTAATTGATATAAATAAGAGTTAAGTTCTTATGGCACCTAATCAATGTTATAGCAAAAAGAAATTGAATGAAAGATTTTATTTGACCGGATGTGCTCTGCACGTTACTCATATATTGTATTAGGTTTACCCCACCTACTAGAAAGTGAAAACTCTAAGAAAGCAGGAATTTCCATCTGCTTTGCTTACTGCTATACATCAGCACCTGAGATGAAGCAGGTCTCAACAACTTTTTATTCAAAAGGAAGAAGGGACGGAGGGAAGGAGGGAAGGAGGGAGGGAGGGAGCAGTTAATTTGGCATAAAATGTGCTAATAAAATAAGTTAATGACAAGCCAAATAAATGGCTAGCTGACTTTTTACACACTTTATACTGACCATATGTCACAGATTTATACCTCCATAATATCATTCTATACCAAAGAAACATGTATGTACCTATTTGCAGTAAATATATACTCCAAGTTCAGTGTAAATACCCAGCAAATATGCATATACAGACTGAATTAAATATACTATTTGGCTAAAATATCTGTGTATCACATAAGAAAAGTTCCTATTTATATATCATATTGTATGCATAGGACATTCATAATGTTAGGAAACCTTCCCTTGCAAATTAGAATCATCATCAGCCAGCTGGCAATAACATGACACAGACAAGAAGCCATTATAAAAAAAAAAACTTTTTAATTCTGATTGCCAAATTATTTAAGGCAGGTATAAAAAAGGAAAGCATTCAATATACATTTTACATAAAATAAACTAGATTACAGCATAAAACAAGTAACCAGGCAATGGCGTTAAAGTCTCTCTCTTCTAAAACTGGATAATTGTAAACATTAAAAAAAAAGGGGGAGGGGGGGACTGCAGGACTATTCAAGTAATAGAACAATCACAGATGTCTCTGGTATGCAGGCTATTGGGTTATTTGCCATTCAAGATTATCAAAAAATGACACCTCATTATTCACAGATGCTCATTATGTCCCCATTTTAATCTTTACATTATGTACAACACAGTTTTTGTGGTACTGGCAACCCCATGCCTTCCAAAAGTATTTTTTTCCACAATACACAAGTACAAACAGTGACTACAGGAACATTTCACACTGATGCGTCTTTAACGGGAGCCACCAAAGAGACGTCTAAATTGTACCAAGTGTCATCATCACAGTTAGCCTTTCTGAGGGGCTTACGGGAAATATCTGAAGGATATGCAAGGTTCAGGCACACTGATACATAACATTAGTTATTTACAATTCAAAGGGAAAGGAAAAGGAAGTAAGCAGCCTTTGTGGCTAACACTCTTCAACATGACAGATACATTTTTTTTATTTCCTTTACTGAGTGGTTTGCAACTTGGCAGCAGACCCTGTGTGTGCGAGCCTGGTTACTGATACAAAAAGTAAAGAATATATATATATGTATATATACATATATGTATACGTATATATATATATAAAACAGAAGTTTAATTACAGCAACATTTGTTACTCTGTGATAAAATCTGTAATTTACAAAAATGAAATGACTGGTTTTTGCCTGCCATTAAGGCATTTCAAATTAACACCATGGAACTGATGTCTGTATAAAGCGCTTCCCCATGTGATCCAGTCACATGACAACGTACATTTCCAATCTTGTTATTCTCTGCAAAAGAAAAGACAACCTTAGCACAGGGTTCTATCCACATTTGAAAATATGAAAAGCACGAGACTGATAGGCTTATTTTAGTTCTATTTAATTCATGGAATTCAATTCCATAGAAAGTGAATGAACACAGGGTAATGACATACATTGTAAAAATGTATTCTTTCCCTTTTGAAAAACACTTGAGGGATAATTAAAAATAAAGAACAAACATTACCTTTAACATTATGAAAATAAATTTCTCCATTTGCAACTTTATTTTTAAACATAGAAACACAAAGGGAGTTACAGTGAATTACTTTATCAGAGCTCTGAGGATAACCCTAGAAACTACCCAACTGTTTAAACAACGGACCCGTTAGGTCCGGATCTACATTACAGCTATAGAATGAGGATTGTGGAACAGAAGTTGCATGTGGAGCACAGTGGCATAAAAGCACATGCAATACAACAACAGATAACCCTCAGGACCTAAGTTTTGGGTCTAAAATACCTGTTCTTGCTTCTTCCCACCCATTGAAACGCCTCTACCTAAAAAAAAAAAAAAAAAAAAAAAAAACTGATTCAAAAATGGAAAGAATAGTTACCTTCTTTGTGCAGGAAACATTCCTGATGCAGATGCCTGGGCAGCCACCTGCTGAGAGGCAACGAGGGCGGCAGAGGTCAAGCCTATAGTGGGGAAAAACGCAGGGTCTGTGACAATCAGAAAGACACAGAGACACAGGTCAGTGGTAAAGGGCTGCAGGCCCAGCAGCAGCGGTATGCCTTTTCCTGAACACACACACACACACACACACACACACACACACACACACAACACACACAATGTTTCATGCAGCAAGGACAGATTGCAAGCCACTTGGCCTAACCAATATGTGTCCCTCTAACCAATACTCTGAGGTTTTCTTAATCGCTATCCAAAGAGAATATAGCGTTCCATCTATCTGGCTCTGCATGGCGCTAAATGGTTTGCACGCATTCCTGAATAGGAAGCTCAGGAGAGATAATGGCCACCAAGTAACAACAGGAAGCAAAAGTCACAGTGAATTACAGAAATGACATGCTATTTGCTTAGAATACAATGCTTTCATAATAACTTATCACGTTAACATTTTCCTCAGTGATTGAACACAATGCATCCCAAAGGTACTTGGAACCAGTGAACCAAACTCAGAAATAGCCTTAACTTTTACCATGCAAGAGAAAGGCAACAGTCAGAGAATGTAATAGCTCCAAATGTCATGCAGACGCCAACAGAAAATCCTTTTTAATTCTATAGAAAACATTCGGCTAAAGTAGAGGAAACAAACCTAGGGATGATCACCCTCTCCTTCTATGTCCTTTATGCTCTCTTTTAACACTCGAGTTGACACTAAGTAACATGAGTTGAATAATTTGAAATGACCCTTTCACAAGTGTAGAGTTCTTCCCACTTTTGGAAGCACTTGCAAACATATGGTCTTGTATTCCCACAGCAGAGTAAGAGGCAACTTGACAAGCACTAGCTATGGACTGAATTGTGTCCCTCCAATATTCCTGATGGGAAGTCATATCACCAATGTAACTTTATTGGAAGGAAGTAATTAAAATTAAATGGGTTCATAAGGGTGGGGCCCCAATCCAACAGGATTTGTGTCCTTATAAGAAGAGAGATCAGAGAGCAACATACTCTCCCCCAATTCCCCAGCACAATGAAGAGCTTCTACCAGAAACTGACCATGCTGGCACCCTGGTCTCAGACTTCCAGTCTCCAAAACTATGAGGAGATAAATCCCTGTTGTGTAAAGCCATAGAGACTGGTATTTTGTGGCACCCATAGCGAAGACAGCAAGATCCTAGCGGGTGATCTATTGCGAGAGCCGGTGCCATGGCCCATCTGCTGGGAGGTGACAGAGTTAGGACAAAGGGCACATGCTCAACTACAGCGCCATGAGATCAAGGCTCCCTCCTGTTAATTCTATGGCTTTTTAAGAGATGTTTCTCTATCCTGTGGTAAAATGTGGTTTAGTTGGTTGGGCGTCATTCTGTGCACTGAGAGGTCCCCAGTTCGACTCCTGGTCAAGGCACATGCCAGGCTATGGGCTCATTCCCCAGTAGAGAGCATGCAGGAGGCTGTCAATCAATGTTCCGCTCTGACATCGATGATTTTTTCTCTCTCTTAGAAAAATCAATAAAAATATATATTTTTAAAAAGATGTTTCTCCAACTTTAAAGAGTCACAGCAGTGAAGGGCTGTGGAGAGACCCTGAATGAAGTAATAAAAAATGACCATGTTACTTCTGTTGCTTCCATGAGAAAAGAACAACTTAAAAAGCCTGCAGAAATCAGGACAATTTCAAGAAGCCTCCCACCATACCTCCCTGCTTCCACAATTCCCTCCCTCACGTAGCTATCTGATCTTCTGATTGCTATAGTCAATGCCCCAGACACTGGCCGCCACCCTTAGCCTGTGAGATAACAGTAAGCCGCTGATAGCATCAACGAGTGACACTTATTAAGTGGTAGCCATTCTGTGTCTTAGCAGAATACAAAGGTGTAGGAAAGCCTTAGTTTTGCTGCTAGGAAATATTAACAAGCACGTGTTGAAAACCCACCTCAGAGCTAACCTTAACTCACAGCTCAAGATCTTTAAGACATGAAAGGCAGTTTGGGCAACTGCTTTCCAAAGTGGAATGAAGAAAGGTACAACGATAGAGCTGCTGACCTTGAAAAGGGTCGTATTGACCAGGGATTAGCGGGTAACCCATGCCAACATGGGTGTGATGATGCGTATGCAGGTGCCGCTGGCTGAAGGGGGAGTGGCGGTCCCTCTCCCTCTCCGCTTCCCGTTCCCGCTCAGCTGTAGCCTTCTCCACCGGCTGCAACAGGAGAGAGAGATTATCCCATTAGTCCTCTGCAAAAAAGCAGTGCGAGTACCACCATTGTCCTAGCAATATACATTAATGATTAAAAAGCAATTACACAGATACTTAAAATTACTTATAAGTTGAAAATCAAGTCAAAAAAGCTTCAGTTTCCATTGGAATTAAATCAACACTAAAAGAACTGGTCCACCCAAAAGGGGAACCAATAATCTCCTCAAATGACTTTTCTATTTACCCATATTTTAGATTAAGAATCTACTCAATTTCTTCTCAGAAACAACTTTTATTTTTATTAATATATTTTTTATTGATTTCGGAAAGGAAGGGAGAGAGGGAGAGATAGAAACATCAATGATGGATGAGACAGAATCATCCATCCCTGTCTCCCCCACTGGGGTTGAGCCCACAGTCTGAGCATGTGCCCTGATCGGGAATTGAATGGTGACCTGTTGGTCCATAGGTCAACGCTCAACCACTGAGCCACACTGGCCTGGCCAGAAACAACTTTTAAATATGGGGTCAAGGAAAAGAAGTAGTTGTAAGAAATTTCTTCAAGGTCAAGTTTTCTGATTACCTTTTTACTTCATTCACATTTTGTGGGGAGAATCTATCTTGCAATTTGAAATATCTTTTGTCTGTTTTGTTCCACTGCAAAATGCATTCTATTATATGCCACTGTCAGGTACAGCAAATCATTGCCCTAGGTCTCCCAAAAGTATTCCAGAATCTCACATTTCAGTACACTGAGAAGCAGCTCTATTCTCCCAGATTACAGTTTGGTTAAGGTTCATGTATTTTTTGATACATTTTTATCCACCAGAGCTTAACCACGCTTTCACTAAAATTCTTTTTCTCACTTGAGAGAAATCTTTGCACTAGAAGTAGTACGCACAGACAAAGATTCATAAATCATCTTCTCTACTTTCCTTCGAGTCCCTGGTGGACTCATTCACATCACAGATGCTGTATTTTACTTTATTCCAAACCTCTCTTCCTTGCCAAGAGCAACCACATCCTCTCTTTTGTCTCCCTTCAGAACAGTCTTTTAGGGCGGGGGCGGGGAGGCAGGGTGTCCGGAGAGCCATCATTCACAAGGACACACGTCTGCATTACTTCAGCGAGATGTGGGGACATGACCAGGAGTCAAGGCCAGAAAAGAACAGATGCAGCCGCCACCACGCCTGAGCCAAGTGACTCACTCTGGCATGCAAGTGCATCCAAATATCTCGCACCGCAAATATTTTGCACCAAAGGATGGATCCTATGCATTTAAATGTCCACCTAGCATGCATCCTCCAGGAAAAGCAAAGTACAGGTTTTGCAACAGAAAAGCTTGTGACCACCGCGTACGCTTTCATAATTTTTTTTTCCCCTCGTGTGAAACCATCTTACTTTTGAACATTGCACTCTTTTTGTATCTGGATAAAACAGCATCCAGAAATCACAGCTGGGTTCCAAAACCATTTGTATTTCAAGACTGTTCTCTAGGATGCCCCCTTTCCCTCCCCGCAAAACCCAGGACTTTTAAACGAGAACAAAGGGCGGCTTACAGCAGGGGACTTGCTGCGGTACTGGCTGGCGTGCTGCTGGAGCAAATCCAGTGCTTTAGATTCAGTGGCCGTTTTCGTGTTGATGCTGGGGCTGGTATTGACTTTCTCGGCCTCGTCTCTCCCCGACATCTTCCCATAAACAGGATAATGAAATCCTGGAGAGAGATAGGCCCCTGCAGATAAACAACAAATGCCACGTCAAGTTATGAGCTACATCTTAAAAGAAAAAGGAAAGAGAAAACCATTTAGATTACATGAATTTGGGATAAGAGTCGTAGACCTTAAAATAGGGGATTACGTTAAGAACGGGCTACATCTTTGTTACACTGTATCTAGGTCCTTCTCAATTTTCTTCTCCCAGCTAATTCATCCTGATGAACGGAGGTTATAAACAGAATTGAGCTTACAGCCATTTCATACATTTATGTGTCCGCTTAAGTGAAAGGAACAGTAACTATAATGATTATGACAGTAAGTGCTTAGAATATTTTCACAGGCAATAAAGTATCTGTCAGTCTAACAGCGATGGCAGCCTATTGGAGACGATGGAAACAATAGCCGAGGACTCTTGACATCGGAAAGAACTCTTCTATTAAATCAGCTTCATCTTTGGGACTCTAAGCAGCATAAAAATAAGCAAAACAAATGGCACTCTTGAAGCATCTAATTTATCCAGAGTTTTTTAAAAGCTAAGATTCGAACACAGCCTCCTCCCTCCAATAGCGTTAGAACCCACAACACGTACGTACCAGGGTAGCTGTGCATTAGGACGGGAGAAACAGCCCGGTATGCAGGGTGGCCGGGGTCATACATCTGCGGGTAAGGATAAGCATGCAGGTACTGGATGTAGGACTGATGCTGACTCAGGGGGGAGGACACAGCCACTCTTGTTCCCCGAGAGTCCTTCCAGTTCACCGGAGTCTTCCGATCATCACTCTTCAGCTTGCTTTCCTCCAGGGACTGGGAGTCAGGGCGCTTGGCCTCCTTGGGCTCCTCTTTAATGCTGGTTAAGGATACCGGCAGGCCGGACACGCCGCCCTCTTTATTGGGAGTCTTCCTGGGACTGTCCTCCCTTAATTTCTTTTCTCTATCAAGGTCTTCTGACTTTTGCTGATCCAGGTATTTGGGCTGGTATACATAATGATGCCACGTCCTTGAATCTGGATCCTGATTTTTTTAGAAAAAGATTTGTTTTAAAATTTCGATTTTTTTTTTCAAAGAAACCATTAATCATCATGACAACACTATTACTATTACTAAGTTAACATGTATTCATGTACTAGCACGGCACAGAGCTTTCCCTCCTACACAGATAATGTCTGGGGTATGCATTATTACGGATCGCTTCCGCCGAAGACAAAAGCAAAGCTTTTAAAGTGACGCCAGGGTCACACGGCTGCCCATGTGTGGGGATGGGCTTCAAACTTAGGTCATTTCTCTACATTAAATAGCATCCTTACACGTATTTAATCTAACTCTCATTTTCCTTTTAATATCTCACATAGGCAAAAAGAATTTTTAAAATTCCAACTCAAGCTAATAATAGTAAATCCAAATAATTACCATAGCAATTAATATCATTTAGGGGAAAAAACACTCTTGGTTTCCTAATACATTTTCTTCACCCACAGCTGAAGCTTACTATATTGGCCCATATCTCATTATGTGCTAATATCTTAATCATAACAAAATTTCAAATTAATAGTACACATTATGGTTTTTCTATTAGAAAACAAAGCCATTTATAACCCCCATTCTACAAATCGAGCCCTTCTAACAGCCCTGGGAAGCCACAGCCTGAGTCAGGCCTGAGGGAAGTAGGGAGGGGGGGAAGATTCGGGTCCTAAATGGCCTTTGAGACCCCCATCCCATTCATGATAAACCCACTGGGAATTTAGGTCCTAAGTGAACATTCAAGGTTGGGCCTAAGGTCCGACTTTTGAACAGAAATGAATATGAAGAAAGAATTTTGTTGCCCTGATTCACCAAGGACATCTAAGCGTGGGAGAGGTGGCGGTGGGGGATGCTGGGAAATTCCAGGATGGACACTCAGGGAACTGAAGGCAGTCAGGATGTCTGCACCATGACAGAAAGTGCTAGCACGTGTGTGCTTTCACGGGACCGATTTCCAGGTGTTTGCACCTGTAACCACAGGCTGGAGGGCCTGGGATGACTGCCCGAGGCACATCTACCCAGACCGCCTCTCTCTCCTCACAGACGGCCAGCACCGAGCTCCGAGCTCCGAGTTGGAGCACTTAACACAGGTGCAAAACCGACATCCGGGTAGCCCAGGTGCCGTGTGAAAGACATCTGGGTCCCAAGTTTCACTAAAAGGTTGAGTGGGAAATGTGAATTTAGGAACCCAGTTTTCACATTCCTACAAGATGCCAATATAAATTTGGAACGTAGAAAACCAAGTATTTGAGAGATCAGACTCTCAATCTCAGCGTTAAGTCAGAAGGAAACTCAATGGCCATGCGGCAGAGTTCCCTCACTTTGGATGCGGTAAGAAATCAAGGGACCAAGTCAGATTCAATTAGTCAACAGCATCTCAGACCATGGAAAGCACATGTCCACAGTTCACTGTAGGAAACTGTGAATGATATACATTTCAGAGGTACACAGTAACTCCCGAGACAGTCCTTTAAGGTATTTTTTCGAAAGAAGAGGCATCAACCCTAACAAACCCTCCGGTTTACTTCCTGCCAGGAAGTCCTAGCCACCAAGCCCAGACACGTGTGCGCAAGTCTCAGCCTGCTCTCTCCCTGTGGGGGCCACGCTCCACAATCTTACTTGTTTAAATCTGGAGGTTGGGTCTACACCTGTCTGCTTCATAGAGTCCATGACAGATTTCATTTCTACAGCCTCCTTAATAAGCTGGTGGTTTTCCATCTGCTTAGCTTTGAAGCTGTCGGCCTGAAGCTGCTGCTGGTGATTGGAGAGAAGCTGCGATTTACCTGTCTCCTCACTTTTATTAGGCACTGCCGGCCCTAGTTTAGAATGGTTTTTGCTAGGCTCCGGAGTGGAGGGAGCTTTTGAGATTGTGGCCGACGGCACGTTTTTCTGCTTACTGTCCTCCTTGCCCAGCTCTTTCAAGGGCAGCTCGTTTTTCCGCTCACAGTCTCCTCTCCCAGTCTGGGCCATTTTCTGCTCTGCCAGCCTCTGGTCCTCGTAGTATTTCTCATACTGCTGCCTGTAGGCAGGGCTGGTGGCCATCAGAGACTTCTGGTCCATATAGAGCCCGTAGGCATACTGGCCATAATAGAGAGACTGAGCCAGGGCAGGGTGCCTCTGGGTGATAACCGACTGGTGCTGAGGCTGTAGGGATGCCGAGGGATGGTCCACCCTCTTGGCATCTAGCTGCTCTGCCTTGTCTTTCTTTTCCGCGTCTTCTTCCGACTCCTTCTTGATCTTCATGGCCTGCGTGCTCCCACCGTTGCCAACGGCAGGGGCGCCGACCGGCCCGGCGTGCATGTAGCTCGGCGAATAGTAAGGGTCGTAGCCGTGGTAATAGGGAGAATGGGACTCTTTCAGTTGGGATGACTGTGCCGTCGTGGAAGAATGGCCTTTCACAACACCGTCCTTACTGGACATGAGATCGGACGGGGAGCTGGCTTTTGACCTCATGCCCTCCGACCTGCTGTCCGAACCACCATCGTCGGCGGCGTCAGAGATGTCCGAGTAGGCAGGGCTGCTGGTCTTGGCCGCCGAACTCTCTGCCCCGTTCTGCGTGAGCACGTGCAGCGGGGCCATGGGCGCCTGCCCGTTCACCAAGGTGTTGCAGTCCATCCTGGAGGCGCTCCCGATGGAAGGGCTGGGGGCGTTGTCTGTGAACGTGTACACCTTGTCCGCCTCGGCTTTGATGCTGGCCATGCGGCTCTCTTGAGATTCTGACAACCCATTGGCCAGCACCTCGTTCTTGCCGAGATGGTCCTTTAAAAAATGCCCGGACAGGTCTTTCCCGGCCCCCTTGGCGTCCTCCAGTTTACCCAGCTTTGCGTCCATCTTCGGGCTGCCCGTCTCTTTCCCCTCCTTGTCCTTGAGCTTCCGCTTCTCCTTCTTCTTCTTGTCTTTGAGCGACGCGAGAGCTGGGTTCACCGTGATGGGCTCCCCCATAATGGTGGGCTTTGGCTGAATGGGTTTTAGCGGGGGACTCTTTGGTGTGGCCTGCACAACGGTGGTGGTGAGCGAGGGCAGGCCGGGGATGGTGCCCGTGGTGGTGTTGGTGAAGGCTGCCGTGGGGATGGCGATCAGCTGCGGCGGGGTGGGCGCCGGGGCCGGGGCGATGGGCCGGGCCGTTTTCAGTTTGGAGAGGTTTTTGTCCATTTTGCAATTGTTGGCTTTTTTGCCCTTTTCTTTATCTCCCAAGGTTTTCTTGTCAATTAGCCCTTCGGCTTCCAGTTTGGGCATCTCGGCGGCCAGACTGCCGTCGGCCGAACAGCTGTCCAGGGCGGCCGTCATGTTGGAGATGACGGGGAGGCTGCTCAGCTCACTGCTGAGGCCCTTCTTTTTGCCGGAATTCTTCCCAGCTTTGGATCCCATAACGGAGCCTGGCCCGTTGCTCATCAGCTCCCTCTTCCCCTTGGGGGTCCCGGGGGGGTTCCCGGGGCCGGGGGACGCGGGCGCCTTCACCTGGTCGTAGGCGGACACGCCCGCGCTTGGCTCCCCGCACTCGAGGGCCACGTTACTCAGGGCCTCCTCGCAGTCCGAGATCTTGTCCTCGCTGTCAGGCTCGAAGTCCAGCTTGTTCTCCGGGTCCAGGTGTGCGTGCGCCTGGTGGTACCTCAGGCCGTTGATGTGCTTGTACTTTTTGTTGCAGTTTGGGTGAGGACAGTCGATTAACACGGGCGAGGAGCAGCCCTGGTCCAAGAAAGGAGTCTCTGGTTTCCCTTGCGGGGTGGTGGGGGTGCTTCTGGAATTGGTGCGGACCCGCTTCCCGGGCTTGTTGTCCTCGGAGCTGGAGTTGAGGTCCAGCTCCATCGGGGGCTTGTTTTTCCTTTTGTTGCTGGAGGAGGGGCTGGCTTTGATGTCCTCGGCGGCACAATTCGGGGGTGTCCTTCGCCCGCTGGCATTGAGGCTGCCCCGCCTCCCCTTCCCGTTGGCGCCCCCCCTGTTCTTGCTCTGCAGCCCTCTGGACTCCGTGAAGCTGGCTTCCGAGCCCGGGGCGGCTGCCGCAGACCTCGCTCGCTTCCCGCGGCCCCGGCCCCCTCTCATCTCCAGGTCGCTTGTGGGTGACTCACAGAACCTGGGGAGGCAAGGCACAGAGGTCAAAATGAGCAGCCCCACGGAGCCAGGTGAGATCACAGAGTACACAACGCGGCCCAGAGCGGCCAGCGCGCCAGCAGCTTTAGGGCTGGGCCCAGATAAGGAAAAGACACCCTATTCTTTCCACGGACAATTTCAACACCTGCAAAAGGGCAGGCTACCACAGGTTTATATTCTCCCTCCGAGAAAACCCAAAGAAAAACGGCTCAGGTAGCCAGTTTCAAATCCAGTTCAAATTCCCATTTGGAGAAAAGAAGAAAACAAAGAGGAGGGGCAGGGAGTAGCAATCTCCTGGCAGAAAAGAAATCCAGCATCTGCATTTTACTGCGTTCAATCCTGAATTGCTCATTTCCCTTATGCTTGGTTTCAATTACAGGCAGACTTTTATGTATTATTCATCTCTCTCTCTAGTTCCCTTGCAAAGAGAGAAAGGGGGGGGGGGAGGGAGAGGAAAGAGGAGAGAAAACAGAGCCTGAAACAGACGGCTCCGGGTGTACCTGGGAGGGGCCCAGTCGTGCTTGGTGCAGTCCAGGAGGGTCCCTACGTAGGTTTTGTTCCTCCACGTGACATTAACCACCAGGACACCTGCAGAGTGGGGAATGAAGGGGGACCCTGGTTAGCACAGATTACTCTAGTTACAGTTCCATTATTATTATTATTTATTATTATTATTACGACTACTGCTTTACCAGCAAAGTTCTATTCTCATTTGCTTTCAAAAGCTGTGGTTTGCATTCTTCCTCTTTTTGGTTTCAGTGACCCCAAATGAAAACCCACAGGAAATTGTGTGTGTGTGTGTGTGTGTGTGTGTGTGTGTGAACTCATGCGCATGCAGTACAAAAGGGTGAGGCTGTGTGTGAGAGTGTAATCAAGATACTGCTGACAGAAGGAAATGGTCTTTGCCATGTCCTGCTGTAAAATAGCAACACTCACCTCTTAATTTTTCTATTATTACACATAATTGCTTTCGTTTGGCAAGCAGCCAACAAAAACTAAATGCCAGTTACCAATGCTTAAACCAGAAGGTGACTGAAAGAAACCGCTTTTGTTTCTAATTCAACAATATAAAATAATGGCGATTTTTACCGGAAAAAAAAATTTATGTTGGTGCACAAATATAGGTATACAGCAGGAAAGCAGGGGGCATGGAGTCCAGATAACAGACAATCAGCTGATTTATCATTCCTAATCCTCCCCTCTCTGGCTTTGTGAGACAAGAATCAGTCTTGGTGCAGTATCTGTTTCACTGTTTGGTCTTGTTTCATATTAAAGACTCCTAAAATAGGCCTCTTAAGAAAATAAATGTGCACAATAGGTTTGCTCTTGGGCTTATCTGTAGAGTCAACTTTAGTAAGCATTTGCCACAGAAGATTAGAAAAAAAAACCCCTCAAACCAGCACACTTGTTTCCTGCAAGCCATTTTGCTTTTCCCAACTGCTTTGCAGACAGACGATTTAATTTAGCACTGCATCTGTGAATCACGAAACTTAAGTGCACTTAGTATACCAAATGTCACAGGGAAACAAAATATAACATCCTCTTTATTTCACTAGAGGACAAGAGCCATTTTTAAAAATCACTCCTTTGAAGCATATATTACAAGGACCTAGATGTCGAGGCATACATAAAATATTAGGGTAAAGAAATAAAATATTTAAGCGAGCCTTTGTTTTCTTTTCTGTACCTACCCCTTCTCCTCCCCTCCCCCCCCCCACGCTTTCTTAGAAAAACAAAGGGACATTACTCAAGTCTATTTCTAACTGGTTTGCTCACTTGTTCACTGCCATTTTGAATTTTACAAAAAAAAAAACCTATGTTGAACTCCTTTATGGGTAAGGAATACCTCACAAGGTAAGACTCATTTCCTTGGGAGCATTTTAACACCAGGTAAAATATTTGAATGGTTGGGACTCAAGTAGGGGAAAGGAATGATTCCTTTCAGAAGCCTCAAAAAAAGATTTAAAAATAGTTTCCCATATGGTCTATGTTGCTATTACTTAGGTAACAGCTGAATTTACTCACTGTATCAATAGTCTAGCAGGGGAGGGAAAAGCTAGCATGAGACAAAGCAAGCATTTCCTCAGATGACAGTTGATTCCACTCTAAGCCCCTCAGGAATGGTTTTTTAAAAACACCATTGAGTACAACATTCACATTGGGATGGGAATCAATGGTAATTAGGCATTTGGTCAAAATTTGCACAAGACAACAATTGGAGGAAAGGATTCTTTATGAGCACATCCCTTCAGGAAAAGGGAGTGGGCGGGAGAGCCGGCCAAGGGGAAGACTGAGCTGGTTTTCACATCATGTGCTCTCTGGGGCACTGTGTGTGGTGTCAAAGACCTTTACAGCTGCTTAAAATTCTTTAGCATGTCAGCTATATTTACAGTACAGGAATATATCTGTATTGCCAGAAGGTTACTGCGTTTCAGCTTTAGATGCAATAGGCTGAATCGCTGCGTTCCAGAGTCCCTGATGTAGCACAAATGTATAATTAAAATTGCTTGAAAGGAAACATGAAAGAAACAACAAACCCTCCATTCTTGCAGTAATAAAATTAAAAACAGGAAAAGTCTGCACAGACACTTAACATTTGTCAGCAGTGAAAGGCTTTTGTTATTGCTTTTCCCCTAAGGGTTTCGCGGTTCCAGCAAATACTGGCCGCCGATTGGCCGGCGCCTGCTGGGAACGCTCGCGTCTGATTGGCTGGGCCCGGGGCGGCCACGGGGAGCAGGGAGGCGGCGGCGGCGGATAAAGCGGCTCCGCGGAGGGAGGAGGCTGCGCCCCGGGGCGGGCAGGCCGGCCAGGCCGGGGCTGGGGCGCCCAGCCGGGTTCCAGGGCCGGGGCGCTGCCCTCAGGACCCTGCTCGGTGGGTCACCGCAGGCCGGTCTGTGTGGTGAAAGCTGGTCTGCGTGACGTGCTGGTTTACCACGCGGCCCACGCGGCCTGCGCAGCTCCAGGCAGCCAGCCCCGCAGAAGCGAATTCCTGGTCTCCAAAGAGGACAAAGGAAGGAGGAGGGCCAGTGGGGAGGCAGGGATCCCAGACCAGCAAATCCTTGGTCTACCGTTCAAAGCTGTCACAGAGACTAACCCTCAGTTGCAGCTTCCACTCTGTACAGCTACTCACGCCGCCGGGTACCATTTCTAGAAGCCACACAGGCAGACCTCTTAGCTAAGCACAACAAATAGCATTGTTAGCACTCGGTGGAGAAGGAAAATCTTAAGTCTTTTTTTTTTAATTTCAAAGGGCCTCAATAGGTCAGCTTTATTTCTCTGGCCTCCTTATTTTAAACGCTCCATTCCTGGGGAGATTTCGAACAGGCTCCATCACGGAGAGCTAATTAAACATGTGTGCTTGTGTCTATTTTTCTTTTTATGTACAAGCCACTTCAATGCCAGAGTATTTCCATCTGCCCAGAATTCCCGTGTTTGCACGGCCAGATCTGCTGCCGTGGGGAGGAATGAAGGCTCAGGAACCTTCTCATAAACTGCAAAGTGTACTGTTTCTTTGTAAGGAAGTCGCTGTTTAGGCAACATCCTATTGTGAGAGGCCAAATACAGAGGTGGTGTTTCAGCTCTAAAAGCTGTGCATGGTTTGTCCTTTTGCTGAAGTCTCCTAACCCATGGTCACATAAAGCCGACCCCACTTCTTTTGAAGGAATAAATGCTCCAAATGAAAATTAGTCCTTTAAATGCACAAATCTGAATTTTATAAATCTGTGCAGAGTTATGTTTCTGGCTTGATGTTTATGTAAATTGGAAATAAATATGCATTTATTCCAAAAAAACGATTTAATATTTCTCTTAATGCATATTTATTCTTTCAAACCCTAGCCTATGAGCTAGTCTCCAGGGACAATCTCTGTAAGTCCTTTTCATCTTTATATTCTCAAGTATCCCACCGGGTTTGTCATCCTCCCTTCCCACCCATGGACTGGGCATGGTCTTCCTCAAAATTCTAATAATGCCTGCCCTATCACATGTTTATTTGAAGACTATCTGATGATTATTACCAATGAAGCGAGAAGAGAGCAATGGAAGGTTTGAGAGTGCTCGCCACACAGGGTTCTCTTCTTTGTAGGAAGGTTTTGTCTTAGATACTGATACAGAATCTAAGCTGCTGCCCCATAAAGCATATTACTTACAGGACACTTAACAATGTGGTCTGTGTTCCATAACCTGAGCCCCTTCCCTCTACAAGTCAAAGAGCCCTGAGCTCTCAGAAGGAGTCCACCGTCACATTGTTCAGTTATTTTCCTCATGTCAACACTGAGCAGTTAAGTTGGTCCCAGAGAGATGGGCAGGCCCATTACGCACTGATTGTGCATCTACAAGGCACACAGTAGGCACTTACCTGGTGCTGTGGAATCAAATCACATTTTGGCTAGAACTCCACCCAAAGATTTAGAACAGAGCCAACACAGGGATACCCCATAATCCAGAAGTGGAAGCATCGTTCCCATATTACTCATACTTAGGCCCTTAATCCACCACAATAAACTAGATCCTGGATGTGGCTTTCACAGTGCCTGCCCTCAGACGGTAATCTTAGGGGACAAGGCTCCTAGATCAGTAATCCAACCCGGCCCCACTGGACTGTCCCAGTGATGAGTGCCTGAAGCGGTGGGAACCAAACTGGGACTAATTTGGGAATCTGAATTAATGGAAGGCAAAGTTAACAGTAAGTGGATAAACCTAAAGGTTAGAAGGCAGTAACGGCTGAGAGGACTGTGGTGGGCCAAAGCCTCAAGGATGCCCTAGCTATGAGATGAGAAAGCCAATACGTGTGGGTGTGTCCCCTTTCCTCCATCCCTCACAGCACCCAGGACTGCCCTCTTATCCTCCAGCCGTCTTGTTTAAAAGTTGTTCCTGGTTCTAACCTAAAACCTGCTGCACACCGTGGTCCTCGCCGTGCCTTCTGACAGCCTGGAGAGACAGTCCACCCCTCCTCTAGTTCACCCAGCCAAGGACAATGACCATGTAGGCATTCTCTTCTCCTCCATTCATATTTTCCCCTCCAGCCTAAGCAAGTCTCCTCAACCATTCATTCTGCATGTCACTTTTCATTCCCATGGGGGAGAAAAACACACAACTTTAAAGCTGTCCTAGTCCGAATCCCCAGGGAAAGTGAAGGCTCCCAATGAATTAGGACCAAATGGAGACAAAGGCAAATGTTCTCTCTTCTGAGTCTTCTCCAGTCACACACAGACCATACACAACATCAAAAAATAAAATAAAATAAAATAAAAGGGGAAAAAAAGCCACTCCTTCTTGGGTCCTCACTCACTCTGAATAGTCCCCTCATCAATGAATGCCCAACAGAATCCATGTTTTCTCTCAGCCAGCCACTTCTCAGCCTCCCTGCCAGTTAGATGAGGTGCTGTGCCTCAGTTCTAAAAAAGGAAAGTGTGTCATCTATGTGTGTCACTTCCAGGCCTGGCCCATAAGAATCTCCCATCCATGTCCTTCTGATCTCTTCCCCTTTCTGGCTGACTAGGATGGAGCCTATGCAACACGAAGATGGCAGGGTCTCCTTCATCTGGGGCTAGCTAGACAGGAATACCGACTTAGTCTACAAGATGAGCAGCAAACAAATGCTTACTGTATTTAAACAATATTGAGACTATCTGTCTTAACCTATACACGGTCCCTTTAACACTTACCCACAGTATGCCTGTTTGCCAACTAGACTACAACCCCCTGAAAACAAGAGCAGCGTCTGCATGTAACACACCTGTGAGCACAGTGCCCAGCACCGAGAAAGAAAGAAAGAAAGAGAGAGAGAGAGAGAGAGAGAGAGAGAGAGAGAGAGAGAGAGAAAGAGAGAGAGAAAGAGTTCATTCAGCACCTAGGAACTACCAGGTGGTGATGGAAGAGAATCTCGATTTGAATTTTAGTCACTTCTTTTCACTGTTCCCATATTTTTTCAATAAGCATAATCTTCCACTGGCTTATGGATGATAGAAATTCTCTGCGGAGAGATTTGGCTCCAAAGAGGTTATAAATATGGTTTATGAATTACTGTTTCTGGTATTTGTGAAGATGTTTCTTCAAGAACTGGGCAAATGGCTGATTTCCCAGCGGATCAGCATAGCTGTTTGTATTACAGTTTAAAGACCATTTCAGAGCCTTTCAAGTGCCTCATCCCTGCGACAGAAGTTCTCTGCCAAGCATTGCAAATGCCGAATCTGGAATCGCACATAACTTTTTTTTAACTCTGATGCAGACTAGCACATCTGGATGGACTTGGTGTGCACTCATGCAGAAAACAGAAACCCCATTCTAATAACAATGAAACAGAACCCATTTAAGCCACACACACCCCTTTTTTAAAAGTTTACACATTTCTTTCCTTTTATATACTTTCCAGTGGAAACATTGGTGACAATTAAAATGCCACAATATGCTGGTTTCATGAGTACAAGATAAAGTTCATATATTTCAGATATCGTATTACCCTATATTTTTATACAATGTGACTATTGTGCGCGGTATGATTTATCACCGCTCCTTTGTACTGAACTCCCTCCAATGGCTTGCTCTCGTGGTTCTGTTGTATCCAACTCAGGTCCTTTTTAAACAGCTGGGCTTGTGTGGTACTCTTGTTCATTTTTCTGGCTTCAGAGTTTCCACCCTTCGGGCCGGTCTTTCTTCAAAGGGCAACGCCGAGTTTATAATTATTTGGGGAAATTTTAAATTTACAACTAAGGTTGCCAATGAAATCCCGGACAGCCGAAAAGCGCAGGGACTTTCCTAGTACCCATGCCAAGTATATATGGAACATTAGGACGAGAACGTGTTGTCACATGACCAACAAATGCAGTATTTTTTTTTTTTTTAAAGAGCCCTACTGCTGGGCCGAATGTTTGAAGAGTCACTTTAACCACATCCTGTAATCAAACCATCTGGAACACAGTGCTGCGATTAGTCACCCTGAACATTGGGCTTTATCTGAACAAACAGTGTACGGCAATGGAGCTTGGGAGATAGGGCAGCACTAACAAAGGGAAGTGTAATGAAACACTTTATGCCCTAGTGTGCTGCCACCCCAGCCATTAACCCCAGAGACACACTGCTCTGGTGTTAATGTACTACTTTATGAAAGCACAGTGAGCTTAAAGATTAAAGGACTGAAGGGCTAAAAATTGCTGGTTTGGATAGACATTCTCTGTCGGCGGCTGGAATATGTTGGCACCACTCTATCTGCGTTAATTATAACCTCTCGGATGACAGTTCAGCATTCCTATTAAGGTTTGGCGTTATTTTTTTCAGGACATTAGGAACAAGGTTCATTTATGGGAGGATAGTTATGAGTCTTTATTTGCCAGGGGTTAATCTGGGCACCCAGACATTTCTTTTTGGTTCGCCTAAACCCTATCCATAAATAACAAGGGGGAAAAAATAAAGCCTTAACCCAAGTAAGTATACTAGACCAATACCAAAGCAGCAAAAGCAATGGCAAAATGCTGTCCTAATCTACATGTGAAGAGATGGTATTCATTCCTACTTGATGTGCTTTTCTCTTGCAAAAGCAAATCTGATCATCAGATAGCATCTATGGAAATCTTTTATACCAAATCTGAAAGGCTTCCCCTCCTCCCCCTAAATACAGTGAATAAGCCTTAAAAAGAAAAAAAAGGAAGGAAAAACATGGCTAAGGAAACCTTGTTTCCCCATGGGTCTTATGGTTTAATACACAAAAGAACACACAGCCACTTCCATCACTGTCACCTCCCCTGCAGCCTTTGTTCTGAGGCCTGATGAGCTGTATTGATTTGGAAAAATCATTGAGCTTCTTGGAAAACTAGACTCTCGCTTATTCACTGCCATCTATTTCTCTCCCGGGAAGACAGGTGGTCAATACCCAGTTGACTGGTCAGCTAAAAGGAGCTCTTGCTGCCTTTCTTTTCTTGCTTCCTTAGGAGCATTACCCTTCCCCGGTTTTAGAAGATACAAGCCGTCCTGTGGCTGAGAGAGAGCGGCAACCCGGCTTTTACACAGCACCGCTTGGGACACAAAATCACTGCCCCACACGCACAGATGCAGATGGCGATAGTATTTCCACAGACTAAGTATTAGATAAGTTTGAACATAAATAACAACTTGGATAGCCTGAGATATAACTTTTAGAAAATCAAATCAAAACACATCATTAGAGCTCCATGCTTAGTGCAGAAAGAACTGCTTTCCTTCTTTTGCACACTCTGTACATGTGTTTTAGCAAGTTCCATTGCTACAAGATGTCATAGATATCAATATAGGCATTTCGGGGAACAAAGGGAATAATGAAAAAAATCACATAGATATTTAGAAAGTAATTTTAAACAGGATCGGTAACAAAATAAACATGTGCTTTTAAGTTAGGCATACACACACACACACACACACACACACACATCCTAAAGCAATATTATCCTTGATGGCTTGAGTCTAGTGTTGAAATTATATATATTGCAACCATTCATACCACCATCTGTAGCCCTCAGTGCTTAGGTAGTTCTTCTAGTAGTTTCTGCTAAGGTCCCCAGGGCCCACTTGGGGACAGGCAGGAGGACGGTTGAGGTGGCAGTGTTGAGAGGGTGGGTGGTGGGAAGAAGACAAGCCCCTGAGCTTGCCTCAGCCAGGGCAGCAGGTCAGAGACACCTGCCAGGCCGCATCAAAGCCACCTCCTGCACCTCCAAGAGGATGCTGTCCGAGCTGTGGTCCATCGCAGCTTGGATGAGGTGCTCTGATAAAGGGGGAGGAGGGGGAGGAGGCAGGAGGGAAAGGGGTAGGGCAGGAAAAAAAATACAGTCTTCTGAGACAAACACCTGGAGCAATGTAATACATGAACTGAACATGCATATGTCTGGAGTATAGGTATATATTTGTATAAAGAGGTTTCATTTCTTGTTGATTCAACTTTCCTTGAAGCTTGGCAAAGACAAGCCACAGCGCCACTCTGACCTCCAGAGCAGTGTCTTAAACCTGCATTTTCTCTGATTCCTTTGCAGGCACAGGTTGGTTTGCCTGAAATATGATGAGTTTAGATGACTGATTTCTAGGGCCAACAGTTTCCTCACGTCCTCTCCTCCTTTTAGACACATAAGAGTATCGGAATGATTTCTCCTTCTCCTCCTCCCTTTCTTCACAGGTAGACCAGCGTTCAATGCCAACTACAACAGAATTGACTCACCTCTCCCAATCCAGTCTCACAAGCTTTCATTATTAGCTCACCAGGAGGTTATTTTTTATTCCTTTAAATAAAAGCTTTCAAAGGTTTGGCAAAGGGCCCTGGCCATGTGGTGTAGTTGGTTGGAGCGTCACCCCCTGCACCAAAATGGCTGTGGGTTCATCCCCGGTCAGAACATATATGGAAAGCGATCAATTACTGTTTTTCTCTTTCCCTTCCTCTCGCTCCAAAATCAATAAACATACCTCGGGGGAGGTAATTGATAAGTATTTATTCAACTAGGACTAGTATGGAGCCATGGTAATTACATGGTTTTTGCTCCTAACATGCCATTCCTTTGGAGACACCCATGTTCATGAGGTCCTGGCACAAAGCACACAGCCAGGATCCCCCGGAAGGAGAGGCCATGAAGATAAGCAATTGAAAGAACACAGGCCTTTCACATCACCGATCCTGCCATTTCCTGCGCTTCCTATTATTTACAGGATCTAACAACTTCTATAGCCAGGATCCACAATGCCGCTACTTCCAACCTCAAAAACGGATAAAGAAAAAAGCAAATCCAGGGGGAAAATAATGATCCTTAAGGCAAAAGCTCCTCACCTTTGCCACTTCTCCTGAAAGGGAGTCCTCTAGGGGTGGCGGGGGGGAAGAAGGGTGTAAGACACTGTGCATTTGTAAAGTCATTTAACCGCTGCACGCCACCTCCCCACTCCCTGCGCAGACAGCAATCTGTCCTGGCCCAAGGCTTTCCCTATGAGAGGAGGGGGGAGAGGGGAGGAGCAGGCAGGAAGGCAAAGTAATTATTGAGATGAATGAAAATGGAAGATGCAGAGGAACTAAAATGTAAGAATGAAAAACCTCATATACTTCAGGGAAGGGCGGCAGGCTCGGAAAAGGGAACGTGGAGGTTTCAGCCCTCCCTTCTCCTCCATCACCTTGTCCTCTCCGCAAACCTACTGGAGATCCATCTAGGTGGCAGATTAGCAGAGTTTCAGGTTTCAGTGCCAGCGAATTGCTTGTCAAAACACGTGTAATATCACTCTCGATTACAGGACCGCGTTTGAAAGTAATTTCCCATCACCCCCAGTCCTTGAGGTGCAGGGGACAGTGGGAACCAATTGACAATTACACTCACATCAAAAAAAGCTGCTGCCGCTGCGTCTCCCTGGGCCCGAAGAACCTGGTTCATATAAATTACGATGCTTTATTTAAAGTCAGAGTGCTTATTTGCTTTTGTGCCAGCACCGGGCCCTTTTCATCTCCAGCTCCTCCGGGCCCAGGAGAGCACGCATTCCTCCAGCTCTCCTGGCCACCAGCTGTGTCCCTGTAAATCACAGACCCTCAAAACAAGCCATTCTTTACAAAAGGCCAACAGCATTCACTGGAGATGATCACTCTGCTATTATTCCACTTGCTGAAATTTAAAGTAGCAATTTGCCACAGCGGCTGAAAAACAGGGAGCTGCCTCTCTCCACTGTGTGTGTGTGAGAGAGAGAGTAGAGAATAGGAAGGCTCTGCAAGTATAGGCCACACAAAGGGGCACATTTTGTGTGCCACCATCTTTGCAAATCTAAGAAGGAATGTGGATGTCAGAGAAGCCAGAGCCAGTGGCTGCCGATGAAAGGCGATGGGGGAGGGAGGTCTGTCCGTGGCGGACCGCCCTGCTCTCACCTGGAGGCGGCCTTGCCCCGCAACAGCGTGGGCGGTAGTTCACACACTCAGGTAGTGAAGGAAGCCACATAATTATGGCTCTGGTTCCGAGTGTAATAAAGAAAGCTGGAGGAATTACCTCTAATCAAGCTCAGTCTGCAGTCAATTTTGCTTTGAGCACGAGGGAGGAAGAAAGAATAAAAGTGACTGGTGATCAAATGGAGTGCCTGAGAGAAGGCTCCGGAGACTCACTCCCCTGGCCCAAAGCCCGCAGAGCTGCTTCTAGAACTCTCTGAGCCCCTTTCCCCCATCTCGGTTCCTCGTCTGTAAAATAGGGACAACATCAATACCAAATAAAGTGCAACATGTAAAGCAGTAAACATGGGCCCTGGCTCAAAAGAGTCCCTCCGCAAATGGACTTCCTCGCCTTTGAAACTCCCCATAAACCGGTCACGAGCTGAGGAATGGAAGGTGCCAAAATGCCAAGAATACCCCGTCCTGGAATACAGCCAGCAGCAAGCCCCTGCATTCCTTCCAGACAGAGGCACCTACATTGACTGCCCTGAGTTCCCGGTGACCAGGCGAACGGTGCATGTGGCATAGTTATCTTTTAGAATTTTTAAAAATTAAATTGACTGGGGTGACTTTGGTTAATAAGTTACAAGGCTTCCAGTGTACATTTCTCTGACACATGATCTGTATACTGCACTGTGTGCCCACCGCCCCAAGTCAAACCATCCACACCATATAGTTGGCCCCTTTATCCTTCATCATCCTCCCTCACCCCCAAATCCCTTTCCTCTGGTCACCATCATACCCTTGTCTGTGTCTATGTACCTTTTAGAATCTTAAGGGCTATACATTCCAACATTGAAGATTTTTATTATTTCTACATGCAATACCAACTTCCACCAATATAAAGTCATCCTTCCAATTATACCCATTGTTTAAAGCAAACATTTCCTCCGGCCACCACTCAGCAACAACGAGAACCGTGAAATGCAGTTCCAAACCACTGAAGCCTCCTCCCTGGGGCCTGGGGTAAGGAACCCCTCAAGTCAAGTTTCCAGGAACAGCCAAAGGCCTGACATCTGTCTGAATGGCCAAGGGCGGCGTGATAGGTCCCCAGGACCTGGGCGGCAGCAATGAGACCACACACGCACGCACGCACGCACGCACGCACGCACGCAGGCAGGCTCTGGGGACGCAGATGAGGTTAAATGCAAACTCATCTTTGCAATTCCCACCTCACCAGGCCAGTTTTCTTGACAATGGTCAGAGGCCGCCTTCCCACCCTCCCCCACCCCACATTCCAAAGTTCTTATCTTTCAGGGAAGAAGAAAAAGCCCAGCAGAGTTACAAGTATTTCAATAACGTGCTTAGAGACCAGCTCTTTTCTGTAAACAAGCCTAATGAAGCCTGACTAATAGCGCTCTCCTCAGCAGAGCCGAGGGAAAAGGGCCTTTGTTAGCACTTACTGGAGCAAGGCCTCGTTTTGCTGGAGCAGAACAAAACTTAGCTGGTTATTGATTGACCAGCCTCGCTGGGTGTCATTGCTTCGCTCTATTTCTGGACGCTGGGTGCATACATGCATGTGTTTATGTAGACACAGGATGCTCAATGCACACACTCCCACATGCAGCCGCACACAGCCACCTAAGCTGACTTTTGGTTACATTTCTCTGCCAACCCGATGAAGGAGTATTCAAGGTGGCTAAGTGCAACCTAATTCCTCTCTGATACGCGTCTCTCTCCCAGTCCCTGATATTACCTAACGTTTCTCTCCATGTTGTCAGTGCTGTGGGCTCACTTTCATAGCATGTAAGCCGACTCTCCCCACAGACACTTAATAGTTTCCAAAGTCACTATGATTTAACCTGATCTGCTTCTTACATTCTAGGGGCAACTTACTTTTGTGTTGTTGTTGTCTTTAAAATAAATTCAAAACCGCTGATGTTTTCCTTTCTCCGTTTCACCTATCAACTCTGAAACTCCTGAAAGTTGTTTCCACGTAACTGCTAAATAAATATTCCAGAATGATTTTAATTCTCTTCTTCCATTAAAGTTTGTCTTAAGTGCTATTAGCGCACACCACAATGATGTTAGCCGGGTGATCTCAAGTTTGACCCAGACTCCTTTTGTGGACAGCCTGGAATTGGAGTCAAGACTTGCTTTCCTTGCGACGCTAAGCACAAATTTCCGTATAAATTATTGACTGCACTTTGGCCTCCTCTGAAACATTAGCCCCCGGACCGCTCTGCCGTGACCCCAGGTGGCACATGAGCCCTCTCAGAGAGGCGGGAGCACTAGTGCTCTGCGCCGGGGACAAGGCGTGAGAGCCAATCAATCACGCTCTCTGACAGCTTTTACGGCCTCTGAGCATTAGGCCCAAGTCAACCTCCAAGACTCCTTTTGTTCGCTTTATTCTCTTCTCTTGTCTGATGAAGTTAGGGTTAAGTCCAAGGCTTCAGGGAGAGAGAAAGGCTATTGTTAGTAACTCAGTCTTTATTGACTCTGACCTGCAGGGCAACCAGCTTGAAGTCTTTTCCAGAAAGTAATGCACTGTTAATTGCAGCTCATCATCAGGGTGTGTTTTATACACCTCTTTTCACTGGAAGAAGGCCTGACTCAACATTTCAAGATCTTCCCACGTTGTCTTTAATATTCTCAAAAGAAACACACACACACACACACACACACACACACACACACACACACGACGATAATCTGATTTGTACCCACCAGTCTCTGAATTGCTCAATCTAACACCAATGCAAACACAGAATGTTTGGCTGGGACAATGCAACATAACCCTTGGCAGTCGGCATATGGAGCATAAGATATTTTTTTCATGGCAAATACCTGTGGGGATTAGTACATGGGGCAGGAAAATGCTTGATGGAGAAATGAGGTACAAACCTATTATTTCCTTCTGTGCCCTTTGTTTAAAATGACTAAAGACATTTTCAGTGGAAACCAGCAGCTATATTTGTGAGCGGTGAGCAACTGACTGGATGGCCCCAGGGTGAAGATTACAGAATTCCATTCAGGCTCTGGGTGAAGAATTCTGTGCTCCAAAGACATTGCACAATTAATTATTGGTCCAAAGGCTCCTCGATTCCTTTGAAAGAAAAACCAGGCAAACTCTTCTTAGCCAAACAGACCTCTCAGAGGCCGGGGAAAGGCAGTGGCCTGGTCTGTTTCTGAGTACAGAGGGTTTTTGTCCAATGCAGGCCCGGCACACAGCAAGCCCCAGCCCCCAATATACTTGCTGAAAGTATTGAGCAACAGGCTAGAATCTGAAGGATTCAAAGGAGAAATCACATGTTGACATTTTGGAAACTGAATTTCTTGCCTACAGGGGAAAGAAGCTCCAAAACAAAGGGTTGTGTTGTTGTTTTAGTGTGTGTGTGTGTGTGTGTGTGTGTGTGTTGTACTTAACTTTTAACTTTTAATTTGGACATCTTGAGCCACAAAATCCTTCAACATTTAGGCAAGAGATTATGCCATTTTATTCACGTCCAAGTATATGAATTAGAACACATTTTTCCAAGTGAGTGCATAGAAAGCCATTTTTTCAATTAAATTCTGCTCCGTGAGTGTTTGATAGTGCACTGACCCCCAGATATGTGACTATAAGCCTGCCTTGGAGAGGCTGTCCATAAAGGTGGTGCTTCTTAGAGCAACCTGTGCTCTCGGTACTGGTAAAGCCTCTTTGTACAGCACATTACAGTTTCTGGTGCCACTCAGTCCAACTTTACTTTAATATTAGAGAAAATTGGAATTTTCTAATTTAAAAAAGAATGCCTGATCAAAGCCACACTGAACTCATCAATATCATGGGCTACCAGGGTCCAAATTGTTTTGTAAATTATTAGGGAAAAAAACCCACAAAACTGAATGTGCAACCTGTTATTGCATAAAAGGACTTCCTTGGGTGGTCCTATTTCTTACAGTGCAGGAAAAAGTTAGGAAAATATTCAAAGAAAATCAACGAAAATATTCAAGTAGGTGCTATATGTAAAGACAGACTACAAATTATAAGACTTGAGTCAATACAGATGGAAGCTGCAAGGGCACCAAATAGGTACATGGGTGGGCAAACTTTTTGACTGGAGGGCCACAGTGGGTTCTTAAACTGGACCGGAGGGCCGGAACAAAAGCAACCTGACCATGCTGGCACTCTCATCTTGGGCTGCTGGTGAAGGAGCGGAGGGGAGAGCAAGAGAATCCTCTGCTCTTTCAGCTCTGTAGGCCGGATAGAACAGCAGAACAGCTGGATCCGGCCCACGGGCCGTAGTTTGCCCATGGCTGAAATAGGTATCACTAATGTGTCTAAGCCTGTGGACAAAGTGAACTCAAGATTGGCCCACCAAATCTTAGCATACTTGTTGGATTTCTGGTCTCCCTTGAAGCTTCAAAGAATGAAATTCACAACTAATAAAATAAGCATTATTTTACACAACAGGAAGCTAACATTTGAGTTACTGTCCCCAGGGGGTAAAGGCACAAAATAAATATAAGGAGCACTGATGGAGTGCTTTACTATGTGTAAGTCATAAGAATAAGTGATTTTACACATATTATTTCATTTCTCAGCACCTCCATGCCAGGTTCTTTTATTATTTCTACTTTACAGATGAACAAATTAACTCTATGAAAGAAAGCTTAACCACCTGACTTGCCCCAGGTTGCAATGTCAGAGATTTGAACACAGTCACCATGCTCCTAAATGCATTATGCAAGTTTATATGAACAAGATTATAAATAACACAATTTATGAAGGAGCTACATAGGCAAAGATGGGGATCCACGGGGTGAGTAAGGCCATCTAAGTGGTGACCCAGGTGGGCTTGGAAGCATGTGCTGGACACAGGGCACATCTTTTCCCAAATCCACATCCAAGGACATCCCATCAGAAGCTTGAAATTGACCATGGTGGGAACACTAGATACACCACAGAAAACCGGAACACTACGAATCAGAGTTCTCGTCCTCCTTGACCCCGAAACTCCCACCCAAGAGCTGGTTGTTAATTATTTCCCAACACACCAATGCCCATACCCCTTACTTTGTTGAACTACTAGTCTCCTCTCCCATATTGTGCCTTCTAGGAGAAAACAGTGGTCTGGGGAAGGCATGGAACCTGGAAACTTCTGTAATTATGTAGTTTGCCTAGATCAGGCATGGGCAAATTACGGCCCGTGGGCCAGATGGCTGTTCTAAACTACTGAAATAAAAAATAAAAGACCGTACGTACCCTTTTATGTAATGATGTTTACTTTGAATTTATATTAGTTCACACAAACACTCCATCCATGCTTTTGTTCCGGCCCTCCAGTCCAGTTTAAGAACCCATTGTGGCCCTCGAGTCAAAAAGTTTGCCCACCCCTGGCCTAGACAGTAACTACAGTATATAAAACTTAGGGATGACTCTAGAATTCACTAGACTATACAGTTCCAACTTCTTATGATTCTAAATGTGGTTTCAAAGGAAACACAATTCACAAGTCCAGACTTCTTCTGTTTAAGCACTCACATCTAACCAGTCACCAAATCATGCCTGTTTTGACTCTCTACTAATTGCCAACTCCATCCCCTTGTCTCCATCCGTACCACTGTCCAAAGTCAGACCTTGGTTGTGCTTCCACTGTGAAGGCTTAACTCTCACCTGCCTCTCACCTCCAAGTCCCTTTGACTGTCCAAGTTCAGGTGCACTGAACTCCAGGAGGCCCTGAGACCGCCTGACAGGCCCTGTGGATATTTTTACCGTAGATCCTACCATGGCATTCAGGATGCCTGCATTTACCCCCAGCCTCTCGTTGGGGACTAAGCACAATGACTTCCGAAGTGCCTGCACAGAGCAGGTGCTCAAAATTGTTTTCTTAAAGGCAAATGAAATAATGAAATGAATAAGACTATAAAGGAACTCCAATGTTATAATTATGCAACAAATCAAAATATAGCAGTGAAAACTGTGGAATGGGAGTTATTCATCACCTGCTTCTGATGCTTTCTAAGGTGCCCATCTCAGTTGATTTTCTTCACTTTAAAAATAATTTGATAATGATGTAGATCATTATCAAATTATGCTCACGAGCCACATGCTGCTCTCTGGCCCCTTGAGTGTGGCTCTTCCACAAAATACCACGGCCTGGGAGAGTCTATTTTGAAGAAGTGGCGTTAGAAGAAGTTTAAGTTTAAAAAATTGGATTCTCAAAAGAAATTTTAATCATTGTACTGTTGATATTTGGCTCTATGGACTAATGAGTTTGTCAACCACTGATATAGATGCAAGTAATTTGGTTTTCTATATCTTGTATTTTTTACTAGAAAATTTTGTGAAATAAGTACTCTTACAAGTTAAAGAAACCAGGAACCTTCCTCTGGGATTTCAGAAGCCATCTATTTTTATGGAACTACTAGAGGCCCGGTGCATGAAACTTCATGCACTGGAGTGGGGTGGGGGTTCCTCAGCCTGGTCTGCCCCCTCTCACAGTCTGGGAACCCTCAGGGGTTGGAGGCAACCTGGCAATCAGGGGAAGGTGATGGCCCCATCACACCTCTGCTCTACCACTGCCAGCAGCGCAAGCCTCGGCCAGCCCTGGTTACCTGAGCCTTGGGCAGCTGCCATCCAAGGCTTGCCTGTGCCTCAGATAGGCCCTGGGCAGCTGGGGAGCTGAGGGCGGGTCCGGCCACACTGCACACCTGCTAACCCCCCAGGGCAGGGCTGATGGGACTGGGTGCCACCATCTTGTGGCTATGGGCACCACCATCTTGGTGATGGCATGATGGTCAATTTGCATACCCCCTCTTCATTAGATAGGATTACAAAAGTAACTAATGAGGCACATTTGTCGTTCACCTGATGCCGAAGCTCTACGCACAGACTGTAACCTGCCCAGCCACAGCAGACGCTGACTGCTGGCCTCTCCCACTGCTCCTTGCAATTTAATGAACAGTCATATCCAACAAATCTCCTTCCGATTGCCTGCCCGTGGTTATTCTCCCAGACTCTGGGCCCCAAAGAGAGATTTGTCATTGCTTAAATAAATGTTACAGATGTAATAGATAAAGGCAATAAAGAAAGCAGAGCTTTTATAAAACAAAGCTGACAGAGCAGAAAGCTCTCTCTCCATAATGGTCTCGTCCGCGTGCGCAGCCCGGCTGCCTGCGTGCACCAAAGGGAAATGGCCAGCGAAGCCCAGGAAGCATGAAACGACAGCCTTCCTTGCCTTTCAGGAAACATCAGTGTTACTTGCGGAATGTCCATTTCAGAGCCAGGGTTTCAATCTGCATGTGTGATAACCAGAAATTGATTTCAGGGTGATACAAAATTATTTAACTTAGTGCTCAGCAATGCAAATCCTAGGCGACACATTCGCGATTATTCACAGTGGAAAACTCGTGTGAAGAAGCTTAGAGAGATGTTTCCTTGTGATCTTTGCTGGCACCGACGATCTCACCTGCCTCTGGTTGGCGTGCCACTGCCAGGGGGGCCCGGAGCTGGGCCTGGTTTGTGGCACCCTAACCGGAAGGTAGCATTACGGGAAGTGAGGACTACTCATCATGTCTCCTCAACAAGTGGCCCGTGACTTCTCACAGGCACTTTCTTGGCGCCAACTGAAATGCAGATTGTCTTTCCTGGTGTGCTTTAGAATAGCTCATGCTCTCCCAATTACACAAAGAGAGTCGTTTCTTGAAAAATGCCAGGTCCTTAAGCTGTTAAGGATCATGTACCTGGCTCTTAATGCAACATCCCTGCCTTAAAGCACCCTCCTCCCTTCCCACCCCGGAAGGTGGTAACTCATTTTGACTAGTCTCTTCACAACTCAGATGACCAAAATACAAGCTGGGCTTGCTGTGCACAAGTGTTTTAATCTGTTTAACAAATTGTGGCATTTAATGTTTCATTCTGGTTAATTAAATTAGCTTGATTTTATGCCAGGGCCTATTTTAAAACAGAAACTTGGTAAATATGCATAAATTACACCGTGCAGGCAAATATTCTACAGTGTAACAAAGAAATACTAAAACGACTTTTTATGAAAATTGCTATTCTAAAAATGCAGCAGCAATGATGCAAATGTCAGCAATCAGCACCTGAATAAATATAGTCACTACAGACACAGGCGGCTGCAGGTGTCAATGTCCAGTACTCAACATAAATTAGCAAGTCAACTGCAAGTAAAAGAGTTGCCTGAGTCCGTGAGAAATTTAGCTCCATCTTTCAAGATAACTTCTTCTTAGAATGCATTCACAGCCCCAGTCATTACGTAAAAGAAAAAAAGAAATTTACCAGTATGGGTTTGGCGGCTGGAGAGGGAGCAATAAATATTTTTTATGAAGCATTTACACATGGAGCACTGTTCCCAACTACACCTCTTCCTGCCGCTTCCACTCCATGTGACCTCAGAGGAAAGGTGCTTCAGACAAGCACCGAAACTGGGCCCTGGGACAGTGCTAGCTCACTGCAGATCCCGCCATACAGTGTGACCGCCCCTCGTGGTCACCGTGGTTGGAAGAACTTGCTGTGAAGACAGCCTGATGTGGCATTCAGAAAGGACATACATATAAGCACAACCCATGGATATAGACAGTAGGGGATGTGCTGGGGGTGGGAACAGCTGGAGAGAGGTCAATGGGGGAAACAGGAGACATATGTAATACTTTAAACCAGTGTTTCCCAAACTTTTGACATATGTGTACCCCTTCTATAATTTTCATAATGCTGAGTACTCCTCATCAAAAAAAAAAAGGATGTATTTTAATAACAATCAAAATATATTTCTTTTTTTCTTTTTTTGGTACATACACAAAATAATAATAAACGAAAAATAAAATTATTCATAATAAAATATAAATAAAAGTTATATTATAAATAACATTTATTTGCACACCGGACCATCTCACGCCTCACAAGACTGTCCTGACTTGACTCATGAGAACGTAGAATTAGGCGCAGCTAAGCACGGTGCAGTGCATACCCCCACCAAACTCCAGTGCAACGCGTACCCCCACCAAACTCTTCCCGTAGCCCTGGGGGTACGCATACCACACTTTGGGAAACACTGATTAAAGTATTTTTTAAAAATCAAGAAAGAAACAAAACAAAAAGAAAGGACACGCTACCGCCACTCTTAGCGGTAAGCATATGAGTGTCTTCCTATCATCTAAGCTGGAATCCCAGACTACAGTGCACAAGCAGGCAGGCTCAGGAGAGCACTCCTGTCTTTGCCTAGAACAAATATTACAACACTGCGGTGGTACCTTGTTTGCTTGTAAGTTTAACAAGTGCATTTAGTGCTGACTGTGTATCAGGCACAATTCAAAATGTCTTCAAATATTAATTCGGTTAATCCTCCTAACAACCCAATGGAGGGGTGGTACTATGTCATCTTCATTTCACAAATGATGGACTGGGGCATATAAGCAGGTAGTAAGTTGCCGCCAAAGGTCACATGGGCACTAAGAACAGAACTGGGAATTGGAACGTGGGGGCGGGGGTGGCAGGGGAGGCCGGAGCTGGTTTGTAACAATCAATCACTCAGGATCCCCATGTGTACCCGCCAAAGAGGGTGAACACACACAGCTGGCCCTCAATTTAAGGGGTTTTCCCCTTGCCCTAACATGTTAGGGTACTAAATCTAGATGAGAAGGTACATCATTTACACACAATAAGCTTCATCATATCGTGTCCAAAATCCCCATTAAAAAAACACACTAAAAATTTCATGTACTTTTCAAGCACAAAAGAATCTTGGAGATCACTTATTCTAAACTTGCTCCCTCTACGGAGAAGAAGGCCCAGGGCATGCAATGACTGTTTCCAGGCTCCAGGACTTCCACTGGCCCTTTGTCCATCCCGCGGCATCCGGGGAGGTTGGTGGCCACACCAAGACAGCAGTCAACAGTTCCTCAGCGCTTCTCCAATGAGCAGGAAGCTCCTTTAAGGCCCACCACACAGCTGGGAGGCCTGGCCAACAGCCAGCAGCCACGTGGCATTTTACCCAGTGAGACTGACGCATCCAAGTGACCGGAAGTTGCCACAGAGAAGAGGAGGGTCAAGAAAAGGCCCCTCTGAGGTCTGGGTAAAGAAAGCGCGGAGCCCTGAGCAACAATCACCGCAGTCGTGTGGCGGGTAACACAGGGACTCCCCTTCCTAGGGCACTGAGCAGAAAAACACGAGCAAAACAACAAGAAGTCGGATGCAGCAGGACCCTGATTGCCGTCAGTGTGTGCGGCCACAGACTTCTGGGACAGCGCCTTGGTAAGAGGTGCAAGTGACAGAGAAGGAAGAGAACGAACCCTTTCTTCCCCCTAAAACACACTGCCAGTCTCTCTCACTGTAAGAAATCATGTTACAAAACAGAGCTTATCTAACTGGCACTGCCAGCCACTTGTTCAAATGGCTTCATTTTTCATGAGGCTCAAAAGTAGCCACTGGTTGCTCAATGGCAGGCTGCGCCCAGGCACTCGCTGTCTGTGCTTTGGAACCGGCCACCAGCCACCACGCCGCCTGGCCAAAGGGAGGGGGTACCCGGCTAAGGCACCTCGAAAGAAGGGGTGAAAACGCACGACACCCGAACCAAATGGGGTGATACTGACAGTCAATCCTTAGGCTTTGATTTGAGGCTCTGGCTTTGGCTAAACGTTAAGAATCAGGGTTCCAATTCTGAAATAAACATAGGGCAGGTTTCTGAACCCCAGGTCCTGGATGATTTACAGAGAATCGGAATCTCTTCTCTCAAACAAACGTGCAGCCCCAGAAGACGGTCTGTGTGGGTTTCACACCCAGGCTGATCAGACTCTCAGTGTTTTCCCAAATTCGCCGGAGGATAAAAATCCTCTTGGGGGCTTATTAAAAATGCTGGTTCTTAGCTCTAGACTCCAAGCGTCTAAAGTGGTTCTTAGAGCAACAAGGCTAACAGACTTTAAAGAAAACCATACATCTTACGAAATAAGACATGCATAAACCATGTGGAGGTTTTCCAGGAAAGAAATGGGGAGTGAAGATTTTGATTAATTGCCTTCCCACATTCTTGGGAACGGGCTGCAGGCGGGGGAGGCGGTGTTACGTGAGTCCTTTAGGAAAAATCACCAAGGAGCCTGGAATGAGGCTGGGAACTCTTCATCCACCTGAGCCCTTTGACGGGAGTATTAATGCAACAGCTTAACTTGGTTTAAAGAAAGAATTATTTCACCATCCACGCTAAGCTCTTCTGACAAGAGGCAGAATTCTGCTATGGCTACTCACAAAAGTAGAGGGGAAATGGGGGCTTCTCCCAATATTAATATAAGCTCCCTTATTAAGATAAAATGGAGGTTCTCACACTGGAGCAATGATTTTCCTTACAGTTAGTTTTTTTTTTTAACAGAAAAAAAAACTTATAAATAAATGTATCCATTTTTATATCATAGCCTAATATTTTTAATATATTTTATTGATTTTTTACAGAGAGGAAGGGAGAGGGGTAGAGAGCTAGAAACATCGATGAGAGAGAAACATCGATCAGCTGCCTCCTGCACACCCTCCACCGGGGATGTGCCCACAACCAGTGTACATGCCCTTGACCGGAATCGAACCTGGGACCTTTCAGTCCGCAGACCGACACTCTATCCACTGAGCCAAACCTGTTTCGGCCATAGCCTAATATTAACATCTTGAAATACTACATAATTGTGTGTGCTTTTACCAGAAGTCAAATAACTGACTAGAACACTGTGGAAGACAAAATAAACGGCGGTTCAGAGACAGGACCAACAGCAAGGTAGCTGGCTTCTGCAGTGTTATGGGCTGGATTCCTCTGCTGGGGACCCAGCAGTAGATCAGGGTGGGGGTTTCCGAGGGTAACTTCCAAATCCACCTAATCACTGCTGTAGGGTTAACAAGTATCCTTTTCATTAAGTCTATTAAAGACTTTTTATTTTCTTTCTTGAAAATATAAGAAGAAGAAAGAAAAGCGGGGGAGGGGGGGCAGTGAGTAAGGGAGGGAGAGGGGAAAGGAGAAAATAATGGAGTAAGGAAGAGAGAGGCCAACAAGCTTGCCTTTTCTACACAGCCCCGCCACAAACCTCTTGTGAGGTCTTCAAAAATAACAATTCAGCAAAAAGTGACAGCGGAGCAACCACCCAGTCCGCCCTCGCAAGTCGTTTTCAAAAAGCTGCCCTCAGTGCATCAATTCCCAATGTTGTTTCAGTTATTCTTAGATAGGAAACTCCACCCCCCTCCCACCTCCTTTGGAAATTTGGTAGCCACGGTTTCTGGCTCCTGCTGAGATGTGATATGCAGAGCTGCATTCTACCTGCTATTAAGCTGCTGATAGCAGTGTTTCTGTTGCAATTTATGAGCAATGTCAGTTGAAGGCAGAGAGTATTGTACACACTATATTTTCCCAGCTGGAGATCTCCGTGAATGGAAAGCAAAAACGTGAATACACATGCACTGTGGGGCTTGAGGGAATAAAAAGGCAGGGGGAAAAGTCAGCAGCCTAGTATCAGATGGGTGGTCTTGATTATAAACCAAGTAGACAATAAAATATTCAAAGGAACCGCTAACTAAATGGTCAAGAAGTAGAGATACACAATATGAAGAAAAGCCTTTTTCAACCTGTATGTCTCCCAGTGAATTCTTAGATTGGTGATGCACCAAGACTCACCTTGCCACCTGGGGTTTTAAGTAACCCGAGGTAACCACAAGGTCATTTGAAACCACAAATCACAAAAACAAATCCCATTCCACATTAAGTGTCTAATGATGACTACAGCACAGGTGAGGACCACACATCCAATTTCCAACCTTCTCTCCCAAAGGCCTCCGCTGACACAGTTCCTCCCCTCAAGTTTATCTCTTTGCCTTTAGCCAAAAGCGTTTCATAAGAAAATAGAAACAGTGGTTAAGAGATAGACACATTGTATTGTCCTTTGGCTCTTTATCCTGGAGCGCACAGGATAAAAACCCAATTCTACAGAGAAAGGGTCAAATAATGAAGAAATTACTCAGTAAATTATTAAAAAGCCAAAAGACCTTCTTTCCCTGAAAATTCTGAGGAAATACAACATAAAATAGTAATAGGTACCTAGTTAAATAAACTTGACTTCACTTTACCTGACAAAATAAAAAGAGGAATTGGCTTGTATTAGTGGTTGTCAATATGCATTAGAATTATAGGGGGCGGGGGGAGGAATTATTTTTAGTAACCATGACTTGGGCTGATCCCTAAATACTGATCGATTCAGTTGATCTGGGTTCCAGGCCTAGCACTTTTTAAAAAACATGATCCTAATACTCATGAAAATAAAATCAATCTGTAAAGAATGAATCAAACTATACCCTCAAATACATCAGTATGCTATATTGATTGAGAAAACTGGAAATATCTCCAAGGACTAAAGCAAAAATGCATGCAAAATAGATAATTACAAAAAAAAAAAAAGGATCATTCAGTGTTTTCACTGAAACATGGTTTAAGATTTTCTTTTTTAAATCCTTGCCCAAGGATATGTTTTTTTATTGGTTTCAGTGAGAGAAAGACAGACATCGATCGGTTGCCTCCTGCATGCACTCCAACCAGGAATCCTACCTGAAACCAAAGCATGATGGGGAATGGGACCTGCATGCACCCTTTTGGTGTAAGGACAACACCCCAATCAACTGACCACCTGGCCAGGGTTAGTTTAAGATTTTAAATAACACTGGAACAGATCCTCAATCTAGGTGCTCAACTGTCCTCCTAATTACAACTTTCAGTGTTTCTGATTCAGACTCTCATCTGATAGTACCAACACGCATAACAAGTACACTGAGCCAGTTAAATTTACCAAGCCTAGGGCTAAACCAGGAGAAAAGTAATTACCATTTAAATGGCAACATGGATTTCTTTGAAGGAGCAGCCTTTTGATATTAGCATTTCAAATACTAAAAGGCAAAAACATCAGATCTTGACATTGTTCAGAGGAAACTCAGAGAAAACAAATGTCTCCTAAAAGTTCTTTCATGGGAAAGAAGTACGAGCCCAAGTCATTTGTCAGAGGCTTGGAGACAGGTCCTACTAAATTAAGGTGACTATGGATAAGCTAGGGCAGTGGTCGGCAAACTCATTAGTCAACAGAGCCAAATATCAACCGTACAATGATTGATATTTCTTTTGAGAGCCAAGTTTTGGTGTGGTTTTTTTTTTTTTTGGGGGGGGGTGTTTTTATTTATTTTTTTTATTTTTTGATAAATCTTTATTACTCAGATTATTACAATTGTTTCTCCTTTTTCTCCCTCAAAGCTTCCTACAACCCAGTTCCCTTCCCACCCTCTGCCCTTACCCCCTCTCCCCCCAATTGTCTTTATCCATTGGTTATACGATTTCAATCCAGTCTCTCACTGCTTCCCCACCCCCTTATCCTCCTGATAATTATCAGTCCACTCCCCTTCTTTGCCCCTGATTCTACTATATTCACCACTTTATTCTGTTCCTCAGATTTTTTTTCCTTCTCTTTTCTTTTTTTTCTGTATATGAATTTCAAGTGGGACACTCTCTCTCATTTGTTTTTGTAGAGTGTTCTGTAGCTAATGGCTGCAGACTGTCCAAATGTCTCAGGACCACACGAATAGAATCTGCTCCTCCTCCGGTTTACACCCCCCCACCCCTCCCCCCACCCCCCTCACCCCACCCCCCCACCCCCCAACACCCGTCCCACTGCTTCCCCGGGGCACAAGGCTCTCCAGATGTACATGGCTCCCTGGGTCTCACCGCCCCCTTGGGCACACGGCCCCCTGGGGCACACAGTTCACCCAGGGGACACGGCTCCCCTGGGGCATACTGCTCACCCGGGGCACATGGCCCCCTGGGAAGAGAGCCAAGTTTTTTAAACTTAAACTTCTTCTAACGCCACTTCTTCAAAATAGACTCGCCCAGGCCGTGAACTAGGGGAAAAGGGAGTGCATTGGGCTGGCTTTCTCAAAGGCAGAGAAAGTATAACATGAGAGACTGGGCACATGCACTTAATAAATTCCCGAAGCCCCTAATATCTTCGCCACTTCACACACCTGTGCATCCTTCCAAAAGGATTCAGCACAAAGTTAGGAGCACTTGTCATTATTAAACAGGCTCTTAACTGGGGAGGATCTTTCTCCTACAAATGACTGGGAACCTCTTACAAATGATCAGAATCACCAGGCGGTATGATATATTATATATATACCTCCCACACTTAATTATCATTCAATTGATTAACCAGCTGGTAGATTAAACAAGTTGTACATTTAGACACTCCAAAACATTCATCTTTATCCTCGAAGAGATGACTCCCATACTTTTCATTTCTAGTGGCTCACACAATGCTAGACACATAACAGAATGAGGTCAATTCTATTTAATGTTCTTGGCTTTTCATCTTTGCTTCTCTATTTCTTTGTTTTTAATGTAATACTAAATTTGATTACATCCACAAGAGCAAAATCATGAATGAAATAAATTGAAACACAACCAGACAACAGCCCACCCCCACCCCCATTTAGAAAGACTACATGAAGGGGTGTGGGAGAAGACCTTCAAGTACAAGGAGAATTTTTCATCTGTTTTAGCTTTTAATTACCCAAGATAGCCCTACTCGTTATAATAAACAGTTGAGAATTTGGCATATTCCTTTGATCGAATGTCTGTCACCAAATAGGCTTTTTATTTCAAGGATTTGTGCAGCATTTAGCTTATGATTATTTAACTACAGAAAAAGAGCAATTGCAATTGTTCGCTGAAAGGACATAATTGAGACCTTTTGCTGCTCATACACATTTTGCTAAATCTGAAAGACTTTTGTTTTATTCATAAGACAGTGAGTGCCTATAAAGCAGGTTTCTCTGCTCGGAGGCAGGCCAGGTAAATTACGAGACAATTCACCCATGACCAGAATACAGTACCAAGTGGAGTGTTTACTGGGCGAGGGCCACATCCCCCAACTTGCCCGATCACAAAACCATCTGCAGAGCCTCGGGTTCCCAACCACTTTTCTGGCAATTCTAGAGTGGGGTCTGCTTTTCGGCAAGCATTCCTGGAAAATAGCACCAGGCAACCTGGCACAGCCCTTTCTGTGTCTGGTACTACCTCCAACGAGCCCCTAGGTGTTCAAAACTGCTGCATATTAGGATCACCTGAATGGTCTTTTCAAACCCGAGGCCCAGGCAGTGTAAATTAGGGCCTCTGAGAGGGGTACCCAAGCATCAGCATGTGCTAGTCCCCCCGGGTGATTCTAGTGGATGTCTGTGAACTAATGACTATGCTCCTTTAGTGGTTTCTCAGCCCTGATTGCTGATGAGAATGACCCGTAGGAAGTTATGAAGATAAACAAAACATCTAGACTTCATCTTAAAGCACGTGAGTCGGAATATTTGGAAATGCCATGGCACTTTCCCAAAGTTCCTAAAAAGATCTTGATGTGCAGTCTGGGTTGAGAAAAACAGGATTCTAAGGCTAACAACAACAACAACAAAATTATATATATATATATATCCAAACATATATATCCAAATATATTTATATATATATTTATCCAAACAATCATTCTCTGTGGAGCACGTGACTATGTTTGTCCAATAGAATAACAAATTAAAAAAACAAAACGGACTCTCCTGTGAAGGAGACTACAACTCAACCAATCAGATAAACAATATTCCTAGATGAAAGAACAAGAGACTATTACAACAAAGCACAAGCAAGGATAAATTTGCAGACCTCTCAATATTTAGCTGTTGAACAGAAAATAAAAATGTCCTTAGCAAGTTTCCAGTTCATATGAGCTAGGTGCAAATATTCAAATGAGTGCAGATTCTTGACGAAAATTAACGAGGCTGACGTGGAGTCATGGGTTGAGAGAAACAGTCTCCTGGAGCGTTTAACCTCACTGGAACATTTGTGTTTGAAGACTGTTTTCCTACAGGACGATGCTAAAACACGTTTAATCCAAGTTCCCTTTGACAACCTCAAGGGCAGTTTATATAATGTAAACAACACATATAACAACAATACGTCTTTCCCATTTTAAATAAACCCATTTTATATCAATGTTTGTGTGGTTTATTTTTTTAATCCTCACCCTAGGATATGTTTTTATTGATTTGAGAGAGAGAGAGGAAGGAGGATGGGGAGGGAGAGAGAAACATCAATGTGCGTGAGAAACATTGATCAGTTGCCTCCCACATGCAGCCTGACCAGGGATCAAACCCATATCTAGGCATGTGCCCTGACCAGGAAATGAACCTACACACACCCTTTTGGTGTATGGGACATCACCCCAACCAACCAAGACACCCAGCTAAGGCTATATTAAGGTGACCAGACGTCCAGCTTTTGGTGGGACAGTCCCGATTTTTAACAGTTTGTCCCGTGTCTCAAGGCATTTTTTAAAAGTCCCGATTTTTGGATTCTTTTAAATCTTTTGGACTTTCTTAAAACGCCGCTGGATGTGGGACAAAATGTTAAAAATCGGGACTGTCACGCCAAAAGTGGGACGTCTGGTCACCTTAGGCTATATCTATTAATGTAGATATGGTAGATTTTCCATTTACTACCTCCATACTGCCATTTTATAGAGGAGAAATAAAGCCTAAGGTGTTTGATGTCTTGCTTAAAAATCTCTTGTCTCTCCTAGGACACATGCCATAAGACTACAACTATCCTTTACTTAAAATGTCCTTAATTTATCTGTTATTTAAGAAAAATTCATCGATTCAATCCATTTTTATGCCCACCCCCGTCCATGTGCTAGGCACTACTCGGTGCTTGGAATACAGTAATGAACAAGACAGACTCCAGGGCCACCTACCACATGGGACGAGACAGATAATGACCAAGCAGGCAACTATAATGTTAGATACTAGGTCCTTGCAGAAAATTAAATAGTGTAAGGTGTAGGAAGTGATAGGACAGACGCTGGTTTAGAGAGTCAAAAAATCATTTTCTGAGGAGGTAATATTTAAACCAAGACCTGACAGATGTGGCACAGCTGGCCATGCAGAAGGTCTGGGAGAACAGGGCACAGGAGACATGCAGAGTTCGACCTATTCAACACGGGTCCTCTTAGAAGGCACACTTGAAGAGTGGCACATACTTATGGTCTCTGGTGTGTTCTCAACTTATGTGAAGTCAAAGAAATGCCATTGAAGGCCTTGAGTTCAGAACAGCTAGTGGCGAGTGCAAACAATGCACAGTAAATGCTCTGTGAGCTCAGAAAGGTGAACGAAGCTTCCCACACAAAGGAGGCAGGCGTTTCATGTTGGAGGTTTCCTTTTCCTAATATTTATCTTTTTTATCTTAAAATTCCACGTCACCCTTTATGCTGCTGCTTTAACAAACATTAAGTGATAGCATTTTGCAGCAGCGAGGACTTTTATCGGCCCACTGTTAAGAGCAGAGAAACTAAGCTACTGTTCCTTTATGCTGTTGTGTAAATACAGGCCTTTCTTTGAAGCGTGGAATAAGTGGCCGTTTTATACTCTATAATACCTAAAATATTTTGTGGCTTACCCTCTTGGCAAAACAAATCTTTAAAAAAAAATAAAAAATAGCAGCATGCTGTTTAAAGTAGATTGGTTTGTTTAAAAACGGGCCTGTATACCAGGAGACATGTACAAGAATGTCCACAGAACAACATTTGAAATAGCAAAGCACTGGCCACAATCCAAAAGTCCACGGGCACAAGAATGGATAAATAATAATGATGTCGTATTCAAACAACCGAACAGAGCGGTGAAAATGAGCAAGGGGCTCAATGCTGAATGAAAAGAGCAAGTTGAGAAAACATACTGCATATGATTCCATTTATAAGAAGTTCAAAAACAGACAAAACAAACAAAGCGTTGTTTAGGAATCCGGAGAGACGTAATAAAACACGGGAATAAAAAACACAGGGCACGCTGGCTTCGCAGAGGAGAACGCGAAGCAGAGGGGGATGAGGGAAGGGTCACCGGGGGTGTTCAAAGGGCCTGACACTGATTTTCTACTTCTTCATGTGGGTGGTGGGAAACGTCTGTCGCTCTCATGTTGTTCTTTGAACCTTTCACATGTGTTTAAAATAGCATGCGCTTAATATTTAATGGGACAAGTCTCTAAAACAGACTTGGGGAGAACACAGGCCTTCTTTACCCAAATGCTGCTCTGGCTGACTGCACAGTGATATCAAAGTGCTTTTTTAAAGCCTACGTTTCCCACCCTTTCTCCCATTCATCCAATATGTGGGGAAGCAAGCCGCTTGGAAACACAGGGCAAATTGTGAATGAAAGAGCCCCGGGAGCCGGAGCCGGCTCCCCTGCTCTGACGGAACCGGGAGTCCGCAGGGTCCCCTTCCACTGACCCACCCGACCTCCGAGGCTCCCTGCAGCGGCAGCTGCTTACCAGGGAGCATTTTACAGAAAACCCAGCATTCATTTTCCCCAGGTTCCTAGGCAAGAACGTCCCAGAAAGGGAAAAAGAAAACGATTGCATATCCATGCAAATCAAAATTCATAGAACAGTGGCAGGCAGCCAAGCGAACTATTTCAGGCCTGCTCTCCCATCTGCTTGGCCTGTTAACTGCCGGAAAATACAAGCAAATCACTTCTTCTGCAACTAATTCTCAATAGGGCTCCTAAAAAACCAGACTCCATGATGCAACTTTAATAAGACCGAACAGCTTATTATGATCAATAAAGCAAAGCCTTCCAGTAGTGACTGAGCCAAACGCTGGCTCAAATGCCTCTTGGATGGACATGGAGCGTGAACACTGGCCTTCCCTGGCGCTGAGGGGGGCCCGGGGCCAGGAAGCAGCTCTGTCCTGATTCCCTTCCACCGAGGGGCCCACAGGCCTTGTCATCCTGCTGGATTTTATTAGCCCCAATATATGGTAATTAATTTACTGCAGGCTCTTAATTCATAAATGGATCAAATAAAGCCTTCCCTGGCTTTTGGCAGCTCACCCCGACTAAATTATGGTGGCTCGAAGTTTGTTCAAATGCTGACCCATAAGTCAGCCCCTTCAGCTTGTAAAGTTTAATTAGAGTTTTTAGCTTATTGTGCGCCTTGGAGCTTCAAAGGAGGCATTATTCATGCAGCTTCCATTGCCAAAAAAGAGGAGAGCTGGCAGCGAAGCAATTCCTAGAATGTAGATCCAGGCATTACAGGAAATCTGAAAACTTCAACTCTCGGAACGCAAACGCCCCCACTTTGGGACAACTCTCAGTGAACGGTGGAATGCTCAAACGAATCTAATGAAGGATGGAAAGCTACATAATAATGACAGTTCTGACCAAGAGTGCACAGACCAAGAGCGCACCTTCTAGCGGTTCCTCCTCTGCATTCCCCTTACACGTGCCCCTGGCAGGTTCCTGTAAACGTGGTCTAAACGGGCTGGGTGGGAGCTTCACCGAGGGCCAGAAAGGACATCTTGGAACCGCCACCCCCACCGCCGTGGGCTGCCGTGTCAGTTCTCATGCCCACATGCACGCTGGCAGGAAAGCCAGGGGTATGACCTGCCAAAGGTTTGGGTCTGACTGGCGTTTTCTGAGGTTGCACTTTAGCGGCCGTGCGTGTTTCCTCTGTGAGCTGTCTACCCCAGGCAGGCCTGACAGCTCTGCCCAGGCGACCAAGGCAAGTGCTTTCGCTCTGACGCTTCCCTTCCCGGCAGGTAAGTGACTGAACTCTAGTCTGCCTTCCCGAGGGAGGCTCTGCGGTTGCCCTCAAATATGAAAAAGAATCGGTGTGTTTTCCCAAGAACACACCATTAAGTCAGAAAAAGTCCCTGGCAACGAATCTCCACGCCTGTCTGCAAAAGAAGGACCTGGTGCTGCCAGTTCTGTAAACATCCAGCCTCGGCTCCCCGCGAGCAGGAGGCTTAGATGAAGGAGCAGGAAAACAATTCCACTGTGAGCTACGGCCAGGGAGGCCAAGGCTCTAAATCTCCTTGAAGCTGAAAACAAATGAGCGGCTTTGCCTGCATCGGGCTGGCCATCGGAAAGGAGCCTTCTCTTCGCGCCAGCATTACAAACTGTGCTCCTCGCAGATAACACTTGTAAGGATATAAAAACGTTTCCTTCAGCTTAGTGCCTGTCACGTTATTGGCTCGGCTGACAGAACTGCGTGAAATCCACCCCGTGAGCTCCCCCTGGGCACCAACCTGGGCTCGGGCACCACGGGGGAGACAGACAGGAGGGAGGACGGGGGCTTTTATTTATCTATTTTTAAATATATTTTATTGATAGAGAGGAAGGGAGAGAGATAGAGAGCCAGAAACGTCAATGAGAGAGAAACGTCAACCAGCTGCCTCCTGCGCACCCCCTACCGAGGATGTGCCCGCAACCAACCTACATGCCCCTGACCGGAATCGAACCCGGGACCCCTCAGTCCGCAGACCGACGCTCTACCACTGAGCCAAACCGGTTTCAGCAGGACGGTGGCTTTTAAAGTCACAGGCTAACTTGACTCCTTTCTCCTCACCATGCGTTCATTCAGACAAGAATGCTTCAGAATAAGCTATCAACATGATTATTTATAATCATCTTTTGCAGTCTTTAAACTCAACAAGGATGAGTTTCCTATACTGAAGGAGATGGACTAAAGGGGAAAAGCACCTTCCTAGGCTGCGGAGAAAAGCTTGAACGTACAAGTACAGTTGACCCTTGAACAACACTGCTTTGAACTGTGAAGGTGCACTTGCAGATTTTTCAGTAAAAATACAGTCAGCCCTGGGTATCTCCAGACTTTGCATCCACGGGTTCAATCAGCTGCGGAACAACAACTGAATTTCAGATCCACAGTTGTTAACCCAAATGTGCTTAGCCTACATGCATTATGCATGGAGGTCCGCCCCTAACCCTGGCCCGGTGCAGGGTCAGCTGTAATTGCCTGTGCTCTGGGTAAGTGAGCAGAGTGCTTCCCGATGCGCCCTGCCCCGGGGCCTGATCCTACCAGAGAACAAGGCCCGGGAGCTGTGGCTTTAATGAGGTGTCTTCAGTGAAGCACTTAGGAGACCTGCCTCAACTGCCCTCTTGGAGATGCAGGTGTGAAAAGGTGGGGCAACTACCAAGTGGATGAGGGTTTTGCTACAAGCATTGAAATGAATTTGTGAAAAACCAGCTTGTGGAACAACTCATCCCCCAAAGTGACTAAATTTATTTTGTTTATATAACCAACAGCCAAAAAAAAAAAAAAAAAAAAAAAAAAAAAGGTGTTGTTTCATTTATGTGCCACTGGGTTGAACTTACAGTGTGCCTGAGAAGCAAGCATAACTAAAGACACATTAGGAAAAGACACAGTCCAAGGAGGCTATGACAATAGTAAACAGAATGGCTTGATCTCTCCGTAAGTGGAAAGTGATCATTATAATGGCACATTCCAAATCAAATGAAATCATCTCAAATTCAGGTCATAAAAAAAATGGTAGCTACAAAGAAAACCCAACAAAGACACTTAGGCTCATTAAGAGTTTTCTCATATCAAGGATAGTATGATTAACTTAAAAAAAAGATTACTTGTATTACACAATAGAAAGTGAAACCTTTACCCATATTTTTCGAAAATTGGCACCAAAAAAGGTTGGTGGCCTGGAAATTAGAGAAGTCTTTTCTGGGGAAACTGATCACAGCAAGAGAAAAGGTGCACGGAAATGCCCAGCCGGGGAACTCCCGGAAGAAATAATCCACCCGATGCCTGGTACCACCAAAAGGTCCGCCTCAGCACGTGGCACTTCAAACTGGCACACTCTCAGCTAAGGGTCGTCACCAGGCACTTGAGTATGGTCTCCAACACCAAATACAGAGGCCAAACACGCCAAGAAGTAACTTAGAGGACTTGGAATCAATGCTGAGAGAGAAAGAAAGGGAGGTCAAGACAGAGGCAGGGAGAAGGAAGGAAGAAATTAGTACCCTTAGGGAAATGAGACATGGTATAGATGAAACTAGAATAGGATTTTAAGGAAACAACCCCAATAACAAAAAGAGCTTTCAAAAATAAAAATTACATAAGCACAGACATTTTTCCATTAAAAAATACCGGAAGGATTCACCCCCATGAACTCTCATCACTGCAGTCAGGAGTGTGGAGCTGCTGTTTGAGGATGCACTGCTGTTTCCAACGCCAGGCCCCTGGCCTTGCTGCTCCGGCTGGTCACCCCTGCCTCCATCTCCTGCCCTCTCTCCACCACACAGGAACTGCCATCAGAAATCCTAGCAGGTTGCAGAGAGAGCGGGAGCAGCCACGACAGCAGCAGGGACCACTTGCCCAACTGTGGAGAGCAGGCAGACAAGGAAGGGTTGGGGGGGAGGAATCTGCATGAAGATTTCCTCAATGCTTCCCAGGAGGGAAGAAGATAAGAGAGATTTTGTGCTGCTCTGTCATCACTTGTTGGTCTCCAAAGCAAAGCCTGGGAGGTCTCCACCAGGGCCTGGAAACTTCTTCTCGTCTCCCTCCTCACTCACTGTCCAGGTCAGTGACTGACTATGGGAAACAAGGGGAGGGGATGGGGAGGAAGACTGTGGCTACATTTTTTTCTTACGTTTTGAGAACAGGCTGTGACAATAAGCAGAATCTCACTCTCTGTGTCTGGACTCCTCCATTTCAGCATCCTGGGCTTAGTCTGAGCTGAAGCAAGAAGCCTCAGTGTCGATGTCTGTGTGCCAGAAGGTAAACCCTCTCCTACACTGAAAACAGCAACAAAGATAGGACATGCACTGGGGTGGTACCCACAGATCTCACCCGGTGCCCCACGTAATGTGACAATTGAAAGTCCTCAGCGCCCAGGGATCTCGGGTGGGTTCTCAGGCTCCAAGTCCAGCAACACAGCCTATGTGACCTCGGCAGGCCTTCAGCCTGAGAATTAGGCTGATTATTACTCTTCCAAGCCTACTGCTGGCTCAGTGTTTCAGACACATGGGGAACTGAGACAGATATCTGCCCCTGTTCCCCGTGACCACCTGTGACAAAAACCAACAAAAAGGGTGACCCTGAAAAACAAACCAAAGAAAAACACGGAATGATGAAGCTGAGAAACTCTCTCCATATCAGAAAGCATATAAGAATCTATAAGCCAGAGATTTGAAAAAGGAGGAAAAAAGATCAGAAAAGTAGAAGATTGATACAGGAGACTCAACTTCTAAATAAAAGGAACTCCAGAAAAAGAGAACATGGGAACAGAAATCATATCCTCTCCAAAGAAATACATCTGCAAAATTTCTAGCACTACAAGGCCTGAGTTTCCGGCAAGAGGATTAAGCTCGGCACAAATGATCAACAAAGATGTCATTGAGAAATGTCTGAGTGCTGGGGACAAGGAAAAGATGAAGGCTTGGGAGATGGGATAGCAAACAGGCATCCAACAGCAGATCTCAGATCAGGATGACGCTGAACTGTCAAAGCGATGGAGCGTCCTGTTCAAAAATCTGAAAGAAAATTATTTTAACCAATTCTTGCATCTAGCCACTTTATCAGTCAAGTGTGAGGATAGAAAAAAAAAAAAAAAAACATGTTCAAACAGCCAAGATTTCAAAAATTTCACTTCCCATAAGCCCTTTCATGGAAGCTATTGGAAGACGCAATTCACCAAAATGAAGGGACAGGAACAAGAGAGATGAGTACACAGATCCAAGAAATGGGGTATTTGTATTTAACATCAGAGGCAAATGGAATCTTCAGGATGGCTTATGAGAGAGCTCAGGATTTCACAGCTCAGCACCGGGCCCCAGCTATCAGTCCCGGTTGGAGCCTCTCAGAAGACCCTGCAGAGACTACTTCAAACGATAAAATCTACAAATTGCTTCATGCATTGCAACAGAATGATTTGTATTTCTGGCCTGACAGTTTATGCTCAATTAGTGATGGGCACATGCAACACCAGGCAAAGGAAGAAAGCTGAACGAGAAAGGAAAGGGACACAGCTGTGCTGTGAACAACACAGGGTGGGGCAAAGGCAGGTTTACTTACAGCTGTGAGTCTGAGAAAGAGCTTAGTCTTGTATCCTCATTTATTATTATATTATTTTCCATATGAACAACACAGTCATGACAGAAACAATGAATATTGATTGAATTAAAAATTACTTGTGGTAGGCAACCTATAAGCTAGCCCATAATGACCCCTGCATCTTGCCCTATTGCCTTGAGTTTGGGTAGACTTACTTCTAATGAATAGAATAAATGGCAGAAGTAATGGACTGTCATTTCTCATATTAAGTTATGCCAGGACTCTGGAGTACACTAGGCTTGCTCTCTCCTGGATCTTGCTGGGGAAGCAAGCAGCTAGGTCACGAGCAACCCTAGGAACAGGCTCATGTGGGACAGCAAGGGATTAAGGTCCTCAGTCCAACAGCCCATGAGGAAGTAAAGCCTGACAACAACCATGTGAAGTGAACTTAAATATGAATCCTTCTGCTCCAGCCAAGTTCCCAGCTGACTGTGGCACCAGGCTCACAGACTGACTGCAACCTAACTGGACAAGTTGAGCCAGAAGCACTAAGTGAAGGTGCTCTCAGAATCCTGACCCACAGAAAACCTGAGATAATGTTTGTTGTTTAAGGAACTACACTTCGGAGTAATTTGTTACACAGCAACAGACAACTCCTAACTACAATGGGAGAATGAGAGGCAGTAAAATATATGTGTTGGAAAGGGGGGCAAGAGAACTAACTCATCATCTTCCATAATACAAAGTTAATATAAAATAGTGAAAACTGAAAAAAATACATCAAGAAATAGCCATATCAAGATGTGTTTACAAAAAACAGCTAAAAAGTTTAAAGCTAATTATTTCTGGGGAGTAAAAAGTAGGAGAAGGGAAAGGTGGACTAAGAAACTATTGATTTTTGTTAGAACTTGTAGAACTCTGTAGCTTCCTTAACTATACACACATAACACTTGAATCGAGTTAAAAGGAAATTAAACTACACTTGTATGTTAACTCTTGAGCATCCAATTAATTCTCCATTTCACAGTCATCTTTGGGGCATTTTAAGGAACTCAATGAGTCTTTTTAAATTAAATTTATAAGGGTGGCATTAGTTAATAATATTATATGAATAATGAGTCTTAATACAAGGTGGAGAGAATAGCACCGGAAGTCAATGGAGCTTGTGCAGGCATTTTGGACCAAGGACTTGAAAACCGACTAATGAAATTGTTGTGATTCTACATTTTAGGAATCTTAACAGATAATGTCTCCAAGGTGCGCCCTCCTCCTTGGAGTGATCAGAGCTTAAAGTAAATGTCAGCGGCTGGGACCAGACTCCACTCCACTGCACCACTGCTTTGAGGCCAATAAGGGATCTGAGTAACAAAGAGTTCCAGAAACTGATCCAAATTTTTGGAGACTCAAGTCATGCCTACCTGCTGTTCAACAGCACTTGGCACTAACCCAGATGGTGATATAAAGGGTATGGCCATCAAGGCTATTTGCTAAGAATTTTATTCAAAAACCCTCAAGTCTGAAATGATTCTGGCAAGAACACAATGATCTTCATACACCTATGCTCCCCCAAACTGCAGGTACCTTCAAGAAGATTATGTATGCCAAACTCTCTCCCCCCACCTTTAAACCCCAATTTTACACACGGAGGAAAATGAGGCCAAGAGTCAAGAAAACACAACTTGATGGTGAGAACAGTGAGACTGAGACGACAGCCTGGTTCTCTTCACAGGGAGTCTACTGTTTTTCCTGGGGTTCTTGCTTTTCCTTGTACTTTACCAAACCTCCCCACAATCCAAAGGCATTTCTGAACTACAACATGTTATTCAGCTAAGATAAAATGCACTGCCTTTCACAGTGAGCAAGGGAGAATGTCAGCAGAAGCAGAGGAAGCAACCGGAAGACACTAAAAGAACTTTTTTAGGTCATTAGGTTACACATACGTTTTTTAGAACAAATGGGGATGGAGGGTGGGAAGTGGGAGTTCCCAACAGAAGTTAAATAGCCACATGGTTTACCTGTTTCTTTCACCCGGTCTCCCTTTTCTCTTAAGACCAGCACAAGAAGTAAACACAAAGTTAGAGCAATCACATCATTTTGTTTTACTTGGTTTTTCTCATGGCATGACCACACGTCTTTTCTCAAAAAGTTTGTCACAACTAGAATACCAAGACTCTTGAGGATTCTGCAACAATAAATTTTTTAAAATCTGCTTGATGGATAGAAATTAGAACATTGCAGCCAAAAGGATAAAGGAGAATTTTTAATAAAAATATTACAGGCGCTTCTTAATGTATGCAATCAGGCCCTTCGAGAATATCTTAATAATCACAGTATTTTGTATGAAATATAAAAGGCTCATTCTGCTTATCATGGGGGATTACAAAGGTGCATAACTTATCATGGGTTCTTTTAGTCAGGTACTACCATTCCAGATACTCTCTGCTACTCAAAAAGACAAAAAGTTCATGTGCTGCCTTCAAGCAATTTTAATGTTTTCATTTTGGGTTCTGATCAATCATATTATGCTTACCAACTGGCCTGGCCCTCTTGTGTCCCTTTTCACCTTTCATTAATGAACAGAGTGAAATAAACGGGCCAACGACACCAAACACTGAACCACAACAAGTGGAAGCTGCCAGAAAAGAACAGCACAAATGTAGGCTCCTTGACGGTCCCCCCAACAGACCTCTCTAAAAACCAGACTACCATTTCTAATTTCCCAAATATGCAAACTGTTTCCACTGAGTAAATGCACACAGGTTCAAGGTCCACACCCTTGACTAAGTACCTGTATCTCCCTTGGGTAAAGTGCAGTGTAAACTCTGACCCTGTGCATCATAGTGTCAGGGTGGGAATCAAATCTGAGTCATAGGGGATCCGAGGGGTGGGGACTTATCAAAGAGCCCGCACCCAGACCCCAGGGGATTTGGATCAGCTGCCAGGCCTGAGTGACTCCTTAGGGGAGGAGCCCAGGATGGTCCAGACCTCCCTCTTCAGAAACCCTGCGGTAAGCAAATGTGGACAATTAGATCCCTCCCAAGACATTGCTGAAGCTGCAAAAAAATTATATGGCATTTTATTCTTCTTTAGACCCCGCCTTGATTTCCACCCGGGTCATAAATTCCCCTCACTTCATTTTCCTTGCTTTGGGAAAATGAGGATGGTGATGCCAACCACAGTCTCAAATACCTAACAGTCACACTCAACATATGTCATGCTTTGTTGAAATTCCGTACTTGGAAATGTGCTACTGCACGGAAGTGCAAGCTCAGGAGGACTGGCATGAGTGATGATGTTTATTTTAAGAAGCGATTTAATTCAAAAGCCGGCTATAAAGTGCGATGTTCTAGAGGATGTACACTTCAGAGGTTCTCTAGCAACTGGCTGAGGATTTTGTGGTTCTGAGTCACCGAACACTCATGTGCAGTCAGTGTGACTAAGTAGCTCACTGCATCCTGCTCCTCTGAAAACTGACCCGCCGTTCCCCTAACCCCACCAGGTCATCTGTCCCACTGTCAGCTTAGAACTTCACATTTTTAAAGAACTCCCTGTGAACAGGGAGTCCCCCTACCCGCAGAGGTGTTGCGAAGAGACAGGTTCAATATGGTGCTCAAGCTTTGCAAAGGAGGCTGTCCCAGTTCCAGTCTCCGGCCTCCTAATGTGTCCGCCCTTGAGCATTCAAAGGCTCACTGAACTCAAAGCGCCTCTCACACCCTGGCTTACCACAGCCAGCCCCGTTCCAGGCCCAGGGGGTGCCACGCCAATGCCCCCAATCCCAATTACGGTTTTTCTGTTTTTCCAGTATCCACCCCCCTTACGTGTTTAGACAAGAAATAATTTTATGTCTGTGCGCTCAAGGTGCTGGAAAGAAGCGGCGCCCCGTGGGCGCTGTCTGCAACTGGCTTGCTTTTAGGTTTTCTCCCCACGCTGAGGGAGGCGGTGGAAAGAGGTCTTTGTTGGTCCTCTTTACACAAGCTGGCCTGTGCTGCTACTCCAGCAAAATAAGACGCAGTTAAATGTTCTCAGTCAGCTCTTTCAGCCTGACTGGCTGCCAACGCTGTCTGTCAATGTGGGGATCAGCTGTGCAGATGGACCTGGGGTCCCAGCGGCCACTGAGCCACCGCCTCAGAGGCCCGGGCCACTGTTTTGTTCTTTCTTATGAAACACGTACTTGAGAACGACATTTGGGGTATTTTTCGTAAAAATATTTGGTGAGTATTAAATTTAAAAAAACATTTCGCTCTCTAAGCCGAATTAAGTTCCCACGTTTCAGCCAAAACCTCAAACTGACAAGCCAATGTTTATTTGCCTGTTAGCGTATTTTTAAAATCATTGGTTATATTCATGCACACACAACAGCCATACAGAAGCACGGGCTTAAAAATAGGAAAGCTGATCATGGTAGGCAGAAACCAGAAGTCCAGAAAGGACACACAGCCATTTTATGGAGACCGTCTGGACCTGCTTCTCCATCAGCGCCGCGGGGCAAGGTACAGGAATCCAGCACTTAAATGAGCTGGTGCTAATTAGATGGTGTTGGCAGAGCGATATAAAGTTTCCCGGGCAAAGTGTCTAAGTGTTCAGACACACCGACTGCGCCACGTAAAGGCAACGGCCACGTCTCTAGCGCCCACGGACTGAAATACTGTGGACGTGTCTCAAATACATAGATGAGCCACAGGCTTAATGATGAAATAAACACATATGGGTGTGGTGTGTATACAGTTGCTCAATTTCCTATTCAGCCATAAGCAATTAATGATCAAATGAGCAACCAGGGTCTTGCCTACCTCACACATCACTCTTTATCCGACCCCTCTTGGGCCTCCTGACGGTGTTACCTCAGACTTGGCTAGATACCCTGCAATTGTGCCCATGAGCCAAATTCCTCCAACTTACTTTGCTGAGAATGGCTTTCTGCAACCTGTGATATGCCTTCTCCCGCTTTATAGCTTATTTTCCTTTTGCAGGGAAATAATAGCCAATCTTATTTGAGAGCATAAGGGCTGGGAAGGGTACATAGGGGAATGCTTGGTAGATATTACCTTTTAAAACTACATGGGTAGTTCCTCCTACGGCAGCTACACATGGAAGAAGCCTTGGGAAGAGGCGATGGGGGTGGGGGTCAACGTGGGGCTGGGGTATGCCTGGGAAGAGGCTGCAAATTGCTCGAGTACAAGTACACCAAGTGACAAATTACACATACCAACAAGTCATGAGGCGCAATGGTTGTCTATAAAGGTTCTAGCCTCCGTCCGTCCTTATTTTGAAGGAACAGAACCCAAAGGAAAGGTGACTGCAGAGAGAAGCACGAGTGGCTTAGACTCATCTCAGTTCAGAATGGATGCTTATTACACATTTCCTCGGCCGGGTGTTTGAACTCCTCATATCTAAATGTTTCTTTTAACTTCTTACATTTCGGGGACAGGAGGGTTATAAAATGTCATTTTAGACACCAGCAAAAGTGGAATCTAAACCTTTCTCTGATCCAGAGCAAAGCCCGCCACCAAGGCTGAGCCCAGCCACATGCTCTCTTGAGGACATTGCTTGCACACTTGCTTTCTCTGGCTGTACCATTCTGATTTCTGCTCCAAGGGGAGTCTCATTCCCGCTCTATCTAGGACAGCACCCTGGCTATGGGCATTGGGCATCGCAAGCTCTGCATCTGACTTACAACCGCCCCAGTCAGGAAGGCTACGTGAGAAGGGCTTTCTCACCCAGGACAGTGGAAACTGGCACAACCTTTTGGGAAAGCAGGTAAGTGGTATGTACTCCGGTGTGTTAACATCAATCAGAAAGGACATATGTACCCCTATGTTCATAGCAGCACAATTTACAATAGCTAAGATTTGGAAACAGCCAAAGTGTCCTTCAGCAGATGAGTGGATTAAAAAAACTGTGGTACACCTACACGATAGAATACTATGCTGCTGTAAAAAATAAAGGACTCTTACCATTCATTCGCAACAGCATGGATGGACCTGGATAGCATTATGCTAAGTGAAATAAGCCAGTTGGAGAAAGAGAAATATCACATGATCTCATTTGTGGAATACAATGACAATATAAACTGATGAACAAATACAGATACAGAAACAGAGACCTATGGAGCAGATTGTCAAACCCTGTGAGAGATCAACCAAAGGACTGTATGCATGCGTATGCGCATAACCAATGGACACAGACACTAGGGGGGTGAGGGCATGTGCTGGGGGTGGGAGGGGCTGGAGAGAGGCCCCTGGGGGGAAAAGGAGACATATGTAATATTTTAAACAATAAATAATTTAAATTTTTAAAAATGTGTCCTTTGACTCAGCAGTTCTGTTCCTTGAAAACTAATCTTATCATAATAGAAAATTCGCAAAGCACCACACAAACTTCATGCACAAAGATATACTATGTATCTAAGAAGTTGAAGACAATGTAAATATCCATCATTAGAAGAATGTAAATTAAATTTTGTATCTATTCCACAGAGTATTTATCAATGGTCTTATCTTAAAGAATACGTTTTAAAAATCAAAAATGCTAATGTTTTAATGTTAAGATTAAAATAGAAAGCAATATTCAAAAGTGTATCTACAAAATGATCTCAAGTACATTTAAAAAACATATTAAAAAAGCAGAGAAAGAAATAAACTTACAAATTAAAGTGGTTGCCTATTCAGAGAGACTATCAATTTTTTTTTCTTCTACTTGGGTTTTTTTCACCCCCAAAATGTCCTAAAATCACCACATATTCTTTTTTTTTTAATCAGCAAATAAAAACCATATTGAAGATATAAATGACTGAAGAAAAAAGAGCATACCAAATAATTTATTTCTCCTTTTGTGTACAGACTGAGCTAATAATAGCAAGGTTGGAAGCTGAAATATAATAAATCCGATTTTATAATGGCTTTTTTAAAAAAAATCAATGACAAAGTAGATTTCTAGAACTATATTTTCCAGATTGTCTAGGCCAAACTGAATTTTCAAACAACATATTCTTCACTAGAAAGCTACGCTACTCAAACTTAAACAGGTATAAAACTATATCACTTTGTCCCATGAATTTATTCAACATTCAACAAATATGTATGGCACCCTTAACTCTGTGCCAGGTGCTGGGGATCCAAATCGAGCAAAACAGATGGAATTTGTGCACTTGGAAAGCATACAGGAGAGGGGGCTGAAAGGGAGGGTTTGTATACATCAACCCAGCTGAGGCTGACTCAATTACTCCTGCCAAAATCAGATGCTAGAACTGGAAAGAATTTCCTATCATTCTGTATTAAAAATAAAAACTCACACTTTCCATTTGTGATGTACACAAGAACTTTTGAGTGGTGGTAGATAGAAATTCAGAATACTCAAATTCACATCAGGTGTGCTGGCTGCCTTGCACAGCTGTATCTTCCTCAGTAAATTATAGATGGAATAGGGTACGCTGGATTTTGTTCCAGGGAGTAGGGCAATCGTTACGTGGCAAGCAAGCCCAGCACAATGCCCGGCACAAAGTAAGTGCTCAGCAAATCAATCTTTTCTCTTGAAATATACATTTTTACATATAAAACAGTGAAGAATCAAGTAAGGATAAATATGTAAAAATCAGTTAAATAGGGGTTGGGGTTTTTGGCAATGACAACTGAGTACAGGGTTTTTTTCTGGGTTAATGGAAATGTTCTAAAGTTAATTATGATGATGGCTGCCTAACTCTGAATACATTAAGAAACTATTGAAATGTAGGGTTAAATTGGTGGTTATATGTTATGTGAACTATATCTCAATAAATCTGCAATAAAAATCGTATTTTTATTAAGTCAATGAAATACTTTAATCAGCATGCCCAGGTGAGCCAACAGCTATTCTTTGCAAAAAATAGAACCATCTGTATTTTGCAATTAGGAAATATATCTTCAGTTCAAAGTGTATTACAACTCTTTCAAGATTTTCTAATAAATTTCTTTACAGGGAAAAGACAAAAAAAAAAAAGGAAACAAGACAATACCACACATACAAATATAATGTGACAACTTTAAGTCTAAAGGAAAGTTTGGTTTTCAGATGTCTTATATTCTGTATTTACATATAAGAATAAGTTTAGCTATAACAGGCGTGCGCAAACTATGGCCCATAGGCTGGATGGCTGTTCTAAATTATTGAAATAAAAAATAAAAAAAGACCATACCCTTTTTATGTAATGATGTTTACTTTGAATTTATATTAGTTCACACAAACACTCCATCTATGCTTTTGTTCTGGCCCTCCAGTCCAGTTTAAGAACCTATTGTGGCCCTCGAGTCAAAAAGTTTGCCCACCGCTGAGCTATAATATCAACCAACAAAAGGGGTAACAAAACGCCTTTACACCATGAGTTTAAAACTTAGTGCTTCATTACTTAACACCTAACGTCACTGCCAAAATACACACACAAATGACACAAAAGAACAAATGTTTGGTCTAACAACATTAAGCAGAATCCTACCTAATAGTAGCTTATTTTTCAAATGACAGGAGGTGAAGTGACTGTCCATGGTTTTGTTTTCCAGCAAAACCCACAATCACTCGTCATATCCAAATGTTGGCCAAATGACCTCATCAGGAAAACATGAAACAGCAGGACTGAGAGCCAAGCAAAATCCAGAACAAGCCCTAGCCAGTTTGGCTTAGTGGATAGTCAGCCTGCAGGCTGAAGGGTCCTGGTTCTATTCCAGGCAAGAGCACATGCTTGGGATGTGGGCTCAATCCCCAGTAGGGAGCATGCAGGAAGCAGCCAATCAATGATTCTCTCTCATCATTGATCTCTCTCTCTCTCTCTCTCTCTCTCTCTCTCTCTCTCCCCTTTCCTCTCTGAAATCAATAAAAATATTTTTTTAAAAATACAGGACAATATCATGGACAAGCCCTCCTTTCCCTCTCCTGGCTCTCTCCTTCATCCAGAAAATCCTTAAGTGTCCACTATGTGAATACCCACCCTCCAGTTTTACTTTCTGATTTTCCTGTGAAGCTAGTAACATTAGTTTCAGTAATCTTAAAAAAGAAAATACCGGATATGTTTTATAGGTATTTAGAACATATATTCTAAACTAATTTTATTTTTATTTTAAAAATATGTTTCACCAATGTACACGTGGACGGGCACTTCACCTCCTATCAATTTGAAAAATAAGCTACTGGAGAAACCAAGATGGCGGCATAGGTAAACACCTGAACTTGCTGCACTGCACAACAACTTCAAAACTACAGCTAAAAGACAAAACGGACACCATCCAGAACCACAGAAAGGCTGGCTGAGTGGCAAGTCTTCAACTGGAAGGAAAGAGAAAAGCACACTGAGTAAAGGCAGAGGTACGCAGAGAAGGCTGGCAACTGAGTATGTGGCTGGCTTTTTCAAGCTCGAGGGAAACACAAGCTCCTGACTGCTCTGAACTCTAGTCTGGGCAAGACTCTGGGAACCCAGACTCATGCGGGAAGAAACTGGACTGTCTGGCAGCGGTCAGAATGCGAGGGCAGTTTTCTCTCAGAGGTGCTTGCAGCAATTACTGCAAGATACTGAGACTCAGGAGCCTCTTAGAGCAGGGCTGATGGGAAGCCATTGCTGTTTGCTCTGCCCTGAGACTCCACCCCATCCACGCTGTGTGCAGAGGCTTTTGCATATGAATGGCCTGGTCCTTTGAAATCTAAACTTACCTATCAAACTGTGGATGAGTCAGAGAGACCCAGAACATCCAAAAGAAGGTCCAAGGCTCCACAGCAGATTGCACTGCTTCACAGCTGGGCCTCATCTGGGCACCTCCAAACCCCAAACAAAGAAGAGGAAACTGCAGATCTCTCCCATAGTTCCTGCTGGGTGGCCTCAGGCAGAGGCTAAATTAGCACCACCTTGGGAATCCAAGAGCCAATGTACCCAGGGGTCAGAGTAGGACCATCCAGATTACAACTCCTCAGATCCAGAAGGGACACACTCAGGGGGCAGACTCAGTGAGCACCAAAGCCCCACTGAAGCAAGTCTTGCCTCATAAGGGTATCTCCAGCATAGAAGTTCTCCCAGCATAGACACAGCTGATCCTCACAGTCAATTGGCCTGGAGGTTAATTCCTCCCAGTGATACCAACAAAAATCAAGGCTTAGCTACAACAAGACTGTGCACAAAGCCCACAAAGGGGTGCACCAAGAGTGTCCGCCTCAGGTAAATGGGGAGGCTGAGACACTAGGCCCTATAAGGCACCTAGCACATAAAGCCACTCTATCAACTCAGGGAAGCAGCCAAAATGCGGAGACAAAGAAACAGGTCACAAATGAAAGAAATGGAGGAAAGCAAATGACTGGATATAGAGTTCAAAACCACAGTTATAAGGTTTTTTGATAATTTTCTAGAAAAGATTAATAAATTTAGTGAGACCCTTGATATGGAAAAGGACCACCTAGAAATTAAGCATACACTGACTGAAATAAAAAATAATACACAGAGATCCAACAACAGACTGGAGGATCGCAAGAATGAAGTCAAAGATCTGGAATACAAAGAAGCAAAAAATACCCAACTGAAAGAGCAAAAAGGAAAAAGGGGGGAGGGGAGGAAGATAGTGTAAGGAGCCTCTGGGACAACTTCAAGCGTACCAACATCAGAATTATGAGATACCAGAAGAAGAGAGAGATCAAGATACTGAAAACCTATTTGAAGAAATAATGACTGAAAACTTCCCCCACCTGGTGAAAGAAATAGACTTACAAGTCCAGGAAACACACAGAACCCCAAACAAAAGGAATCCAAAGAGCACCACACCAAGACACATCATAATTAAAATGCCAAGAGCAAAAGACAAAGAGAGGATGTTAAAAGCAGCAAGAGAAAAACAGTTACCTACAAGGGAGCACCCATACGACTGTCAACTGATTTCTCAACAGAAACTATGCAGGCCAGAAAGGAGTGGCAAGAAATATTCAAAGCGATGAATAGCAAAACCCTACATCCAAGATTACTCTATTCAGCAAAGCTATCATTCAGAATTGAAGGTCAGATAAAGAGCCTCACAGATTGAAAAAAAAAAAAAAAAGCTAAAGGAGTTCATCACCGCCAAACCAGTATTATATGAAATGCTCAAAGGTATTCTGTAAGAAGAGGAAGAAGAAGAAAAAAGTAAAGATAAAAATTATGAACAACAAATACATATCTATCAACAAATGAATCTAAAAATCAAGTGAATAAAAAATCTGATGAGCAGAATAATCAGGTGCATAAAACAGATTTAGGGGCATAGAAAGGGAGTGGACTAACAATCCTCGGGGGGGAAAGGGGTGTGGGGTATGGGAAGAGACTGGACAAACATCACACACCTATGGCTGAGGACAGTGGGGGGCGGGGGGACGCTAGGTTAAGGGCATGGGGTGGGGTGGGAACTGAATGGAGGGAAGCTATGGGATGGGGGGGGAGAGAAGAACAACTGTAATAATCTAAACAATGAAGATTTTTTTTAAAAGAAATTCCAAAAGAAAAATAAGCTATTATTAGGTAGGATTCAGCTTAATGTTTTTAGACCAAACATTTGTTCTTTTGTGTCATTTGTGTGTATATTCTGGCAGTGACATTAGGTGTTAAGTAACGAAGCAACTACACAATTTCATTTTCTATGTGGATTGACCTTTACATGTGAAAATGGCCAGCCCTTGTGCAGTTTGGAAGGTGCATCATTGGAGGTGCTCTACCACCAGTGGTGATAAACCAGAAACCATCGACACTTTCATTGGCAACCCACCGGGGGCTGATTCCTCTCCACTGAGCACAGTCCTGACAGGGAACGCCTGTCCACTGCCACTGGAAGGTCTGCCCTGACTGCCTGTTACAGTCATCCCTGGTGTGGCAAGCAATGAAACACAGAAGCAAACGTGGGCATCTTACTCCCCTTTTGTGAGTCACTGGGAAACACTTCAATAAGTAGTAATATTTCACTTGGTAGAGTCTTGCAACAACTCTATGCTCAGTTACTAAAAATACCAAGTATGCCTGGATTAATATTTCATCTCTCCTCAAATCAAAATTTGCAAAGGAATGTTCTATTGTCAGTAATAAGGTTGGTGGGTAAATACTGCAGAACAGGAATAACAATACCATATGTTAGGTCTGCTATTAATTACTACATAGAATCATTTGCCAGTTAATGTATTAGCCTGAAACCCCCTATACTGCACATTTAAACACTTACCCTCTTTATGACTTTGAGATGCAGGAGAAGCAAAAAGGATTTAAGAACATCTCTGGTGGTTTAAAGAGCATCATTTACTTCTCCAGTTAATTCTCTTTAACACATTAATCCCCAAGATCACTTCTCTTTCCTTGGAAAACACGCAGCACATCAGGGGAAGGGCCTCACAGAATCAGGCGTTCCTCCTCTCACACCAGGTGTTCACCTTCTCAAAAAACCACAGTCTATCACAACTTGGCCCCTCTGAAAACCCCCAGTGATTCTCCAAATACAATCCTTTATTTGCCACCTCATTAACTTCTTTAGTACTCTGGGTTTCTGAACTATTTAAAAAATAATTCGACAGAAACCACACAAAAACTGGGAATGGCTCACTGCAGAAGCAAAGAGGGAGGCCCACCTGACCACAGGGATTCATTAGGACGAGTGGTACCAGTTAGTTGCACATGAAGTCCCCCAACCTCTGTGCAGTTCACGTTCGGGATCAAAGCTGGACCCTCTTTCTCATCAGCACTGTGACTGAAGAACTATGCTCACCTGCCACACTACAGCATCCTGACAGGCAGTATCTACTGGTGAAGATAAGTAGGAAGGTGTCGCTCTCCACGGCATACCCAAGAAAAAGAGGCAATAACACATATAATTCCTTAAAGGGAAAATGTGCAATAGCTTGCAAAGGACCAGGATATCCCCTTCTCTCCCTGGAGGCAGTGGTTCTCAACCTTGTTTGCGCATTAGAATCCCCAGGGGAGCTTTGAAACAACACACCAGTGTCAGGTGAAACACACAGCCACGCCGGGCCCAGGAAATGCCCGGAGGTGGTGCCTGTGTGTTCTAAAAGCTCTCCAGGTGACTGAGCAAAACAAGCCAGTCAGAGAAAAGTATCACATGCGCTCACTCATATGTGGAATCTAATGAACAAAATGAGCTGATGAACAAAAACCCAGAGACAGAGAAGCACAGAACACAGACTATAGAACTTCAGAGGGAAGACTGGGGAGGGTGGGTGCATGGAAAGAGATCAACGGAAGAACTTGCATGTGTATATGCATAACCCATGGACACAGACAATGGGGTGGTGAAGGTTGAGGGTAGGGGGCAGGGATGGGCTAGAAAAGGTCAATGGAGGGGAAAAGGGGGGATATATGTGATACTTTCAACAATAAATATTTTTAAAATAGTAACAAATGAAAAATGAAAGCTCTCCAGGTGTTTCACAGGCCCAGAGCTGAGACCCGCCATCCTGTAGCTTACAGATGTTTAAACGGTTGTCACGGGCAAATACCAGTTTTCTTTCTCTTGCTTCCTTTTCTTCAGCGGCTTTGCTTAACCAGTAAGACCGTGAAAGGGATGGGGATGACAGAGAATATGGACACTACCACACCAAGTGTGTTCTTGGTAGAGAAAAAAACACACCCACAAATAAGCCCAATAAGAAAAATAATTCAATAAAAATCAAACAGAAAATACATTCACAAGAGCTAAAAGCCAAGTTCAACACATATGTGTTTACACGCATTGCTATATACACCATGTTTTGTCTGTTTTGTTTTACCCCTCTCCCCCTCGGAAAAAAAAAAAGAGCAAATTTTCAAACAAATAACTATACATAGGCATGTGTGTCCCAAATGTCAGGAATGAAATGCTAAGGAAATTCTTTCCAACATCTGTGAGTCATTTCGTACAATACATCATTGCTCCTATGCATGCACCTTAAAGTAGAAAGATCAGAGTAGAATAACTCAACATCCAAATGCAGTAATAGTTTTTCTCTCCTATTAAGTATGATCTGAAACGCACTAATTATTTCCAGAGGACGCTGCTCGGGAACGCTTTATTCCTGAGCACAGTTTGGTTCTCAGCAGCCAGACTCCACGCACTGGCAGGACCACAAAGGGGAAAGTCTGTGACTAAAAGTATCCCCCCTCAAACGAGGAACTGCAAGCACAAGGAAAGGCTAGATCTTTAGTGGGGATTTCACATTCCAGTCTTGCAGTTCCCCAGCACTATCCAAAGAAATCACAAGAACACTCAATGTCCCCCCAAAGACTGCAGAGAGGAGCTCTCCAAATTTCTAGGATCTTGAAATACACACACATATATACAACCTTCACACACGCATGAATGCACATAAATTAGGTTTGGGAAAAACACTACGCTATACAATACCCTCCAAATGAAAACACCAGGAAAGAGATTTTATTCAACTCAATCTACAGGACATTAGTCAAAGGCCACTGACAGTTTTATAACTGCTCCACTTGCTCTTTGTTCGAGAAGCTCACGCTAAGAAAACTACGTGGCTTGCTTTCTCCTCCCCTGCTCCCCAAACCCAGCTCCTTCGGCCCTCCAAATGTGTTTGCTCTGTTTCGTTCTTTGTCCTTCCCGAAAGGGAAAAAATTAAGAGTCAAGTGGGTTTAATTTTTAAATTGGTACAAGAGCCTTAAACACACTGTCCTGAGGGGAAAGCGCAAATGGAATGCTCTTGGAAATGGTTGCACATTAAACACACATCTTTGGACCCAGGCCTTTATTGAGATTTGTTCTTAACTTCTATGGAGGTCAGAAGTTTAGTTTATTCAGCAAGAATGACTCTATTAACAGCTCCAGCTCCTGTTGTCACCACAGTGAACATCCATACATCCCAAATCCTGGAAAATGTGAAGCAGGGAAAATAAGGCTGGAGCGGTCCCAGGTCCATGACTGTGTGTGAAAAGCTTCCCAGCGTCAGGCTGCCGTGTGAGTGGAAAGACATCCGAAGGGAGGGAGGGATCACAGCGTACAAAGCAGGTCCACCAGACTCAGGAGATTGAATTTTTCAGAAGAGGATGAAATGGAGAGGCCACATAGCAGCAATAATGATGATGCTGGATAATAATACTGTAAAGCTCTTTAAGCTCATGCGCCGAGGATCAGAATTCCAGATCAACTTTATCAAGTTTTTAAACGCATGTTTTTTTTCTAAACAATCCCATCTTTTATTAGACGCTAAGGTTAAAAGTCAAAACCCAGCAGACTTCTAAGCAAAGTGGAAAATAACCCAAGCCTTACAGCTGTTCCAGAAAGTCTGTGGCTAATTTTACAACATCTACCACCCAGGGAGGTCACACTGCAGGAATTCAATCCTGGCTCACACTGGAATAAATAAAATAACGACAAGCGCTAAGTCACAGCTAAGAAGGGGAAGACAAAGCTTCACCCCAATGAGCAAATTATCCAAGTACAAGAAAATCTTACTTTCAAGTTTACGGAAATGTATAGCTCTTACTCTTTCCAAATCTTTTTTTCTGTTCCTGAAAAATCAGCGCCTAACCTAATGAACTGTGACCTTGTTGTGTCTTAAGTCCTCTCCTATACATTTCACACCAGCATACCAGTTTGAAGCCCTTGGATGTCACTTCTGCTCCAGGGAAAATCTAAGGGGTTGGGGGGACTATTCACACAGCCCAAAGAGAGGCAAGAAGAGAAGCTTGTGCCTCACCTGGAAATTCTCACACTGGATGGAATCTGAACAGGCAAGAGGGCTGGGGAAATTTTAATTCCCACTCTTCTTATATCAGTCTCTCCTAATGATGTGGTTGCACAGTGCTGTTTTAAATGGCTTCCCAGTTAAACGTTCAGAGGAGGAGGAGGAGTCCCCCAAACCCCCAATTTTTTAAAGCCAAAAGCAAATTTTAACTATCACTTCCACTTGAGCAAACCAGAGAACTCACATCTACTGCTTTCATTCCTGTCTCTGGTTCCTTCTTAGATAATTAAACCTTTATTATTCCTTACTGACGCTATCTACAAGTGTTTTATCTAATTATGAAATATATCCTATAAGAGTATATTTAATGAAATAAGTAGAATTTACAGGCTTTCTAAGAATTTGTTTTTCTAAAAACAACTTAAGCTATTTTCTGCCTTCAGATAATTGTTTACACCTGTCACCTGATTTTCTTTATTTTTATTCTCTCCTTTCATTCTCCAGTTTGTCACTGTATTTTTTCTTTTTTCTTTTTCAGTTTGTCACTATTAACTATTCTCTCAACTATTTCTTTCCCAACAATTACTCCCAAGATAGTCCCTTTTCCCATCCACTCGGCCTTTTTAGCATATATTTTATTTTCTTCCCTTTAAGTTTCAGCCCTCAATTTTTCACCCTGTTATAGAAGAAGCTAAAAGATGATTTTTTGAGTCTCAGACCCTTCTTATTACCCTCATCCGTGTCCTTTCCCCTCTACCAAAAGATCATGATACTGACAACAGTCACCTCCTTTATTGTTGACCAGTCTAGCTTAGAGGGAAAGAGTTTCCCCAGTGTCTTCCTTTTCCTCTGTTCTCCTGGCATGTTTCTTTCTTATCTTTTTTTCTATTCGGCCATGCCCCCAAAGGAGCAGTACAGCTCTCTCTAGTTTTCCATGATCTGTTGGCCTCAATGACACGGGCCATCTGAAACCCGCTGTACTGTGTGCTGCAGACGTGGCAACTAGGGTCTGGATCCACTATCAGGATGGCATGAGTCTCATCTGTGTTTCCAGGAGCAGTGATAGCTTAATCTTGATCCATTTCTCTTGCACCTCACTGTGACTCAGAGATTGCATTCACCAGACAGCCTGCTGACTTAAGGGGCAGAGAAGGTGCTGTGGCCACACCCGGCCACACAAGAGAAGTGACTAGCTCCCCTGGGGCTGAAGCCTGTGACCTTGGCTCCACCAACCAGCCCTGAGCACCCACCAGCCAGAGCCACATCCCGGGGAGGGCATCCGCTAAACGTAAAAACCCTGGCTCAGTTCAGAAGGTAAACATAAGCCTCAGCAACACAAAAGACACCACATCAAGACGAACAGAGCAGTTGGCACACCAAGAAGAAGAGGAACCTGAGAGCTTACGTCACTTTCTAATTTCCATGATACCTCTTAGGGGAAAGGGTAACCCTCGCCTGCTTCTCACAGGCCTTTCCTGTTAGCACTTACAGTGAAAAGCCACTTGCAGGGACACCTGAGTCATTCTGAAAGTAAAAGCAGTCATGAACAAAAAGACAAACAGTTATTTCAACAAAAATCCAGAGAGCATAAAAAACCACTTTTCTTTCCTCTCTGAATACCACAAAGCAAATTCCCCTTACGGGTGGACAAAAACACAGCACAGGGAAGCAGCGGGCACAAGGAAATATATAAAAAAAAATAAGTGCATTTACCTTCTTCAGTTTCGTGCCACACGATCCCTTCCAAATTCACACTGGTCCCAGGTTCACAGGGCCCGAGACACTCGGGCTCCGTCACTACTCCAACTTCACAGGTATTGACCCCCACGGAACGAGTCCGCACCAAAAGCTGTTCGGCCGGGGCCGCAATGTTGGCTGCAGCCGGGGAAAAGTAGGAGGGCAGAATCTGAGGCGTGAGACTGCTGGCAATCGGCGGTGGAGGCGCTGGCACTGTAAACAGGGGGTCAACCTGAAAGACAGACAGGCTTACTGCAGTGGTGCTGCTTGCTGTGAGTTCTTTGCAATGCAATCTGCTTACATCCATTCTAGAATACATCACCCTTCCAAATTCCATTTGCAATTGAAATACGCTCTGAGCGTTTTTTAATGGTGCCAAAACATAAAGCAGAATAAAAGTGAGCATTTTCTTTTTTTCTTGCCAAAGAAAGCAACTATCAGAGCTCTCGTTTCCTGGAGATCAGCCAGGCTTTCATGTCCTCCTAAATTCACCAACAGACCAACTTTAGCCTCCGTAGACAGTGAATAAAATATGCTTTGCAAAATTAGGACTATTTACCACTTGCAATAAAATCTTATTTTCAAAAACGACAGTATTTTCCAAAGGAGAAACTCCAATAACCACCATGTATGCCTCATTGGACATCTAAGCAGAGGAAATGGACTAAAATTGTTTTCAAAGTACTTGATAAATCACAATGAATTAAAGTCACCACTAAAATACATTAACATACTCTGTCAAATCCATAAAATACATAAACTTGATTATATACACACTGAAACACATAAACTGGATATTATTAGCTTGTACTTATTAAGCATCAACTCCTAATTAAGTGTTCTACTGCAAAGTTCAGGAGAATTCACATACGCGGAGACATAAACGGATGTGCCCAACAGCAACAGAATCTCAGTTTCCTCAAAGCACAAGGCCTTTAGTGGTTGAATTCGTAAAGACAGAACCCTGATGAGTTCAATGGAGACCCTGCAGCCCTGTTTCTTTAATCCAGAAAATGAAATTGACAGCCAGCACAGACCCTGTGATACCAGGACTCCTGCGCACCCCTATCCTGAGAACAGTAAAGGAGCTCTTCACCCCAAAAAGTTTAGGCATCTGGCCAAAATGAAACCAAAGGCTATGCACATATTAAACAGGTAGGTTACCAACCATCTCATCCACTCACTGGCCACATTTTAACCACTATTATGACCGCTACACAATAGCTTTGGCCTTGCTGATACGCTATCAAATGTGAAAGAGCCACATGCAAAAAGCATGTCTGCACCAAGACTTCAGGTCCCCTATGTCCTCATGTTGCACACAGACACCCTGTACATATCAGGAACAACACCTTGCATGTTTCATCAGCCGGACTAGAAAACCGTATGTCTGACACAGAGATGGTTGTTCTGGTAAAATGCCAGGTTCGTCTGTTGTACATATACTCCAAGTTAGCCTTTGTAAGAAATCGACACTTGGCTACAGATATAATATTATATAGTCTTTGTTGTTTTAAAAAAAAATGCAAGAGTGCATTTCAAGATAAGTCACATGAGGAAGTGTGCTCCCCAGTGCAACAGCTGAAGCAGTCATCTGTGTGGCCACCTTGTTCAAATAACTGTGTGAGCTATTTCTACAGTTTGCATTTCACTAACATGATAAAATGACATTCACTTGCCTGAGTGATCCAAGATGCAATAGAACAGCCCTTCATCCAACTGCATGTTAAAGAAACTTAATTTCCTGCTCTCAAAGCTGCCATAAAACTTCTTTTGCTCCATGCTTTTTATTGTTCTTCATTCTTGATCACAGAGCCCAAGAAAGAAAAGCATTTAACGGCCTCAAGCCCCAGATCTGGTGATTTATGCTTTCGTGTAAATGCAGCTTAATGTGGATCAAAGTTCACACTGATAGTTCCTATTTTAAAACCGAGCTGACAAATGAAGAAAGGTTCTGGGGAAGGAAATTTAAGGGTGAGGGGAATCAATGCTACCTTGTAGTCTTTATTATGACTGAAAGATTGTGTGTGATTGGAAGAGCTTTCTAGAATTAAAAAAAAAAACAAAAAAGAGCAAGGAAACTTATAAACTAGTTACTGCACTTTTTCCCCCCAATGTTTCCAACAAAATGTAAATTTGTATAGTTAGTTGTAAATTGGCTGTAATTTAATGCTACACATATAAACTGAAAAGACTAAGTGGAACAATATTCTCAAACTATTATTTGTATCACTTAATCGACAGCCTCATTAATTTCGAGAGAAACAAATGCAGCTTCAATTGGATAAACAATGAAATAAAACAAAAGAGGTGAGGAGTCTTGAAGAGCATCAAGTCTCTGATCAGGACACAATGGGACAATGTGCACAAGAGAGGCTAGAGCAGAGGTGGGCAAACTTTTTGACTCGAGGGCCACAATGGGTTCTTAAACTGGACCGGAGGGCCGGAACAAAAGCAACCTGACCATGCTGGCACTCTCATCTTGGGCTGCTGGTGAAGGAGCGGAGGGAAGAGCAAGAGAACACTCCGCTCTTTCGGCTCCTCGGGCCGGATAGAACAGCCGAAGGGGCCAGATCCGGCCCGTGGGCCGTAGTTTGCCCACGGCTGGGCTACAGAGACAGAACATGTTAACACTATTTGGGCCCCAACTCTGACACACTCACTAAGCTTGTGATTTTGGAGAATCAGTTAACCTCAAGGAAGTCCATTTTCCTCAACTGGAAAATGTGTTCTTTGGCCTTCTAATATTGATGACAAGTCCTATCACAACAATTTCTAGACTAAGTCCTTACATCCATATAACTCAGCTTCTGACCACATTTGCATACAGACACTCACATGTGATTACCTATCACTATTTGGGATATGTATGTAATTCCAGAGAGCAAATTTCTAAAGCATAGACGGTTCATGGGGAGAGACCGAGGTATCCTGGGCCTTCTAGCAAGTTAACTGTGTTTATTTCCATCAACACAATCCAAAAGCAATGAAAAGGTTTAGTTCATGACGTTCACAGAAGGGACATTGGAGCCCTGTCCCCCATGTTTCACAATGAGAAAGCTAAGGTTCAGAGATTTTGACTATAAAAATGAAGCTAACCTAACCCTAAACAGTCCCCCAATGTGCTAATGGCCTAAAACCCTTAAACTTGGTAGGAAAACGCAATAGGTAACAGAGTTTTAAAGATAACTCTTTGTTACACAAGTGAATTTCTATCTTAGTTTTCCCACTGCACTGGTTTCCTGACAGTAGCTCAGAATTGCCGTTCTCATAGGCGATCTCATAGGATCACCATGACCAGTGAGAGGGGAAAGGAGAACTTTTCTCCACTGGGATTCCAGGAGTTGGCGTGAAGAACAAAGACCACCCACATGGTCTCCTGTCCCCCGCCCCCCGACCCCCCAGAGGTCACTGTGGGAGAGGGGGTAGGGAATTACAGCCATCCCGGAGATGTTTCATTTGGTAGGTTTGCTACTTTTAAAAAACCTTCCAATTATTTTTTTATTTTTATTTTTGCCAATACAAAAAATTACGAAAATACCTGAATTACCATTATCTCCTAACACAGTGGTCGAAAACTCATTGAGAGCCAAATATCAACAGTACGATTGAAATTTCTTTTAAGAGGCAAATTTTTTTAAAACTATACAGGTACGGTACATTGTTATTAACTTAAGTAGGGTACTCCTAAGCTGGCCTTTGCTAAAAACTCAAGGGGCCAAAGAGCCGCATGTGGCTCGCGAGATGCAGTTTTCCGACCACTGTCCTAACACCATCATTGCATAATGTGCTATGCTGGACCCACGTTCCTCGTGACATCAACTGACGGGACCTAGCCTCCCGTCAGCCCACTGACCCGGCTCGGCACAGCAGCTGAGTTTGTCTCCCCGCTTCTCCCCTGAGACACTCCCAGAATGTTTTAGATAGAAGGTCATGCAGCCCAACTTTCTGATTCTGCAGCAAAAGGTGGCCCCCATCTGTAGGGAGCGATTAAGTTATCCCCAGAGGTAGCCCAGGTGAGCTTGAAAGAGCAGCCTCCTACAAGCAGAAACTTCACAGCAGGCACTCAGAAGACAAAAACAAACAACAAAAAAACCAAAAACAGGTGTGGGTGGGAAATAATGCAGAGCATGGCCAACTCCTTCTGCCTGTGAACGCCCCCAGTGGGAGATGTTCCCCCCAAAAGGTTTCAGTTCTCTTGTGTATCTCACGGTGGCTAACACAAAACCACATGCACCCTATGTAAAGCAGGATTTTAGCAAGTTTTTAATGGTTATTTTTGCCTTCCACAGAAGATCAACTCCACTGCAGCCTGATTTCTCAGGTCACTTATCCCCTACACTGAACCGTAATTTCTTCGGCTAACGAAGTTAAGACAGAGGGTAGCAAGTTCTCACAAGGACTCCCTCAAGTGAAGACGCAGCTTACACTTGGACTTGGTGGTGGTGGGCCTCCGGACGTACTGGGTTCAAATCCTGACCCTGTCGTTCCCTGCCGTGTGGGACCCGGAGCAAGCTACCTGGCTACTCTGGCTCTAAGAAGTGGAAGTAAGAATAACATTACTCACATTAGGTCACAGTGAAGGCTCAATGAGATAATTCATGTAAAATGAAGGCTCAGTATGGCACTCAGCTCAGAAACAATGGTTTGTGGGGGAGAGAATGTCCCTGGCCTAATAGTACATACAGTTCCCTAACTCTTCACGCAAACTCACAAAGCTCCTTTTCATATCCTATTATGTCTAACATAAATCTCTAATCCCCTCCAAATGCATGGGCAAGTGCAGTTCAAGCATGTGAAACGTGTAAGAAAAAGGGCTTAACCCTGAAAAGCTCAGCTCGGGGAACACTCCTTTCATAAACTGGCATCTGGTCAGGTGAGCCCTACAGTTCTACAAAAGCCCCGCCCTCTCATCTCCCATGGCACCCCTTTATCGTACACTGCTCCCCCCAAAGTCTCCTGTTATTCACCTACACTCAGTCACATACCCACCCAACAAATAACTTCCACACACCTGCCGTGTGCCAGGCACTGTGCCGCCTGCTAACAAAAAAACCTGTGGCACCAAATAAGATCATGCAAACACAGCAAAATGACAGCTGTAACTGCGGACACACACCCAGGGGCTGTCCGGGGGCAAACAGCAACAACACGTAGCGGGTGCAGGGCCCGTCTCTGAACTGGAACCTCGCTCCACCTCCACGGACATGAACTCAGGCGAGTCCCTTCATCTCTGCGGAACTCAGCGGCTTCATTTGTAAAATGGAAATAGCCCCTGGCCGACGTGACTACCACATGAGGTCAGCCAGGCGACATTAGCTCAGGGCCCGGCACAGAGCAGCTGTAATAAAATAAAAGGGACTGCCGTTGTCAGGGTTACTCTTAGTATGATTACAAACACACTTGAGACCTGAACTAAAAGGTGATCAATAGGTGTTTTGCTCCTACAAGGCCGAATGCTAGGCTTTGCTGCATTCAAAGACAATCCAAGAGAGGCCGTTGTAGACACCTTTCTCGGGAGGGTACCCTTAAGGAGCAATCATCACATGTTCCATGAAGAAATCAGCGGGGAATTAGTAGTCAAATCACACGAATAACTGGAATAAAAGAGGAGGACGGAGCACTGGCTGGTTTTAGCAACGATTCCTTTGTCAGAGCCCTTTCCTGTCATCTTGATGGGACACTGATGTAGCTTATTACAGCCCCAAAGAGGGAAGCAGGGAAGCAGCCATCTCCAGTGGGGGAAAGAAAGAAAAGACCCATAAGTCTAACAGCTGGTGGTGGCAGCCTGTCAAACCGAGGAAAGTTAATGTCAAGAACAGACGCGCGGCAGTCTCTCGCTGTTATTTTTGCCTGATTATTCCCAGGTGTTGGTGCACGCTGAGCAGTAGCCTGGCTATTTATCACTCCGGAGAGCCCGGAGCCAGCCGAGCCGGGGAGTGGGGGGCGGGGAGGGAGCGAGAGGTGGGGAAGAAAAGGTTATTTACACAGATAGCGGCACTTAGTGTGTGTAATCAGAGGGCCAGGGGAAATCTGCGGCGAGATTCTGGCAATATTTTCTCCGTTCACCTTATTTCAAGGGCTCCCTGAGTGCTGATGAGCCGGGAGGCTCCGTGGCTGGGGAGCTGGCGGCGGCGGCGCTGCATCCCCGGAGCAGCGGCCGGGCCCGCCTGTGATGGCTTCCGGGACCCAGACACTGACAGCCAAGGAGGAAGAGTGGCCAGGGCCAGGCTGGGGGTGCTCCGGGGGGCACACCTGCTCTGCTCAGACCCAACAAAGAGCCAGTCAGGTGGCTCGGGGAACGGGGGGTGGGGTGGGGGGGTACCACCAGGCCAGGCCGGGGAGAAGGGGAAACCTTGATGAGAAATTCACACCCGCATGCACATTGGGGCAGATCTGCACCCTGCCCGGCCTTGCCCCAGGTCTCTTCCCTCTGTGACCACAAAGCTGCACGTCTTGCTATTAACCCCTCCATCCTGGAGTTCTGAGATGGCCAACAACCATAGTGAGAATGGCGTTTTATTTTGCTCGGTCAATACTTTTACATTCTATGAGCGTGCTGGGACACAATTACTTAATGCTCACGTTTTCTCTCTACCCTGGTGCTTGGCTGTTTGATGAGATTGCCCACAGTCTCCTCTTTAATTTAAAAAGCATTAGATAGAGACGGCACGGTGGGTGAGGGGAAATCCCGGCTCTCTAAAGGTGACCACTGCTGCAGGTTCCTCACACGGTGCATTTTAACCACCCTTCTGCGTGATGCCACCGCCTCATTAGCAAAGCAAGGGCAGCTGAAAGGGCTGTTCCCTGAGGCACCGACCTTTCCTGCATCCTTGAAAGACGCACCTGGAACAACCATACTCGGTCGTCCCTAATTCTGTCTTTCCTAAATGGAGCAGACTTTTCCCTTTAGAACCACAGGGGAAGCGGTGTGTGCCTTGCAGCTCCCTTGGAAAACAATACAGGCCAACCCTCACTAAGGGCCCGCTGTGCACCCGGCACCACACATTTTCCACGTCCTTTTAACCCTCCCAACAGCCCCCTTTTACAGAGGCAGAAACTGAAGATCTCAGAGGATGGGCAAGTTATCTAAGGAGCTGAAATTCAAGGCCAAACCCCACCGAGTTCATAGATAGATAGATAGATAGATAGATAGATAGATAGATATGGGGCTTTCATATATATATATATATATATATATATATATATATATATAGTAACATTATCAGCAGCTACTGTGCAACCCACGTAACACCAGAGAGGTTAGGTTCTACTGTGCCTTCTTTCATTCAATCTTCACAAGATTGTCAGGAAAGTACTATACAGATGAGAAATAACGGGAAAAGGTAACTTTCAAAGGTTATTTAAGGGTCAGTGGCCGAGCCAGAATTTGAACCCACATTGAAGCACACCAAAAGCGAGCTCTCCGAAACGTAAAACGGAACACACATTGGAAAGAAACCTTCCTCCTATTTTTTTTAACCTTTTTCTGTATGTCGGAAGCCACACGCACCTGTGTCACCTTTTATTGTGCGCAGTTCAAAACCGCGACCCTCAATCGTCCGCTCAAACACTGCAATCCCTTCAGAAGCTGCCCTTACAAACCTCGCTGGCTCCAAAGCCCAGCTATGTCTCGTCGTCGTTTTAAACCATCCCACTCCAAAAGCTACAACCACGCGCAGGACTGAGAATTATACCACTAGTTTCCTTTTCTCATTCCCAGGAGTGAAGACCAGAGCCCGCCCTGAATAAAAAGCCACACGTCCGGGTGCTCGCGTGCTTTTAAAGGCTTAGCCTCTGACCTGGGCGAGCTCGGCCCCGTGGGGCCAAGACGAATGCTTCCATTTCCAGCCAGGACTCCAGCCACCCCAAAATCACAGGAGGAGCGGTGGCCTGGGGGGGGGGGGTGTCAGAGACCGCTGGTGTGTCTCTCCAGAGGTGGCCCCACATACAGGGCCTGACGCAGAGGCTCAGGCGGGCCAGCCACCTGTGTAAAATATACCTTACGCCGCAGTGACTGCTCTTAGCGCCATCCTCTAACTGTGACAGTTTTGCAAAGCAAAGGAGAAGGTGCTGATGAAACTACTTGACTCAGTGTCTTAAAGGTACCTGGTTGTGTCTAAGCCAACCCAAGTTCCTCCCTAGGAGGCCTCCCTGTGCAGGGGGGAGCTCCACAGGAACGCGGCTCCAGGGAGGTGGACGGGCGTTTCCACAGACCACATCACTTATCACATGCTTAGCCGCACTCGTGTGCTTTGAAAAAGCCTGTCCTGCTGCTGAGCCCCAGACTCTTCATCTGCTGTTTCCGAAGTGCCACTGACATCTCCCAGGGCTCAGGGAGCTGGGTGTGCTTTAAATAGTAGCGGCAGACGGCCCGTGCTTTCATAGCGTGTTCCTAAGGGTTGCCTGATCTCCTCTCCTTCTGCCTACTTCCAAAGCCGCTTAAAAAACAAGAGTCATCCACAAATGAAGGAGACTGGCCTAAAGGTACCGAACATCTGTCTCCTGGAATGTATCCTTGTCACACAGCCCTTTACTTCTGCACAAGGGGGCATTCCTGGAAAGTTTCACACAAATCCCATATTTTCCCGTTAGATCTGGTCCCCAAACCATAGGAGTGGAACTTTATTCCGGATTTCTAACTCTGGATTTTGCACTGACACTAACAAACCAACTTCAAAACCTCTGGATACTGAGCATCTTGGTAGATCCTGGACATCAATACACTGCCGGTGTTTGCAGGACTCTAAATTTCTCCTGAAATCTGGGAAAGATTGGAGGCCTCTCACTCTCTCTTCTGGACACAGACACAATTATGAGAAAGGAGATTGGAACTGGGGGAGGAAATAAAAGCCTGTTTTGTTTTGTTTTGGGGAGAGGGGAGTCAGCTTATTCCTATTTCTTTCTATTCATCGCACTTCTTTACCTTACACCATGAAATCTCATTTGCAACCACCTAAAAGGGGTATTTTAGACATCGGAATGATTAACACAATGCATGCTGGCCCTACAAATAACAAGGAAGTGCCTGGGTCACACTGTGTGGGAACTAAGGCGGGCCAGTCACGGAGGGGGCAGTTTCGACCCCTGTCCACACAAGACCTCGGTACCACCGTTCACTCTCCTCTCTGCACACGTAAACGCATGTCTGCGGCACAGCATGAAAGCCCGGTCTCTCTTCCCTCCAGGCCTCCTAAGTGCAGATTCTAAATACTGATCGGTCTCAATAAATTAAAGAAAGCTTTGAAATTTTAATTTCATAGCAAATCAAACAATCCAGGCAAGAGCTCCCTCGCTTATCGCAGAGATCAAAGGGTGCAGAGGGAGATAAAACCGCAGAGTCCCGCTCCCGCAGCCAATGCATGCCCACGTCCAAGGGCACCTCGGAGCCACTCCCCGTCACCGGAGTGTCTCGTTCTTACAGCTCCATGAGCGCAAGGGCGGTGTTCCCATGTGACTTTGGAGGCTATCCTAGGCGGGACTGCCATGACCTCTCCCAAGTTCTGTACCATAACCCAAACTTTTAAAAGCTTCTTCTCCTGAACCGTCCCTTTCCCACAAAATAGCTGTTCCCAGTCCCCGGCGCAGGCCTCCCCCTGAGCACAGAGGGCACTGGGCAGCCAGCGGAGGTCCTTCTCCAGGAAGAGCCTCTCCTCTGGGTCTCACCCATCCTTCCGGACATTTTAGCCATAAAAGCATGGGGGGGGATGGGGGGAGGGAGGTCACTCTTCATTCCACAGCCTTCTGTGCGGCCTGAGTTTGGACGCGGACATGCATTCTTTTCATACTGTTTTTTAAACTAATTCGTAATTAAAAGATGCTAAGCCATTCCGCTCTAGAATAAGAGTAACCAGGCGTTGGTGCGCGCAGGAGAAGGCGCGTGGATGAGGCCCTGCAACCAGCAAGCCCACATGGTGCAGGGACCGCGTCTGCGCGGCGGGGACAGTGCATGGGTCCCACGGCCGCCCCTGGGCCAGGGCCGCTGCCCAGAGCGGCCTCACCATGGGCAGTCGCCTCATCATCCAACAGGTTTTTGCCAGGTGCCAGGAGGTGCCAAGCATCGTCGGGAGCTGCGGAGGGGCCGAAGCGCAGAGGCGCCCGCGCGGCCACGGAGCAGGAGCAGCAGGAGCAGGGAGTCAGGGCTGGGCCGGCAGTTGGGCCCGGGGCATTGTGGGAGCGGGGGGGGGGGAGGGGGGGGGACCCAGCAAGTGCAGGAGGGACCGGGGAGGCAGGCAGGGAGGGAGGTGCAGAGCTGAGCCACTGGGACCTGTGGGCGGAAGGGGGAAGGGACCAGAGGGAGAGCTGCGGCTGGAGAATGAGGCATTTGGGGGTGGTGTCTGGGTTCTCATGGGCCCAGGCCGGGCTAAGAAAATGGGGGTGGGGGTGGGGTGTCCTTGTGAAGTTAGAAGCCAGCACTGGGGTGGGAAGGCAGGGTCACGGGAGATGGGGTGGCTTCCGTGGTGGAAGCGCACAGGAGGCTGCAGGGGGGAGGGCGGAGGGCAGCTGGAGGCCATCGCAGTCCTGGGAGGGAGGGCAGCGGAGAGGGGGCGTGGGGGAGGGGAGGCTGGGGGAAGGGGAGAGGGAGGGAAACCCGAAGAGACGTTGCCAGGTTCTGGTGCCAGGTTCTGTTTCCGTTGGCCAAGTTCTGTTTCCGTTGGTGAGGGCGCACCCACCTGGGGGGAGAGGTGCCGGGAGGTGGGAGGACCCTGTGGAACCCCAGAGGGTGCGCTGCTAGCGAGGAAGGGGTGCGGCCAGCGGGGGTGGGGATGGGAGGGCTGGGGGGAGGTGAGCTGGCGCAAGGAACAGGCCAAGGGTGTGAGGAGAAGGGCAGAACCCTGCCCCCCACCCTGCGGGGCAGGAGGAGCAGAGGTGGCTGTGGAGGTGGCGGCCAACCGGCGGAGTTCCTGAGGCCGAGGCACAGGCTCAGGGGCCGGGGCTGGGGGCCAGCACCACCGAGGAGTGGGAGAGGACAGGCCCGGAAGAGCTTCACCCTCGAGGACCCCTTGATCGCCCATGGAACCCTTCCTTCGCCCTAACAGCCGCGGGCGGCCCGCAGTGCGGCCCCCACGCGTGTCCTGGAATCTTCCGCTTCCGTTGGTTCGGCCGCATTGCCGCCGCCCTGCCCCAGGAGCCCAGACCCCACCCCAAGTGCCAGCGCCTCCACCTTCCCGTCCCAGGCCACGAGAAGGACTCGAGGGCACAGAGCCCCCGCATCCTGGCTGTGTTCCCAGAGCGATGCCCCGCGGCACCCCCTGGACGCTCTGCGGCCCTGGACACAGAGACCCCCTCTGCTCCCTTCCCTCTTCCTATTCTCCACCCGACGTCCCTGCTCCCAGTCCCCATCCCGTTTCCTCCGAATGTGAGCTCCTCCCCTTCCCAGACTCTGAGCCAGGAGCCTTTTCAGAGGAACTCCAGGGCAGTTTTCCCTGCTCAGGGTGTCTTCCAGTCCACGGGTCAGCCAACCAAGGCCAGAGCCGGCCCACCACCAACTTTTTGTACGGCCCACAAGCTAAGAATTTGTTTCCAAATGAATTTTTACAATCGATTTAATGATAGCAATCACTAACTACGAACCTATATTACATGAAATGATATTTTCACCACCCCCAATACAGAGAATTCCATTCTTCTCATAGAAGACCTGTATTACCAACAAACTGGACTCAATACTATCAGTAGGTTTGCATTTTCATCCACTTAAAAAAAAATCTGTAGGACTTGTTTTTTCCCCCTCGTTATGGAAGTACTTACATAATATCCTATTGCATCTGGGCCCACAAAGTTCAAAATATTTACTACGGGCCCTTTGCAGAAAGAGCTGGGTGACCTTTGGTCTAGTTAGTGGCAGTTGGCCTCTGAGCCACATGGGTTGGAACTGCGCAGGCTCACTTTAGGTTTTGACAATAAGTGCTGTAAATGCAGTTTTCTCTTGGGATTGATCCAACTTTTTCTTTTCTCTAGCTTCTGTAAGAATATGGAATATAATACATATAAAAAATGTGTGACAATTGACTGTTCATGTTATCAGCAAGGCTTCCGGTCAACAGGAGCCTGTTAGTAATTAAGTTTTAGGGCAGTCAAAAGTTAGAGGCCTCTGGGGGGTTGGCACCCCTAACCCCATGTTGTTCAAGCGTCAACTCTACTTTTATTATTCCCTTTTCTATTGAATTTATTGGGGAGACACTGGTCAACAAAATTATACAGCTTTCAGGTACACAACTCCACAACGCAGCAGCTGTGTGCTCACCACCCCATCTCCTTCCATCGCCATTTACCCTCTTCCACCACCACCATCCCCGCAACTCTACTTTCAATAGCTCACGTAGGTCTACACCTGGACTCCGGTATAAGTTGGTGGAGAGGGGGGAGAAGGAATGGGGGAGGTGTCAGAAGAGAGCAGGAAGAAATGGGGAATGAGGAGAAGTAAGCATACACATCTATTTCTGAGTAAGGGGAAAAGAAAATAATTATTGTACACACTACTTTCCAGCTTTCCCAATAAAACCCAGGAGTGCTAACCCAGAAAAGAGACCCAAGGAGGTATATTTCAATTTTAACTTAAGACATTCAATAAATGTTTATCGAGCATCTCTTTATAAATGTCAGCCTTTGTGCTGCTTGGCACAAATATAATGATAAGACAGACAAGATCCCTGCCTGCACAGAGCTTATATTCAAGCAAAATAAATAAATAAATACAAAAAAAATTTCAACAAATTAGACCTCTCTACTCCTATAAGAATAAACAAAACTTAAGCATCCTGTATAGTTGCAAGGTTTTTTGTTTTTTTATAACGTTTTAATTATGAAAACCAAGGTACTTTCATTCCCTTATAAGTGAGTGCTCTGGATGAAATAATTAATGTTCTCAAACACATTTCATTGGAGACTATCAATGAATGGAGCAATCCCAGACACCTGGCGTTCTTGCGCCCACAAGTCAGGTCATGAATGGGGCAGCTAAGATCACCAGGCCCAGGAGCTCCTCCTCAGAGAGTAATGACAGCGGGTCAGGGGCTCAGGCCAAGTGTCCCAGCAATACTTTTGAACTGGGGAACAGAGTATAAAAGATGTAAAAACCAAGAATGCAGTCTCTGTGATTCTCAGACCATTAGCTTACTAGCTACATAATCTTAAATTTTTACTTTACTTTTCTAAGTCTCAGTTTCCTTACCTAAAGTGGGATTACCAATTTGTATCTAATGTAACAACTACATCAAACAAGATAATCCATATAAAGCCCTTATTATCCCAACCACATAACAGGTGCTCGACCAAAGTTAGCCTCCACCGTCATCTCCCGCATGCACAGTGCCCACCAACCTGAACGGCACATGCTTACAGGCCTTGTTTAACTTCTCACGTGGCTACACCAACACATGCTACTGTGGCCTCTGAAAACCAAATGAAATGGAAAACTTCAAATTATCTGGTTCTATAACTGAACATTTATAGTTATTCAGAATCAGGCATATAGCAAGATTTTATGTGACAGATGCAATAATTCTTCCTCTTCTAGAAGCTGTTGTCCTGGGAGGAATCCTTGCCTAAGAATGAGATCAAGAGCTTCCAGTGTCAGCATCTGTAAAATGGCATAAAGAATGCTAGCCCGAGGAATTAAAGTAAATTCTATGAAAATGGTCTCAAAAGATTGCACAAAAGTATATGGAAAATGAATATGATGAGGGCTTAATGGGGGACGGGAGGAGGGCCACACTATCTTAGCATCCCTATTTCCAGAAAATTTCATTTTACTGCCATGTTTCAGAATATGCTTAGAGAGCGGCAATCCTACAAGGGACAGTGATTTTGTGTTTCAGAATACATTTTAGATGGCTGTCACAAATTATTGAGACTAATACTAGGGTCAATTCACCCAGTCTCACACTTATCAAATAATACTTGCCTAAATCTTGGCCACATAGAACGGAAAGAGGTCAGTTCCAAAATAAATGGGTGGCTGCAACTTTTAAAGTGGACAAGATTTCTCAGCCAGTAAGTAAGAAATTTTATATGATGTAGCAAAAAAAAAAAAATTTTAAAAATTTAAAAATGATGGAGGACATATTCTATATACCAACATTAAACTAAAAGCACCCTGTGGGTGATCGAGTTTCCACATTTACATTAAATGTGTATTTCTACTATGCCTCCCTTAATATTATAGTAATTTCCAGTTACTTGGTAAACACCTGCAAATAGTGTTAGCATTAGACTAAGCTAAATTTAAATTAAGTTCATCTGAATCATGATTTAAGTCATCAGTCAGGTAGAACTGTTATATTTTTAAATGGAAGAATGCATACTTATTTTTGCCATGATGGTAATAATATACTTCATAAAATTCACATACATCTATTACATTTTTAAAGAAAACATTATTCACATACATCTATTACATTTTTAAAGAAAACCTTATTTAAAGGCAAAAAAAACATCTTTAAAACTATTCCAATTTTTATTTTTAATAGTACCATCCAGCCTTTATATATGCATATATTTTATATAATCAAAATCATACTCAATCTTCTAATAGGCTTTCCCCCCCCCCTATTTTCAGCTACATTAGAAACTCTAGTTGCTTTGTGTATCAAAACTAAATGAAGAATCCACTTACATCACTGAAAGACTATCTTCTCTAACTTAATCATGAATATTTTTCTATGGTACATTAAAATCTCATAACCATAACCAAACTAACTTACATTTAAATTGTTTTGTTTAATAAAAAAGGGGAGGAGGTATTTCCTTTAACCACAAATCATTTTAAGATAAGCAGCTCAGTTAAGTACCTTTGGTTTTCAATGCTAATATGTATCAATAAATATTTATTACTTGATTATAGTGCTTATTTCAATTACAGCCCTAAAATATGCTGGGGGAAAGGTGCTCATGTCAAAGCCATTGTCAGGCAGCGAAGCAATAAACCTGGCACCCAGAAGTGAGGGTACAAGTAAGAAGCTAAACTGGGAAAAATGGCTCTATGTACGTAAAATACCAAAGATTACATAAAAGGCACATCTAGCTAGCATTTGTTTTATCTAATAATTTTAAGTCTTTAATAAAAAAGGGAAGCAAAACCAAAGAGCTGGGAAGCACTCTGAGATGTGCTATAACTTCTGTTTTGCTTGGGGGTGGTGGGGTGGGGGAATTTGTTTCAGGTAGCTTTGGCGGTAAGAGCATTCTCCTGCATTCTTACATCCTAGAAATCTAGTAACTCATACCTAAAACAATTTATTAACAAAACCCCGACTCCCAATCTTTGCCCAATAATTTTATTCTACATAAAAGTTGTCTATTTGAGAAAATATTTAACCTCTAACACCTCAAAAAGATATGAACATCTCTTGAAAGCACTGTGATTTTTTAAAACCCAGTTTAAAAAAACAAACTATTTCTTAAAGTCAAATAATATGATATAACCACTTCTTTGACATCTAATATTTGACCTAGAAAAGAGTAAGTGAAGATTAATTAACTAAAATGTTAGCAAGAGGACTGAGTGACTCTGGAATAATAGAGCCCAAGGATATGCAAAGGTATACAAGGAGAGCAGGGGAGTGATTTTAGAAATTATTTTTTCTCTTTTTTTGGGGGGGGGGAGGGGGGTGGGTGAGTTAAGGGGGTATTGTTTTATAGATGAATAAAGTTAGCTCAAGGACACTGAGTTTAGAGTAGAATAGAGGCCCAAGACCAGTCAGAGCCACCATGTATATGCAATTTGCAACCTGGTTTCATCTCTGCAGTGCCCAGAGCTCTGGGCAGGTGGATGTGTCTGCAGCCAGCGAAGCATCCCCCTATGGGCACCGAAGGAGGACAACAAATACCATTTCTGGGGCTGTTACCGCCTCCTCTTGTAAAACCTTCTTGCTTTTCCTTGCCCTTCCACAGAGTGGAGTCACACCCTGACGCCCAGGCTCTGCACACATGTGACTGGCAGTGCCATTTCACAGCTCCAGGCGGCCGGTCCCAGCCATGTCACGGTCAGAGTGCAGGCCCATACCCCGAGAACTGCCTCCCCGGTGGCGTCCTCTCTGCTTTTGGAGAGTGGTCTGGCCCCGCTCCATTCACCCCGGCACTTGATTAACAAAGGCCAAACTCCGACCCGCCACCCCAACCTGTACACCTGCCCATGGCGAGCAGGCAATCTCTCTCTGCCTATCATGCTCCAAGTGCCTTGTTAGAGGAACAAAAACATTCTCTCCCACAAGCGTTAGAAAGTCTACTATTTTGTCAAACAGAAATGAAAAATAAGCCTAATCTAAGCTGTCATGGAATCATGAAATGCCTCTGGCAGTTCTATCAAAGTACGTAGACATGTACGGACTCTTTGAAGAAATGAAACTGCACTTTATCAAGTGTGATTTATAAGCAACACTGATGTAGCTGGTAGATAACACTGCTGTCTAATCATTAGTAGTCAGACAACAGCCATGTGAACACATCAATTATGGGCCACTGCCAAAAGCCCTGGAGATGATGGAGATTAGCAGCCAATCCCCTGTTTTACAAGCGCACATCAAAAAGAATATTAATAAGAGGAGGGGCGACGTGAAAGCTTGTCAGGGTAATTCAGCCACTAAAACAAGGCATCTCCCCCTCTCCTCTCTGTCGAGTTGGCCCAAGGAAGGAGCTGGCATCAGCTACAAAGTGCAAGGCTGCCAACTTCTTGGAAAATGTTTCTCCCTAACATATGGGAACTTGTAAAGGTCTGCAAAACTGCTATTTGGTGAAGAAAGGCAGGCAAGCCGCCTTCATTTCCCTTTTTCAATGCCAGAATGAAACAAATGAAGTCACGAGTGAAATACTTTTAAATTACTATACATTGGCTTTTTCTCTACCCTGAAAATCAGAAATTTGGTAAAACCCCACGTGTTTCTTATATTTCCACCATCCACGAAAATGTCGTTAGCTAAAAGCACTAACCTGCACATTCATAAGTTACCTCAAATCAACATGGCTTCCCAATGATGAACAAAAACCAAAGTGTGTGCTAACTCTAAGTACTGAAATTCCCTCTTGCCAACCATCTCAGGAAGACAGATATGAATCCCACTGATATTTCTGCAATTAGAATTAAACCAGCTCTCACAGCCCATAGATTAAAAAGCATCTGCAAAAATTGCTGAAACCGGTTTGGCTCAGTGGTAGAGCGTCGGTCTGCGGACTGAAAGGTCCCAGGTTTGATTCCAGGCAAGGGCATGTACATTGGTTGTGGGCACATCCCCAGTGTGTGGTGTGCAGGAGGCAGCTGATAGCTGTTTCTTCTCATCGACGTTTCTAGCTCTCTATCCCTCTCCCTTCCTCTCTGTGGAAAATCAATAAAATATATATATATATATATATTTTTAAAAAGCATCTGCAAAAATGGATGCCCCAGGTATCAGCATTTACTTCAGCTATATCAGTATAGGATACGTACCAGTGAGGACCTGCTGTATTTTTGTAAGTGATCAAATTAAACCAAAAGGCTGGCACTAATGGTATAGTGGGGTTCTAGCACATTCCCTAATATATGAATATAAGTCATACTGCAAAATGCATAGCCTGGGTTTCCTCTGCTAACACTTAGAAATCTCTTTGAATTTTTATTTGTAGCAACATTATATTTAGAGTGTTTTCCAAATATTTCATTTGTAGTCCATCATTTCAAACCCAGCATGGGGTAGTGGGAAAACATTAGAGGAGGAAAAAGAAGCCTGGGGTTCCTATTGCTTCTCAGGGGTCAAGCTGTGTGGCCCCTAAGTAAATCACCTAATTCAAGGGCTTGCTGACAAGCAATTGTTAAATCAAAGATTCTATATCTGGAGTTCAAAGGCTCTGTGGAGTCGGAAAAATCATCTATAACAATAAAAGCATAATATGCTAATTAGACCAGGCATCCTTTCGGATGAAGCTGGGGTTTTGAAGGAAGCCCGGGTCCCAGGTGCCAGAGGGAAGCCGGGGTCCTGGGTGACATAGGGAAGCCAGTGCTGGCAGCCAGGGGAAGGAAGGCCTACTCTTGCATGAATTTCGTGCATCGGGCCTCTAGTGTAATTATAGAAGCAACCGTTTATGTGTTTTTAATAGATCTACTTCCTTTCCCCCAACCCCTGAAAGTAAGAGTGCATAGATGCTCAATAAAATCCTAACCTAAAGTTAGGAAGCATGGACCTGATGGTAAAGTCAAGACAAGAGCAGTCCTCTTTCATTGTGCTTCATGCTCTGTGCAGTTTTGATAAGTAAAGGCTCTGCATTAGTTCTACACCTCAGTCTCTTCACAGGTAAATACAGAGCAATATCATATTCTCTGACCAAAGGCCTAAGTGAAAATCAACAGGTTATGGCTTTAGAAATACACATAATTTACAGTGTTGTTGAATTAAGCAAACATTCCTTGAGCAACTAGATGCTACATGTTGTACAAAGATTCGTTATTATTGATTACATTTTTGATACTAGAAAGGAAATAACCTTCAGAGTAAATAATCTGGGAAACTTTGGAGGTGGGGGGACCCTCAAAAGGAAATAATTCCCAGGCCCTGTAGTTGATATGCTAGCAGCCCCCTCCAAAAGATGTTAGAGTTCTCATTATGGGCGCCATCAACATCACCTTTTATAATACATCTGATTTTTAGGTTTTTCCCCACAACTTTTCCAGCAAAAGCTCCCTTAATGTCAGAAAAGCACCTGACTTAGTAGACTCTAGAAGAACCACAACCCTGCCCCCGCTGTCAAACACAGCAACCAGTCGTTCAGGTGAAAAAGACCTTCACAATAAACACATGCGTTTCCATCTATTCAATGTTTATTGGTAAGTGTATTTTACCCCCAAAATGTATTTTAATAACATGTTGAGTTTATGAGCTGTTTCAAGGTAAAAAAGAAAAATCAAACCACTGTTCTATTTAACAACAGTTATGACTATTAATGACATATGATTGCAATCAATGATTATAGACCAAAGCTGTCAGAATGGGCTGTGCTTCAAATCCTTACACAAATTTTGCCAAAGATAAAGGGGCCAAATTCCACCCCTGAGTTCCTAAGGTCTTATTACACGCCGAACGCCAGGGCTGGCTTTTTTATATATATACAAATTAGATTGTTAACTCGGTTTAAACAACTTTCCCAAGTCACACCTAAGCTCTAAGCTATAATAGGCACTCTCTCCTACTTGGATAATGACTTTTTTAAAGAGTAGCCTTCCACTTTATAGCCCAGAGGATTTTGTGGGTGACAAAGAAATCACCAGACAAAAACGGGCCAGCAAACAGGATGCCATTGCCATCTGTTATTCTGACACAGGAGAACCCTTCTGGGTAAAGCATCTTTATTCTTTAACCATGTGCACCTACACCATAAGCATCTATAGACACAAGCGGTGGACCTTTTATGATTAAATTCAAAATATCGTGGCAGTTAACGGGTTAAAATTCAACAGACATGCTCTACCAAACCCAGGAAAGCAGGTGCAGTATAACCAACTGTACAGACACTTTAAATAATTTTAAAATGCTGCATAAAGGTAAGATAGGTGAAAAACCAGATAATTCCCAGCAACGTATTTGCCTATGATCTCAATGGGGTAGAAAGACAAAAAGGTGTGGACCCCAAGCAGCCATCCTTGAGGTCCTCCTTTCTCTGCAACACGGCACGTGTTTACTGAGAAGTTCCTGGAATCAGGCACAGTGCTGGGTGCTAGGGAGATAAAAATTAGTAAGATATAAAAATGGAACTTTCATTTGATCCAGCAATCCCACTTCTGGGAATATACCCTAAAAACCCCAAAACACCAATCAAAAAGAATGTATGCACCCATGTGTTCATAGCAGCGCAATTTACCATAGCTAAGATCCCAAGTGCCCATCAGTAGATGAGTGAATAAAAAAGCTGTGGGACATTTACACAATGAAATACTATGCAGCTATATATATATAAAAAAAAAGAGGGATCTTTTGATCTTTTACTCTTTGGGACCTGGAGAATATTATGCTAAGTGAAATAAGCCAATCTGAAAAAGACAAGTATCACATGACCAACAAAGTAAGACCTGAAGCAGGGAGGCATGGGACAGACTGACATACCTCGATGAGGATGGGGAGAACAAGAAGAGATAAAATAAAGAACTTATATACTTACTAGAGGCCTGGTGCATGAACATTCATGCACTGGAGGGGGGTCCCTCAGCCTGGCCTGTCCCTCTCACAGTCTGGGAACCCTCAGGGGTGGCAGGCAACCAGGTGATCAGGATAAAGCAACACCTCTGCTGCTGCCACTACCGGCAGTGCAAGCCTCAGCCAGCCCTGGTTACCTGAGCCTCAGGTGGCCCTGGGCGGTGGGCAGCTGCCATCCAAGGTTTGTCTGCACCTTGGGGTGACCCTGGGCGGCTAGGCAGCTGACATCTGAGGCTTGCCTTGCCTCAGGCCAGCCTTGGACAGCTGGGGGGCTGAGAGGACTCCAGATTCAGGTATGCAGAGCAGCCAGACCCCCCTGGGGGCGGGCCTGGCCATGTTGTGCGCCTGCCACCCCAGTGGGGCTAAGGAGACTGGACACCACCATCTTGTAGCTGTGGGTGCTGTCATCTTTGAGGGCATGGCAATCAATTAACATATTCCCTCCTTATTGGCTGTGGGTACAGCCATTTTGTGAGGGTGTGACGGTCAATTAGCACATTCCCTCTTTATTAGATAGGCTATGCATAGCCCATGGGCACAGGCAATAGTGTGGTAAAGACCTGGGGGTAGGGGGTGCTAAGGGATGGGGAGGAGGGAATAGGAGACATCTGAAATACTATTAACAAGTACATATATTTTAAATAAGTAAGACAGTCTCCATGCCATGAAAGGTCTCAGGCTGGCAGGGGAAATGTGCATTCACAGACAATAACAAAATGGGAGATGTAGACACAATACATTTGTCTCCAGTGCAGTAAGTAGGAGTGGAGAAAATTCCAGCTCTTTTTGAAACTGGAAGGGGCCTCAGAAATTGTAGTCCAAGAAGAAAAGGCCCAGAGACAGTGGCTTTTGCTCAGGGTCACAAAAGAAGTTAAAGCCAAAAAACAATCCACCCAATTCCCAGTTAGTTCCAGAGCTTCTTCCCCTGGCCCACAACCCAGGCAGGAGTCCAGCCAAGGCTCTGCTACAGGAACCGTCCACTGAAGGCCGCCTGCGACCAAGCTCAGCGGGACGTGCTGTCTGTGCTCTGCTGACTGCGAGGGCATGACTGCAGGCTGGCGACTTTCTGAAGTCCAGCTGACCAGAGAGATGACCTCCACAGACCAGCCCCAGAGCGCTAATACTCACAACTGCATGCTTCCTGCACTCCCAAACACTTCCTCCTGCCTCCGCAGCAATTATCTGCCTGCTCCTAAACCAGAGGGCTAACGAAGCAAAGTCATGGCTCATTTTTACTACTTAGGCAATTCACTGTGCGGGAGGGCTGTGCGCTAAGAACCTAGGGAACACGAGCACGGGTATTTGCCTGGCTGTAAATATTCCTAGGGCTGGAGCTGCAAATCATTAGTCCTTCCTGCTCCACCTCCCATTTGACCAAGTACACGAATTAACCACCTGCAAAACTCTTAATGAAATTGTGGTGAAAGCAATACTGTGGTGATTTTTCTATAAAGAACCTTAAGAAAAAAACACACACCGGGAAATTCTAATAACCATTCCTAACATCTGCCTTTGAGGGAGAGAAAGCAAAAATAGACATCTTCAAATGAGCCATGTGGAGCTTTGTCTAAATGCACAGAAAGAGGCCGAGAAGTAGAGAATCATAATGTGGTAGGGAGCCTGGGACTGGGTGTTTGGGGAAAGGAACAAATTAAGAACTCTTCAGGTGATTCAGGATGCACAGCTCTGATGAAGAAACACTGCATTAGTCTGGCCGGTGTGCTCAGTGGTTAAGCATTGGCCTATGAACCAGGAGGTCATGGTTCTATTCCCAGTCAGGGCATATGCCCAGGTTGTGGACTGGATCCCCAGTAGGGGTTGTGTAGGAGGCAGAAGATCAATGCTTATGTTTCTCTTTCATTAATGTTCTCTCTCTCTCTCTCTCTCTCTCTCTCTCTCTCTCTCTCTCTCTCCTTCCTTTCTGTCTAAAAATCAATAACATATTTTTTAAAAAGAGAAGCAATACTTTAGATTAAGAGTTCAGGATTTGGGATATTAGGTCAAAAATTATTTATACTGAAATATAATTCCAAAAGCCAGAAAGACAGGGGTGGGGAACATCTGGCCCATGGACCCTATAAGGTCTGCAAAATCATTTTGTCTGGCCCTGCCAAGGCAGTAGGGGTGAGTTAATTAAATGTTAAACCAAATAGAGCAGGCTAATTTTTAAGCTGATAATGTTGTATAGCCCTAAACGGTGTTATAAATCTCCCAATGGCCCTTAGAAAAAGGTTCCCCGCCCCTACAGTAAGATGAAAATTATACTCGCCTTCAAGTTGCAAAACTATACAGTCAACTACCATAAATGTCATATGAGGGGGAAAAAATGTAAATCTTGGAGAAAATTCTATTTCTACACTAATACAAAATGTAGGAGCCACAAAAATAAATGAATTATAAACCTAACTACACAATTTAAGATACCTGCCCAGGGGAGGAAGGGAGAAACTAGAATAAGCAGAATCAAAAATAGAGGAACATATCTGTGAGCACATGAAAAATATTTGCAAAACATGAAAAAAAGTATATGTAATTATATACACTAAAGTATTTTAAAATCAGTAAGAAATGGGCAACAACTCACTAGAAAATTAGAGGTTAGAAACTCAATCTGTAGGAAAATACAGTAGCTTGTTAACATTAAATGGGCAAATTAAAATGATGGACAACTATCAGATTATCACAGATTAAACTAAATTATAATTCACAGTTTTAGTTAGATTGTAGGCATACAGGCAATTCATGTTCCATTGTCTGGTGAGAACTCAACTGATGAAATCAAGTTGGGGACGATTAAATTTTGAAATGCATTCAGAATGAAACCCACCAAAATATTCTGAAAAAGACTGGAAAACACCTAACTATTATTAGCAGGGGATCAGTTAAGTAAATTATGGAATCAAAGGTAGCAAGGTAACATATGAGACCGAAAACATACAGTTATGGAGAGAGAACAGGGTGCAGATGTTTCTTTACTACGCTGTGATCTGGGTAGCAATACAAGAAATGTAAGCGTATATGCTTGAACATATGGAGACTATTTCCAGAAATACATACAAACTGTTAAAAGCAGTAGGCTCTGGGGGCAGATCTAAGAGGGAAGTAAAATCTACTTTCCATTATATGATATTGTAGTACAATTTAAACTTTTATCGATTTATGTACTGCTTTTAAAACTTCTTTCAAGTCAAATAAAAACTATCCTAATCAATGCAACTAGCTTCTCAGGACTCTAAAACATGAGGCAGGTTAAATTCCCAGGAGATTTACAAAAGCTCCAATGAGGTGCATTAGAAGGGGGGGTTTCTATTTATACTACCATCTCATCACTTTAAATTTCTGTGGTTCATACTTTTAGCAATCAACTACATCAATACAATTGGGGGCGTGTGCACACACACACTTAGAGACCCCTGGAGAACACTTTTTGTGATGTCTTCTGAGCAAGGTACTATTTTGTCTTTGAAAAAAAAACTCAGTATTTATAATCTTGTACCTGAAACCAGCTGATATAATTCACACAAGATAACACCTCCATCTCCCTTACCCATTAGAGACCAGAATAATCCAAAGACCTGAGGGACAGAGCCAGAAGTGAAGCTCAGGGGCGGTCCCACACACTGAGATCCCGCTGGGACTCGGTCACAGCCTGGCCATGTGCCGCTCTCACTCCCCAGCCCTCCCATCTCAGTCTTACTTGGTTCTTCAGGCCTCACGCTCCTTCCTGGACTTCATCTCCTAGGCCTCTCCTCTCACCCTGTTTTGGCTTTGGCCACCCTGATATCTTCTCAAACACACAAACACACCTCCAGGCTCCTCCTCACTGCACAGTCATGCAGGCATGATGACATTTCAGTCAACAGCGAACGGCATATACAGCAGTGGACCCAGAAGATTATAAGGAAGCTGAAAACTTCCTGTCTCCTACTGCCATCACTGTAGCCATCCTGACATCATAGCGTTAGTTATGTGTTTGTGATGATGCTGGTGTAAACAAACCTACTGCCCTGCCAGGCAAATGCAAGTACAGCACGTGCGATTACAGTAGTGAAGGATGCATCTAGGTTTGTCCACGCTCACTCAGTGATGCTCGCACAATGAAAGTGCCTGATGAGGCATTTCTCAGAGCATATCCCCGCTGGTAAGTGGCACATGACTGATGGCCAGGTCCCTACTCAAACATAACAAAGATAAACTCTCCTTTCCCGCCACCCCCTTCTACCTCTCCTCCTGCCTGATTGTCCCTTACAGGACTTAACAGCAATGGAAACATATTCATTTGTTCAGAATAAACTAGAATAAAAGAGCTATGAGAGCAGAGACTCTGCTTACTATTGTATTTTCAGGACCCAGGTTCCTGGCATATAATTAGCATTCTAAAACTATGTCCTGAGTGAACAAATGAACAAAGGGATGAATGAAAGAATTAACTGAGACCTGCACTAACTGTCTAATATATCTATTGTGAGAACACAAAATTGTCAAAGCTCTCTACACTGTAGGAGGAGGCAGGGAATAAATGAAGAAATGGATACTTAATGTCCACAATATATGTAGTACAACGAATCCCTTAACATAGCAACAATGTCCTAAACATAAAGGACAAAAATGAAGACTTCTTAATTTTTCCACCACAAGCCTAACAACCGCCCCGCGTCCGTACATATTTTCTGACTTTCAAGTGGAGAGCCTGCCCCAGCTCCAGAGGCCCACGGAGCCTCCCCCCACCCTCGCCCCTCTCTCTCTGGTATGTGCACCTTTTTTCCCTTTCCTGTATCATCCCCATCAGCATATAGACAGGCTATTATTAGAGGATCCTACTTTTAAAAATGATACAGATACTCCCTTGACCTCATGTTGCACCTTATAGAAAAAGCGCGTTATCCATCGTTTCCATTTTCCTCACCTCCAGTAAAATCCAAGCACTCCATCAGACTTCGATTGCCCTCGTCCCCACCTCTCACCCCAGGACCACTCGTGTTAAGATCAACAACAATAGTCATCCTCCCAAAGTAAACAGTCTTCTGAGTCTCATCTCAACCTGACTTTTGGAGGCATTTGACACATCTGATCACACCCTCCTTGCTGAAATTTCTTCACTTGCTTCCAGAAACACCAGACTGGCTTGGGGTTATTTCCTCCACAGTGGACTCAATGCTGGCTCCCACCAAGGCTCCCAGTCTCAGCCCTGGGTCCCCTACAATTTTCTCCAGCCCCCAAATTCTGAAGCCCACTTTCCCCCACCTATGCCTCCAGCACTGGCCATCCCATTGGGCATCGTCACCCGGCAGCCCTGGGCCACATTACAGATGTTTTCCAACTCTTGATTCCACCCACCTCCAAATTTCTAGATTTGATCCTTAATTCTGATTCTCTCACAACTCCATATCCAAGTCCTGTCCTCATTACCTTAGACCCATGGTCGGTAAACTGTGGCTCATGAGCCACATGCGGCTCTTTGGCCCCTTGAGTGTGGCTCTTCCACAAAATACCATGGCCTGGGTGAGTCTTTTTTGAAGAAGTAGCATCAGAAGAAGTTTAAGTTTAAAAAAATGTGGCTCTCAAGAGAAATTTCAATTGTACTGTCGATATTTGGCTCTGCTGACTAATGAGTTTGCCGACCACTGCCTTAGATAATCTAAGCACTTCTCACCAATTTCATGACAACAAAAAATCATCCTCTCACTGGGACTACTGAAAAGGTCTTGTAACTAACTGGTTTCCCTATTTCGCTTCTTGCCTCTCTATAATCAATTCTCCACACGGCAGTCAAGAGAAAGTTTGCAGAAACAAATCAAATCATGTCACTTCCTTGCTCAAAATTCTGTCAAGGTTTTTCATTATACTCAAACTAAAATCTTTTCCACAGCCTAGAAGGCCCTGCATGGTCCGGCCTGCACCCAACTCCCAATCCAACCTGCACATGGTTTGTCCAGAACACATTCCACGTGTGTTATCTGGATGGATTTAACAGCATGTGCTGTCAGCCGAGAGGGAGACTAGGAAGCATGTCCAGAAAAAAGTGCAAACATCCAATCAATAGAGAATCCAGGCTTTGCTTCCCCTCAAGTCAGTTGCTCAATCTGTTTTTGTTTTGCTTTTTTCTTTCCCATCTCAGGTTTATACTTGACACAGCTCTCTACTCTTTAATTGGGCCTCAAAACCATAATTACCTCAGACCTTGTCTCAACCCTATCTCTTACACCCAGTCCCTAAAGGTCTAAGAGAAAAGTCAACAGAAGTTCTCAACAAGTAGGCAAATCTACTATTCTCCAGTGACCCTCTTCTCCACTATGCCCTAAGATGTGCCAAGATTTTCAACAGGAAAAATACACAATTGTGTGCTCTGTCAGCCCTCTCCTTTGCTCAAGTCAAGGTATTGGAGGAAATAAAAATTAACACTGAGGTATAAAAGTACAGCACTTGCGATTACAGTAGTGAGGAATAACATCTAGGTTTGTCCGAGTGCACTCAGGGATGCTCACACAAACTGCGGGGGACTCTGGCCTGCTGTGAACTGAGAAGAGGTGAGAGGTGCACTGTAAGTGTATCATATCACACCCATTATCTTTCTGACCTGTGTCCTTGAATTGCACCCTGACCTGTACCTGTGCACTCACAGAATCTTTTTCAACAGTTAAACATTGCTATTATTTCTTTTTTTTTAAATATTTTATTGATATTTTACAGAGAGGAAGGGAGAGAGATAGAGAGCCAGAAACGTCAATGAGAGAGAAACATCGACCAGCTGCCTCTTGCACACCCCCTATGGGGATGTGCCCGCAACCAATGTACATGCCCTTGACCAGAATCTAACCAGGGACCCTTCAGTCCGCAGACAGATGCTCCACCACTGAGCCAAACCCGTTTTGGCAGACATTGCTATTATTTCTATTCCTCAAATCAAATTATTCAGGTATATTAGAAATGTGAGTGGAAGACCACTTATATTAATGTGCATGTATATAATACATATAGCATATGTACTAACAAATACGGAAAATAAAAATGTTTGGCAATAATCCTACTCTCAAGTCTAACTTACCCATAACTTAATGGCAGTGTCAATCCTCAGGGTCTCATTTGCCTATTAAACCTCTCCTTGCATTAGTATAAAAGTACCTTAAAATATCCACTGTAAAATCAGAAGAAAGAAAGGCACTTCAGACCCTGTTTCAACCCCATCACTTACACCTTGTTGCCAGCTTCCAATATCTTAAGAAACATCTACAGAAAAGATTCTCTCCAAAACCGGCTTTACAAAGAACCAGCTTTTGGGGTAGGAATGGTGTGACTTAAGACACCATAAAAGCTCTCTTGCCTCTCCCCCACCAGAAAGTCCCCATATGTGAGCTCCATTCTTGGGCCTTTAAAAGTCTTTCTTCAAGTCACCATGAGGCTCATTCAAAGGATTGCTAATGGAGGGCAAAGATCTTGATAAATGGAGAAAAATTAGGCTCTAAGCAGACAGGGACAATCAGAAGGTAAAAGAAAAATAGGTTTTAAACAGAAACTCACCCAAGGGGATCGGAGCAAAGATCACCTCTGCTCGCCTGGATCATCCCCAAGAGCTACACTCACTCCTCCTCAGGGAGCACCTTCCCTGGGCCTACATTTCAGTTCTCCACAATCTGATATCATTAGCCCGTACAGCTGGCCCACCGCTTTAAGCTCACTCCTTGTGCCACTTTAAAATTCTGAGGACTCAAGAATCAAATATTATATGGCTACGCTGGAATGGATAGATGGCAAGTATAATGCATATAAGTTGAACCTATTTCTCTACATTGTCTGAATACCTATTATGAAATGTATTTACATATGTTAGGTATTTCTCATTCCTGTGAAAGAAATGTGGCCATGTGCTTATCTTGTAAAGCAGATCTTATCAACAGCCCCATGGTTTCCCCTTTTCCTGTTCAGGATGCCTTACTCTTCTTCCCTCATTCTCTCCTTATAAGTCTAGGTAATATAAATACATTTCACCGTAAAGCCCTTTTAGCCTACCAACTGCAAAGCTAACTTATTGGCCCAAGATCTAGAGCAGTGGTGTCCCCATTAAAACAGAAGAGGGGTCCATTTCTCTCCTGTTAAGCTGTGATTTGCACAGGAGGCAACCAGCAGAAGGTCTGGGTAGCTTTAAAAGCATCAGCTCAGCTCACAGTATTCATTCCAGCGTGGCCATCAAATGAAAGAACCCTGAAGAACAGATTGATGCTGAAAAGTAGGCTGGTCCTTCGACAGCACTAATCACCACCTAACCTCCCCTTTCTGCAAGCTGACTCCCTCTTTGAGCTTCGCAGCTGCAGCTTCGAAACAGCAGGCCTCAGAGAGGACCCCAGCTGGGGCTGGGAGCCAAGGCCTGGGCAGAGCGGTGTTCCCCAGGGTCTGGTGAGGTAACTGCCAACGCTCTAACCAACAATGTCGGCTGACAGGAAGTGGCAACTTCTTAACACGTTGGAGAGGAAGCCTATTTTGAGCCCAGAAAAAGCCAAGTCACTTAAACAGACGTACGAAATCATTAAACAGTAAACATCACTTCTCTTAATCCTATCTGTTCATGTGGACTGGTGGAACAGATTCTGCAAGCTTGTCCTTGACTGCTATCTATTATCAGTGATGTTCAACCCATGTGCCACAAGAATTTTTTAAATGCACAATACCTAACTATTTAGTCAGGGCACTGACCTCTTTTCCCTTAGATTGTCAAATAAAAAAAATTTAAAAAAACATGACAACAGCCAACAGGACAATAACCATCCAGTGTGAATGAGTCAAAATTTTATTTTTATTTTTGTCAGATTGGCAAACATTTTTTTTTTTGGTGTGCCACAGAATTTTAGTAATTAGTTTATATGTGCCACAAGATTAAAAAAAGGTTGCAAATTGCTGACACACACAAGCACATATATATTTAAGTATATATGTCTATATAAATCCATAACATACAAAATATTCTATTTTTAGTGACTTGTAGTTACTTTTCATTCTTTTTTTGTTTAGTTGTTGTTTCCCGCACTCCCTCAAAGGGTACTTTGAAATCTTTCCAGTTTTTACAATTAAACCTAACCATCTGGACTGAAATCTTCACATTCACCAAATTAGTCACAGATTTTGTGGGTAAGCTGAGAAAGTAAATGCTATGCTCAGTGCTAGGATTTAAACCACATCTACCACAGCAAAACACTCTCTCTCCAATAATCTCTCCAATTACGCACGCACATTGGGCTCAGATAACATGGGGGCCACTACACCTCACTGCTCGGAGCATTTGCACAGTCGGCGTCACTCTTCAGATCCCGAAGTGAGTTGTAACAGATCCAAAATGGAATTCCTCAAAAATCTCTCAGAATTTATTTTACAGATAAAAGATAAAACTATCTATTTCCCCACCAACATTTAACTACCAATGGGTGCTCACCAAATCCAGAGGCCATTTGAAGATATCTCTATCTATGTATTGAGCACCAGTAAAAATGTCATTTGAATACACTGGGCATTTTCTAGATTTTTTTGAAGTACAAAAGTCTTCAAACCTCTTCACATTTCACCGTAAGGGTCAGAAAAAGGAAAAATTTAACATGCTCAAGATTCAATATGCTTAGAGAGCTGCAATCCTACAAGGACAGTGATTTTGTGTTGTCATCTAATCACCAATAAAGAGCAGTATATGTTACAGAACGGCCATCTGTCTAGAACTGGATGGGATTATCTGCTAGAAGCTAATCCCCCAGCTGCACCAACTCCAGGTAAGTGGAAAACACTAGTTCTTACAAGGTAATAATGAGCATGAATGTATAGCAGGCATATGGGTTCATATGCTAGTCTTCCAAGGGAGACTTGAAGGAAGCCTTTAAGATGCGGTAAGAGGAAGCACAAGATTGGGTGTAAGCAGGTTCCCAAAAATCATTTGCAAAGCATCTTAAAAAGGTTGACATTTTTCCTCTCACACTTTATGTGGGCTACAAAAAAGCATCCACTTAAATGGCACCGGTGGAGAGGTTAGAGGGGAAGGACCAGACACAAGGGAACCCTTGTTAATTAGCAGGAAGCTCACCCCAGTTCCCCCATGCTCTCTATACATGTGAACAGGACTAAACTCACTGAAATACATGGTATGTGTAAAAGGTTTTTTAAACCCTCAGAAGCATTCACATTGTGGAAACACAATTTGATTAAAAAAACAAAAACAAAAAAACTTTCCTTCCCAGGAGGATTAAAACTGTAAAGAGATTTGCTGTCACAAATATTAACATGAGCCATGTTTTTTATCTTGGCACTTCTGTTTCAGTTTGCTGAGTAAACCTAGGTTGAGCACATGTTAACAGGCAAACACCCAAATCAAATTTAGATCAGCAGTGGCAGGGATTTACATCTTTGGTAAAACATGATTTTTTTTTCATGATCTTTTAAAAATGTATTTACACAAATTTAGCCTACTTAATGACTATGGAAGTCGTAAATTTTATGAGATTTTAAAGTTTGACATTTTAAAAATTATGTTGGATGCTCACAGAAGTAAAATCCAGTCTCTTCACTAATATATAAAATATTAATTAAAAAGCATTTGGAATGAACAACAGCACATTAAAAAGTCGCTAATTTGACAATGCTGAATCCATTTAGACCTAAATCTTTACACCCTCTTTGCTTCCCCATTCTTTTTACCATCCTGTTTCTCATCATAACCACCACCACCACCACCCCAAAAAAAAGAGATAGATCTGTAAACTGAAAATGAAGCTATCAGCCATAATTTGGTCTCAAAAATCAAGCCATTTCGAAAGGACCATACCAAAGTAGCAGTACCAGAATTTAGTAAGGAGAAAAATGAGATCATGTTAAGACAATTTAACATATTTTAACATTCAATTTATCTAATAAGTAACAAGCAACAAACAAGTAATTTTCAGGAAAGGGCTTTGCTTTTTCATGGCCAAACAGAGTTCAAAGGCATCATGGAGAAACAATAGTTTTAAGTATCCTGCGTCATCATTAGAGTGACAGTTTATACTTAAAAGAGCACTTGGAGATAAAGGGTTTCACTCCCAAGATTAATGTAAAAATAAAAACTAAATTGGGGAGTGTTCAAAATGATGCTTCTGGAAAACGACCCTTTACTAGTGATTTCCTTAAACCTATTATTCACAAAGGATTAGAAGGACAGGCTACAGCCACAATGGGAACAAATGCCACGACTCTGGTCTTCTACTATTAGATACAATGCGGTCCTGAAATTCTGAAATTCTGGCTGCCAGGCAACTGCGCTGCCCTACCCCCCACCCCAATGCCATACATACCACTTCGCTGCTGTTGCTGCAGAGTTCCTCTCTATTCAGTACCATGGCCCCTGACTAATGAAATAGTGGGGAATTTCCATAAAGGGCCCCAATTATTCAAGAGAAGTGCATTGTCTGCCCCCTTTCCCACACACCTTCTTTCTACTTTTTACTCCCTACCTCCGCCACCATCACCACCACCATTCCCGGCCATTTGAGCAAACAGGAAAATTCAACAGTAGCCATTGTCCTTCTCTAAGTTGGAAGAACCTTGAATTTTAGCCTCCTGACCAAGCAGCAAAGAAATGACAACTTGCCTCCGCCTTCCTCCCTTCTCTCTTTATAGCTTAAGAAGTACACTTGGCCTGTCGGTTCTCACCATTAAACCATTCATTCCTTCTCCTTTTGTGAGGAAGGAAAAAAAAAGGGGTAAAACAGCTGAGCATAATCACAAAACATAACACTGGGCATTCAATTCCTATACCTACGACCTCATTCTTTCACCTCCTGGTCCATAGGATTTGGTGACCGAATAAATCTTAATCTATAAACAAATGGTTTGCTTTACAATTAAACTATTCATTCTTTTTCTTTCTTTTTTTTTAAACTGCTTGGCAGCTACCCAACCCAAAGACTTCTAGGTTCTTCCATTATTTAGTGCCCCCAGTGGTTAAAAGGCAATAAGCTCATTTGGAGTTTATAAAACTATGCACCGTCAACAAAAGCATGTAATGCTTCCAAGATGCACAGTGGCCTCTGCTCACACAATGGGGAGCTGTGTGTAGTCTCCCCCAAAACAAAAATGCCCAGCCCCAATTAAGCACCCTGGGGGCCTTCAAAGCAGTTATGCTAAGTTGCAACTACAGCAAGATCCACTTGAACTCCAACTGTCTTGTGTGATTTTCCTCCCAAGGTAGGAAAGGGGCCTGGGCAGGCTGACCTCATTAAAGGGTAATTAGTGAACCCGGGGACTTGAGGGGCTAGCACAATTGTGCCTATTGTGAGCATTTCACTATGGGGCAACTATTTCCTTTTTCTTTTTCTTTTTCTTTTCTTTTTTTTTTAACCTAGGAGGTCTCTACAATCTTAAAGGCCCACGCTTAAAATTTTCAAGGATTTCAGTCTGGCTATTTTTTCTACCAGTCACAGAGTAAGAAGAAAGGAAGCGGTACAAAGAGCACTCCCATCATCTTTTGTGAAACAATAACGAAAAGTCCTCAAATAAAAATAATTTAAATTTTATACCCTATATATAATAAATAACTTAAAATAAATTTGCCTTAAATAAAGTGAAATAAATGCTCCACCTCTGGGTTACAGAGGCTGAAAGCAACACATTAAAAAAGACAATAAATCAACCATAGAGCTTTTATGATTATATATGACAATGATGTTGAAAAAACACAAACACCAACAGTCTGTTTACATGTGAAGGTGTTATTTAGAAACTAATACAAAGTAATGTGATCAACATAAGCACTTTACCACTTTACCTTCACACCTCTTTAAAGCCCATTCTTAGTGTTGATATCCACCTGCCAAGATGCTGAGGGATGAATGTTACTAAAAAATGCACCAGTAAATTTAGCTGTTTACATTCTTTACCTTAAAAGTAGCACCTTTCTGCAAATACTGCACCACAGACCACGGCCTTGGTACTAAATTTCGCCAGTACATGAGAAAGTAGTTTTTAAGGCAAGTAATAAAATTAAGCTAAACTTAACCTTAGCAATCAAGATTTAAAGAACTCTAATATTTACATATAATCAAGAGAATCAATATCTTTGTTTTAAAAAAACATATTGTAAAGAAGGAAACAGAGTTGGGTAATGACTTCCAACACCCATAAGCCCAGCGCATTTTCCTCATAGTGGATTATGTAAAGTCACGGGAAGCCATGGACTATGCCTACTGCAGCCCTAACATCCCAACAGCTTCCAGAGGCTTCCTTTATAGGTGTGGTCAGATCTAGGCACATTTACATTTTATATATATTTCAGAGAGGAAGGGAGAGGGAGAAATAGAACATCAATGATGAGAGTGAATCATTGATCCGCTGCCTCCTGCACACCCCCTACTGGGGATCAAGCCCACAACCCAGGCATGTGCCCTTGATTGGAATATTGGAATCAAACCCAGGACCCTTCACTCCGAGGATCAACGCTCTATCCACTGAGCAAAACAGCTAGGGCTAGGTACATTTAAAGCCCATTGTGATATCTTTAATTTTTTAAATATATTTTATTGATTTTTTTACAGAGAGGAAGGGAGAAGGATAGAGAGTTAGAAACATCAATGAGAGAGAAACATCGACCAGCTGCCTCTTGCACACTCCTACTGGGGATGTGCCCATACCAAAGTACATGCCCTTGAACAGAACTGAACCTGGGACCTTTCAGTCCACAGTCCGGTGCTCTACCCACTGAGCCAAGCTGATGAGGGCCATTGTGATATCTTTAATATGGTGCTGCCCTTGTATTTATTAAGCCAATTTTAAACACCAATTTCTTTATTTGGCTTTATAACTTTTGAATATCCAATGAAAGAATTTAAAAGTGTGTGACAAGTCTTTTATGCTTTGGCCAAAAATACGTAAGCTATATTTAGAAGTAAATTGTGTGTATTTGTGTTCCATTAAAACACTGCACTAGGACCCTTCCATTCAACTTGGGCAAACATCCCCGTTTTGTTTATTTTAGAAATACTGCAAAATGTATGTTTAACTTAAACATATGTAATACATTGACAAATCTTGGAAAAGGCTTATTAAGAGATGGGGAGGGACCTCACCCTAGTTGCTCTGTGTGTGTGTGTGTGTGTGTGTGTGTGTACACATATATATATACCAGTTTTCAGGGCTTTGAGGAAAAAATACAAGTCCTGGAAGTCATACCACACAATTGGAAACTCTTCCTCCTAAAGTATATCCAACGGCTCAAAAAAATAAATATTCAAGAGCATTAATTTGTTTCTAGATGTGTGCGTGCAAGTAAAACAGCAGTCATAATGTGGAAATTTCAGTCACATTTTGCAACTAATTGGAAGCAGATTAGAATTCCGCCTCAAGGGAACGTTGTCAAACTAGAAGCTGGAGCAAATGAAGAAAGAGGTAAGGGCGTCGCGCGGGGCTGACAGATTTACAGCGCTCGGGGCTATTAACGGGTCCGGGGAGGGAGGGAGGGAGGGGCGCGGCCCCGGCTGCACCGCGCGCACCCGCTGCCCCCGCCGCCGGGAGCGCGCGGCCGGGCGGGCACGAGCGGACCACGCCCCCGGGGCTCGGGGCCCGGCTGCTCCCGCCCGCCCGGAAACAATAAACCGGGCCTTCCGAGGGGACCAGAGGCCCCGATAAGATAAACCTGCAGACTGATAAACTGGGGCGCGCGGGAGTCGGAGGGAGCGGGCTCCGTCTCTCCGCGGCGGGGGCGGGGCGGGCAGGAGAAGGCAGATTGTGGAGGATAATGCAGCGATGGGGTAATGGAAACAGCTGCTCGCTTTCTCCTTCAATGTCTGGCATCTGCTGCGGCATCACGGGAAAGGCTGGTGAAGGATTTGGGCGAGGAATGCAAATGCAGAGACAATTGGCCAAATGGAGTTTGATGCGGAAAAGCTCCATTGCTCTGCTTGCAAATCGCGTTGCTCCCTTTGGGGAGCAGAAGCGAACACTATTACGGACTCGGATTCCACCTTCAAAGCCGTTGCAGGGTTTGGGGCTGTGAATCGCTTTTCAATCAGTGACTTAAGATGTGAAACGATATAAAGGGATAAAGCCTTGTGGCTGGAGCGGCCTCCATTTGTCAAAGCGAGCGAGAGCTCCTCTTCCAGCCATCTCCATGGAAAAGTTACATGAAGTGCTTTTTATGTTTCACTTACTTAAAAAAAAATTTTTTTTTTCTTTAAATCACCACCGCTTACTTCTGAACTGGCTCAAGGGACAATTTCTATTTGTTGTGCTTATTTTCCCCTTGGCTGCAAAGATTCATTTCTAATTTCATTTCCATCACAAAAGAATTGGCAGAGAACTAAAACGCAGAAACACATAGCTGAAGCGCTGCTGTGCTAGTCATAAGCCTGTAATAAAGCACAGATTTGATAGCATTATCCATGTACTGTGGTGAACCACACACAAATAAACAGTTCTCCATGAAGAATGAAAACCCGAGGCTTCGGGCCTTCCAATTCAAACATTATTGTTGCTTTTAACATGAGCCATCCATAAAATCAGCCAAGGAGGTGACAGGAAATCCAAAAGCAAGCTGGTCTGGCTTATGCGCACTTTGCCAAAAAAAAAAAAAAGTTAGGAGATGCTTTCTTTCCAACTCATCCCAATGATGTCCTCAGGGAAGAATGGGTAACACTGTAAAGTCTAGGCAGAGGAACAAATGACACTTTTACACCAAGTGAATTCAAACACATGGCGGATGTAGCCACCAGAAAGACTACACCCCTTCAGAAGGGGGAAGGCTTGCTAAACTAACTACCAACAACTTAGAGGTGACCTTTGCACCCTCGGTGACTAATGTGAAAGACAAAAAGTGTACCTAACGCAGCCCAAGGGCCAGATGTGCTTTCCCAAGAAGCCAACCAGGATTTTCCTTTAATCAAAAGGACGAGCAGTGACTTCTAGGAGGTTATGAAAGTGTGACCAATAGGAACTTTTGTCGTCTGTTGCTAATTGAAGTATATAAAAGAGCCCATTTCTTAAAACGGACTACAAACACTTTTTTTTTTTTTAATTCACTGCCACATGACAAAAACCAGAATCAAGTTGACTGGTAGAAGATCAGTGCAACCAAAGACCAAGCTATTATTTCAAACTGTCAGGGGAAGGCAGTAAAATTGCTACCAGGTCTCCTTAAGTTACCCTTCAATAAAAAAGAAGCCATCAGGGAAATAAGAGGAAAAGAAAACACATCAAAACCTTAAAAGTCCCTTTAAGTAAAATTATACGTCTGTGGCACCGTGCCATCTGCTCTCCGGTTAACATAATAAGCCAATTCCACAACCTGAATATCTGCTTTCTAAAATCATTATGTACAACACAAAATATAATCAATATATTTTTAAACTGTAAAAGCTACATCCATCAGGCATTATTGGAATATGCCTAAATGTCCCTGGGGGCACATTTTTCTTAAGGTGCTGGCTGACAATGAGGATTCCCAGGAGGCCACAGGGCTCAGTGGTTGAGCTAGAATGTCACAGTGAATAATAATCAAACGAGGGAGGGGGTGGGGGAGGAGAAAGAAGAGAGTTGCTTTGAAAAAATCAGCGATAGTATTTATTCATCCCTCCAAACCCATTTGTTCTAACTGAAACATCCTTCTCTTTGAGTTCTCTTTCAGCTTCACTGGGGGGAGTGGGGAAGTGGGGAAGGAAGGGGGGGTGGGGAAGGAAGCCTTCTGAATACCAGAAGAGTGTTATGTAGTTCAAGGCCTACTGACCTATCAAAATGTCAGAAGTATTTGCTTTGTAATCACTTCAGTTCTTCCGGCAAAACCGGAAGGTAGTTCTAACAGAGATTTAGAAGATCATGCACACCTCAGCTTCAGGAGCAATGTGCCCATCTTACCCTCTGGAATGCCCTTAGACTTCTCAAAATAACATTGCAAACCATCCAGCTGCTGGCCAATTGAATAGCTGAACAACCTTTCATTCAGTTGCAAAAACTCTGTTCCAGTTACCAAAACCTTTATCTTAAATTAAAAAAGATCTTGCAAGAGAGAGCAAGCTTTCTCCAGTGAAACTTCAGCTGGGAGAGAGACCTGGACACCAGTGGACCCACTTATCCTACAGCAGAGTAAAATCAACGAGGACACTTGTTTAAAAAAAGAATACATCCCATACGAGCTCAATACTCTCAATCCACTCCCAATCCCACATCTATACATGCAATTCTACAATGTTTCTACACGCACACCTATGCAATACCAGGGTCACATGACACCTGTGATCCCTATGTTAGTCTATAAGGATGACTTTTGTCATTCTTGTTCTCTTTCCCTGTCTATATCCTTAAATGTACAGATTGAGAGGGAATTATTTATTGACAACAATCCTAGAGAAGAAAGGTTATTTCCACCATGATGTTGCTAAGGATAGCCCAGCATTCCTTAGTTCTGGCTTCCATGTTCCACAATCCACAAGAAGGTTAGACTAAGAATAAGTAATTTAGGAGTAAACTGTTTAGTATTCAAGCAAAACCCTTAATGTTCCCTGACAAGTTCAGAGTGCTGCGATCAAACCTATGTTGTGCTACAGTAATTACTATGAGAAACTTCCAGGGCTCAATATTAAAGAACAGAATGGCACCATCCTTCCACCTCTCCTACACCTCTAGAGTGTGTTCCACACGGCAATTATCTCCGTTCAAGAAGCAGAGTTTAAACTGCATTGAGACTCAATTATACCCATGACTTTTTAAACATACACTTCAAAAGGCAGGTTTCATCACATTCACTTCACTGAGTGAAATCTTTCCCCCCACTTATAAAAAATGGATTTTACCTCTCTCCCATGAGACATCTTCAAGTTTAAGAATTATTTCTTTTTTAGCTTTTGGGCCCACTTTTCTGCTTTATTAGAGGGATGACTATGAATGACATAAGACAAAGACAGACCCCATCTGACAAGCACGGCTCTCCCAAACGTCACCATCGCCCAGCCTTAGAGGTGCCACCATTTAAAGAACCAGATCGCAGGCTTGTTAACAAAAAACACATTACTTTGCTACTTTTAAGAATGCAGGGGGACTATGAGTAGTAGATTTATGATTTAAGTGCTTGTGGCTAAAATAGCTTCCCAATTATCAAGGGCCTCTTAGGAAGAGCAAGAATGCATTATGTGTTAATGACCACAACCAGGGGTCCCTTCTGCACTCTTTTGTCAGAACGGGAGCAGATCCTCCCCGCAGCTTCACCATTAACATGTCTGTTTCCTGTCAGCCCACTCAGAGATAATGTCATTTATCTCAGGGAGGCACAAGCCCAGTTATTAGCTTCTCGAAAAGACCTCAAACAAAGGCCGGGCAATGTTTTTACCCAGGGCTCTTAGGAAAAACCAGAACCAGCAAAGACTCAGAAGTTAGCATCCTTCAAAGAATAGATCCCTGGTTGCCAGCAATCCTAGACCGGAGCTCTTAGGGAGCATAAGGTCTCCACAGAGTAAGCACTGGTCCCCTGCCCTATCACCTACAATTAGATTAACCGATAAATGCCAACCAGAGCTGGCCTGGGAGAGCCTTTGCTCCCCCTGGTCTCCAGGGAGCAAATTGACAGAATAATGCAGGTACTGACTAAAGAGCCAGATCTTTGAAGAACTGACCTCTCCTTGTGACTGCCTGCAGGAACTGAATAACCATTAGAAAGTGTTCAAGGGCTGGGCTTCTGGAAATCTTTTAAATAAAAGTGGAACTGGTTAGAATAAATGTAGAAACATGTGTTTTCACAGTGTTGCTCAGATTACTGCAATTTCAAGTTTCTATGAAGTACCAGGTGAACTTTTTTCAAATTAAAAAAAAACACACACACACAGACACAGTCAAAATTGGAGCAAATCTCAACCATTCATTCCTTGTTTTTCATGCTGAAAACGAAGAACAGATGGTACTTTCCATGTTGTTTGAATCTGGTTATTGAACACCTCTGTGGTTAGGGAGATTTCTGCTTAGCACTTTCGGCATACATTTCATTTACTAACTATAAAATGCTGCTTAGGAAAAATAAGTCTTTATAACACTCTAATTAAAACCAGCTTGCAGCCAAGCAATTTCACTTGAAGAGCATTCTTAACCTTGTGACATCTGGACAATCAATTCCTTTCCCTCCCTCCCCCCTCCTCCCAACCAAACGCACACCTTTTTTACAGACTATTTGCAAAGTTATTAAAAGTTGCTAAGCATTATTTATCTCCTTTTGGCACAAACTTGATCAGTTGGAGGATTTATTTATTTTTTTTAATCTCTCCAGCAAACCCAGCAGATTTCAAATGCTATGCTCAGAACTCAGGGATATGTCCAAGTCATACCGATTCTCCCAGCCGCATGGTTCTCACCGAAGACTTTGGGGAAAGGGCATCCCCTCCGCACCCACCTCCAAAGCCCGCTCACCCTCCGGGGTAACCCACAGAAAAGCAAGGAGCTGGATCAATGCCGACTGGGAGCCACCCTTCGTTACCAACGTTTTTTAACAGCTCACTCCCTTGTGTAGCTTTCAAAACAGTTTGCTGTCTTACAACAATGGACTTTGTTCTTTAATTATAGCCAGTGACCTTTCTGCCCTTTTATTTCACAGTAGATAAACCGCACTCTCTAAGCAGAATTTGCAGGGGGCACTGTAGATGGGGGAAGAAACATCTCATCCACAAAACTCATTAATCAAAACATGTTCTTAAACTGCTCACACTCACTTAGAAAATGTGCCAGAAATCCCCAGTGAAGTGTTAAAAGGCCTCCGCAAGAGAATAAAATACAAGGAGCGATACCCTTTATAGGCAGGGCCATTTGTAAGCACCGCCTCCAGGCTGTTAAGGACCAGCTTCCTGAAAGCAGCATGCTATTGGAGAATGGATCTCCTTTCTGGATATGTACCCAGTGGTTAGAACCCTAAGGCGCAACCGTAAGACCTCCTTTGCATTTCGTGTCTATTTAAGTTATCGGTTGTTTTTGAGAAACCGGCTATGCGTTTGTGGATTTCCCAGCGAGGAAATAAAACCGTGTAACACTAACCGTGTAGCCCAGCTGAAGGCCTGTGTCTGATAAGTCAAAACTGCTAAGGCAGCTCAGGAGGATATATGCAGAAGTGTCTCCACACAGGCTATTATGCTTCAAAAGGAAGGCGGGGGAAGGTGGAGAAGCAGGTTTTAACAACCAAAAGCCAACACGTCAAATCTACTTATTCAGACATGTCACTGGTGGCTTAACCACAAAATGGGCTATAGAAATAGAGCTCAAACATCTTAGAATTATGGCATGTTTTGATTTTGTTCACGTATTAAGGGAGTGGCGACTTTTACAGCATACTTGTGGTTTCCACATAAAGGAGTAGAACACTCATTGATTTAATTAGATTTCATAAAGTCCAATTTATCATGTTTTACATGACTCTGTGTAGTGAAGAAACAGAATAAACACACCAAAAATAGACATTTAAACATGCTGTGAAATTAACCGGTGACAGCCAGTCTTATGAATCTCCTGTGAACCAGGAACACACACACACACACACACCCTACACCCCTTTGGTTTTCACATTTGGCCCATCCTGAGCCATATCTGATTGCTGAGAATGAACCATCTCTGCTTTTGAAGCACTTTCTCTTCACAAACCCAGATAATCAAGCAAGATTGAAATTAAAACACACCAAACATCAAAAACCAAAAACAAAACTCCGTCTCATCAAAAGATGCCTCAGTGTTGAAATATTTTTGTCAGGTGACACTTGTCCTCCTAAATCTTTCCTTCCTAGATAGGTATCCTCCTAACATTAAAAAGTACTTTCTAAACTGAAGCCTAATTTACACAACCACGCGTCCGTGGAATTAGCAGTTAGTTCCCTGGGTGGCATCTGTGCGAGGGAGTGACATATCTGTGTGCCAAGGAGGAGGGCATGCTTCAGAGAAGCTTTTCTAGGGTGCGGTGGGGTGGGATGGGGAGGGAACGCTGAGCCAACACCCCAGCTTGACAGAGAGTGGCCAACACTTTGGGATTCTTGCCCTTCCCAGCCATCCCTGAGGTGGCCTTGTGAGCCAACCCCAGTGACTTAGTTGGCAGTGGAGTGGATCTAAATGCACCGAGCCCGCTCCCCTCCTCCGCCCCGGGCCGCCCATCATGACTTGTTTGCTCTTCATTTATGTAATTCACATGATCACATTTATACCGCGCTGGCTGAAGATGAGTTACATGGAGATGAATAATTTAATTCTTCCATTCTTCGTCCAGTCTCCTCTGTGCCCGGAGAGTGAAAAGAACACAGAAACTGGAGAAGCGACCCCACGCTCTAATCTCAGTTGCCATGACAGCAGCCTTTGAGATACTGAAATGTTCCGATTGCCAGCTAAACAAAATTGTTGAATGTGAACATTTGGCTGGAAGATTAAAAGGCTAAGGGGAATGCAAAAGGGCAGTACCTCCCACATTCCACGCAGCAGTGAATCCAATCAAATGGCTCTGACTCCTTAACCACAGCCATTGTGAGCACTGGATTAGGGCAATTCATCTAGATAGTTAGAGCAGATTAGAACTGCAATTTGAAGACTGTTGGCAACAAAAGTAAATGCCCTACTGTACTAAGTAATAAGCAGATTTCTGAACGCCTTTTAGCAGAAATTATGCAAAACTACACATTTAAACATAAGAACTAAAACCTGAGTTTTTTTGTTTTGTTTTGTTTTTAAATCCCATTGAAATTCATCAACATAAAATGCTGTCTGACCAAGAGGACATGAATTTAAAAAAACATTCAGAGGATTTTTGTGATTTGGGCATTATCTGCACCTTCATCAACTTCTAAAATCAGCAAATCAAAACTTTATCCCTGTACGCCAACTTCAATCTTAAACACACCAACACAGACGTACAAAGGTTTAAGTAGAGAGCAGCGAATAGCTGTGCACAAAAATAATTATCCAAAGACATCTTATAATGCTGAGCCAATTAGAAATAGCAAAAATCAAATTATTTAGTAAGCACATTTCCAAGCAACCAGGCCACAAACCACATAAGAATTTTGCTTCTGCTAGGCACAACCTGTAGAATTAATCTCCAGATTAGTTGCATAGAAACATCACTCACACCCCCAGCTCACTCCCAACCTGCTCAGTGGACAGGGCGCCTTCAGTCCTGAGACATTACCCAGTGCACAACCATCACCAGCCTGGTAAGTCCCAGGCCCCCAGCACCAAGCGGCCAGAGCACGGGGCACTTTCTCACGGGCGGTGTCTAACTAGACGTAAAGACAATGACAGAGATGGGCGGGAGGGCCCATAACTGCCTAAGTCCACCATCCGGACTGCTCAAATGTAACACATAATTCTAGTGTCCTTTGGCTATGTTCGGATTTTTTTTTTCCCAGGAACACCAGGCTTACCAAATCTATTTCACTTCTCTTTTAACCAACCTTTCAGCTCCCTCGTCAAACTACAAATCTTAAATCTCCAGCTGGGCGAGAGAAGGAGGGCAGAGTCCTACCGAGCGGCAACCAAAACCATCCCAGCCTTTCTACACCGTTATGAAACCAATGACCCAAGGACATCAAGGTTGGCGTTTCATTCAGGACCAATAAAAGCAACCCATCCAAGGATGAGATCCTTTGACTCTCTGGTCAAAGCAACGAAGGAAAAAAATAATAATAAATGGATTGTGGGTGGGGTGTAAATTAGCATCCTCGACATACCTCTCCAGGGAGGGACCATGAACCCTGCACCTAAGGACACGTTACCAGAAATACCGGGACATGTAAATTAAAACAGCGCACGGTTCTCCTGAGGGGAGAAACCAGGACAAGAGTCAAGTGGGTACATGCACAGGTTTTCTATTAAAAGCACGCCACGGCCGGCTGGCTGGCCAGGAGGCTTCTGCAGGGCAAAAGGTACTTGGAACACCCAGCCCTCCCCCCAAGCACTAGCACCACAAGCAGCAGCAGCAGCAGCAGCAGCAGCAGCAGCTGTAGCAGCAGCAGCAGCAGCAAGAGCTCAACACTGCACCCACCTAAGCTCCCCCATACCAAAGTGTAAGGGAGAGGATGCACGGAATAGGAATCTCACAAGGAACTTCAAAAGCACAAGTGAGAAGAGCAAGGCACACAGGGGCACACCCCCTCACGCACACCCACACACAGAGGCACACACAGAGGACAAGTGGGTCTATAGGAAGGCGACTTGATCCTACCTTCTCCGTTTTCAGTTTCTTGATTCGCCTGTGGTTCTCCTCCTCCTCCTCTTCCTTCTTTACCAACACACAGTTTCCCACGAGCCCTGAATCCGGGGCGCTTTTGCTAACTTCCCCTGCAGCCACGCCGCCGCCGCCGCCGCCGCCGCCACTCCCAGCGCCCCCGCAGTGGAAGGGGCTCGCGCCGCCTCCATTGCTCTTGGCCCCGAAGCCATAGAGGTGCCCCCCGCAGGGGGCCTGGCCGCCGCCGCCGCTCTGGTGGCCCTGAAGCAGGTCGTGCTTGTCCTTCCTGGATTTCCCCGCATCCTTATCCCGCTTGGCGCCGCGGCTGCTCTGGCTTTTACCTGCCTTCTCCTCTTTGCTCTTCCCGCAGGAGGCCGCCCCCGCGGCGACGGCGGAGGTGCCGGTGCCGCCGGTGCCGCCGGTGCCGGTGCCGGTGCCGGTGCCGCTGGGGTTGCCGCCGCCGCCGCCGCCGCCGCCGCCGCCGCTCACACTTTGACCCAGCGCTGAATTCATGCCAGTTGCCTCTCCAGGGCGCCCTTGGACTTCCTGCCTCTTGCCAGTGCCGCTGATCTCGGGAATCCCATACAAGGCAGCCGAAGGCAGAGATTTATTAGCATCCTTAGAAGTTTTACTCCTTTTCACTTTTGATTTGCTGGTCTCTTTGTGCGAACTCCCCTGGGAGGCCGGGGGCTGCACAGAAGCAAATTTTAGGCCATCCGCTAAGGCTGCCGCAGCGCCGGCCCCGCCGGAGGCCAGCCCTCCACAGTCCTTCGGGGTGCTGCTGCTGCCGGTGGTGCTGGTGGTGGGATTATTCATCTCAAATTTCTGTCTGTCCTTCTCCAAGTCAGCGTCCAAATCGATGATTAGATTTCCAACCCCGATTTCCCAATCATCACCACTGTCATAAGTATCAACCGTATTCGGATCCACACCTTTTCCTGCAGCAGAAATGTTCACTGACATCCTGAAGGTGAGCTCCTCAGAATAAAAATCCGATGAACTTTCCTTTGGAGATGAGGGGACATTCGTTTAGCTCCGCTGGGCTTTCTCTTAGGGGGAAAAAAAAAAACCAAACAAAAATCTTCGAATCTTCCTCTTCTTTTTTCCTGCCCCAGGAATGTGTCCACCAGGGATTTTACACCCTTCAGTCCAGGTCCACCTTTTCCTGTGAAGGGGGGAAAAGTCGAATATTTCTTGTCTGGGTGTTACCAGAATAAAAGAGGATTAATACGGGGGGGAGTCGGTAAGGGGGTGCAGGGGAGGACAGAGAGTAAAGTGACTCATGTATTGTCTCCACAGTCCAATTATCAGGTATAAAGGAAAATAACCAAACCCCCAAAACATATACCCCCACGACAGTAAGCATCTCACAGGAGCTAAAAAAGAAAGGCCCTTGAGCAACAACACAAACATAATCACTTTTTAAAAGGCATTGAAATATCTTAAGAATCTGAGTCAATTCCAGGTTAAAAAAAAATAGGAAAGAAAAGAGCTTAAGATTTTTTTTTCTAGCACATACAAGTGATCTCAACCCCAGACACACAGCTTAAACACTCAGACAAGAGGGAGAACACAGCTCCAAACATCCCTAAACATGTCCTAGATCTTGCCATTGAAAAGATCAGACCCTGGAAGTTCTCTGAGGTTAGTTTCAGAATGATGTTGCTCTATTTTCCTCATTTCTAATTGTACTACTTCTTTTTACAAACTGTCTGGGCATTCTGGTTTTTGTTCCCAGTAAGGAACAGAAAAAAGAAAAAAAGAAAAAAACACAACAACAACAACCAATAGCCCCCTCACTCCCATACACAGCCCCTCCCCTCCTATCCTTTCTTCCCCAACAGTTTACACAATTTTATTTTTGAAATACACACAACATGTCTTTAAGAGCATTTCTCTATAGAAAAGACAGTGTTAAATAAAAAGTGAAGTGCCTGCCTTTCAATTAAAAAAAAAAAGACACATCTAAACAATTCTACCATAAGTCCCAAGCCACAGACTTGCTCAATCTGTTCAACATGGAGCCACTGACTGTACAGGGAAACTGATTAAGACATACACTTTAAGTGATCTGCGCCAAGGTGGCCTCAATGACCGCAAATGAGTGTGTGTTTGACAAAGATCAGTTAAAACGGTTTTTCAAGGGATCAGCCCCCTTTTTAACAGTTGATTGTGAAGAAAAAAATAAATAAATATACATACACACACAGACATTGCTTACCTTTAATCCTTTATCATTTTTTTTTTAAATTAGGCCAGCAAATCAAAATGCCTTTCCCACTCCACTCGGCAAACAAGCTTGTGCCTCATTTTACTTAAACACCAAATGATCAAGAAGGAAGAAACCAAACAACACATCTCTCAGCCAGAATAATCACTCGATAACATTATTCCACCTCCCCACCCCCCCCCCCTTTTGGCAAACGGATCAGGAGTCCTTTTTCTCCTTAAAAAAAAAAAAAAGTGTCACTGTACAGCTGGAAGATAATGTTTCACATTCATAACAGAAGCACCGAAGGTTTTTTTTTTCCTCTTAACAAGCATCGAGAATAATTGCTTTTTTATATTAAAAAAAAAAAGAGAGAAAGTTCATAGAAAAAAGTTTTCCCAACTTCTCATTCCGCCTTCAGTTCCAGACTTCAGAGTCACCGTGATCAGTAAGTAATGATCCGATGTAGCAAACCTACAGGCGCCCGCGAGTAACAAGACAGAATGTGCTAACATCGGGATAAATTAGTGAAAGGGAAGAAAGAAGAAGAAGAAAGGACTGAAAATCTGGGCTGGATTCAGCCTGTTAGTCGGGAAGTGGCATTTTTCCGCCCGTCCTGACAGATTTGATTTCTTGAACTAACTTAAGAGGAAAGGAGGGGGAGGCGGAGGGGGGGGGAGGAGGAGGAGGAGGAGGAGGAGGAAGAAAGGATGGGGTGAGAAGCGGGGCCGGAGGAGAGAAAGGAAGGTGTGGAGGGGGAGGGGGCGGGGGTTCGGCGAGCCGAGGAGCCGCTTAGAACAGCCCTCGCTCCGGGCGGGGGGCGTTGGGGTGGGGAAGGGAAAATAACGGCGTTGAAAATTGGTTCAGCCTTCGAAACCTAAAGGATGTGATGTTTTCCTGTTTTATGTTGTTTTAAGAAAAAGGAACCGGGTTCCTAGTACAGTCCCCCCGCGGGGGAGGGGAAAAAATCCGCTGTCGCTCAAGCCAATCAGTCAGGCGGTAATTCGATAATTAGAGTAAAAAAAAAAAAAAGATTTTTTTTTTTAAAGCGACCTTCTCCAGGACAGTGCTCCCCAGCAAACGGTGCGTCTCCCTTTTATTTATTTTCCTCTCCTCCTCCTCTCCCGCCCACCCCCCTCCTGTGTTTAGTCAGATGGCCCGGGAGCTTGGCTTAGTATTTTTAATTAGCTGGCGTTTGGAAGCTAAAAGCAGTAATGAATTGTTGATGGATTGGAAGTGGAGAGTCGCTTTGCTGGAAATGTCCGGGCTGGGAGGGGAGGGGAGGGGAGGGGGGGATGGGCGAGTTAGCAACAACCAACCGTCTAAAAGGAGCGATTTTGTTACAGTGCAAGCCTTTCACATCACGTGAGGATCAAGGGCTCAATTGGTTGTCGTGAGAACAAAAATGGTGACAAGCGTATCAAGAAAATACTGATCTGGTCTTTAAAAAAAAAAAAAAAAAAGCTGAAGGTCTCTCCCCTCCCTCCCCCAGCCCACACTCCCCCCGCCGCCGCCGCCGCCGCCGCCGCCCGCCCGCCGCCCCCCGCAGTGGGCGCAGCTACAAGTTATGAATGTGAAACATTTCTCGCCGATCGGGGCTCTCCTCGGAAGTTCGGCAGGAGTGAAATGTAATGAGCACGAGAGCAAAGCAGATGTTTTAAAGAAACACCTTATAAACCTTTCCTCAACTTATCTCCAATTTGTAAGGCTTTCCCGAGGGGCCAGGGATAGGGACGTCTGGGCGAGGGAGGGAGGGAGGCACCTCTTAAGCCACTTCGGTTTTAGGGAACCCCCCTAAAACCCCTCCTGTCTTAAACAAAGAAAAATATGTTGCTAGCTCCGAGCCAGGTCCTGTAATAAACACACCATTCTTACTATTTGTGGGTCTGTTTGGGTTGGGTGGGGCTCCCCCCCCCCCCGCCCGCGCGCCCTTAATGGTGTTTTGCTGCTTGCTTTTTTTTTTTTTAAGGAGGTGGAAAATGGTCATTATAACCATTACACGTAATGGGTGGCTCTGCCCTTGTCGAATATTAAATTACTGGGCACTGGATGTGACAGGAGACTGAAATCGCCTTGTTTTGCCCTTGCCCCCATTTTCCTGGCTTCGGTTTGGAAGGTCTTGCGCCCAGCTAGGCTGGGAGAGGGAGGGGTGGAGGTGAGCCCCAGAATGGCCATTGCGGATGAGGATATGTAACTGTGTCACTTTTATTCTCCTTGGGTTAGAGCCCAAAAAAGGTAATTTATTCTAAGTTACCCCGAGTGCCCAGTCAAGCTTAATTTGTGTGAAGAAGTTACGAATGCTTTCACCCTCCACTGGCTAAAATTCACCCTTCTTGGGTTGTTGTTCTCAATGCAAAAACCAAACCCTGTAGCTAGTTCCTCATTTCAATGCATAAAAAAACTCGAACATTCCCCTGCATGAAGTCCCCGCTAAGTGCTATAGAGAGACACACCACGCAACCGTACTTACGGTCTGTATTGGATCGAGTTGACCTTTTCCTTCTAACTGCATTGAATGTGTTTGGTTGCAGCCGCTTTATTTTGGAAATTATGATCTCTTCAACCAAATGTATTATTAAAGAAGATGGACCAGCGAATGTCACAGACTGTCCTGTGTATTTTTTTTTATAAAAGCAAAAAACCAAAAGGAGAAAAAAAAAAGAAAAAGAAAAAGCGAAAATCCCCCCGGTGCACACGCACAAGCTTGTTCTGCAACACTGAAATCAGGACTGAAACACAACACACTCAGGGGGAGCGGAGCCGGAGGAGCTCTCAGCCTCTCTACCTGAAAGGGACTTTTCTTTGTTCCCATTGCCCTTTCGCAGCGGGCCAATCAGAGGGCAGCTTTTATGAAACCGGGCTCTCTCATTGGCCAGCTGCTTTCTCTTGGCTCCTGGAGGGGGTTGAGAAATACACACGCATAAAACACACACTGGGCGCGGGCGGGGGTGCGCTGGGGGGTGGCTGTGGAGACAAAGCGTTTTATTTCCCCACCAGATTGGGGCCGAGGAGCCTCCCGCAGTAAGAATGGGGGGTTGGGGGGGGGAGAATGGTGCGCCCATTTCAATGACTACATCATTCCCCTAAAACACTCACTTATTAAAACCGTTCTCAAGCAGGCTGCGAGGGGAGGGTGTGGGTAAATACGAGCCTGATGGTGTTATCTTGTGGGAAATAAGGTGTGTGATCTCCCGGCGGCGGCGGCGGAGGACGCCCAAGGAGCCCCGGCGCGGAGCGGGGAGGAGCGGGGCCGGGAGCGGGGAAGGGACGGGCTGCGGGCGCCCTGCCGGCTCCCCTTCCCTGTAGCCAGGGCTCGGCGGCGCGAACATCCAGGCTGATTTTCTGTGCTGCAGCTTCTGGCTTTCAACCCTCGCCAACCACTTTGCCCTTCTTCCATTTTCCACCCCCCCGCTCTGCCTGTCTTTTTTACTAGCTGATTAAATAAGAAAAATCGATCTGGGGGGTGAAGGCGGTGGTGGGGAAACAAGTAACCCTTTTGTTTCCAGCCTTCTGGTCCAGCAGCCCTGAAGGGCGAGCGCTGGCAACCATTTAACCAGCACTAAGTGAACGGTGCTTCCCTTGGAATTAGTAACAAATCTTTCCCACCTGGCTCTACTGCCTAAAAAAAAAAAAAAAAAAAAAAAAAAAAAAAAAAATGCAAAATAAAATAAGGTCCCAGCCAACCACATTCACTTTTTTTTTTTTAATCTATCTGTGGGAGATAAAATATACTGGGAAGATTAACCCATTAAACAGTGCCAGTCAGCATTTTTAAACCCAGGGATTGTCAGAGTTCCCTTCCCCCCAAATCTTTAACCTTACGGTGGGAGGGGGGAGGGTACCAAAGTCCTCTGACAGCTACAGAGGACAGCCCATCAAGAATGCAGAAATATTTCAGAATGGATTGTGGGACAAATGCTAGCAACTAAGTGAATAGGACCGTGAGGTGACCAGATAAGAGAGGTTAATATGAAATAAGTTCAGTATTATGCTGTAACAGGTGATATGCTTAAGCTAAAGTATTTGTATATATTAAGCCTTTAGAGCACTTTTATTTTTACATTTTGATTGCTATTTTCCAGTACTTTAAGGAGCTATAGTATGGAAAGTCTAAAGTCCAGAGGTGATCTGAATGTAATCGAAAGCATCATGATCCCAAGTGTTAAATATCTAGTGCTACTGGGATTGTAATTTCCACATAGCAATTGCAATTTAAGATGGTCTCCACTGAGTTGAATGGACATATAACGTGAATTACTGCTAGCAGAAGATCCTTATGACATAAATATTCAGGGATAACTTTGTGGATCAATAAAAATATTTGTCACGTGTTTTAGGTAATGTCTGTTTACTCATTTTTTAGTTTCCGGTATATTTAGTTCACACAAAAATGCCAATTACTTGTCTCACAATCCAAGATGAACTAGACCTGATGCTGCAAACAGTAATAAAGAGCCATTCCCCCCCCCCCCCCTTTCTAGGGTATATTAACTAGAGAAATGCCATCCATAATAGTCCTTAGATCTCCCTAACTAGGTCTGGATTCAAGTCAAAACAAATAAAATAGGGCAAATTAGATATCTGATATCCACGTACCCTCTGTTTTAGTTTTGATATTTGTTTTGTGTATTTCAATGTGCAGCTTTTACGATGTGTGCATGTCCCATTGACAATAACACGGTACCATATGGTGATTTCTAACTTTTCTTCTTCTAGAAGAGGGGTTCCTCAAGGGACCAGTCACTCTGGGGCACTTTCTGTGTCCCTGGAGCATCATCCGTATTTCAGCCTTCCCACGTCTGTGGCTGCCCCATATGTTATGTCAGTTCTGAACAATCAATGGTTAGCTCTTAAAGCAACTGGACTTGGAAAGGCACAGACAATAAGATTCCCTGAAGTTGGGAAGGGGTAAAGGCACTCCTCTATCTCACTCCCGTGGTAAAAGCAAACCACGGGGCCTGCAGCACGGATTTAGTATAACTAAAACCAAAGTGTAGGCTTCCTAATACTCAAATAACCTGCTCTAACCCTAACTCTAACGCCTAGCCCTAAATCCTAAACCTTTTGGAAAAGCTGGTTAAAGATTGAGGTTTACACCAAGCTCAGGCGCAAATATTTAACCCCAACCATTTCCATAAATAAAAGCATTTTTTTTATTGCTTCCTTTCCAACATCTCCCCACTCCATTTGCACCCACCTCTGCCTCCTGCCCTCCAAGCTCTTTCTTCCTAGAGACTTGAATAAACCACGGCTGTTATGCTAGCTTTGCATGTGTTTGTTTTGTGTTGTTTGACAAGAGCCAATCAAGAGACATCAGAGGGCTGTCAGCTAATTGATGACTGGCACGAAGATAATTACCAGCTTAGAAAACGGGAGCCACTCCCTTCACAAAATTGGGACATTCAACTATATTTTGAAGAGACAAATTTATGTTTCTCTCTTATCAAGATCTAGCACACCCGTCTCCCTACTAATATCTGCACGCATGTTTGATAATACCAGTGCAGTTTTGTATAATGGGTGCACTTTGTGACTTTACCTTTTAGTGTGGTAGAGGGGAGGACCTGTCTGGAAATGAATCTAGGAGGACTTGGGAGCATGGAGACAGTGGAGAAGGAGCAGGTAATGGGGGTCGTCCCATCTCTAAAAACTACTGCCACCGGCTCTGCCCCTGCATTTGCTGCGTTGATTACCGGGTGCTCAGAAGGTCCTGGAACAAGATTTCTCTCCCTTTTTAGGACAGGATTACACAAAGCTGAGGAGGTCTGGGCTTCAAGCAATACTACAGGAAAACGCTGTGGTCTTTTTCTGGTGCCTATTTCCTCTGATTTCCGGTATATTATTAAGGATCGGAAATAATCTCTTGGATTTTTGATTTTTGGAAGGGAGTCTATACCTGGGCCTAGCTTTTCTAAATCTATGCCAACATTAACATGAGATTTACTCAAGGTCAAGGCGAAAAAGTGGGAATCAAAGTTATAAAAAAACATACCTGGAAAAGGGCTTAATTTATGGGGAGAGGAACTTAATTTAGACATGATGAGAAACTTTCTGGCTGCTCCATTAGATTGTGAAGAAAAAAAAAGCCTTACCTTTCTAGAACTGCTTGTGAACAGATCTGCCTCCAGGCAGTGGGCAGGTGACCTGCCCTGGTTTCCAGGGGATGTAGAATGGGTGATTTATTAAACACCCACATAAACACTAGAAGGTCTTCATTCCTTTTACCTACAGGTGCCATCCTAACTTCCTGTTTCTGAAAGGTCTTTCGGAGAAAGCTCTCCCTCTACCTTCTCACTCATGCCTACTGACCCCAATTAAGGTTTCTGTGGAATATTTTTAATAGCATCCATCTTCAGACAAGTGTCACCAAAAAGAGGTAAGCAGTGTTCTTGGTCAAACATTTGGCATTTCTGCAATATCCCGAAGCATCACTGGACCGAAATAAAGTGCCAGGAAGAAGGTGTCCAGTAAAGAGAGAGGACCCTGCACATGAAAACATGTCCGTTCCTTCCGGGATCGTGTTAAAGAGAGACACCCATGAGGGTCACCCTGCCCCGGAGGACTCCCACCCATCCTGATATTCATTTTGTGACTATGTACACTTACTGTACTGTAAAACAGAGCCGTGGTAACTTTTCATGTCCTATTGGCTCACCTTCCATTTATTTGGAATTTGGTAAATTCCAAAAAAGTACAACAAAGGGACCATACAGCCAAGGGAAGGAAAATAACGACAGCCTTCACAAATCTCCCTGACACGGCTTTACCTAAGCAAACTGAAATGACAGAAAGCAACTTTTCCATGTTCTGATTTAAGACTACGGTGAGGTTGAACTGTAAAGAACCATAACGTGAAAGGAGGTGCGTCCCCCTCTGCATGGAGCTAGTTCCCCTTCTCTTCTCCCAATCCTCAATCTTAAAATAATCAAGAAGGAGAAGCAGCACCTCTTGTCCCTTTTATGCCCCTGCAGTTCTAGAGAACCTAGCAAAATACTGCAAACCAGCACATTCTTCTACAGGAAAGCATTTGTATACCACTCACATGGAGAGAACGGCAATGTAGGTCAGTGTTAAGTGTCTGAAATCTTACCTCCACTTGGCTCAGGCCCTTGTGGTATGCTGCGGGCTACTCTATCTGAACCGGTGCCCGAGGAAGGTCTGCGAATTGGTTAGCAAAGTAAGGCAATTTACATCGCCTGTAATGAAACCATTTCTGGACAAGGATTTTTCTTTCATGCCAGTGGAGACCGGGTGCATAAAGAAGATCAAAACACAAGCTACATTTTTTTTTGAAACTACTTATTGGAGATTGCTATTGCTGGTTTTATTACAATATGTATTTTACAGATTTAGGTAATAGCCCTGATTTTTCAAATCGACCTCTGTTTAGACATGTTTCACTTTGGGCTGTTTCTTGTCTGCAAAATTACAGTCATTTGCACGTTATTACAGTGAGTAGGAGACAGATTGTATTTAGCGTTGGGTGGGGGAAGGGTTATTATGGGAAGTGATCTGCTACGGTCAGCACATAATTTCAGCCTGAAGAAAATTGCTTCTGAATGGCTGGTCTGTTAGCCAGCCAAGGAATGGTCACTGGCAGAGACTGAGAAATACTTCTGCTTAATCTGCATTACAGAATTATTCTCGTTTCCAGAAAGATGGTCTGTGGAAAGAATAATTGTAAAATAAATCTTAAAACTTGTAGGCAAAATATTGTCCCTGCTCTGTTTGGCTTTAAAACAAGGACAACGAAATACAGCCACCAAGCAGGAGGGAGCCGACAGGCAGCAGCGCACAGACTGTGCTCCACTCTTTCCTCCTTGTCTCCCTTTCTCTGCCCCCTTTTGTCCTTTTTGAAATCTCTATGACTTAATGACGGTGGGATTTTATATATGTGCAAAAACTTGTGAGAGTAATACAAATGCATTGGTAAATGTATCTGTGCTTTCATATATATAAAATACACACACACACATTTTTTTTATAAGAAAAAAATTCCTAATATAGCTTCTTTTGAGAGAATATAAGAGACGCTTAATTGTGAAAGCATCTCATATACTTTGTGTCTAGAATTTAAGGATTTCCCCACACAAACTGCATTCTATTTGTGTATATTTCACAAAGCCAACAGATTAATAAAGCAAAGTGGCTTATCCCTGTCTAATTTGTACCTTACATCAAACCCTTATAAATCTCCTAGGAAACCTTAACGTATTTGGTTGGAAAAACCAGGCAACTAAAGTTTATTTTAAAGAAAAATAAAGGAGTAGCATTATACTGGGCTCCTTTGGCTGCTGAATATCACTTGTGTTGTGAACAACTGTGCCTCTTTTGTTTTCAAAACAAGCTTTCCTAAAGGATGAATCACTATAATCATTTGGAGAATATGCAATAAACAACAGAAAGCCAGAAAGTTGTTTTGCTATTTTCTCAGCCCAGCATTTCCTCCCCATTTCCTCTCAGCTCAGCTGAGCCTCCAGTCCAGGAGCCAATCATCATTATGGAAATGCGGTTCTCTGCCTCCTGATTGGCTGACTCCTGGGCCAGTATGTTAAGGTTTCTACAGCTCAGTGTACATCCATGCCAGCCTGTTCTGTGACCCTCTTCTTTCAAAATTATTTCTTCATAGCGTTTCTTTTCTCTTTTCCTGCCTTTTCTTCTCTTTTTCCTCCCCCCTCCCCCTGCTCTTCTTTTCTTTCCTTCCTGTCTTCTCTTTTTTAAGGTTTTTTAAATCAGCCAAGAAAGCACCTTGTGTGTGTGTGTGTGTTTTAAACACCTTTATGTGTAATAATCACATTGGAGATCTGCTAAGAATAGAATTTGATATATGTGGACATTTCTCCTAAGCATATTTTAATGCTTTTTGTTTATGTGGGTTCTTATGGTGTTGCCTTGGATTTTAGAAAAATCCCATTAACAAAAATTAAACGAATCAATTGCTCTAACATATGCTTTAAATTTTATATTCTAAACATTATCTGTCCTGGCTAGAATTTTTCTCTGAGACTTAAAAAATTAAAGCATTAAATTAGAACATTTTAAATTTAATTCTGAAAAGTAGTCATGTCAGACCATTTTTAGGAGCAAAGAGGACAATGTATTTTTCTTTATAATTAAGATGTTACATCCTCTTTATCATTTTAAAAGGCGTTTTAAAATTTTACATCATTATCCTCAAATATTAACACCTGCTTTAAGGATGCACAATTCTTTTAAATTTAGAAAATGAATAATAATGGGAAATATCATTACCATGTTCCAGAAACTTTTAAAATTTTTCATGTGTATTAATTCATTTAATCTTCATAGGAGCCCCATGAGATGAGTACTGTATCACCAGAGAAGGAAACTGAGATGTAGAAAAGACAGTTTGTTTTTTAAGTATCAAAGCTAAGTCCTGGTGGAACCAACATTTAATGTAGGAAATCTGGCCTGTGCCTGGATGCTGAACCACTGCACTAGACTGCCACTAAAGCAGGGCTCCAGACAACAATTCCACCCATTTTTTTTTAATTGGAAAACAGAAACATGCCAGTGACCGATAACTTCTCTTCCTAAAAGAATAATGAGTTTAAATGTTTTTCAGTCAAAGGAGCCATGTGGCCATTTTTCACCAGAGATCAATATTATGCCAACTAGAAGAAGTGGCACCTAAGACTCAGGGTTCTCTCTCTCTCTCTCTCTCTCTCTCTCTCTCTTTCTCTCTCTCTCTTTTTCTCTCTAGTTAATCCTCACCCAAGGATATTTTCTCCATTGTTTTTTAATTTTAATTTCCTAAAGTATATTTTTATTTATTTCAGAGAGAGGGGGGGGAGGGAGGAAGAGAGAGAGAGAGAAAGAAAATATTTGGTAACCTAGATTTCTTCAGTGCATGTTTTCTATCTTATTCAAAGAAAGGGTTGTAGAATTGAAACCAACAGTTCAACACAGAATTAAATTTTTATATAAAACTAGAGGCCCGATGCACGAAATTCATGCAAGGGGCTCAGCCCTTTCAGCCCCAGCTGGCCCTCACAATCTCGGCTTCATCTGGAATGTTGTTTGAACAGTCATTCCACTATTTTGTCTAATTAGCATATTAGCTCTTTATTATATAGGATAGCAACATTATGTAATATAAGCAACATTGAACAGAATTAAAACTAACTGAAGGGGAAGAGTGTTTCATCTTTTCACAAAGAAGGCTATGTCATTGAGATTAAAAAGAGCATTGAAGATGATGAAATCATGGTAATAATTACTATTCTTAACAAATAGGCTATAATTTTGTGAAATAATGAGATTATAACACAAGGAGTCACTGATAAAACTGTTATAGCAGAAAATGGATAAATCATTAAATATAATGAGATTTAACTATCACAGAGTGAGAGAAATGATATGTAATTAGAAAAATGAATAGAATATAAAAAGAAAGCAATGTTTCTATCCATGGTTCCACATTACTAAAAGTCTGGTGATAAAAAAGGAAAGTTTTTCTAAATCTATTAATAAATTATGGACATAATTATCATTTATAATAATAAAAGCATAATATGCAAATCAATTGAACAGCCAAATAGCAGAACAACCCTCCAGATGACCATGCTATGACGCCCACTGGTTCCAGGCCAGCAAAGGTGGGTGCAATGTGATTGGTCACCTCGCAGTGGGAGGCCCAGGCCACCAACTGGCAGGGTGATCAATTGGGGTGGGGGGCACCATGATTGCCTGCCCCCAGGGAGGCCCAGGCTACCCAGCGGTGGCACTGTGGTGGGTGGGCAGGACCTCCTTCTATGGGGCAATTGATTGCTGCGCTCCTGGACTGTGAGAGGGTGCAGGCTGGGCTGTGGGACCTCGCCCCCCCCCCCCCAATGCACAAATTTTGTGCACCAGGCCTCTAGTTAATTATAATAACAATAGCCCTCTAAACCCAAACTCCTGATCTATCAACCTTTCATTTTATTTAACAAACACCAATATAGCACTTATTCTGTGAAAGTTACTATGCTAAGCATTTTACAATTATTAACTCATTTCCTGTGTTTAAGTGTGAGGTGTTCATTCAACAAACTCCTATTGTGTTTGCATGTTCATAGAAGATATAAACAGGAGTGAGACTTCATCTCTGCTCTTGAGCTACTTCAATTTCTATGGTTGACATAAGACACTTGCCAAACTCCAAAAGGGTTTGATTTATGGTAATAAATACAAAAAGCATTACTTTGGGGAAGAAGAACAGTTACCTTTATCTAAGGAATCAGTATAGGCTCTATACTGATTGTTGTACCACATTAGGATGAAGATGGGAGGAAGGGCATGCCAAGCAGAGAAAGCACAATGAACACAGGTGTAGAAGCAAAGAATAGGATAGCAGTGTGGTCCAGGTTAGCTAGATCACAAAGAGCCTGGAGGGGAGGGATGGTGGCCAGACTGAGGGAGAAGTTTTATTGTAGAGAGGGCTATTATAAACCCTCACAAAGGTGTTTAGTGAGAGAACAATGGAAGCTGACTTCCAGCTCAAGCTCTGCTCACCAAGCTATGTGCGCTGGCTCAGTGCTGGATCAGCCTGAGAAAGGGTAGGCCTTTATCCTGTATAAAAGGGTACACTTGCCAAAACCGGTTTGGCTCAGTGGATAGAGCATCAGCCTGCGGATTGGAAGGTCCCAGGTTCGATTCCTGTCAAGGGCATGCACCTTGGTTACCGGCACATCCCAAGTAGGGGGTGTGTAAGAGGCAGCTGATCAATGATTCTCTCTCATTGATGTTTCTAACTTTATCCCTCTCTCTTCCTCTCTGTAAAAAATCAATAAAATATATTTTTAAAAAATAAAAATAAAATAAAAGGGTACACTCAGCCAGACTGGATTGAAGGGATGCCTTTATTCTATAATGAGGAGTTTGAGTTTATCACAAGGCAATGAATAGACTGTCTCTTCTAGGACTATGGAAAACTCTTGAATCTTTTATAAGTTAATTTACAGTCATGTATATGTCAGGAAAGGTCCGGGAAGTAGTAAATGAATTATATCATCCATGCCTGTCTGAGTTCTTGGAAATTGTAATGCTCAAACATATTTGTAAAATTAATGAACTTATATTGAACCTCTATATGGGAGAATAGTTTAAAGGATTTCCCAAAAACGTAGGAGACAATAATGGTTAATGAACAGCTCAAAGTTTACTTAGTTAATATTCAAGCCAACAAGTATAGCAAGTAGAAAAACAATAACAATGAGCATGGGATAAACCAACTCTGAACTCAGAAACCTTCAACTTAGAAAGCAAAAATTCTACAAGAATAGTCTATAGCCAAATTAAACTAACCAGAGCCGGAAGAGGTCTTTATGAATGAAAACCTGTTGAAAGATAGGTTTTTATGAACAAAAACTTGTTGATTGAAGCAACAGTTAGTGTCAACAAATAGAACATAGGGTCAAAAAATTGGATCCCTGGGGAACACCAACATCTAAGTTTGGAGCAGAAAATATCCCTGATAACTGCTTGAATGATGAATGAGTGAGCAGAAAGATTAAAGCACAAACACAAAAAACCAATTAGTAAGGGGTACCTCTGAGGAGTGAGCGGTCAACAATTCCAGTTACATCAGGGAAATCAAATAAGTTTAGGACTCAAAGCTTCCATTGGTTTTTATTTAGGGGAGGACTTAATGATCATAAAATGGTAGCAAACACCAATGGGTTCAGAACTGAAATATAGGGGAGCAAATCATTTAAATGAGGCTTATTCTTTTTAGAACTTTGTTGCTGAAAGGGGATAGAGAGAGGAATTTTGAGGAAAGAGACTGGGAGAACTTTGTCATTGTTTTGTATTTTTCTAATATGAAACTGCTTTCAACATATATTTTGAGAGAAAGGAGTCAGTAGAGAGAGTAGTTGAAATTTTAGAGATCAATTGATGAGCAAAGATCCTAGCTGAGAATATTCAGTGGGGAAGGGAAGACCTTTGGGTTGTGACTACAGTGACACCATGCAGTCATCACTAGCTTAGGAAACTCAAACTGGAGAGAGGAAGTGGAGACTTAGGAAGCCATGTCAGCAAGGTGAGTGCCCCGTAGGCAGCAGCAGCCCAAGGACATCAGGAAAACTGAGGTCAGTCTGCAGGCAGTCAAAATGAGAGAGGTAACAAGAAAAGAGTCTGAGATCGTTAGAATTTTTTATTCAAACACCTACAGCTCTTGATAATTCAGTATATTTTATAACTTTCTGGGAAGCTGATGAGTTAAGGGATAAGAAAGTTAACTTGGTATATTAGAACAGATTCATTTTGTCCAAGTATGAAAACGTAATGAGTGTATTGTTGTGAATTAGTCTTTCTTTTTCAAAACGGGGTTTAGATGAGAAAAATTAGGAAGAACTTAAGGACTTTTCTTTACATTCCAACTTTACATCCCATTTGGGTCATGTTTGTCTAAGGTAAAGGTTTTTGTTTTAACCAAATCGCTATATATAAACAAAAAGTAAATGTTTGTCATTGATCCACATTCGAGACACTTGCCTGAGTGCAAAGAGAAGCTGCTAACAATAAAATCTCACCACTGTATATTATCATTTTATTCATTCACTTAAATATCATTTATTAAACACCAACTATATTCTAGACGGCGCGCTAGACTTTATAATACAAAATACAAACAAATAACACACCAACTTGGTTGGTAAAATCTTGATAAAGACCCACTTTTTATATTTTATTTTCAAATATATATTTTTAAAAGTTGGATGATGCACATAATTCTACAAATTCATTAATCTTTCATTTCAAAAACAAGAAACTAATTAATGGATCTCCTGTCTCCCTTAGCTGAGGCATGAGTCAGTATCAAAACCCAGTATTAGAGCCCAGATGGTTCCAGGACCCAGGTTGTCAAAATCTTAAATGAGTCCTGGCGGGTTTGGCTCAGTGGATAGAGCATCAGCCTGCAGACTGAAGGGTCCCACGTTTGATTCTGGTCAAGGGCACATGCCTGGGTTGTAGGCTTGATCCCCATTAGGGGATGTGCAGGAGACAGCTAATCAATGATTCTCTCTCATCATTGATGTTTCTATCTCTCTTTCCCTCTCTCTTCCTCTCTGAAATCAATAAAGATATATTAAAAAAAAACCCTCAGGTGACCCCAGGTCACAAACAAAACTTCCAAGATAAGACTATTTCAAGAAGAAAACAAAGCAAATATAATGTGCAACCTCAACAGTTATCTCAGAAAATTTGTTTCAATTCAATAGAATAAATGGTAAGTATGGAAGAGTGAAGTTCTTAGAATGATAAATAGCATTATTGTCAATAGAATCAAACTACATATTAAAGATGATTATATAAATATTTTAAAATTCTTTTTCAAAACATTCAGCTATTCTAATGGAAAAATAATTGGGAGTGGTATAGTATTTTCAAGAGGAATCAGAATAGATTTATGGGAGCCATGAAATGTTATAGCTCTTAAAATATTATTCAAAGGAAAAATATAGGAATTGGATATGCATGTAATATGTGGTAACAGTATTAAAACTACTATATGAATTAGTAGTGGAAAAAAAGGTTACCTAGCATTTTTACAGATCTTTAAATGTATATCCATGTTCCCATTTGAAAAGTTTGTCATATAATTATTGTCTGATTTTAAGAAAGACTTAATTTCTATACTATAAGATTTACCCATTTTAAGTGTACAATATAATGAATTTTAGTGTACTTATCACCCTAAAAAGTAAAAAGTAGTCTTGTGCCTATTTACAGTTGCTAATGGGGTTTTTAATAACTTTAGAAGCAACATTTAATGATTTGGTATACTATAAAGTGGTAGTCACATAAAAGTTATGATCATAAAAGTTATGACCATAAAATGATATTTAAACATAAGACCATTACCATCTAAAATATTCACCTTTTGGAAACATCTGGATAACCTTTTACAGAACTTGAAATGAGAAGACTAAGATGATTAAAGTAAAATCCTGATGCATAGTTAATAATTATGATAATTATCGTTTGTTGGTTTGTTTTGCCATTCTACTCTGAACTGACCCTTTTTTGTCTGCTTTGTAAAAGTGGATCTGATCTCTAAATACTTCCCCTTGCCAGCTGGCCCAATGCTGCGTCTTATTAGTAGCGAGCACTAGAGAGAGAGAGAGTGCAGAAGCAAGGGTCTTGCCTCCTGGTTCCCGTAGCATAACACTGTTCCTGCAGTGCAGAGTGACCAGCGGCTTCCTGTGGCACCCACAGGACATATCACAGTGACATGCCTCCTAGGAGATACCTCCCTGAGTACAGCTTTCTCCAACACGCCAGGGGGTGGATTCCTGCAGCTCTCTGGGGATGTAGGGAGCACTTTCTGCTGGCATGGCCCCCAATGACTCCTTTGCCATCCAATGAGGTCTCCAAAGAGGTCAGGGGGAGAACTCTTCCTTGGATCTTTATCTCCACATTAGGGATAGTGGCTCCACTGTATTGTTATTTCTGGCATTACATTATATATCTGTTGTTCTTATATTCTTAAAGTTCTTTTAACTGCCTACCAGCCAGTGTTCGATTACTATAATCCCATTATACTTAACAATTATTTATATTAAACTTTCCCTGTTTAACTTACTATTTGGTTCCTTTCTCTGATTAGATGCAAAGTGATATAAAGATATACTGTGAGCCAAAAGTACCGGCTTTTAAAAAAAATGTTTATAATCATTTTTAACTTAAAGACAGCTTACTTTAATATTTACTACTATAGACAAATAGTTGTATTTAATATATATATATATAATATATATATATATATATATATATATATATATAGTCACTAATCATCAGAGAGATGCAGTATTTAATATTTTGAAAGCTATGGCTCAATTGGGAATAGAATGCATACTAATTTTGAAAGAAAAAACAACCGCAGTGCTGAATTATGGTAGACCAAACACTGGGCCAGAACTGAAGGCACCTGAGAATCTTGAGCATTTCAGCCACTGTTCTAATTATCTACAGCACTACCCCCCCCCCCAATTTAGTGGCTTAAAATAACAACCAATTATCTATTTCCTTATTTTGAGGGTCAGCATTAAGAGCAGGCCCTGCCGATAAATCCTCTTCCATGTGGTGTCAACAGAGGCCACATGGTAGTACTCAGCTGGAACATGGGCTGGTCTGGAGGGTGGAAGACGCCTTCACGCACGTTTCTGGCTCCTTGAGCGAATGCCTAGGGCTGAGCTCAACTGGGACTGTCTACTGAGATGCCTGCACATGGAGGTTCCAGCCCGGCAGCTCAGGATAGAGGCCTCATGTGGCACTCAGGACTCTAAGAGGGAGTGTTCTCATAAACAGAGCGACAGCTGCCTGCCTCTCCTGATCCAACCTTGGAAGACACATAAGTCACCCCTCTGGTGGCTAACCACCCTGGTCTGTCTGGTTCTGAGTGGTTTCCTGGGGGAGGTGCAGGGCTAAATCCAGAGCAGTCCTGGCAAACCCAGAACAGTTGGTAAACCTCACTGAAGTGGTCACAGGCCCACCCAGATTCAAGGGGAGGGCGTATGGATCCCACCCCCGTGAAGGTCTATGGGAGAGTGTCACAGAATGGGAAACTGTGTTTTAGAACATGTGCTGGGGAAGGGAGCAGTAGAAACTATGTTTTAAAAAACAGCCTGCCAGCTAATCTCGCTGAGACTCAAATTCCTTATTTCAAAGAAATAAGAGATGTTTAGAAGGCAGCTCTGATCCAGATCCAAACTTTTAATCTATCAACGGGAGACAGAAAAGGCATCAAGAATTATTGTTGGGCCCAGCTGGTGTGGCTCAGTGGTTGAGCCTTCACCCATGAACCAAGAGGTCACTGGTTAGACTCCCAGTCAGGGCACATGCCTGGGTTGTGGGCTGGATCCCCAGAAGGGGGGGTGCAGGAGGAAGCAATCCATGTCTCTCCCGCCATCTGGGAAGAAAGAGTAGACTCCTAGCTTGTCTTATCTGTTCAGAGGTCCTCTTAGCATTTGTAAGTTACCTGGTGGGAGTGGGGGGGAGCTTGCCTTCAGTGCACACCTATAAGAAATACTACTTCACACACCCTATTCAAAGTTTTATCCTAGGAGCAAATGCTGTATGAAAGGAAAGGAGGGCAACTGAATCCAGCATATATTTTCCCCTCAGGAGACCTTGTGTTACACTGGGTTTCTTTCCAACTTGAACTCACACCCCTGGGGCCTTCACTAGCCATTTCTTATTTTGTTTCAGAAGCAGCTAGGGAAATAACCTGAAAGTAGGAAACCTCTGTTTCCAGCTGTTCTGATGATAGGACTAAAGAGCAAGAAGTTGAACTGTACTAGTGAAGCTTTTTCAAATGTGGTTCTTCAGGATTACCCTGGGCCCTTGTTGAACCTGATACACTTTAGGCCATTGTTGAGATGACAGATTTCACAAGCTTTCAACTATCCTGGTTTCCATCTTCATGAATTTCTATCTTCTAGGAATTTCTCAAAATATATGGCAATCTATGTGGTTTTTTTAACACTCTTAAAGGTGATTTTCTGTCATTCCAATGGAGTTTTGGGTAGAAGGGAGTTATATAGGTACTAGAGGCCCAGTGCATGAAATTCGTGCTTGGGGGAGGGAGAGCCTCAGCCCAGCCTGGACCCTCTACGATCCGGGACCCCTCAGGAGATGTCTGACTGCCCCAGGGATCAGGCTGAAACCCTCTCACAATCCAGGACCACTGGCTCCTAACTGCTTGCCTGTCTGCCAGCCTGATCACCCCTAACCACCTCTGCCTGCCAGCCTGATTGCCCCTAACTGCCCCCCCCCCACTGGATTGGTCATCCCCAACTGCCCCCTCTGCCAGCCTGGTTGCTCCCAACTGCCTCCCCCCGCCAGCCTGGTCTCCCCTCACTGCCCCCCTCTGCTGGCTTGGTTGCCTCTAACTGTCCCTCCCTGCTACCCCTGCCAGCCTGGTCACCCCTCACTATTCCCCATGCTGGCCTGGTCACCACACTCAGCCTGCTATTCAATTGTTACTGTGAGAGTGTTGTGACAATTTGCATATTACCCTTTTATTAGTATAGATGCTTAGGACATTATCTTGATATAATTCCTGTTGAGTTTCAAAAGAAATAAATAAAAAGAATCATGACCATTTCAAAAAGTTTTCTTCAAGGAGAAAATACATATGTACGTAAAGCAAAAAAGGATAAAACTTTCTACCAACCTCTTCCTAACCACATTCCCTTCTCCAGTAGAAACTTCTCCCGATAATTTATTATGAACCTTTCATCACATTTTGCCCCATGAATTTACAAGCTTATACAAGACATGTAGAGGTTTTTCTTGTGAAAACTGGAATTGCATTATTACAACGTTTCTGCAATTGCATTTTCACTTAAGAATAAATGATAAATATCTTCCAAGGTCAGTACATATAAATAATCTCATTCTTTTTATGATTGCATAATGTATTTAGGATGGAATGCTATTATTATTATATCAATTCTCTCATTGATGGACTGAATATTTGTGTCCCTCCACCCACATTTATGTGTTGAAATTTTAATACTCAAGAAATAAAATAAAATAAAAAATATATATAGAGAACACTCATGAACATAAATAACAGTGTGGTGATTGTGGGGGTGAAGGAGGGTGGGTGTAGGTGGTAGAGAGCATAGAAGGGATCAAAGGTGAAAGAAAAAATTAGATTAAATTTTTTAAAGAAGAAATTCTAATGCTCAGTGTGATGGTATTTGGAGCTGGGATCTTTGGGAGGTGCTTAGGGCATGAGAGTGGAGCCCTCATGAATGAAATGAGTGTCCATAGAAAAGAGACTCCAGAGACCCAGCTTGCCCCGTTCATTATGTGAGGTTACAGTGAGAAGATAGCCATCCATGAGGAAGGGAAGCTGGAGGCTTGGACTTCTAGCCCCCATAACCGTGGGAAATAAATGTCTCTTGTTTATAAGCTACCCCGTGTATAGCATTTTGTTATAGCAGCCTGAACAGGCTGACACTGGATATTTAAGTTGTTTACAAAAAGCTTATGTTTGATTTCAACATCTCGGAGAGTTATTAAGGTACTGTTTGAATTGGAAGCATCAAATGTCATTTTATATTTCTGTAGGAAATAGTCTTAAACCACTATTAAATATGGAAAGTGGGGCCTATTCCAGGAAAAGTCATTTAGTTGTCTTTCTTATGCTCAGGATTAAATTTAGTAGACCGAAAAAAGAAAAAAAAAAGAAAAAGAAAAAAAGAAAAACTAAGTAAGGGCCATGGCTGAGCATGAAAACAAACATCTCATCAAATATTTGTTTTACATGGGTCATTTGAAGTTCTATCGACTTTGAACACATTGCCTTACACTGTTGAAAATCCAAAAACAGTTGTGCTACTGCTGTCCTTATTGTTCCTTATGCAGCCCCTATCAGCTTACTTCTGTGAGATATGTATCCTAATATTTATTTCAGCACCCCCTCTGTGCCAGGCACCGTACTCAACCTTTGCCAGAGCATTTCACTTCATTCATGGCCAACCTGGAAAAGTATTATCCCCATTTTTTAAATTCGATAGATTTTGTTCAAGTCCCAGTTTCATGTTTTGTTAGCTGTGTGGCCTTGTGCAAGTCAAATAACTTTTTTGAGCCTTTGTTTCCTTATAAATAAAATGAAGACCATGCTCCAGTATTAAATAATTTAAAAAACACTCATTGATCTCTTTCTGTGTGCCAGGCGTTCTCTCAGGCAATGAGAGCAGCAAGGTTGCTTAGAGGATTAAGTGAAATCATCCATGTATCACAGACCCTGGCACAAAATAGGCATTTGACTAGTAATTTATATTATTGAGGCTAGAATGATGCCAGACTTGAATTTGAACGCAGGTCTAAATGTGTCTAAAGCCCCTCCTCCCATCCCCCTTTTAGTAAATGGTGTCTTGCTAAAATCAACATCATGTGACTACCTGTAATTCACTATTCCTTTCCCTGGTTTCCGCAATCCAAATCAGATATTTCTTCCAAGGTTAAAAAGTAAACCTAAACCCACCATAGTTTCTAGCTCAAATAATTTTTACATCTCTGATTTCATTATTTCTTTGCACTGTGTACTACATGTCCTAGTGTTCCATAGATTTTCGTGATTTTTTTCTCTGGTGCCTTCTTAAATGTACCTGTCTTTCAAGACGTCAAGTGGGAAAATGGTACTTTGTACTCTCATGTTTCTTTTGCAGGGTTTAAGCTGTGACTTCAGGGTGCTCCCCAAAATGTATATACACTTTAATAGCTGGTAGCTCAATTTTGAAAATGAAGTGTATTTTAATAAACAATGCCTTTATAATTATTCAAAGTGTGTATATACATTTTGGAGGGACTATATATACATTATAGACACACACACACATATACACACAGTGTGCGTGTATATATTTATATATAAATATATATATAAATTATATATATGTGTGTATATATATATATATATATATATATATATATGCTTTTCTATTTTTATATAATAATTCTTTATCTAATTTTGCCCAAGGAAAACAATGTGGCTGCTGGGTAGGAGAGGTCTCTTACACCTGTGTAGAATTTGGAGCTCTGCACTTGCACCTAGTGGAATGAGCAAGCTGGCTGAGAATGGGGGCAGACACCATGGAAAGAACCTGAGTTAGGATCCTGAGTTCTTGTCCTAGATGTCACTAATCAACTGTGGTGCCTAGGGCAAGCCACTTAAGTGTTCTGCTGTGCCCTAATTTTTCTTTGTTATAAACTGGGACAATAAGGCTTGCTCTACTTACCTCATTTGTTTCTTGTGAGGGTCATCGGAGTTAATGTATACTTTTAAAACATAAAACCATTCGTAAATGCAATGCATTTTCATTTTGTAACTTGACTAGAGAAACTATCAAACACACTTGTAGTTGGATGATATCCCATCTTAATTGTCATAGATTTTACAAGTAGGTATAATAAAATTGCTAGCATTATACACTAAAATTGTATTTCCAGTATGAATTGATAGTCAAAAGAGTTCTATACATATGAGCGTAACAAACTGATATATTGAAAAATGATAGCTATAGAGAGATGTTGAGATAAAGACATAATAGTAAATATGGAATCTAGACCAGTTATTTAACATTTGAGGTTAAACATTTTGTTACAGTAAAAATTCTTTGAAAATTTAACCTGCACAGGTATGGGAGTAAAGAAAATCTACACTAATAAAAGAGAAGCATGCAAATTGTCCCTCCACTACGCCCACCAGCCAATCAGAGTGAGTATGCAAATTAATCCAACAAATATGGAAGTTAATTTGCATACACAGGTGCAGAGTGGAGACTGAAGACAGCGTAGAAGAAAGCCAAGCTCTGCAGAAGGTAGTGAAGCTGCAGAGAAGGGAGCAAGGCAGCAGAGAAAGGAGAGAGGCGAGGCGGCAGTGAAGATGGGAGGGAAGCCCGCCTCGGCAAGCTTCACTTCCTTCTCTGTTTTGCTCCGGCCACAGGAAGCCCTATTCTTGCAAAATAGGCCTGAGAAAGCCCTATTCTTGCAGAATAGGCCTGAGGAAGCCCTATTCTTGCAGAATAGGCCTGAGGAAGCCCTATTCTTGCAGGAATCTTCCTGAAACAGGCCTCTAGTATGATATAATTAGAATGAAATATTTTTAGATGTAAAGGAACTCAGATACTATTATAATCCAACTCCCTTAATTTTGCAGCTGAAAACATGGGAACTCAGCTTGCATGTGTTTTGTCCAAGACCACACATCTGAGACCATGGCAAGATAACTCAAAGCTGTTCTTAAAACCACTCTAAGTCTAAAGTGAGAGACTGGCTGAAGGTGGTGGCTGGATTAAGAACCTGGGATTCCATCTAATAAACAAAATAAACTGATGAACAAAATAGATCCAGAGACAGAAGCATAAAACAGACTGTGGAATCTCATAGGGAAAGTGGGGAAGGGTGGATGGGTGAGAAGTGATCAACCAAAGAACTTGCATGCATGTATGCATAACCCATGGACACACAGACCATGGGATGGTGAAGGCCTGGGGCAGGGGACAGGGTGGGCTAGAAGGGGTCAATGGGGGGAAAAAGGGGAACATAAGTATACTTGCAATGTTAAAAATTTAAAATTAAAAAAACAAACAAACCTTGGCATTCCAGAGATGGGTAAAATGCTGGTGATAATGGCAATGCTATAAGACTAAATGAACCTTATGGACATCGGTGAGTAAAGGTACATTTATTGAATAATTGATTCTATTAAAAGAGCAAAAGTGAGTCAGACAAATTCTAAAGGAAATAACAGGCTATCTGAAGCAAGACCTTGAGACACAGATAATGAAGACATAAAGGTAGATTCTAGAACGACAACTTTCAACCAGTGTGCCACAAGAATGTTTAAAACATGCAATACCTAACTAGTCAGGGACACTGACCCCTTTTCCCTTAGACTGTCAAATAAAAAATTAACAACAGCCAACATAATAATAACTGTCCAGTGTAAATGAGTCAGATTATACCTACTTTTTTTGTTGTTGTCAGATCAGCAATATATATATATTTTGGTGTGCTACAGAATTTTAGTAATTAGTTTATGTGTGCCATGAGATGAAAAAGGTTGAAAATCACTATTAAGCCTGCCTAACCAGCTGGGCCAGTATAGCTCAGTCACTGAGCATTGACCTATGAACCAGAAGGTCATGATTTGCTTCCTAGTCAGGGGACATGCCTGGGTTGTGGGTGTGCAGGAGGCAGCCAATCAATGATTCTCTCTCATCATTGATGTTTCTCCCTCTCTCTTCATCTCTCTTCCTCTTTGAAACCAATAAAAATATATTTTTTAAAAAGACTGACTAATCAAAATATGCTTGGAAATAAGCAATAAGATGATAATTCTACCACTACCAGTGGTACTACTACCTCCACTACATTACAGCTGACTTCTATTGAGTACTATGCACCAGGCATGATGCTAGGTGGTTTACATAACCCTTCAAATTTTTCCTCTCACACACACATATATACACACACCACCAAAATTGGAACTATTATCCCATTTTGGGGAGGAGGAAATGGAGGCATGATGGGAGAATTGGAGCTTGGCCTGCATAAGTCCAAAGACCACATGCTCAACCACTGTGATCCATGACTTTCAAAGAAGAGAGGGACAGTAAGAATAAGTACAACACCAGTCCTTGATTCACAAACTAGTTGGTAGGGGTGCAGTGTGTGACTTACACACACACACACACACACACACACACACACACACACACACATCAATAAATTTGACCACTGTAAACTACTTGGAACCTACACTAAACTTTGTTTCAGAATTCTAACTTCATATTAGCATCTTGCACTGATTCAGTGTCATTTATATGCATGTGATTTTTTTTCATCTTTAGTATAAAATGATAGAGTGGATGTAGAGAATCAATGGACATTAGCCTGTGATGTGAATCATCCCTTTCTCCTGGTATGAGTCTAATGTATTGATACTTTTAAGAAACAATAATCAAAACAATCAAAACTATATTACTTAAATATAGAATTACTAGAGGTCCAATGCATGAAATTCGGGCAAGAGGCTCGGCCCTCCCAGTCCCAAATTCATCCAGAAGGTCATTTAGACAGGGTTCCACTGTTCAGTCATTTGGTCAATTATCATTCTATGCTTTTATTATTATGGATAGAATTAAAAAATCTAGCCGAAACCAGGACTGAAAGGTCCTGGGTTCGATTCTGGTCAAGGGCATGTACCTTGATTGCGGGCACATCCCTGGTAGGGGGTGTGCAAGAGGCAGCTGATCGATGATTCTCTCTCATCAATGTTTCTAGCTCTCTATCCCTCTTTCTTCATCTCTGTAAAAAATGAATAAAATATATATTTTAAAAAGAATAAAAAATCTATCAAATGTTGATATATCTGCTTAGAAGAAACTATTTTTGGACATTAACCATATTACCAATATTCATTCATTAATTCCTTCAACAAACATCCATTGCATACCATGCTGTTATAGGAACCCAAGGTATATCTGTTACATGCACTAAAGTCCCTGCTGTCATGGAGTTTATATTCTAGTGAAGTTGAAAAGTAAGTAAGTAGCTGAAACCAGTTTGGCTCAGTGGATAGAGCATTGGTTTGTGGACTGAAAGGTCCCAGGTTCAATTCCGGTCAAGGACACGTATATTGGTTGCAGGCACATCCTGGTAGGGGGTGTGCAAAAGGTAGCTGATCAATGTCTCGCTCATCGATGTTTCTAACTCTCTGTCCCTCTCCCTTCCTCTCTGTAATAGATCAATTATTTATATATATAAGTAAGTAAACAGGTAAGTAAATGTGACAATCTCAGATAACAAGAAATGCTTTGAAGAAAATAGGAGAGGATGATGTGAGGGGACAGGAGGAATTTAACACTCTGACTGCCCCACTCCTTCATTAAAAATCAATAAAAATCTCCTTTCCTAAATGTAGCATTTTCCTCTGAATTTTGTTTAAAATAAACACCAAAAATAGGCTTAGTAATTAAAGGGATAATAACTAAGCACTGCCTTTCGAGAGAGAGCCAGCCCCAGAGAATCCTGTCCTGGTTCTGCGTGGCCAAGGGATGCATGGGAGGAGGCATGTTTCACTCCCGTGGCCACTGGCCACAGCCTCCTTCATGGTAGCACACTCTGGGATCCTCGTCAGCTGTTAAAGATGGATGGAATAGCTGATGGCTGCGTCCTAGTTAGCTTATAAATAAAGGCATAGGGCATACATTTCCTTTGTTTTATCAGAGTCATTGATAAAATTAGGCAAAGTTGATAACATACTAGTAAATTGGCATTCTGAAGCTATCAAGAAACTCCCAACATTTTCATAATGTTGCCATTTTATTTTCATAAGCCAAGAGGCTCCAATTGGGAAATAATGCCTGTTATACTTTATCAGGTACAGTAGTCCCCACTTATCCATGAGGGATATGTTCCGAGACCTGAAATTGCAAATAGTTCTGAACCCCATATGTACCATGCCCCTCCACCTCCCCCATACATATATACCTATGATGAAGTTTGACTTATAAATTAGGGACAGTAAAAGATAAACAAATAGCTCATGATAAAAATTGGACAATTATAACAATATATCTTAATAAAAGTTATGAGGTGTAGTTTTTCTCTTTTAAAATCTCACATTGTGCTGTATTCACCCTTCCTGTGCTAATGTGAGATGATACGGCGCCTAGGTGATGAGATGAAGCGAGGCGAATGCACGGGCACCGTGCCGCAGCTTGAACACAAGCGCTGTGCTACCGCCAGTCAGTCTCAACAAGATGCCTACCGAGTGCCTATTGGGCGGGGGGGGGGGGGGGGGGGAAGCACAGCATGGTACCTGGAGAAAGGGATGATTCACATCACGGGCAGGGACAGCATGGGACATGTGAGATTTCATCATGCTACTCAGAACAGCATGCAATATGTAAAACATATGAATTGTTTATTTTGTGGGATTTTTCCATGCAGTATTTTCAGACCGAGGGTCACTGAAACTGTGGAAAGCAAACCCACAGATAAGAGAGGACACTGTCGATGCAAACCATCGCTGATGTTCAGAAGCATAGTGCTGTGGAGTGGGGACATCTTATTTTTACAAACCGACGCCCTGTTGTGTCTATAAGGTTAGCATGGACATTATGAATGCACGCTGTATGCTCTTATTGGACATGCACTGCAATGAAAAACATGCTCAAGATATTTTTTTCATGGGGGGAAAAGTCTTTGAAACTCCACAGGTTGGGGGAAAGAGATTGGAATGAGAGAGAGGGTAAGGTAGAAATGAGGGAGAAATATGAAGAGGACTGTAAAAGTCAGCAAAATGAGGGGACTGTTAGGTGAAGCAGATTTTGGGGGGGGATGGGGGTGGCCCTTGCCCATTCACACACATCTCTTACAACAAGTGAGGTCTCTTTATTTAGATTTACATAGAAATCCTGATCACTGCCACCGTCCTCAATGGAAGCTACTCCTCCTACTCCCAACAACAGAAACAGCGAGGACACTCCACCTTGAACAATTTCATTCCGTTAGGGCCCAATTCGGTTCGGGTGAGGAGAGCTGTCCCCAGAGCTTCTCCTCAGACCCAGAACAAGGAATGTGTTTTCCTTCTGTCTGGCTGAACTCTCTGAGGGCTACGGGCAGCATCAAATGCAGGGTGACATCTATTTGCAGCACAACTTGGAAAGGCGTTTCATTTTGAATTATTTAGCACGGCGACATTTTGCACATATAAATCATGTCCCGCTTGATTAGATTAGGCCCATTGGAGAAATATACACACCTGCCTGTCATGGAAAGCCCTTCCGTGTCGGGGAGCAGGCTCCCCGGGGGGGACCTCTCAGGAGGTAAATTGAATACCGAGTGGTTTATCTTGTGATGGGGCCCTGAACTGGAAATGGAAAGTCCTGCATGGGCATCGAATTTCACATCAAAAATGAGATCCTAGCTCATCTCTGGTGGCCCCTGGGTACCAGTCACTCTAGAAGCTGCGATTTACATGACTATGGCATCCTGTGCCCTTTATATTGGGAGCTGGGCCCCGGCAACCCGATAATGTTCGGAAAGCCCTTTGAGGTCTTCAGATGAAAGGCATTCTACAAACACAAACTATCACTTGCATAAAACAGCCAAGTAGCTGCATATTATTTCCCTCCCGTCTCTGGGTTTGGCAGAATGGGGCGGGAGATAGCAAATGGCATACAGCGAGATGAAAGGATGGAGATTAATAGGCCACTGCTTTTTCATCAGATAAGGCCTTGATGATGCACCGTCGATGGGCCTGATTTCTATTAGGAGACTAAAAAGTACACCCAGGGTTGCTCTCATTGTGCTCAAAATCTCAGAGGAAAATCTCTTTCATAAAGCGGGGCTGCATCTCAAATGCTCTTCCTAATTTAAGTTCAGAAAAGAAGAAAAGCACTTAGTGCCACATATGGGCACAGCAAGCACTGAGAAAATGGGATTGTGTTTCTTCTCCCTCTCTGCCCCCCCCCTTCCTTTTAAAGAAACCTTGTTAAAGGGGGAAACCATGCATCTGAAAAGAAAAAAAAAAAACATGAGGAGGAGACCCAGGGCCATTACTTTGGAGAGCTGAGAGGTGGAGAATGAAAAAGCCATTGGTCTCAGTTTTACTGCCACAATGGCCTTTTATGAGAGGGATTAGACACGCCAAGGGCTGGTGCAGCGGTCGCTGGTGCCCCGAGCACTATCTGGAAAAAGGACGATAAAAATCAGTTTGTCGTAAGGTTAAATCACCAAAGACTTCCTAGATTGGCTTTTCAGATTGTTTTTCCTTTGGAAAGAAGATGAAAAAAAAAAAAGAAAAGAAAGAAATACAGGCAAAAGCTGATTTTTTTTTTTTCCTTTCCCTTTCCCCCCTCAGTGCAAGATGTAGCATTCAGAAAACATGTTGAGCGAGTTGAGGCATTAAAAAGATCAGTCTTTGGCTGTTGAATGAAAGGCTGTTGTGCGTGTGACTCACATACTAAATGGAAACCTGCCTTCAAAGCCTATTTTCCTGCCTAATTATACATACACAAAATGTAGCTGTCTGTTTCAATCACATCATAGGAAAAGGAATAAAATTCCCCTAAAGATGCCATTTTCATGGTTTGTCATAACCTTCGAAACACTGCTAATGCAAAGGGAGGAAGTACAGCTGCATGGTCCAGATAAGGTTCCTGTAATTGTTTTTCTTTTTAATTATTACTTTATAAAGACATTATACCTCCTACTCGGAAGAAGGAAAATTAGTGTCCTCTGCCTCCTCTCCTCTCCCCTCCCTTCCCTTCCCATTTTCACACCAGGCTTGTTGATATGCATTTCAGCCTTGGCTAGAAGCCAGCGTAGCTATGGAAATAATATTTAAGTAACCACCCTAACTACAGCTTTCAGAGGGTTCCAGGGAGGAAGCCTTTTCCAAATTTATGTTTTGAATTGAGTAGAGCTTTCCAAAGCGCAACATAGAGTGCCAAGGATCGAGATAAAGTGCTGAGACCTAAACAACCATTAGCACTCAGCTTTCAGGGAAACCGTTTCTATTCATAATAGCTAACATTTATTTTTAAAAATTAATTGCATGAACCTTTTCATGGTTGTCACCCGCCCTGAAGAATCACATCATGAAATACACAAAAGGCTTTCCCCCCTAACATTGTATATGTACAGATCTTTTTTTTTGTACAATAACCCGAAACTGTAAAGTTTAATAAGCCATTACTAATTTACATATTTTCATAGATTCAAATCATTAAAATGCAATGATATTTTAATGGCTTAATATATATCTAATTGCAGATTAAAATTTCCTAACGCTGGAGATGGCATTGAACAAACCCACCAAGGGGTTCCAAGTGCTTAATTCAGAAAGCACTGGCAGCTACTCACGCTTCGGAGGGAAACGAAGTTTATCACTGGATGAGCACATTGATTATCTTGTAATGTGCATGTTTTTAAAAAAAATCATAATTTTAATTACACCTACCACTCTTCTCCTTAATCTCTTCCCACCTACCAGCCCTATTAAGTTTTGGAGTCTGCTGTATGAATCTACAGAGTAAACAATTTGATTATGAATTCTATGATAATTAAGCAGCCATGATCATAAAGCTACTCTCAATGACTCTAAGAAATCCTGGGGTATGAGAGATATGTAGAAAGTCAGAAATAAGTAAGAATGAAATAAGGCTTATGCTCTAGAAATCACTGCATAAGCCCCAAATGCAAAAATGGGATTGTGACATGTTAAAAACAAATGTGCTCAACTGTTGGTAATAGCACTATTCACAATAGCCAAATAGAGCATCAGCCTGCAGACTGAAAGGTCCCAGGTTCGATTCCGGTCAAGGGCATGTACCTTGGTTGCGGGCACATCCCCAGTAGGGGGTGTGCAGGAGGCAGCTGATCGATGTTTCTCTCTCATCGATGTTTCTAACTCTATCCCTCTCCCCTTCCTCTCTGTAAAAAAAATCAATAATATATATATATATTTTAAAAATGATAACAACCGCCGAGGTCGGTTTGGCTCAGTGGTAGAGCGTCGGTCTGCGGACTGAAGGGTCCCGGGTTAGATTCCAGCCAAGGGCATGTACATTGGTTGCGGGCACATCCCTGGGTGGGGGGTGTGCAGGAGGCAGCTGGTCGATGTTTCTCTCTCATCGACGTTTCTGGCTCTCTATCTCTCTCCCTTCCTCTCTGTAAAATATCAATAAAATATATTTTAAAAAATGATAACAACCTAAATGTCTATCAACAGATGAATGGATAAACAAGTTGCTACCCCCCCCACACACTCACACTCAGTGGAATATTACTCAGCTGTAATAAGGAACAAAATAATGACACGTATTACTATGTGGGTGAACCTCAAAAATATGATACTAAGCAAAGAAGCCAGATACAAAAGGTTGCCTAGTATTACATGACTTCATTTACATGAAATATAGGAGATCAGTAAATCCATAGACACAGTAAGCAAATTGGTGTTTGTCAGAGGCTGGGGGAGGGGGGGAGATGGCTGGGGGGAGTAGAGAATGGAAGTAACTGTTGAGTGGTTGAAGGATTTTATTTTGGAGTGATGGAAATGTTATGGGATTAGAGGGTGGTAAACTACATTGTGAATATACTAAAAGCTATTGAATTATTCACTTTACAATTGTTAGCCTTATGCTTTGTGCATTTCACCTCAGTGAAGAAAACTGGTGACCGCATCATTCACTCAGTTCACTCAGCTCCCTCATTTCTGTGTGTGAAGAGCATGGTTACCACTGACTGTGTGTGAGGCAGTGAGGTAGGGCCAGGGATATAAGGCTGAATCAGCGAGGTAAGGGTCATGGGCTTGCCTTCTAGTTGGGGGGGGGGGGGGGTGGGAGAGGATGAAGCAAACAAACAGAGCAAATAAAGTCAATAATTTCAGAATGAGTTATCTGACAAAGGATGAGTAAGTCAGTGGTGGGGGTACTTCAGCAGGAGGGATTAATGGAGGCCTTCCTTAAGAAATAATATTTAAGTTCAGACTTGAAAAAGAAACTCCCTTCTTTCTCAATGAAGGGGAGACAGTGAGATGTGGACATATCATTATGGTGGAAACTAAACTTATTCCCTCCTCTTTGTTAGCTGGGGCAGTAGGGCATAGAAATGGGATAAGATGGATTCGGATCTTATTTGGAGGGTGGAATGCTTGATTGAGGCATTGGTTGGTGTTTATCTTAGTCAGCAATGGGAACTTACTGACACATCGTGTACCAGTTGAAGGACATGATCAGAATTTGTGTAGGCCATGATCACTATCTAGAGTTATCTGCTTCATTTGTTTATTTTCTTGTTCATGAGTTTGTCATTTACAGAAATCAGTCCAATATGGAAACCAAAATGATTTAGGGTAAATGTAAATGGTAAAGTCAGGGAGATAAGCAGGAGCCAGGTCATATGACCTTGTAGGTCACACACAGAGGTTTGGGTTTTTATTCTAATTGTGATAGGAAGGCATTGAAGAGTTTTAAGCAGAGAAGTGATGTGCATTTTTTTCTCCCTCAAAAAATCAACAAGTAAAGAATCTGTTAGAAGGGGGCCAGTACAGAAACAAACCGATGACGTAGCAAAGGACTGCAGAAGTCTAGGTAGAAGATGATGATGGCCTGAGTGAGGGCATTGGCAGAGGAGATGGAGATTCAAGATCTCTTTGGATGTGGAACTGTCAGGACCTGTTGTTGGGTTGGGTAGGCATCAAAAATGACACTTAAGGATTTGGCCTGGGCAATGTTGATGCCATTTCCAGAGATGAGGATTAACTATTACTGTTGTAACAAATTACCACAAATTTAGCAGCTTAAAACAACACAAAGTTACTTGAAACAACACAAAGTTACTATCTGATAGTCTATAGGTCAGAAGTGCAATATGAATCACACTGGGCTAGATAAAATCCCCGTGTCAGCAGCACTGTGTCCAGTTGTAGAAGCTCTAGGGGGAAGACTGTCTCCTTGCTATTTCCAGCCTCTAAAGACTATCGATCTTTTTTGGCTTATCTCATAACATTTCTTGTGCATCTTATCTCTGAGCTTCCTCTTAGCATCACATCTCCCACTGTCCATAGTCAGAAAAGTTTACCTGCTTTTAAAAATTGAATTGGGCCCACCCAGAGAATCTAAGCTAATCTTTCCATTTCAAAGTCCTTAATCTTAATCACATCTGCAAAGTCCCTTTTGCCACAAAAGGTAACATTCACAGGTTCCAGGAATTAGTAAGTGCACATCTTTGGGAGGGTCATAATTCTATCTACTACAAAGATAATTGGGAGAGGACTAGGTTTAAAATGATTGAGATTTAATTTAGAGATGACTGAGAGACATTTGATATGTATGTTGGATCTTCACTTGCATATATATCTAAAACCATGGCACTTGGTAAGATCACCTAGGGAGAGAATGAGATAAAGAATAAAGTCTACAACTAAGCCCTTAAGCACTCCAGCATTTAGACTTCGGGTAAAGTAGGGGGAGCCAGCAAAAGAGAATTAGAGGCAATCAGTGAATTAGGAGGCCAAGCATAAAAGAACATGTACCTGAGAAACTATTAGAAGAAGAAAATAATTTTTAAAAACCATTCTTTTTTCCCCCCAGTTTTTATTTTTTCAAGTCAGGAGTCATGAATGATGTCAGGGAAATAGGCAAATGAGCCATGTGGTCAGCACTGAAAGTTTAGAGACAAAGGGGCCTAAACTTTCACATGTGAAACTGTGTGTTGAGGTCATAAAAAAAATTCTTAATGTAGCATAGAGATAGAATAGAGTAGGTCAGACAAATGACCTTAGGATTTGGCAACAAGAAAATCATCTGTAAACCTGATAAAAGATGTTCCTGTGGTGTCAGGGGAACACAGGGTGAGAAAATGGAGATTGTGAGATTAGATAATGTTCTGAGGAAGTTTGTCTGTGAAGAGGAAGAGGGAACTGGACCACCAATTTTGGAGGTGTTTATGAAGTCAGGGGAGTGATGTTGTTTTAAATGAAATGGGATCTATTAGGTTGGTAGTTCTCAAAATGTGGCCTTCAGACCAGTAGGTTCAGCATCAGATGGGAACTTGTTAGAAATGCAAAGTACTGTTTCCTACCTCAGACCTGTTGAATAAGTAATTCTGGGGGTGAGATTCAGCAATCTGTGTTTTAATGACCCACTTTGATGATTTTGACACAAAAATCAGGTATTAGAACCAATAGTGAAGTGGTAATGGCTACAATCAAATGGAGAAGGAAGACATATTACACAAGAGAGGAAATGCAAGAAAATTTGAGATGATAGGAGTCTTAAAAGAGAGGTGGAACATAGACTGAATTAGGGCTATTTCCTCCTGAAAACACCCTCTTTTTTAGAGGTAAGCCTCTTTTTAGAGATAAGATAAAAAAAGGTGGACCCAGGTGTATGTACAGCTGCAGATCGGCCAATAAGAAGATAAAAATAAGCCATGATCAACTATTTTCAAAATGGGATTAATTAAATAGGTAGGTATAAAATGGAATGCTATCAACATTGGACATCTTAACTTCAGCAAGACAGATGACAAATGGCCAATGATATGCTGAGAAAGGGTAGAAATATAAAAATGGGAGAATACAGGAGTTGAATGAGCGTGTGGCTGGTTAAACCTAGAGGGAGGGAGAGTTCTAGTGATACAGTAGTGGCAGGTCTCCATATTAGTGCTGCTCAACATTCTACCATCTACTTTGCTGAAGACAGAGGAAGTGTGATTTCCAAATATGAATTTGGTACGAAACTGAGAAGGCCAGAAAATGGTATGGATGGCGTAATGTGAATTCAGAAAAATCCTGGCAAATTAGAATGATGAGCCAGAAATGAAGGTCAAATTGAACAAGGAACAACACTTATTCATGGCATTTAAAAATTATTTTTGGTGACCATTTTGTGATAAGACTAAGATCTGGATTAATAGTAGTTGGTGGGAGAAAAATCCTAGGAATTTTCGTTACCTACAAGTTCCATATGAGCCAAGAAATTCAACCTTGCATTAATAAAAGTTCCGTAACCAATCAAGAAATACTTCTCTCCTCTAATTGGGATTGACTATACCAAGAGAACTGTGCAATGCTGGAGAACACCGAGGGCGAGAGGACATCGTGCATCTAGATATGGATGAGAGCACTGAAAAGTCTGTAAGTCATATTACAAGAGGAAGTTGGAAGTGACTGAATTCCATTTCATCACACAGTAAGACTTTCTAGAGCCAGACAAAGCTGAATGTGCTGAGAACAGAGTAGAAAACTGGACAAAGTCCTTATTCTGCCTCATGGTACTTATAGTCTAGTAGGCAGATAAAAACAGAAAATGAACAAGAAAATAAACAAATGAAGCAGATAACTAGATAGTGATCATGGCCTACACAAATTCTGATCATGTCCTTCAACTGGTGCACGATGTGTCAGTAAGTTCCTATTGCTGACTAAGATAAACACCAACCAATGTCTCAATCAAGCATTCCACCCTCCAAATAAGATCTGAATCCATCTTATCCCATTTCTATGCCCTACTGCCCCAGCTAACAAAGAGGAGGGAACAAGTTTAGTTTCCACCATAATGATATGTCCACATCTTACTGTCTCCCCTTCATTGAGAAAGAAGGGAGTTTCTTTTCAAGATGGCTGCAGTAATGCCTCCTATTCTCATACCAGTGCTTTTTTTTTATTGCCAAGTGTCTTTGCCTTTCCTTCCAGCCAGAGGAAGGGTGAGCCTTCCTTTGGCTGGAAGGCTCTATCCACTTAATGTATTTCTCCACCCTTTGAACCCGGGCTTGGCCATAAGACTTGCTTTGACCAACGGGACATCACAAGTGTGCACAGAGGTTTCACAAGTCCTTGCACATGGGTTTGCTTTCTTTGGCAGTGGTTGCAACTCCAGACCATTGTGTGAACAAGCCCAAGCCAGCCTGCTGGAATGGTAACAGGGAGGAGAACAAAGGTACCCCGACAGACATGTGAGTGATACTACCTCAAGCCACCCCATTTGAGCCACTGCATGACCTTTGCATGGCTAACTCAGGAGAGACCAGAAACCTGCCCAGCAGGGCCCAGTGCAAACTTGTGAACCATACCCAAAAGACTGTTACTGTTTCAACTCCACTAAATCCGGGGCTGCTTTGTTACATGGTGATAAATACATACACGCTGGGGAGAGGTTCCAAGAGTTGCTCACAGTCTCACAAGAGAAGTCGAATGTTGGAGTGGGATTCCAACCCAGGGCTGCTAGCAGCACTGCCTGTTTGCTGGCCAGTGCAGACCCTGCTTCCCTGAAGTATCCCACGGGAGCCTCCGACAAAGTGAAATTATATGTGTGTGAAGAATGCAACGCATGATTGCACACTCAGTGATGATCCAAACTTAGGGAAATGGTTCTCATAACTGGATATGTGGCAATGCGGTTTGCTTGTTAAATTGAGCAATGTCTTATACAGTAAGCCTCTGACCCACTTTCTTCTGCCTCTAGAAAACAAAATGTCTTTGCCAGATGAGTTTTTCCTTCGCTCTTTAGAAGCCTCCAGACAATCACATAGGATTTGGGCTGGGACGTGGCCCTGGTCTTTCTGCTGTCGGGCTGCTGGGCAAGATTCCTCCAGGGTGGCCAGATGGGAGCACGGAGGGGCAGGAGGAATGGCGGTAAGCAGCCGGAAAAAGCACAAGTCATTTGGCATTTAACTGTTTGTAAAGGGATAAGAAAAGGGAATGTGAAGGAATTATAGAGAGGGCAGAAGAGGCAGGGGCAAACTCCTCCTCACCCTGAAATGGGCACCGGGTCTGTAGGCTGCTGAAGTATGGTCATGGCTGTCCATCAGAACTCGGGTCGGAGCCTAGATCCTTTCTGAGAGAAACCAAGGATACCACGAGTACCGGGCAGATCTATTGAGCATGAAGTGTGTTTGACGCACAGCAGGCACTCAGACAAATGGCAATCTGTGTATGTGTGTGTCGGGTGTGTGGTGACCTCTGGCATGGACACAGAAAGCTGAGTCCCCAGGTAAGACTATCTGTCACTCAGCAGGTTCCTGGAGGGCAGCCCCAAGCCAAATATGTAAGTGAACCCCAGCTACAGTGAGCTAGTTTTTACATCAGCACAGATAAACCATAATTAGAAGGATACATCTATTGTTCTGGAAAATCTAAAGCTATTCGAAAAGTAGGAATAGGCTTATGGTTAAACCCACTCTGATTTAGAGTATCTGGAACATTTCAATGTGGAAAAAATAAAGCAAAGGAATGGGAAAAGCATGGGGTTTGTGTCAGAGAAAACTGGCATCATATCCTATGTACAATGCCATGGGATGTTGCAACTCTGGTGCTTTGAAAGCAACACAACTGTTAGGCTTGTGAGTACTACCTCATGGGCCCTAAATCAGTGTCAGTTCCTGAGTATGTTCTAAATTTTTTAAAAATGGACCTAATATTTATGTTATTTTTTGAATAGCAAAAAGTATACACTTTAGGGGTATAAAGGAGAAGAATACATTTAAAAGCAAACCTTTATGTTATCACATGTGTAAACCTTGAAAATATTATGCTAAGTGAAAGACACAAAAGGACAAATACTGTGTGATGCCACTTATATGAAGTACCTAGAAGAAGCAAATTCTAGAGCCAGGAAGTAGAATGGAGGTTCCCCGGGTTGCAGGGAGAAGAGGAAATTATTATTAAATAGACACAGAGCTTCTGTTTACGATGGTGAAAAGCTCTGGACATGGACAGTGGAGATGGTCACACAACTTTGTGAATATACTTAATGCCACTAAACAGGACACTTAGAATGGCTAAAGTGGTAAATTCAGGCTATGTGTGTTTGACCACAATAAAAACACATTTAAAGCAAAACTTGATCAAGCATTGCACAAGTGCTAAGCGCCTTCCTATGTGTCACTGAGGATATAAAAAAACAAAAAACCCCTCCAAATCTAGGAGGATAGTGTTGAGTCCCTTGGGAGGTTACTTCTGAATGTCAAACACTTCCTTTTAATATCCATTCTCTTTGTCACCATCTCCACTCAGGTTGAATGAGAACTGATGGATCGGGAAGCAGCTGGCTCCCCTCTGCACTTAGAGGTCAAGTGCTCAGAGAGGCCGAGCTTCCCCGTTCTCTCCCTTACCCTCCGCTGGAACACACATCTAAAGAGCATGACCAGTAGGTTCCTGACTGGGCACCCAAGCTACATCTAGGGGACATGTTAATGTTGGTTACAGTATCAGGATTCTTGCCATCATGACAAGAAATCCCACTCAATAATAACAGAATCATAACAGTATGGTGATAGCTGTTTGCTATCAGATGTGTGGTAGTGATCACATCATAAACTGTATGAGTGTTGAATAACTAAGTTGTACACTTGAAACTAATGTAATATTGTATGTCAACATACTTCAATAAAAACATACACAAATGAATGTTCCTCACAAATCCCATTCAACCTGATGTAAACTAACAACAACAACAACAACAAAGGGAATTGATGGGCTTATGCCAGTGAGTTAAGTCCTGGCCTTGTGAGAGGCTCGCTCCACGGCTCCTACCGTGTCCCTCGGGACCCTGGGCTTCCTGCCCCTGCTCTGACCACCTCTCCACATGCTCCACGTGCTGGAACTAAACCGTGCCAGGCATATGGCTCCCAGCGTCAACCCCCTGAGGCAACTTCTGACCTCAGCCTCACACCCCATAATCCAGAAAAAAGGTGGGCTCCTTTTTGTTACTCTCAAGAAGAGAGAAGTTCTAGCAAACATCCTAGAAGTTGTAAGGAACATGTCCTCACCTCTAATCCTCATTGTTTGGGTCGCATGATGATCTCTGAGCTAATCACTGAGCAGGGAGATGGGGATACCTCCTGGCTGGTTGGGGTTGCTCCAGGGCCACATTGCAGCCTGGGTACGAAGGTTCCCTCTGGAGTAGTACAGAGCACCAGTCACAAAAGCACCCTGAGACCTATCACCAAGAGAACTAATTCCCTGAATGCAAGGACTGTGTCATCATTTCAGATCCACTCACAGAGTATGGGTTTGCTACTGGATGATAACCAGTTCTTACCTTTTCAATATTAATGCAGGTGAGGTCAAACAGAGACGACACAGTTTCAACCTTCTGCTTTACTAGAAAGTAATAGCTTTGTATCTTGCATTTGTTATACGTAGATTATTAGGAAAATTTAGTCTGTAAAATGCAAGGTTTCATGAGCAAAGACTAAGCTCTTAACGGAGCCTTTTCTCTATACTCAACACTGGAACTCTGAGTTTTGTGTGTGTTTGTTTGTTTTGTAGGAGTACAAGTTAGACTATAAACACCAACTTTGTTTTTATGATTTAATTTCTCTTTTTTATGGGAATATAAAGTGTATTTTTAAAATAAATAAATCTAGTGGAAGTGTATGATAGTGACATGGGATGTATGCAAATCGGTCACATACAATATAGGAACATATTTAAATATGCATATTATGAACATTTAAAGCTGCAATGGTTCAAAATAATGTTAGCCTCTTCTATGAAACATTACTCTCTAAATCTAAACTCACTAGCATCTTAAATACAGATGAAATTATGTACATATAAGCAACCAGTGGTAAAATACTTTTAATCTAATAATTATTCTTAAAACTCTCTCTTTTAGGAAGTATTATTTTATGTGCCACGTTTACTTTTCATTTAGGTGGAGAAAAGCATAAAATTCCTCAAGCCTCTACTATTGTTTCTCAATTGTAAAAACTATCATTCAAATGAGAAGTCATTTCTTTCTCAGAAACTCTTCCGTAGACCATCTTCCCTTCTTTTTCTACCTTCTGCTCTTAGACATTCTCATCTTCCCTATGATTTAACAACCAAGTACACGTTAATCACCTTCAAGTCACTTTATCCAGTCCTATTGTGCCATATACTTGTCCAACGTCCTAATAGAAATCACATTGTAATGTTCCCATGACCTCGGATGCTCTGATGAGTGGCATTATCAACTGCATATTCAACCCAGCTAGATCCCTCAGAATCACTGTAGGGCCCTTTACTCCAGGATCTACCCTTTGGCTTCTTTCTGGAACTCAGTTGACCATTCCTATTACATCAGGTTCCATGAATTAGACTCTCGCTCTATGCTACGGTAAAATTTCATCTGTTATCACTTTTTTTTTGGATGATTTTCTCCTCTTTGAAGACAGTGATTTTAGTTCTTTCCTGTCCTCAACCCAAATTTCAGTCGGTTTCTAAGACAATCTCAGTACTCAAATTTTCCTACTTGGAATTTTTCACAGACTTCTCATTGCATTTAGAATAAAGTACAGCCCTGGCAAGTGTTGCTAAGTGGTCAGAGTCTCAGCCTGAGCACAGGAGGGTCATAGGTTCAATTCCCCATCAAGGGCATGTACCTGGGTTGTAGGTTCTATCCTGGCCTGGTCAGAGCGTGTGCCAGAGGTAACCAATGAACGTGCCTCCCTCACCCTCTTTTTCTTTCTCCTTCCCTCCCTTCCACTCTCTAAAAAACCAATGGGGGAAAAAATTCCTCAGGTAAAGATTAACAAAAAACAAACAAAAAGAACATGTTCAGAAACTTGCAATCTGGCCACAACTTACTGTACAACCTCATCTTCTGCTGCTCCCTTCAGCTCTCCCCGAGTGGCCCCCTAATCACTGATCAGTCTGAGGACACTCACTAGACCAGGCCGTGGTTGTTCCCTCTGGCTGACTGTTCCCCTCTGTCCCCTGAAAGTTACTTCAGTACAGTGTTTTCTGACTTCCCATCACAATTAATCATCCCGCCTCTATGCACACTGTGCACATCTGGACCCGGCCTTCCTGGGTGGACCACGCGCTGCTTGGGGAGGTAGGGGAGAGGGGGAAGGACTGGGCCTCGTTCATCTTTGTATGGACGGATCCCAGCCAGTGCCTGGTGGTTAGCACATACTAAAAAAGTTTCCTGAATGAGTCTTCCTGGTGAATACTCAGAAAGACCTTAAACTTGACCTATAAACTCCCAGAAATGGGCAAAAGGAAGCCTACACATTCCCGGTGGTTGTATGGACCGCAGGCAGTAAAAGACAAGCTGCCGCTCAGTAAGCCCGTTTGCTACAGTCCCTACTCTGTCCTGTAAGAAATGTCGAGCACGAGATCCCTTTCACGTGCTCCCCTCCAAGGTTTAGTGCATGTGATTAATCTGGACTTGCCTTAAGACTGCGAGGAATGTGGCAATGACCTCAGCTGAACACTGGCAAAGTGCTTAACGCTACACGAACTAGACACACTGCACACACACCCCCCCGCCCTTTTTTTTTTTTTAGCTCTAGGTCCTGAATAAACACATCCATGCAAGATTTGGTTGCAGACCTTTGCTCGATAGAAAACGCACCGTGATTTCAAAGAGTAATGTTTCCGACGCAATAAACAGCGTTAAAGGAAACATGGCTCTTGTTAAAGAAAATGCTGTTTCAGGCTAACGTCCCAGGGATCATAAAAGATATATGATGCAATAAACAAAATGAACACAGGCAGACAGGTCCATTCCATGACTAACCGCTGATTGAATTTTCCAACACGCCTGGACTTTCTGAGAGATAAACTATTCACAGAAGGTCCATGTTAACTATAAGGCTGTCTTTTCTTTTTTATGTTCCTACTGGGGTCTGAGAACAGTAGAGGGTCCCCCCCCACGCCCCCTCCCCACACTCTGTTCTTTTCTCCCCCCCCCCATTGCTTGTTTGTGTTTTTGAATTTTTTATGATGTGGGAAGACTGGCAAACAGTTGCTATGATTGTCAAATGCCTTAAATCAAGAAGAGAAAATGCAATAAAACACAGTTTCCATGGTAACACATTGTAACCTAGTACCTCTGGATTATGAGCCAGCTCACATCTATGATCATTACTTGTTGACAGGCATAAATTGAGCCTAAAAGCATGAATTTTAGAGATAAAACTGGAATGCAGAGCCAAGTTATAAAACTGTTTAAATATTTCCAAGGTAGTGGTGGCAAATCAGCCCTGGTGATACCACTATTTAAATAATGTTAATAAACTCAGCATAAACACTTAAAACATTTACAAGCTTTCCTTCAAGGATGGTATAACAGATTTGTATGTACTCTTGAGGCTGTGAATGGTAGCTGACATTTTTAAAAAAAAATTTTGGTGGGCTTAAAAGAAATCCAATATTAGCAATTAAATGGAATGATAAGTAGATGTTTTAGTGAAAGAATGGTTCCAATACAGAAATGATTCTTAAAGATCTTGGAAGTAGAGAAGCTCCTCAAACTGTCTTGGGACATAAACATACAATGTTTCTGATGTTTCTGAGTAGACATAATTTCTTTGTTCTTAATTAGAAGAGACCCAAATAGAATATGAATTATCACAATAGAATGTTTTCATAATGCTCTTTTACACATCCACTCCATTTTCTCCTTAGAAGCACTCACACTTCTGTTAGACATCCGGAGGTATTTTTTAAAAAAAGAGATTGTCTGGTGTACATGACGGCCCCAGCAGTTACCCATTAACCGAAACAGCCAACAATCAAAAGGCGACTTATTTTTACAAGGCTGTTTGTAACCCTTCTAAATACATTTTTACAGCCGTCACGATAATCCGATATGATATGTTTTCATAGGGTCCGATATGAAAATAAAGGATTGGTTAATTTTCTCCACATCCAGACTTCCTATAAAAGACTGCTTTATTTCCCTGGTAACTTCTGAGCTCCGCTTCCCGGCTCACACCTTTACAGTGCCAGTGGGGCAAGCAAGACACTTTCTTTCCCTGCCCCCTGGACCTCACTGCCTTGAGCCTCAGGGGGATAGAGAGCATGACCAGCGTGTCTGAGTCTCTGCTTCTGTGCTATGGGCTTAGGGTGGGCAAACTTTTTGACTCGAGGGCCACAATGGGTTCTTAAACTGGACCGGAGGGCCGGAACAAAAGCAGCCTGACCATGCTGGCACTCTCATCTTGGGCTGCTGGTGAAGGAGCGGAGGGGAGAGCAAGAGAACCCTCCACTGGCCGGATAGAACAGCCGAACGGGCCGGATCTGGCCCGTGGGCCGTAGTTAGCCCACGGCTGGCTTAGACGTACCACAGTCGGTTGTTAGAAGGACTTCCCGAAATGGATGCGTGCAGGGAGCTTAGGACACCGCTGGGTGCACAGGAAGCCCTCCAGGAAGCTGAGCCTCTATCATCATCATCATCATCATCACAGTATCCCCCAGGGCCCAGCACCTTGCTTCACTCCGAGGGGGGCCTGGTAAATGCTTGTCAAATTGAATAAGCTTACTTGTCCCACTGGGCATTAAAAGAGGGATTATTAAACTGCTTTTGCCGAACTATGTAACATTTTCGGTCCATTGGAGCAGATGGGCTTTTACTGGTATTCCTTTGTACGGTACCGCTCAGAGATTTGCATAACACCTGTGAGGAGAGCTCGTGGAGCTACGCAGGGATCCTGTCGCCAGGGTTAATAATTCGCACAGTTAACCCTCTGGGAATGCTGCCGGGTGTCTGAACCAATGGAATTCAGACACGTGTTTAGCCTATTGACCTGGGAAGGGCATGGCTTGAAGAATCCTCCATACTTTCTAGCGGTGGCTCAGAAAGATGTGTCTTCTGTTTTCTCAGTTCTTTTTCAGCCTAGCTTGTAAAGAATACAAGCATTTTAAGAATTAAGAAAACAATTTTCCATTCTGGTTGCTATAGATCATGTTGACATGGCATTTGGTTTCTCCAATAAATAAATAAATAAATAAATAAATAAATAAATAAATAAATAAAAGATTCGCCTATGCATATCCAGCTCTCAATACTCAATACTATTTGGCATTCCTCATTTTTGAAAATCCCTAGTCATTTTCCTTTTACCTTCCTCACTGCATACCCCAAACACATTCTTCTTCTAATCTGATCTCTATTTTTATCATCTCAGCCAGCATCCTCATCCTATAGACACAAAGAAAATAAAGGCCACCATATGTTAGCCTGTCCTCTTTTAACAGCATCCTAACATGGGAAAGCGCTGAAGCATCATGCTAGGCGCATGCACACCATCGGTAAATGTTGGTTCCCTGTTCCTAAGGAAGGGGTTTCCCAGCCTGGAGCAATGTGTTTTCTACATTAGAGGAAGAGTGTCCATCCTTTCTCTTTCGAAGGTTAACCCTCAGCCTCTGTGCGGAGTGGTTGTTCCTTACACTCTGCTCTGGGCGGGGCCATCAGTGCTTTCCATCCCTCCGTGTTCAGGATGCTTCTCTTTTCTGATTCCTCCCCATCATGGCCTTTCTCTTCCAAACCTAGTCTTCCTCCAGCGTTCCTATCTCAATAAAAGCATCATCATCGCATTCAGAAATTTAGGAATTATCTTTGAAACATTATTTTACATCACCCCGACCTCCTGGCCATATACACAATCCATCTTTGTCAGTCTTGCCTCCGTTCACTTCTCTCTACCTCCTCTGCCATTGCCCTAGTTCAGGCTTGGGCTCAGTGGGACAGTGGATTGTGGTTGAAAATTGGGCTAGTGCAGTGCTTGAAAAACAGTGGTGCAATATCGCTTTTTCTTGGTGGGCTAGTCTTAAGGTCCGACGTTTTGAGGAACTGAATACATTTAGAATGGGGAGGTGGAGGGTTGTAGGAAATTCCGTCATCATTGGAGTCTTGCATTTTAGGATTATTGTTATTATATTCTCACCTTGGACAAATAGCCCTTGAAAAATTCCCCGATTGGAGCTATATTTCATTTGTAACAATTGTATATATATTTCTTAGTTCCTTTTGGGCTCCAAGGGTGACAAGGCACAGGACATCATTATTCATCCTGCTGGATTTCAATACCACACAAGGCTCCATCACCATGAGATGGCATAGGGGAGTTGTCTTAGCAGCCAACTTGAGTACTGATGTCTGGTGGCTTCAAATTTGGCATGCTGCTCATTCTAGCGCTCTCCATCCCAGGGAAGTACTTGATCCAAAGGACAGCAGGCAATAGATGAAAAGTTGTGAGTCTTCCTATGTCAGGTGAGCCAATCCAGTGCTTCGTGCTTCCCAGCTACCTTTAAAAACTTGCCCAGGTAAGTCAAAGCAAACTAGTCTCTCCTTGTGCATTATTGTTATACCCTTCGATTTATATAAGAATGTTTGTCTTTGGTCTCCCTATTACCTGTCAATGAAAGGCTGATGGTGGTGCTGTGGCTTTCCCATATTTTTTCCTACAAGGACACAGTTTTCCTGTCTGGGGACTGTGGTAAACTGACAGTAAAGGAAAACCAGGGCCAGGTTCACGGTCTAGTTTGCAGGCCAGCGACCTCTGAACTCATGACAACGCTCAGCTCTGCTTCTCAGCTCTGGTGCCCAGTGCTGGCTTCCTGCCTCGTCCTGGGGAGCCTTGAATTGCTGCCCACTGAGCACTCTGGTGAATCTCCACACTTGCCTTGTTCAAAAAGAGACAACAGGCCCAAAATGGAGTCACTTGTGCTAGGTCCCAAGTCAGCAAGCTAAGTTTTACTACTTAACTGAAATGCACTTTCAGCTTTCCAGGAATGTAACCTTTAGTCAGTCATCCTGGAGTCACCTGGTCAGCACTTGGGAAATCTGCCCGTAGACAATGCATTCTTTTCTAATAATTTCCTTTTTTTCTGCCTCCTTTTTACCTTAAAAAACCTTTCCTCTTTCCACAGCTCAGCAGAGCTCTTTATATTTGCTAGATGGAATACTGCCCAATTCATGAATCACTGAATAAAAGCATCTAATCTTGAAAATTTACTCAGGTGAATTTTATTTTTTAACAACCTGAAGACAACATAGGATAAGATGTTGCCTCTACTTTGTTTGTTTGTTAATCCTCACCTGAGGATATATTTTCCATTGTTTTTTTTGTGTTTTTTTTTTTGAGACAGTGGAAGAGATGAAGGAAGGGAGGAAGGAAGGGAGAGAGAGAGAAAGAAAAACACCCATGTGTGAAAGAGACGTAGATTGGCTGCCTCCCACACGTACCCTGGATGGTACTGGGGATCAAACCTGCAACCAGGCATTTGTCCTTGACTGGGAATTGAACCAGTGACCCTCCAGTGAACCAGCTAATGCTCTAACCATTGAACAAGCCAGCCAAGGCTCATCTTTACTCCTTAAATATGGCCTATATTTTTATCTGTATTCTTCTGATAGCTCTGATACCAGAAATACCTGTTACTCTAATCATTAATTTCAACATTCCTTTGAATAACAATTTCCTAACTTTTTATTTCACTTTTTTTTTAAGGATATGACCTTTGTGTTGATTATTTCCATAGTGCCTGGAAAACAGCTGATGAGTATTGAGTGATGACTGAATTAAATTGTCCTCAATGTATGCAGTGTTTTCTAAACTTCTCTCATGATGAGAATCACCTGGCGGAGTTGTTAAAATACAGATTCCTGAATCCCAACTAAGAAGTGCTCAACTAAAATTTTTGGGAGCATATAGGCAAAATTGTATACTCAACTAGTGCTGAAACACTGTAAGGGACAAGTACAAACAGCCAGAACAGAACAGCCAGTCAGCACGATGACATCACTTTCCTTTCTTGAATGGCACTTAAAGAATCTGTAGAACTCAATTTGCAATACCCTAACCCAGCCTTGGAAAATACGCAACCCCCCTCCCCAACACCATGAGAAAAACAAACAAACAACTGAGCTGTTTGAAATTCAGATCCACCCCATCAGGTGAGAAGAGGACGGGCTGCTTTGCTTTCTTGCCCTGGGGCTGCCTCCTTTCATCATTAGCAATTCTACCCCGCTCTTATCTGATCGTGCTGGGACACATTATCTCACCAGCCAGTGAATACGCTGTGGAAAAACTCCCCAAATGCAAATGAACAGGAAGGACTTGCTGATACTGAAATTAAAGGAGCTCTTCCCTCCTCCCCCTGCCTGTGGATGGAGAAATTATGGCTATTCTGAATCAATTCAAACATTGTCAAGATAAACCTTTTGTCTCATTGTTCTAACACTACACAGAGGAGATAATTTGCACGACAGTAATTAGGTTGCTATATATAGCAGTGTGCTCTCTGCCCATTTCTGATAACTAGCCTTTATATAAAACATTGAATGGGCTTTTCGAAAGTTAGAAGGTATGTGCGTGATACTATTTAAAACATGACAGCTAGAAAGCAGTGCAATTTGGGCAGATTTTTGTCCACCTCTTAGCTTTGGGGAAAGATCAGAAGAGGAATAATAACTCTAAAGTTTTGCTGTTGTTGTTTTTGTTTTTTTTTTAATAAAATGTGCACTATTAGAAAGAAGATACTATGAGAGTTTATTGGCTTTCTCTTCTCCCCACTAGCAAATGATTATTTTCATTTTTATATATTGTGTTGATCTGAGCTACTAAAGCTTTTTTTTTTTTAAGCTGGCATTGATTTATTTTTCTTCATCATTTAGGTTAAAACAATGAAAAGAACTATTCTGTTGGTCCAAACAATTTATTTGTGATTTTTGACTGCAGAGAGGCTCAAATAACCTTCTTTCACTTGTTTCATGGTGTTAGTTGGTTACTGACTTGTTAGTTTCTGACTTGCCCAAGCACAGTGACTGCACTGCCAACCAAGGGTTTGGTGACCAGCTGCACTATGTCCCTTGGGAAAAGCAAGGGGCCTTCCTTCCTTTCCTGGTGCCCATCCATTTTGAAGGAGTCAGTCAAGATCAGTGTGTCTCCCATTTTGAGTTGGCCTGTGAGAGTTAACCTAGTTTCTTCACATTTTATTTCAAGAGTGATTCCAGATTAGTATTTCAAAAAGTCATAAAGCTTTACTAAATAGAAAGCCTAGCTCGCCCTGGCTCTAGGCCATCTTTCCTTCATCGCAGGTGTCACTCTCCCGAGACAATCTCCTAGAACCACGGCAACGTTCTCACATCTCAGTTTTTATTTCTTTTGCACATTTCATTTTATTTGCTAAGCTAAGCCTGCAATGGCATTTTCACACATTTCCCTCCCAGAACTATATAAATTTATTATTTCTTTCAGCCCAGCACATTTGCACTATTGTATTTTTTTAAATTAATTACAATAGAAAGGACTTCGATTTAAACTCTAACTGATCATCCCATCTAATAAAGAGGGAATATGCTAATTGACCATCACTCTATCACAAAGATGGCTGTACCCACAGCTGAGGCCAAGTTCCCATAAGGAGCCTTTACAAGCAATCAGCAGGGACCTGAGGCTATGTCCTCCCCCGCCCCCATGGGGCTTGACAGGGGATCTCATGCTGCACCTCAACCCAAGCAGGGTTTGGCAGATGACCTCAAGGTGGGCTTCCCGTTCTGGTGCTGGGCTAGGGGACCTCAGGCTTCCCCCTCACCCCAGCACCAGGCCAGGGTACCTCAGACTACACCCCCTGCCTGGATGGGGCTTGACAGGGTACCTCAGGCTGCACCTCCACTTTGGCACTGGGCTGGGGAACCTCAGGCCATGCCCCCTGCCCTGGCACCAGGCCAGGGGACCTCAGGCCGAGACCCCCACCTGGAGGGGCTTGACAGGGGACCTCAAGGCAGGCCCCACCTCGGTCTGGGGGACCTCAGGCCATCCCCCCGTCCTGGCACTGGGCCAAGGGACCTGAGGCTACACCCCTGCCTGGCAGGGCTTGACAAGGGTGGGACTGGCCGGGCTGGATCTAGCCCAATGGGGGGTAGGGAGTTGTTGGCCTAGTGTGGGTCTCACGTGATTTTGAGGTGCATGTTGGTGGGCAGGAACTTGACTCTGGGTCCCGTGGTGAGCCCCAGACTCTGACAGGAGGAAAGTTTTCATATACATTTTACTAATTTTCTTACATCTCTGACACTTCTATTATAGAGAAAGGGCAAATAGCAATATTAAATTATTTCCTCTAATTAATCCCCTTTTAATGTGCACGAATTTTGTGCACAGGGCCACTAGTTATAAGTGCAGAATCTTCACATGTAAATTGTAGAAACAGTGTATTTGACAGCATTTCATATACGGTATTATAATGAAATTAGAATATGAACTCCTTAAGTTCATAAAACATCTGACCATATTAGATTTCCAGTGCAGGTGGGAAATCTACAAAGCAGCAGAGCTTTCGAAATAACGTTTCTTTTTATTCATATTCTTTATAAAGTTTGAGATGGTGCTTTTAACAAGGAGGAATCTTTGGTACTCCTCTGTCCCAGCTGGTTCCTCTCTTAGTCTGTATTTCCATTCTTCCTTATCTGATTCTTATCTCTCTTATATTTCTTTAATTCCCATTTTTTTCCTTTCCTACTTTTATTTATTTAATTCCTACTTTTTTCCTTTTGACTTTTGAGTGCCTTCAATGTGCGCATTAGTCCTGTAACATATATGAACTAAACTCTTTAATAGTTTCATGTCCCTTAAATCACATCAAGAAAGTCACACTCTGACCGGTTTGGTTCAGTGGATACACCATAGGCCTGTGGACTGAGAGGTCCCATGTATGATTCTGGCCAAGGGCACATACCCAGGTTTCAGGCTTGATCCCCACTGTGGGGTGTGCAGGAGGCAGCCAATCAATGATTCTCTTTCATCATTGATGTTTCTATCTCTCTCTCCTTCTCTCTTCCTCTCTGAAATCAATAAAAATATGTTAAAAAAGAAGAAAAGTAATTGAAGAGGCCCTCTGCTTGTGCAGAGCAATTTACTAGAATCCTCTGGGCAGGCTGGAGGTGGTAATTCTGTTTTAAACGTTTCCCAGGTGATACCTGTTCCCATCAAGACCCCCCACGGAGATCCTCCCCAGTTATCCAGCTCAGAATCAGAAATCACAAGGAAATGCCATCCCCCATCTGAAGCCATTTCACTGTAGAAAGAACACTGTGCTTCAGTGGGAAACTAGGCTTTGTCTGCATACAGCACACCCTTCCTGTTATGTGTCTAGCTTTTCTTTGTTGTTGAGGTATTTTACAACTTTGTGTGTTATAGGTAACTGATAGACATGCAAATGTTCACTGTCTGGTAGGGGCTCCACTGCATTCCCTCAGGAGAAAAGCAGTTTTGTTCTATTCCCATACCCATTTCAGTATCCCTGAGAGCAATGTGAGCGCACAAATGACATCCCAGTCACCCCCCAACTGTTTCACACAGAGGAGCGTGTTCCCAGGACTGCATAATCAGAGGGTGCTACAGTGCTCCCAGATCTGGCCTGAGGGTCTTCTGGGTACATGGCTATACATTCTTTGTTGAGAACCTAAGATCCTGTTCAGGGACACTGGGCCATAGGAGCCAGCTACCTAAATATGAAGTGCCACTGCCGCTTCAGCGAAAGCTCTCTATGGTAGTGTGGAGCCTGCCCAAAAATCTCAGGTTGCAATGATGTAAAACATTGATAAGTTTTATTTCTTCCATCACTTCAATGCCAGAGAGAGCCCCTGGTGCCAAACAGGGCCAATGGAACCAAAAACAAATTTCCAAAGTCAAAATATGGAGTCCTTAGCTCTACAACCTCTCCACGTTAATCTGACCACTGCTCCAACCTGCAACAGCCAAAGCCACATTGCCAGGACAATCCCCTATGTTCCTTTATCTCCCCATCTTGTTCCTAATTCCTACTGATCCTCAGGCCACCTTCCACTCCCTCCTGACAGTCACTATTACTGTGACCTACACCTCACCCTGTCAGTTTCTCTCGATATTCCCAACAGCCCACGTCCCTGTCCATGGAGCAACACTGGCAGCTTCGCTGTTCTATCTCTGACCCTGTCATAGGAACAGGGGGAGGACTTGTGGGACAGCATCTATTACGTCTACAGCATCACACACTAATGTCCCGGGCTGGCCAGGCCTTCATTCGCTCACCACTCACTCAATGACTCACTCAAAGCAGCTCCCAGTCTTGCAAGTTTCACTCATGGTTAGTGCCCGTAAGTAGGTGTGCCATTTTTTACCCTTTGTACTGTATTTTTACTGTATGTTTCTATGTTTACATATGTTTAGATACACAAATACTTACCATTGTGTTACAGGTGACTACACCATTCAGTAAGGTAACATGCTTGTAGCCTGGGAGCAAAAAGCTGTATCATATGAGCTTGGTGTGTGGTAGGCTATGCCATCTAGGTTTGTGTGAGTGCACTCGCCAACGAAATCACCGAACAACACATTTATCAGAACATGTCCTGTTACTGAGGGACAAATGACTGTTCCTGGTTTCAGGCATTCACTGGTCTTGGAATGTACCCTCATAAATGAGTGAGGATGACTGTAGTAACAGAATTGAATTTGAACCCAAGTCTGGCTAATTCGATTCCAAAGCCTTTAGCACTAGAGTAAATCTCTTCTTCCTAAAGTGGGGATCACAATAAAAAACCTGAAAATTACTGCAAAACTTAAGTGGAAATTGGAATCTAAAAAAGGGCCAGACACCATGCCTCGCAGGCCCTCAGTGAATGGCATGGAGTGACAAGCAAATGGCACCAGGTCTGTGTCTGGGTGCTCAACCAGTCTCACTGATTCACAGGCACACTCCACACATCATTCATTTTCCTCACAATGCTTAGGCACATAATAAATGCTCAATAAACTTTGGTTGAATAAACTTGGCCTAGAACTAACAGATATGCAGAGAACCCACACCCGACATTAAAGAAAGCCTCCTTCTAACTGTAGAGCTTAAGAGAGAAAGGTCGATTTCATTGTGAGCTGTCCCCTAATCCTTCCGTTAACCATCAATTCTAAAAAAACGATCCAACCAGGTTTGCAGTGAATAATTTATAACATAGAACAGTTGTTGTCACTAAATACCCCGACCTACTTTTTTTGCTAAAAAACCACTTTAGATTCCTATTTACATAAGAGTATTATCATAAACCCCTCTGAGCGAGCCGACAGCCCATTTTAGGAAATGAGGAGCTGCACTTACTTCGGTTGCTGCTTCCTTCCTCGGCAAACCCTCCCAGGTGGATCTTCAGTTCAGGCAGACGACAAGGGGTGGGATTAGCAAAGGCGCTCTATCGCGTAGGTGCCTGAGAGCTCTTTAAGGCTGTGTGCTAACAATATTTTTATATACTCTGCTTCCCCCCCTCAGCTGTTTCCTTTGCTGCCTGAGCTGTTTGGCCACGTCTGAACTGCTGCTGATGAAGCCTTTTCTGGCAGGTTGCCCGGGGAGCAGCTCCCCTGTAGATTCCGCCTCTCTCCAGGAGTTGCCTGCCTTCAGTATAATGGGCAACATTGAAAGCTGCAAGGCGTTTGGTTGACAAGGTCAGAGTGCCTTTCAGTCCTGCAATAATCAACCAGTGTAGCTCTTCCTCAGACCTGGGGAGAGAGAAGATAGAGGTCAAAAGAGCAATTACATTTCACATTGACTCCAGAAAAGGCTTGGATGACGAGACTGAAAAGAAAAATGGATTCGAGCCTCATTCTTATCCGTTCTCTTTCTGGTCATCTATGTTATTAACACTGGCCTGAAACCATAACAAGCTTTAGCCCGATGACGTGAAAAGTGCATTTTTTTCCGCCTGCAGATGAGATCCTTCTGCCTTAGACATTTAGCCCCGTCAGCATATTGCAAAAGAATGCAAATGAGCTGCAGGATCTATAACCAGAGACAGTAAGCAAAGGCCATTAATTATGTTTTTTAAAAATGTTAACCCTAGCAGACTGTATAACAAGCAATTGTGCTAATTTCAATCTGTAATCAGTCCCTACATTAGCATAACTTTATTTATTTAGCATTAAGGCAACAATTTAGAGAATATAATTTAGTTGGAAATGTCAGTAATTTTGCAGTGGCAGATTGCTGTTACAAAGCTACCTCTATTTGACCTTACAGCTGCCAGGACTAATTACTTTAATTGCATTAATTGCACTGACCATTCTGGTGGTTAATCTAGTTGCTGTTACTCTTCAACCACTGAACAAATCAGCCTGGCTGAATTCTCGGGGAAATGAGCCAATGTTTCCTCCTCAATCTCCTCGGGTTCTTTTCTGCATTGTGAGAGCCTAGATAATTCAGGTTATCAGTGCTGTCACCGAGAATTTTGAGGAAAACCCTTGAAAGGAAAAAGAAATCTGTGTCTCCTAACGGATTCTATTGTTCATGGCTGATTCAGTTAAAGAACAATCAGTTTACCAAAGACCAAAAGGTGTTTAAAAACTGGTTGTGGCCATCTAACAGTAAATTAAAAGCCACTCATGCCACATTTTGGAATGAAGACCCAGTAAAATTCTTATGTTCTTTGTTTCCACCTTATAGACTGAATACAAAGTTTCCCCTGTGATTTTACTCAACACAAATTGAAATGCTCATCTACGTACTAGCTTGAGAACTATAGTATTATAAATAGAAAAAAAATGGATATGTTCTGGCAAGGAAAACTCCACAGGACAAGAAATAAATAATTTGCCACCAGGAACACATCTATTAGTTGAAAAGACATCCACTTGGAATACCGGATTCTTATACACAAAATTGTGAAATTTGAAAGTCTAGATGCCATCCATCCAATTCATCTGCTCACTCAGGCAGGTGTCAGCTCCTCCTTGTTTCTTCCAGCTCCTCATCATGTGTGGAGCCCTCATTCCAGACCTTCTGATAGGTAATAAACCCTTTGGAACTAGACCTGATCCCTCCATCCATGGTCACTTACCCAGCTCTTTCCCTGAACGTAACCTGCGATTCCGGTAAACTTGGATTCCCACTGTGTCTTAAACAGCCTCAACTTTCTGTCTCCAAGGCCAGGTCTCCACTCACATTCTCCACTCCCCCATCCTGTCTGCTTTGTACTTCCACAAAAGGTCTGAGAGACCCTCTATGCTCATCTCAAATAGCACATCTGAATCTTCTAAGGCCTTGGCAATGGGTTGTTTGGTTAATTCTCTCCACTTCACCTCCTTTCTCTGTCCCCTCTGTCAGGCCTTCGCTATCCCTGTGTGGACCACTGTGGGGTGGCCCCACTCTGGCTGATCCCCGCTGGGATCCCTCACACTGCTGTATCTCCAAACTGCCTTTGATCTTCTGATTTCTCTTGGGTTGAAGCAGACTAAGTTCCCCTTACCAAGCATCCTAGCTTTTTTTGTTTGTTTGTTTTGTTGTGTGTGTGTGTGTGTGTGTGTGTTTGGGGGGGGGGCTGTATTTTCTTATTTTCATCCCCAACTTGCTACCCATTTCTCCCCTTTCCCATGCTGCCAACTTCTAACCACAACAGTGGCTCTGTGCTTGTCTGTTCAGTCCTGTGTGTACATGGAGTGTGGTGGAGAGGACCCTTCCCACCACTACCTTTTCCACCTGGTCGTGGCCATTCATGGAAGCCAGTAGGGACCAGTAGGGACCTTCAATTATAAAAATGAAAAATACAATAATAAAAAGGAAGGGACCAGTAGGAAGGGACCAGTAGGAAGGACCAGTAGGGACCTTCAATTATAAAAATGAAAAATACAACAATAAAAAGACTCACTTAACAAAAAAAGCAATGGAGCCATTGATGTACCTCCTCCTGTGGACACCACGCAATTGGAACACACATCTCTAGTGAAGGGAATCAAGAGTTGTGAATTTCTTTGTGCTTTGCGAGGGATTGACTGCTTAGTGGTAGCACTGTTGAAAATGGACATTGCGTTTTTAGTCCTCAGGCCCATCTGCCAGCCATCTTTACATTTTTATCTGAAGGTCATTCTTCTGGTGGAGAAGACAAAGCCATGGAGGAGCTGAGTAATTGTAGTTTCTCTTTGTCTTGTGAACGTTACATCATAATCTCTTAGAAACACATCTAATAGTTCCTGTTCGTCTTGCTCCTTAGGCATTGTAAAAAGTCATTTTTTTTTGTTATTCTCCCCCACCCCCACCCCTAGCAAAATCAAGCATATTTTTTACTTTATTTTTTATGACACTGTTCTTCTAGGCTGGTGACATTGCATTGCTTTTGTTCTTGACTACAAACTCTTTGATCTTTCCAACATGCTTTCTTTTTAAACTTTGAGCTCAGAAAAGTTCTCCGAACAACCACATTGATTTCTTTAGTTTTTCTTTCATATTGGACTGATTTTTATTGTACAGCCAGAATTTCCTTTTCTACTCCTTCTGGACCTTTCTACACCCTTAAAAAAAAACCACCTTCTGGCCATGAGACCAAAAATACATTTTCTTTGAACTTTTGAAGTTTACCCTTCCATAGTTTGGGATGCATGTCCCATGCTGATTACTGTTCCTATCTTTTGCTCATTTAGATTCTAAGAAGCTCTCATTTCCCCCCAAGGTTCTCATCACTCCTTTGCTTTAAACCTGCCCTTTCAAGTGTAGAGTAACTGCATCTTCCAAGTCCAAGCTGACAATCTACATATCTTTATCTGCTGGTTGGAGGACCCCTGAGGTGAGAGGGGCCCCCAACCCCACCTGCCTAATGATGACAGGAGGTCCTACTGAGCTTTGGCTCTGGTGCACAGGAGCTGCCAAAGAATGCCAGGCGAGTGGGAGTGGTGGCAACCTCGGGAGAGGTGTCTAGCTCCTTCACTGGAGAGAGGCCACCGGGTGGGTCCCTTATCCAAAGTCATTAAACACTGTCGCCCTTTCCCAGAAGTGTTCCTCTGAACGTACAGAGAAGATGGTAAAGCAGAGGCAGTAAGAAAACTAACATGGGAGAAACAGAAAATGAAAAAGCACAGAATGGGGAGGTGGGGAAATAATATTTATTGAGATGCTACTGTGTGCCAGGCACAGTGCTAGGCATTTACACACAGGTATCATATGCACCCTCCCCCCAATACCGTTTTAATGCATGTGGAAACTGAGCATTATAGAAGGTTAGTGGCTTCCCTCAGTCACAGAGCCAGGGAACATAGTAGCCGGGAATTACACCTAGATCTGAGAATGAGAGGGTAACAAAACAAAACCAGAAAATTACAATTCATTGCAATACAGTCATCTCTGTCATAAACATTGCAAAAGTAATGCCATTATAAAGAAGACATGCATACAAATCAATGTTTATTATAACAGACTTCAAGAGAACAGATATTTCATTGCACATAACTAATATTTTGGTGTATTCCACTAGAAGTTTATCAAATCCACTTTCTTGAAAAATGTAACCTTTATTTCAGTATATTTTTGCTAGGCAGAGGTTGTTGTTTTGTTTTGTTTTGTTTTGTTTTGTTTTGTTTTTTCAGAGTTGGGTTTTTGTTGTTGTTGTTGTTGGTTTGTTTGTTTATCTGTTTTCTGCTTGTTTTTAGTTTTAAATTTATTGGTGAAATTTCTTGGCCAAATGAAGAGAAAGTTAAAATAGCACCATGGTGATAGTCACATACTTGTGATCCTTAGTACATTACTGCCAGCCAAACATACAAATGCTCTTTGAAAAGTCTGCTTCTAGATGTTAATGGAAGTATTGATTTTCACCTGTCTTTTCTTTTGTGTGTGTATGTGTGTGTGTTTTGACAACATCTATTTACCTCCTCATCTCCATGCTGAGCTCAGCTTCCAGTGTCAGTGTCAGAGGCCAGTGCCAAAATCAAGGTGACTGAGTGGGTGTCAGACCAGCTGCAGAAACAGAGAGGAGACTTAACTGATGGCAGAGGTCCTCTCAGTCAATGGACTCTGCCGCTCCTAATTTCATTATCAATTCACCACGGGAACCTGACAGAGTCAGTGTGTTAAGTCAAATTCAAAAGCTCAGAAATGAAAAGGAAAAAAAAAATCCAATTTCAGTGGCAGGTGAAAACATCATACTTCAGAGAAAAATCTTTATTATTGATTTATAGCTGCAGACTCTTGTCCAAAGGTTTCCTCTTTAAATTAAGAATATTAATGATTTTCCATCCTGAAATTAATACTCCAAAAGCTGCACAAATTCATAAAAGGCACTAATTGTACTTCAACCAGGAAGTGTCAATGAGCAGATGCCTCGCTTTGTTCCCATCATCATGTGGTTGATGACACGCCACGGAGTCCGAAAGAATCATGTGCTTCCTTGAGTTATTCTCGCGTGTGCCAAGAGGCCATAACACTTGAAAGCGAACATCCTGTTTGTTGAGGCTTCTATACATGCAATCCAATTGCTCTCTGATAAACATATTTGTTTGGGACAAAAGTTCCTGCCTGAATAGTTAGGAGACTTAATTGTTCTTGAGGAAGAGGCGACATAGACCTGCGTGGAGACCAGGCAGGCACTGGGCCTGCACAGGGCTCTGAGTCAGCTCCAGAGGAAACACCAGCATGCCAGGACGGCCGAGTGACTTCAAACAGAACTGACACCAGGAAACAGGAAATAGCTATTTGTGGGGAACAGGAAATAGATAGGAAGAGGAAACTGACATAGATAGTGTCATTTTGCTGCTGAGTATTTTCATTTATCCTTTGTATTGTATGTATTTTTGTAAGCCATGTGAACAATGTGGGGGGTATGCATGAATCAATGAATTCTCTTCAGAATATTTTAAGTTACTTTGTTAGAAAAAAAATAGAGATTCAGACACCTTCCTAATGTACCCTAAAAGAAAAAGATAAAGAACAGCTTATATTCCTGGTTAATTATCCACCTGTTTTTAGTAAGATTGTATCAAAATGTTGGAATCCTTTGTAACCATCACTATCATTTTGATTGGTACCCACATTAATGAGATTTAAATTTCAAAATGCACATCCCCCCAGCCTTCTGTGTGTATATCTATTATGGCACCCCCTCCTCTCTTGGTGTTATACTTAGTCATTCATATGTTTCTTTCCCACCAGACCGAGCTCTCCTGGTGGGATCACAATGCCCCCAGAGCCTGCAAGGGTCCCTAGAGCAGAGATGACACATCTGGGGATCAATAGTAAACAATCTGATGCAACTAGTTTGAAGGATGGTTATAAGGATTAAATGAGATAACATAAAAACCCAACATGTGTCTGAATCACAATAGGAGCTCAACTTGTTGGTTCTCTGTCCCCTTCTTTGAACAACAACCAAAACTCCTTAATTTTTAAGGCAGTGTAGAATACTAAATATCAAATTTCAGTCAATAAAGATATCTATTCGGTAGAAGTTGGTTTGCTCTGAAGAATAATCACCCCTTGGCGTATTTAGAAATTGAAGGCCCAGCTAGATGACGGGAACAGATAAATTGGGGAAGGGGGGAAAGGGGATTGGTTTTTTCCTGTCAGTGTTTCACGGGGAAAGTGGCCTTAGGGAAATGTTAGTCTCCCTTTTTCTGCTGTCTATCAGTTTCTGGAATCAGTCTGATCTTTTGTCCATCTAGGATGAACCACCGGGCCTCGGCCCAGGCTAAGGTTAGGCCACATCCAGGGAGCTGTAGGCAATATGGTGCAGGATCAATGTTTCCTCAGCCCGAGTCCCTCATTACCTCACACAGATTTCACAGGTGTGACATCGCCTGAGCTCTTTGACCCAGCCCAGGAACTACTTGGCATTCACATCTTGCAAACAGACAGCTCTTTCCTCTCCAGTTAGGCTGTTGAGGAATTTCTACACAGGGGTTCTAAGGAGAGGGAGCCCTGGTGGAAAAAAGTGCAGTAGAGATATATAGACAAAGGGACACTTCTTACCTAAAAGGGTTCTAGTTAGTTCTTTAGGTCAAGTTAAGACTTTGGCCTTATAGGAGGAATGATTCCCCCCCCCCCCCCATATGGTATATCTAGAGACTTACATGCAGGTTCAAAAATATCCTGGGTGAAGCACAAGGAGAGAGTAATTGCTGACTTGCTGTGTCCATAAGCAATATATATATGTCCATAAAATCATATATGTATATATAATTTTTTACAGAGAGGAAGAGAGAGGGATAGTGAATTAGAAACATCAATGAGAGAGAATCATCATCCATTAGCTGCTTCTTGCCTGCTCTCTACTGGGGATGTGCCTGCAACCAAGGCACATGCCCTTGACTGTAATCGAACCTGGGACCTCTCAGTCCACAGGCCGATGCTCATCCATTGAACCAAACTGATTTTGGCGATCTGGTCTATTCTTATGAAAGTTAGGCTACAGTGAATTTTCTTTGTGGTTGATTTCCACCATAATATAACTAGCTATGAAAAAGTGAACTAAGGGTGTCCCTTTTGGAAAATAACATCTACCATCTTAATGGTTTCTAAACACATCTCTCCAGCCACCTTCTGATCCATTTAATTTGCCAGCGAGCGAGAAAGGCTTTGATTCCTGCTTCTCTGGGCTGTACTTCAAAGAGGAGCAGCGAGCGGTGTCTGCAGTGGTTTAGAAGAGACTTTGGTAAGAACACCCACAATGAGACCTTGAAAGGAACAGCATCGTCTTACTCTGGTCTCTGCCACTGAGATGTGTGGCCATCCATGGACTGAGAGCAGCAGAGCATGGGCTGATTCTGCTCACAAACCATCCCTCCCCTCTGCTCACTCTCTCAAAGGCAGCCGAGTAGCTTTTTATGGGATTCAACTTTTCTGTATGTCAACAAAACTTGCAAGTCACCCACATTTCTTCATTTCATGAAATAGGGTGTATCTGAGACTAGGTGGTCTATGCAGAAAACTGAGAAGAAATGAACCCAGGATCTGAGTCAGGCATTAGCACTGATGTCCTTGTTGGCCGTGAGATTTTCATTAATGAGGCAGCATGCTCCCTCTATGATGCTGAACACTTTGACCTCTAGGGTATATTAATCCAAAGCTTGCTCCTTGAGCATATAGAGGAATAGTTCTCAACCCTGGCTTCACCCCAGAAACATTGGAGGATTAAAAAAAAAAAAAAAAAGGAGGGAAAGGAAGAGAATAATATACACCTTAAAAAATAAAGCCATACAAAAAGGACACAGTGATATAATGCACTCCCCACCCTACCTTCAGTTTTTTCAGTCTTCAACTCCCTCTCATCCAGGATTAAAAATATAGAAATGTCCAATTCTCATCTCTTACCTACTGAATCAGGGTCTCTGGCAGGTGTACTTTTACTATTTTTTTAAATACTATGTTTTTGTTTATTTGAGAGAGAGAGAGAGAGAGAGAGAGAGAGAGAGAAAGAGGGAAGGAGAGAAAGAGAGAGGGAAACAATGATTGAGAAAGAAACATTGATTGGTTTCCTCCTGCATACACTCCCATTAGGGACTGAACCTCCACCCTGGGCATGTGTCCTGACCTGGGATTGAACCTGTGACCTTTTGGTACATGGGAAACATTCAAGGGGGCCATGGCAGGTGTATTGTAAATACGCTCCCAGGTGACCCAACAGTTCGGTCAGGTAATAACCACTGATCTCGATGAGGTGGCAACTGTGGTGGATGCACTCTATGACACCCAGCCTTGGGAACTGACTGAGTAGGACTTCTTAATTGGAAATCCGTCGTTGCATGCACTTGTTAGGGAGGGAAGGTTTCATACGCCCTGTTTAAGGCGCAGCACAGTCAACACCAAACACAACAAAGCAAACTTACTGCCTTAAGAAAAGTGTCTAAATCTGGTCTTGCCAGTGACTCTCTCCACATAGGAAAAAAAAAAATGGCCCTTGGAAATTTATAGTTTACTTCTCTCATCTTCTAGAATTAAACTGTTGGTGACTTGATCTGGAACCATTCAGACTTTCTTCTTCCTGATAAATTCCAGTTTTGTTCGGGTATCTAAGCCCCGTGACACAGTCCAGATTCCCCTAAGGAAGCTGACCCACCCCATTCAATCCAGGGGAGGCCCTGATTGGCGGAGGGGTATGTCCTTCTCTCTCCAGGAGTGGGTGTGTGCCTCGAGTCCAGTTAACATAAAGTGAAGAAGACAGATTGCAGGCGGCTTCTGAAGGACGAGAAGCTGTTCCTTTCTCGCCCTGCATGTGAACAAGAACACACCCACAGCTCTGCTGGCTACGGGGCTGCCTGTGAATAACCCGAACGAGCCCTCGTACTGAGCTGACGTCAGGCGTCCGAGTCAAAGACTACAAGAACCTCGACCCATGTTGATATATGGAATCACAGGGTCCAACAGTGCTGAAGCCCTCACTGTATCCAGACTCCCTGATAGATGAACCAATACATCTACTGTCTGAGTAATTTTGAGCTGAGTTTTCTGTGACTGGAAGCTGAAATCTTCCAAGTGATTCATTTTCTTCAAGCTTCAATCTCTCACTCAAGGCCAATTCATTCCCTGCTTTTGTGTATCTTTCATTAACTTCTTGGCCTTTTACCTTGTCTTTCTTAATCTCCTTTTCAGCATTATCACAGCCAGATAAGGTAGTGACTGTTAATTTGCTATATTTATCATTTATTCTCTATTTACTCTTGGCCCATCACAAATAAGGATTTAAAATCATCAAATAATATGTATTATATGTGTAGTTTAGTTCTTTTTTTTCTCTTTTTAATATATTTTTTTATTGATTTCAGAAAAGAAGGGAGAGGGAGTGAGAGAAACATCAATGATGAGAGAGAATCACTGACTTCCTGCATGCCCCATACTGGGGATTGAGCCTGCAACCCGGGCATATGCCTTGACCCGGAATTGAACCTTGACTTCCTGGTTCATAGGTTGATGCTCAACCACTGAGCCACGGTGGCCAGGCTGTAGCTTAGTTCTTATTTATGGTGAGGGGATACTCTACCCAGCTCCCCAGCGACGTGGAGAGGGAGTTTACACTCCAATGGCAACCAGTTTTAAAAAACGCACATGGATATCTGTATGAGATACTACTAATGTTCCCTTCTGGTTTTCACTAAGATGAAAAGGACCATTTGTATCTTAATGCTAAATGAACAAGAAATAGATTGTTTCATATGAGATGTAAAAGTTCTTTCATCTTTATCTTAGGAAAGGGATTTTATAGGAACTCAGGAATAAAGGGGGAAGGAAGGACAAAATCAAAATGTTTCTAACCTTATGTCCCAGGGTGCTTTCCTATATAACTTCAGTCAAATCACACAGCAAGCCTGCAAGGTAGGTTATTTTTATCTCTGCTTTACATTTGGGGCAACTGAAGCTTAAAGAAGTAATTTTCTCAAGGCCACTCAAGTGCATGTCAGAACCAGACTCACACCAAGGACTGGATGACTCCAAAGCCATATGTTCCCTACACTGTAAAGCTTCTTAACCCTTTATCTAGTCCCCAGGGGTGGTTTTTGGACACTGCAATCTCCTCAGACTCTTTGCTGAGCAAGTGATCAGCATCCTAGGGACGGTCCCCGGTGCCAGGATGTTTGGGCTTCCATCTCTGGGTATTTCCTGTGCTTCTCCTCAGGTCTCCGGAAGCCAGAGATGCCAGCAAACTCAAGGTCACCGAACAAATGGCTGAGAACAAGGCCATATTTCTGTCACATGTTTCCCTGGTTTGACTCCTCTCCTATACTTCGGTGGTCTTATGGTCACCACATATGAAATGATACCCTGAGCTACAGCCACCAGCCTGGTCTTATGGATCATTGCGATTCATTGAATTATTCACAAATACCCACTACCCTATTTCTACATTGCATATGTTCTCTCAAGCAAGCTGTCCCAGCTCTTAGCAAGCCTGCCACAGAGACCAGGGATGCGATTTATCATACTCCTGACGTCAAGCCTAGAGGACAATGGGTCCCCCTGACTGAGCAGATTGGGGCTGCTCCCTTTTCAGTCAACCACAATCATGACATCAGTACAGCGCTACACCCTGTAGAGAGAGGAGATGGGAAGAACTGTTGGCAAGAAGGAAAGAAAGAAGGGAGGGAGGGTGGGAGGTAGATCTGGAGTGGCTGAATTAAGAGAACCGATGATGTGATTTTTGACCAGTTCTATTGACAAAGAGATTGGTATGGCTTAGTGATGTCAATATCAACACTTCTGAAAATTGTATTGAGAGAATAGCATATTAACTCAAAGATAATACCAGAACAACAACAACAACAACAATAAAATCTCCTCCTCTTTCACTTTCTCTTCCTCCTCCTTCCCCTCCTCCTTCTCCTCCTCCTCCTCCTCATTTTTCTCCTCCTTCTCCTTTTCTTCTTCCTCCTCTTTCTCTTCTTCCTCCTCTTCCTCCTCTTTCTCCTCCTCCTCCTCCTTCTCCCTTCCCCCCCTCCTCCTTCTACTTCTGGTGTTGCCATGTGCAAGTGGTCAGCCTTCTTATTGCAGTAACCATATCCTGATTATCTTGTTTCTCCTTCCACCTCCAGTAGTCTAAGGGAAAAGGGGGAACGAAGCCACAGATTCTGACTTTTCTGAGTTTCTTAGATTCCAGGAATTTTTGTGTTTATAGGTGGAAATTATCACCTCTCCTCTTTTATTTATTTATTTTTGTACTTTTTAAAAATAATTAAGATAACTAAAGTTCAGAGAATCTGAGTAATTATTCCCTAACATCACCAATGGGTGATAAGTAGTGACTTGAACTTGGTCTTGTACCAGAGGTCTGAAGTCAAGGTGTCAGGAGGGCCCTGCTTTCTCAAAGGCTCTAGGGGAGAATCCTCTTTTGCCTCTTTCAGCTCATGGTGGTTTCTAGGATTCCTTGGTTTGTGGCAGCATGAACTTCAATCTCTGCCTCTGTCTTCACTCTATCTTTTCCCCTGTGTGTCCTTTCCTGTCCCTATAAGCACACACATTGGATGTGGAATCTCCTTTTGACCCTTCCTTGAACTGTATCTGCAAAGGCCCAATTTCAAATAAGACCGCATTCTAAGGTTCTGGGCAGACATACATTTTTGAGACACAACCCACTCTAGCAGCTCAGGAAATAGTGTACCTAAGATCACACAGCGATGTGGGCTAAAAATCTAATTACCAGCTATATTTATTTGATACCAACTCTTGTTTATAAGGACTTCAGAGACAACCTGAGAAGGTTGCAGAGTTGAGTGGTAGGCTTGGCATGGGATCTAGGATTCATAATAGCAGTGAAGTCAGGAAAAAACAATTTATTACAATTAATGTGGCTTCATTTGAAGTTCCTCTCTTAATAGGTGTGGTAGTGTAGGAATGAGAAAAGCCACATGAACATTGTTGATGGAGTAACTAGAGCAGAAGAACCTTGTCTTAAGGGGCTCGTTTAGGAAATGGGTTAATATATTGAGACCATGTCACATGGGACAACATTAACGGCCTGAAGGATAAGAAGATGGAATGACAAAGATGATGATGACAAGATACTGTGATGATAGAGAGCTTAATGCTGGAACAACGAAGAGAGAGGCTTCCAGGCAAATTTAGAAAATAAATATGAGACTAAGATATTTTAAGTGAACCAAGGAACTCTACATTCTTGGATGTTCTTTAGTGCTTGAGTAGGATATCTATAAAGATGTGGAATGACTTTTTTTTGGCTATTCTTTAGTTGAGATTCATCTGCAAAACTGGCCCAAGTGTTGTTCAATGATTTATACGTATTATACACAGATTCTACAGAAACATTTGGCCATTTTGCTGGAAGTTTTCTATCTTTTTTTCTAAGTATCACCCAAGTCTTGGGAAGAAAAAGTATGATTCAAATTAGGTGGTGAAGGGATCAAGGAAATGTCAGCAATGGGGGAGGGGCGAGGCGGGGCACCCAACCAATCTAATTAATGAAAAGCAAGGCCAAGAAATCTGATAAGGTGGAAATTAGATTTACAATGCCCAGTTAAGTCTTAAATTCCAAGGCAGACTTCAGGCTCTTTTGTGAACTGTTTTTCTTTGACTTCCTTATAAACTTCCTTCTGTTGATGAGCTGCAAGGTCTCCAGCACCGAATGGTGACGCACTACCTGTGGGCCATCCATCGCCAGGCAAGTCACAGAAATCAAACCAAGTGAACACGGGGTAGGCTGCTGCCATGGGGAAAAAGAAAGGCTTTCTTGTCAAATGTGGAACCGATCACATTAGGTTCACTACCTTCCTTAGGTTTTAACTAAGGAAATCTCAGATTGTATTGATGACATCCTAAAAGCACTTTCTCAAAAATACCTCCGTACACATCAAGAAGGGCTGTCTTTCCCCCAGGTTTATTCCCCACGAGGAGCATGAGGGCTTTGTGTCTGCGTGCACTCGTGAGGCTGAGAGAACGCTGTGTTTTCCTAAAGACTGTCATTTAAACAATGGCGAGCACAGAGCATCAATTAAAAGTCTGACTTCATCTGAGTTGCATCATGTATGAGAACATATCTTGTCCCTCTCACGCTGGCACTCCAGCCCTGATTTTGCCCACACAATTCGCTAGAGATTTTTGAGTGTCCTGAAAGGGTCTTGGTTTTTTTCAAGAATGGTGCTGAGCCGAAACCAGTTTGGCTCAGTGGACTGAAAGGTCCCGGGTTCGATTCTGGTAAAGGGCATGTACATTGGTTGTGGGCACATACCCAGTACAGGGTGTGCAGGAGCCAGCTGGTCGATGTTTCTCTCTCATTGATGTTTCTAGCTCTCCTGTAAAAAAAAAAAAAATCAATAAAATAAAATAAAATAAAAAGAATGGCGCTGAATGGTTCCCCTTGCAACAGCTTTAACAAGTGAAATGTGGAGGGTTTTCTTGCCTCTCTTTTTCAGTCATAATCTTGGCAGAACGTTTAGAAGGAAGATAAACAAAATGTCAGGAACACTTAGGAAAGAACACCACACCAGAGAGGCCAGGGTGTCCGGGAACACAGGGAATGGATATTGTCACAGGGATGGTGGCCACTTGTTGGGGCGGCGCAGGCAGCAAGGCCCAGCGATCTCTTGTGTGATGATTGGCTTTGGACTCGCTTCCATAGCCCTGATGAGGCAGAAGTTCAAAGGAAGTGCCGCTCCTTTTCTTCCCTGTCATGTGGGGTGAGCCATGAAGTCCTCCTTGGGACCATAGAGTTGCCCATTTGCAGAGAGTAAGGGTGTAAGTGGGGGAATAAATGCGTCCCTTCCCAAACCACCTTGCGCCCTGGGAGGCTTCATCACAAGCTAACAGAATCTGTATGGCGGCTCCAATTCTGCCTGTCTGAAGTGCCCACAGATGTTTTCTCTTGGCACAGATAATAAGGACCCAGGATTAAATGTTACCATTTAATAATTAATACCATTCGAGCTCCCCCTCCCGCCCTTGGAAAGTTGGCGCTGAGGCCTGAGTGCTGATGTGCTGACACCCTGCACTCCCGGCGTGCTGACTTCCACGCTATGGCAGCATTACGTTCGTTCGGGATAACAGCACTTGCATTTCCCAAGATGTGGTAATTGTAGCTATCATGCCCTGGGCCATATGCTGGAATCATTCGTGTACCTGCAGTAGCTACGTTTATAGATAAAAAGTGGCAAATGATTTCTTTCAAGAAAATTGGGAACATGGATTCTCTAACATCCTCCTGGATATGTTCATTGTGGAATCCCTCTTCCTTTACAGATGTATAATGGCACGCTGTCACAGAATTACGTAAGGCGATGCCTGTTTCTGAGCCTAGAGTCATCTTCCTCTTCCTTGAAATCACACTATACGTCTGTAAAACGGTAAGTTATGGGAACCTGAGTGATGGGTATCAGAGTCTTGGTATTTGTCTCTCAACTTTCTGTTTTTCTGAAATTTTGTTACCATAAGTCATTAAAAAAAAAATCTGAACCCTATCTGAACTAGCTTGAAACTCATTTTTTAAAATTGCATTTGTTGGAGCGACATTAATAACATTATTAAAGGTTTCAGGTGTTCAATTCTATAATATTTCATCTACATTGGGTATTCACTACCCCAAATCAAGTCACCTTATGTAACCATTTATCCCCCTTTTCCTTCTCCTAAGTTCCTCCAACCCTCTTTTTTTTCCCTCTGGTAATAACCAGAGTGCTGTCCATGTTGATGATATTTTTTTTTCTTAATCCCTTCACATTTTTCACCTAGTCCATCCCCTCTGATAGCTATTCTGTTCTCTGGGTCTCTGAGTCTTCTTTCTATTTTGTTCCTTAGTTTATTTTGTTCATTAGGTTCCACATATGAGGGAATCATATGGCACTTGTCTTTCCCTGAGAGGAGCTTCTGGGCAGGTGCTGACCGCAGGAAGTGGAATTTGCCTCAGCGGGGCCTGGTGCCTGCCCAGATCTCCCTTTGAATGTGCCTCTTGCGAAGCTAATTGGATCCTTCTCTGGTGTCTGGAGCTGGCCACTGGCAGTGCTGGTTCTGGGGCCTCTTGGGAGGGGCTCTGGTGCAGGCCAATGCCAGACGCTGCCTGTGACTGGCCCTAGGCAACCTGTTTGGAGCTACAAAGTGACCCACAGTTTGTGGCTGTCTCTGCTGCCCTGGGTGCGCACAGGAAGGACCAAGCTGCACACCAAGGCCAGCTGTTAGCAGCACTAGGCCCAGGGGCAGGTCAGCAAGGGGCCCAAGGCACCCGGAGACCCCCCTCTGCCTGCTGGCTGCCTGTCAGGCTCAGCCACCGAAAGGGCCTCTGGTGGTATTTGAGTTGCCTGAGGTAGGTTCTCATGGAGTCACCAGGTAGGGGTGAGTGATATTCACCGGACTGACACAGGTTCAAACTCAGTGCCAATACTGAGCCTGAAGCCACTCAGCAAATGTCCCAGGGTACCCCGGGCCCAGCTGCCACCCACTGCATGCTCGCACACCTTTCTGGTGGGATAGGGGTCTCAGGGAGTCATCAGGGCCAGGCCAGCTGAGTTTATCAGGTCCAAACAGACCAAGAGTTGGCTGAGCAAAGGGAAGGCTCTGCACCCATCGGGTGTCCGAGGGAGAAATGACTCCTAGAGCCACACAACTCAGTGTGTCCCAAATTCTGCCAGGAGCCCAGTCTCAGTAGGGCAGGGTCTCTGGGAGTTGGGAGGTTGGGCTAGTGGATCTCCCATGAGAGGGAGGTACTGGTCAGGCTTGGGGGAAGTAGGGAGAGTGGCCCCTACCCCAGAGTCACACAACTCAGTCTGTCTGAGCCTCCAGGAACCTGAGGACGGGCCCCTGGGAGACTGGAGGGTGGCGCTAGTGGATCTCCAGTGAGGGAGAAGCTTTAGTCAGGTTCACAGGAAAGTGAGGGGAAATGGCCCCTGTCCCAAAGCCACACAGCTCAGTCACTGACATCCCCTGAGTCTGCCCGGACCTTTGCACCCTGGCCCAGGCAGCTAATGCCTTGGCAGGGCTGGAGCTCCCCAGGGAGGGGTGAGAGGGAGTGCAAAGGGTGGGGCTGCATTCCCCAGGCTGGTGCCTCGTGGAGCGGAGTGCTGCACCCAGGAAAGATGGCATGGGCATGTGGGGGGATGACTCAGCCCAGGGCCCTGGCAGCAACTCTTCAGCTCTCTCCCCAGAGTCACCAACCCCAGTCGCTCTTCACATGACTCTGGTCGGCTCCACCTTCCCTCTGCCAGAGCCCAGGGGCTCTTTTTTAAATAAGCTGGATCTTCTGTTTTATCTACAAAACATTAACTGAAGTAAATCCATCATTCTTTAAAGACAGTTAGATGAACAGTCCGACCCTACCACCTATAGAAACATAAAGAAACATACGTTTGTTGTATAACTAACAAGGTCACAGGCTGTTCAGCTGCTGGAGCAAACTCGATTAAGAGCGTGATAATCTTTTGAAAGGTTGTAATTTATCTCCATTTGAAGGGCATTATCTTAGCTCTTCAGCTATCACGGGGAGCAAGGTTAACAAATATTCAGGGATGGGTTTTTGAAAGCTGTAGTCAGATCTTGTTCTCTTAAACCTTTCAGAAGCGATGTCAAAAGGCAGTGAAATAAAAATTGTCAAATCTGTACACAGACTTACTTAATGGCTGTTATCTGAGAAAGTGGTTTATGACTCATACAGTCACTACCTTTACTTAAGCAATTTCTTGTTTGCTTTAGATTGAAGACAATCTGTTCCCAGTGCTCACGGGGGACAGATTTCCTCACAAGGCTCTTGTTTCCTTGAAGTAAGAAGCTATGAAACACAAAATCCACCCAGAGGGAATCTGTGCTTTCAAAATGGTCTCCTACTTATGCTAAGGGTCAGCATCATTGACTGCCTTCTTACTGAATGTATTTCATTTAAATGTGGAATTTGAGTTTATAAATGGCCTTGACTATTTCAGGAGGGGTTAGTTACTGATTTTGAAGGAGGAAGGGTAGAAGGGACTAAAAGGACTGGATGTATTCTGTGTGCTAGGGGCTCTGCTTGGTAAGTAGATCATTCTCCCAACAACCCCCTGAAAGAGGTATTCTTCACATTTCACAGATGAGGAGATCTCCGCTTGGAAAGACAAAGTATGCAGCACACAGGGGGTCACCAGGAACAGAATTGGGGGAAGATTCACCAAAAGGTTCTATCTTTCCACTGCTATCCATGCCTGCAACCCTTTATCAAATGTTTTTGCTTAATTTTTGCCTGAGTATTTGCTGAAGTGATTGATTCTTTCCCCCATGCTGGAACCATTTTTTTTTTTGAGGTGGAGTATTGCTATCATGTAGACATGGAATAGGCCTGAAAATCCTCAATAACATGCAACCATATGGCCTCAAGGAGGGGGAAGTTGGGATGAATCAGGCACAGCTGAGGAGAAATAGAAGGGCCATTCCCAGTCACTCATTCAATTACAATGCACAGAGCCATTAGCTTTCAAATATTACTTTATGATATGAAACTTCTTGCTACTGTTAGAGTTGAGGGTGGGGGAGATGATGAGAGAAGTGGGGCACAATGAAGATCGTGCAAGAGAAATCCAATTCAACTTTCTTTAAAAGAATCGTTGTATGCATAGATTTTATTTTTCACAGTTTTTTAAGCTGTCCACCAAACCTACCACATAAGTAGGCCACCTCCTCTCAGCATAGGAGAGAGACCAGGAGCATAGCACTTTTTTTTATAGCCTGGTATAATTTTAAAAGTGAAGAAAGCCCAAAACAGGCTTAAAAAACATTCAAGTATAATTAGAGATCTACAGTGAACAGATTTAATGCTTCTACTTGTAAAATATTAAATGCTGATCATATTGATGCTACTCCTAAGATAGTTCCAGGATTAACACTATTTTCATTCAGGGTGGTATGTTTCAGTAGCATGGCGTCAGCTGGAAATAGTGTGATAGTAGTAATCATGCTACTGTATGCGTTTGCCAAAATTCATCAAATGTACTCTTTAAAAAGGTGACTTTTTAAATATATAAGATTTATTTATATATTTAACCTGACATAAAAAGTTGCCATCTTGTTGGTGAATCTTGTTGGTGAATTCCTGTGATTATGTAACCTTATAAGGAGAGATTGCTAAAAGCTTGCTTACGTTTGAGTTTCATGAACACTGTTAAGTCCAGGCAGGGTCTGGTTGGCTCCCTGGGATGCAATGTGGAGGGAATTCATCTGGCTTACTCAGAGCAGAGACCAAATGTCTAGCAGAGTATCAGGCACATGGCTGGGGCTCATTTGTACCTACTGATGGAATGCAATAAGGTGGCCCTGTTCGTTAGATCTATGTTGTTCTTGAGCCAAAGGCACCCTCTAAGCCTAGCTGCTCTGTAGGGTCCTAAAGATCTTTGTAGATATTGGTGGCACTGGTCATGAATACATGGTCAATTCCAAGACATGATCTCAATGGAACCTTCTGGACAGACTTTTTAGATCCTGTTTTATCCTGAGAGGAGTCACAGAGATGCCTAGAAGCTAATCTTGGCAGCAGAGAATTAGGACATAACTTATTCCAAACACAAGAACACTTGTGCCTTGAGTCTGTCCTGGAAAAAAATGAGGAGTCAAGTTGCTCTGCCTGGAAAAGCGTATTTGTTCAGTCATTGTTCCTTCCACTGAGATAGTGGGAGGAACATATTGCTTTACTTGCAAAGAAATAATTTTAGAGTTAATTATTCTTCAAAATAAAGTTCAGAGCTCATCAACAATAAAAAAAAAATCTTACTATACCTGAAATCATTGTTTGAGACAGTGGTATATATGTAAATCTCCTAGAAACTAGAGAAGTATTAATAGTATCTCTTTCCTAATTATTCCTAATTGTGAATTTATTTTATTTTGTGAAATTCATTTGAGGAAACAGTTGTCTAGAACTAATAGAATATCATAAACATTAACATCTCCAGCTAGTTACATTTCAGTATGTAAATGCTAGTTCATATTTCCACTTCTGTTCAAGCACTTTCTGACGTTCAAATACCTGATAAAACACTGCGCACTGAGTAGGTTACTGATATTATGAAAATGTGTAAGCCTTCATTTAAGAATATTATTAGACTAGAAAATGAAGGTTCGTAATGATTTAAAGATATTGAAAAGGAAAGCAACATAATGTTTTGTTGTGGGGGAATGAAAAGATCTGCATAGAGGGTGATTAAAATACCCACAGTTGTCATTACAAACCATAAATGGAATATAAGAAAAGCAGCACTGTTGTTTGAAAGCCTTTTGCATATGTTGGTGCAGCTGTAATTTTGAATAGATATGAAAGTCAGACACATATGCAAACATCGATCTCACTTGTTAAGGAAGTGGCTTCAAAAAGACTTACATTGTTCACCTTCCCCTTCCTTCAAGGGAAATTACCCTCATTATTCTGGTTTTGTGCTTTGATACTATAACATTGTAACGGGTGCTGAAAGATCACATTTCCTTTTGGGGAAAATGTAAGAAAATGGAATGGGTCCTTGGAGAAAAACCGTTGGTGAAAGGTCACAGCTCTGGGGTCTTAGCCAGCCTCCAAGACAGCTCCCCAGCACCCGCACTTCCTGGTATTTGCGTCCTTGTGCAGGCTCCTCTCACATTGAATTAGAGCTGCTCTGTGTCGCCAAAAACCACAGAACTGGACATGGTGTGTGACTCCTGAACCTCAGTTGTAGAAGTTGGGCTGCCAGGTAAAACATAGCATGCCCGGTTAGTGTTGAATTCCAGGCAACCAACAAAAACTTTTTAGTATGACTACATCCCAAATGTCACAGGTGCCATACCAACACTAAGAAATTAGGTACTGCTTAATGGTTATGCTGAGAGGCAAATGAATCAGTCTGTAGTGAGTTCCTTTCTGGGCCAACGGTTCTTTTGAGTCCCAATTTCAATGTCAAATAGTTCCTTATGTGTACATGTCAGCCATGATATTTCAGATCTGGTTGGTGGACAAATGGTGGTTCACACATCTAGAGGAAATAATGAACAACATAGACTGGTGAACAAAAATAGACCCAGAGAAAGAGAAGCATCGATCAGACTCTCAAACCTCAGAGGAAAAGTAGGGGAGGGTGGGATAAAGGGAAGAGATCAACCAAAGGACTTGTGTGCATGCACATGGGCCTAGCCAGTGGCCATGGACAACAACGGGGGCGGGGGGGGGGAGAAGGGGGGAGGAATATGTAGGGAGGGGTTTGGGATGGGAATGGGGGGATAAGGACAATTATGTGATACCATAATCAATTTTTTAAAAAAAGAAGAAGAAATTAGGTACTGCTTATCTGAAACTCAAATTTAACTGGATCTACTGCATTTTCCTTTGCTAAATCTAGCAATCCTATGAAGGGCATTTCAGCTTCCACCTTCTTGCCTTGGACTGTTCATCGGGGTGTGAGGACACGCAAGCAGCCTGAGTAGGCCCACGTGAGGAGGAGCTGAAGCCTCCAACTGGCAGCCATGCCAACTTGCTGCTCCTGGGAGAGAGCCATTTTTATGGTTCAAATATCTCCTTTTGTAACCTGCCTCATACATCTTGCTTGTTCTTAGTGGCTACTCTAGATTGGGATGCCATTAAGAGAGAGTCATATGTGTTTTCGAGGTCCCTAGTGTGCCCAAGTACCCGATACAGCACAGTGCCATGCACTTGACTGGTTTCAGTTTTGTTAAATGGGACTCTAGCCTCACGCTTGGCATCTGTAAAATGGAATAAAAATATTATCTACTATACAGGGTTGATGTGAAGATTATATGAGTAAATAGGCTTAGAAATGTGCCTGGTCCACAGGAAGTGCTCAGTGTACAAGGGAAGAGTGCTTCTTTATAGCAATGATTAGCTTGCTTTAGAATCACCTGGAGGGATTATTAAATTTAAAAAAAAATATTTTTTATTGATTTCAGAGAGGGAGGAAGAGGGAGAAAGAGATGGAAGCATCAATGATGAAAGAGAATCATTGATTGGCTGCCTCCTACATGTACCCTACTGGGGATCGAGCCCGCAACCTGGGCACCGAGGCCGCAATCTGGGCATGTGCCCTGACTGGGAATCGAACTGTGATCTCCTGGTTCACAGGCCGATGCTCAACCATCAAGCCACACCAGCTGGGCTTGTTAAATTTTTGATTGCTGGACCTCACGCCCCTGAATTTCTGATTCAGTAGATCTGGGTGTGGCCAGATGATGCTATTGCTACTAGGCTTGGGACCCAGCCTCTGCTTTGGCTTCATGTGTTCAGTGACTGTGGCATGCTGGGAAAGAGCTTTCTCACTTCTGTTTGTAAATTTGTATGAACTGGGCACAGACCTCTGCACAGGCAGAGCTGTTGAGAGCGTAACATTTAATCTTATAACCCAGGCGGGCTCAGAGGTCTCTGACTTATTTCTGGCTATAATCAATACTTCAAGACAAAGACATGCTCTTAGCTAGCAGGAAGTCTAAAACAGTAGAAAGACAGCAGCCTTGTTCTACATTCAGAGGTGCGTTCTGTTCAACAACTACCATTTTTTTTTTTGCTGGTTCTTGGTTCTCAAGGTGCTTGAAAGCTAAATCCCTCCATTCAGCTGGCATCCCTCCCCACTCTACTCCAATGCGGGAGGACATTTCATAGTAAACAGTAAATCATGGGACAGTGGCTCAGAAGCATTTTTGTTGTTGTTGTTGTTGTTGTTTTCCTAATTGGCACAGGCTTAAAGCATTAAACAAACAACCCCTAAACATGTCCCCTGGCATTTCCAAGACACAACAAGCTCATCCCCATAAGGCAGTGTAGGGGCGGAGTAGGTGTTCTTAGGGGCAGTAAGTTGTGGGAAGGTGACTAGGAAATGTATGGTAGATAAGGGTTATTTAGTAAGTTTTGTTATACAGATTCAGTCTCCAGGGATGAGTCGGAAAATTTTCATTTATGGTTGGACACAGCATATTAGGCTTTTATGATATAAGAGGATATATGGCCTCAACATTTCTTAATTTCATCCTTAGTAACCTACACATCTGTCATTCATGCAAACAGCATTTATAGGGCAATTCCTCTGATCCTGCATGTAGTGACTGTTTAATAGTCCCCATTTCATGTAAATTACAGTGAAGTTTACTGAACACTTTTTATGACGCCAGACTTTAATATTTTGTGTTTCTTGGCTTTAAAAAAATGTAAGCCAGTTTTCAATGGAACCAGTAATGTAAATGTCACTTCATTTCCATAATTTCTTCAAGAAGTGAAGGTTAAAAATTTAAATCTTTGTTCTTAGAAAGTATTCACTGTTTGAAGAAAAAAAACAATTAAGATCTTATACATGGAACACTAAAAATGTATCTGATGAAAGTGAAGAGAAATCTAGATTATGATTTACTGCTTAAGAAAATGATTTTGTTTATAAAATGAAGTTTAGTAATCTCAATGAATACAGTAATTTAAGTAAATTTTACATTAAGAATGAATCATAGCAAAAATTTTCTTTTGTGACATTGTCAGATTTTAATGGCCATTTGTTTTAAAGCAAGGCTCTGAAAAGAATTGGTCAAGTGCCAGAAGCTGTTTGTGATGACAAATTGCTCACAATGAATTGCTTTGAAAGAAAACAGTATTTTTTGTTTTTGAAACAAATTTGTGTAAGTACCAGACATATTCCAGTATCTGTAAATCATCTTCTCTGACCATAAACTTAAAGTGTCATTTTAAACTTTTCTAAATTTGTGCCATTCAGATCTTTAGAAACCTTCTACCTAAGTGCTTTGTGGCAGCAAAGAGTCGAGGAATGCGTTATCAGTGGTAGTAAAACAGCACTTCTTTACATGTCCTTATTATGCAAACGTGCAGTGCTCTGTTGATTGGCTTAAGCTTTTTTGTTCTTCAAACTGGTCATACAAAATATGATTTTTACTTCCATAGGACCCACATTGATTTACAAAGATAACTACTGCTAAAACCATAATTGCCTATATTTCAAGTAATGTCATTTATAATACCATCACATAAAATCAATGAGAACACAAATTAAAATTGTTCATTCTCACCAATAATAAGATGCTGCCAATTTTCAAATAGCGAAACATGTGTCTTCATTTGATTAAAGAGCTCTAGGATTATATTTATGGATTCATAGCAAAGTAGAGCACTCAGGGAAGGAATGAGCCTATATTTTGGGGAGCCTTAATTTTGCTTCTGATTTGGTTGCCTTACTTATTTTAGCCCTCTAAACATGGACTGTCTCCAGGGCCAGACTCAGATTATATAGGATTTGATGCTTACACATTTTGGGGCCCCCCTTTAAAAAAAAAGTTTTAAAAATATTTTAATTTTGCAATATTTACAGAAATAGATGACCACATGAACTCAGTGCTCCTCACTAAGACACGGTAGGGGCCCATTTCATCGTGCAAGAGATAAGCTTTAAGATAAGGCTTCGCTCTCTTCATAGCAAGTCCACCTGTGGACTTATAGACGCAGCAAAACTGGCGTGAGGAGATGAACTAACCTACCCATCCAAAGCATAAGGTGACAGATTGGTGTATGGCTTATGGAAATCAGCTTTATTACTTAGTCATGGTACACAGAAAAAGCACTAGAAAGCAATCATAGCTCTATACTGATGAATCAGTAAGAGATCCTTGCTCAGCACACAGCAGAGAGCTTCGTGGGGTCACCACATGCCCCACTTGCTTCCACCAGCAGCACTGCTGATGCAAACAGCAGAGTGATTAGTGATTGACCATTATTGTGGTTATTTTTTAAAAAAAGAGTAAAAATTAAAAAGCAGTAAATTTTGGTTTTGTTATATAAACCTAGCCTGAGATACTCAAACTTACTGGTTGCATCACACATCAAACCAATTTATTTGGTCACATTTATAGACAGAAAATTAATAATACAAGGTAGAAAAAGAAAACAAACAAACAAACAAAAAAACAAAACAAATGCCACTATAATCAGAAATGAAAGAAATCCTTCCAGCCAAAACCGGTTTGGCTCAGTGGATAGAGCATCGACCTGCGGACTGAAAGGTGCCAGGTTCGATTCCGGTCAAGGGCATGTACCTTGGTTGAGGGCTCATCCCCAGTAGGAGGTGTGCGGGAGGCAATTGATTGATGACTCTCTCTCATCAATGTTTCTAACTCTCTATCTCTCTCCGTTCCTTGCTGTAAAAAAAAAAAAAAAAAAAAAAAAAAAAAAGAAAGAAAGAAAGAAAAGAAAAGAAAGAAAAAAAGAAAAGAAAAGAAAAGAAATCCTCCCATCCTGTGGCACACAGAGATGTCCTAGAAGTGGTGGGATGTGTCTTATAGCAGAGGTAGGCATAGGCTTTAAGCAGAAACCATTTCCGTGCAGATGGAGCCTCAATGTTGGCAATGATGACTGGAAGAGTTCACTAAAATAGCAGGCTCCCGTGATGGGGACGCATGGGCCTCCCTCTGAAGAGGTAAATAACGGCCACATTATTGTAAGAAAAGGTGTTGGCAGTCACTCTAACCCCTGAGACTTAATGCCAATGGGTCTCAAAGCTTGGTCTCTAGATCAGCAGCTGCGGCCTCACCGCAGATAAGTAAATTCTTATTATCATCAAATTCTCAAGCCCCCTCCCCCCACAGCTTGTTAAATACCCATTGCTGCCCCTCCCCCATCCTTCCAGACCTGGACCTTGTATTTAACAAGCCCTCCGGTGATGGTGGGGCTCACTGAGAACCGGTGCTCTGTCACGGAAGGCCACAGATTTCCGAAGGCAATGTGATGCTTACAAAGCGAGGTTTCTGGGTGATTACGCTGGCAACTGCGGCTTAGATAGGTTGGGTACAGAAGGGATTTGGAGTCAGGCAAGTCAATTTTTTTTTAACATACTGTCCTCATAATGTATATAAATTATCATACCTGCTTCTGACTTGCAAAGCCGCTCTTTGTCAGGGTTTAGCATCTTTGTCTTATGGTACACGTGTTAAATTGTGGCAATACACCTTGGTGAGCCTGTTCTAATTATTTAACAATCAATTCTATGCTTTCATTTTATTATAACAAAGGCTAATTTAATGACTTGTAGCTAGTAACCAGAGGGAGGAGCTTCCATCTTTTGCACCATTTTTACGTAACGAATTTGGGTTTTTAAAGGAGCTTCAAAAGAGACTCTTCTATGGATAGAATAACATCAAACAAACATGGGCAAACTCGGAATATTACAGGTTAAGCGAGTGAAGGGAAGGATGGAAAGAGGAGAGATGATGGCTATTCTGAGCGGAGAAAGAGTGAGGGAACAGAAAAGTGACAAAAAGAGGAGAGAGAGAAAGAAGAAAAATGCAGCAAGAGAGTATAGAATAACGTGCCACAAATGTCAGACCAATCTGTCAGAGGCCGGTCTCAGTGAATCAGCAGAATAGGAAACTACGGCTCTCGGCGCGTAATGAGTACCACCTAGACAGCCCGCTGCAGAGCTTGCGCTCCTGGGCCTCGGGGCAAAAGTGACTGTAATCGGCTGGACAGCTGCCCTTTAAGTGTTTCCTTAAGTCTGAAATCTTGGCACTGCCTATGCACCCATGTATTGAAAACCTGCTGTGTGGGAAACACACAGAAAATGTACTTACGGAACCCCTTGTGTGAAGAGATATTGTTTACATAAGGCTTACACAATTTGAGAATAACGCAATTTGACAGAAGAGACAGGTTGTTGAAATGAATGCGGTGTCTTTTTTTTTTTTTTTTTTTTTTGGCATTCTAGTTGAGTGGGTAGGCTATAACCATGGGAAAGCCGGGAGCTGGCCCCAATTTCTGGCTCTGCTGCTGACATCCTGTACGATTCAGGACAAGAGACATGGCTTCAACCCCGCACTCATTACGGAGCAGGGCCTGGCGGTGGGGAGAGAGGTTCGAGGGTTTGTCAGGAGCTTCAGCAATTCTCATTTTTTTTTTTTGCCAGATCAGAAGGTTATGCATCAGACAGTGTCTAAGGCTAATGTGCCGCTGCCCGTCTCCCCTCAGGTCAGGCTATAAAAAGAGCTTTTCATCAAGACCAACCTTGACTACTGTTACCGCTGGCACTTCACGGGACAGCTGGTCCCACGAGCAGGGTAGAGGCCTGCGAGAGCATGCTAAGTAAGGTTTGGAAATGGATCAGATTCTGGCGTAAGTGCCCCAAAGTATTAGGCAAGCCACAAGGGCCTGAAGCCACAGAAGAGAATCAGAACACACATGTAGGTTCCATGTAAAACCGAGGCAGTGGAACACACTGTGGAAATAGGGGCCAAGGGTCAGGGTAATAATGCTTACTGACCTGTGCCCAGAACTCACCACTGAAGCAGCCAGAGGTTAAGATGACATTTCGAGTCTACAGCTCAAAGGCTGCAAATGCAGGCAAATTATCTGCATTTTCATAGGAATGGAGGAGGAAGGTGAGATAGCATTATGCATGAAGATCAGAAATAAAGTATCCACTGTACAAATTAGTTTTCTGCGCCAACTGGATGCTTCCTACTTGACTCCTTAGTGAGAGTGCTAACCAATCACAGAAGGGAAAGGATTATAGCAGAGCAATTTCCCACCTCCCAGAATTCCTGAGAAAAGCAGTGCGTGAGTGTTTTACCACTGTCAACCTATTCTGCTGCCCTGATGTCTGCCAGACCCAGGGGCTAGGGGCCGGTGGCCTCTGTGGCAGGATGACAGAGTAGGCTTGGTAGTATTACAAAACCACAGCCTTCACAGAAACTGGGTGTTTTACTCAAGAGAAAATGAAGTGGAAAGTTTGCAATTATGTAGCTTATTTTTTAAAATAAATCTTTATTGTTCAGATTATTACAAATGTGTTCCTCTTTTTTTCCTCCCCTCAATTGTTCCCCTCCACCAGGTTCCCAACCCACCCTCTGCCCTTTCCCCCCCCCCCATTGTCCTCATCCATAGGAGCATAGTTTTTGTTCAGTCTTTTCTTACACCCCCCAGTCCCTTTTTCCCCAAGAACTCAGTCCACTCCCCTTCCATACCTCTGATTCTATTATATTCACCAGTTAATATTGTTCATCAGATTTTTTAATTCCCTTGGTTTTTAGATTCACTTGTTGATAGTTAAGTATTTGCTGTTCATCATTTATATCTTTATTTTCTTCCTCTTCCTAAAGAACCCATTTTAGCAATTCATATAATTCTGGTTTGGCGGTGATGAACTCCTTTAGCTTAAATTTATTTGTGAAGCTCTTTATCTGGCCTTTGATTCTGAGTGATAGCTTTGCTGGGTAGAGTATTTTTGGCTGTAGGTTCTTGCTAGTCATCACCTTGAATATTTCTTGCCATTCCCATCTGGCCTGCATGGTTTCTGTTGAGAAATAAGCTGACAATCATATGGGTGCTCCTTTATAGGTAACTATCCGCTTTTTTCTTGCTGCTTTTAATAGTCTCTTTGTCTTTTGCTCTTGGAATTTTAATTATGATGTGTCTTGGTGTGGTCCTTTTTGGATTCCTTTTGTTTGGGGTTCTGTGCCTTCCTGGATTTGTAAGTCTATTTCATTCACCAGGTGGGGGAAGTTTTCTATCACTATTTCTTCAAATATGCTTTCGGTATCTTGCTCTCTGTCATCTTCTGGGACCCCCATAATTCTGATGTTGGTTCACTTGAAATTGTCCCAGAGGTTTCTTACACTATCTTCAACTTTCTGGATTCTCTTATCTTCTTGCTTCTGCGGAGGAGTGTCCTATGGCTCTTTGTGTTCTAAATCTTTGTCTTGATTCTTGCAATCTTCCAATCTGTTTTTAGGACTCTGTAATATTTTTTATTTCAGATAATGTTTTCTTTATTTCTAGTTGATCCCTTTTTATTTCTAGTTGATCCCTTTTCATATCCTCATAGGTCTCATTTAGTTTATTGGCCTTTTTTTAGAAAATTCTTGAAAAACTTTATAACTGTAGTTTTGAACTCAGTGTCCATTCTTTTCTTTTCCTCCATCTCCTTCCTTTGTGTCCTGCCTCTTCTCTGCATTTTAGTTGTTTTCCTGATTTGATGGAATAGTTTTGCATGCTAGGTGTTCTGGTAGAGCCCAGTAGCACAGCCTTCCCAGTTACCTGAGGTGGACAGTCTTGGGATAGCCCTTTGTGAGCTGTGTGTGCAGTCTTGTTGTTAAGCCTTGCTTATTGTTGGTATCACTGGGAAGTGTTGATCTCCAAGCCAATTAATTGGCTGTGAGGATCAGCAGTGTCTCAGCTAGGAGGGCTTCTGTGCTCAGCTTGGATGGGGCGGAGTCTCGGGATGGTGCAGACAAGCTTTGGTATCCCATCGGCCCCTCCCTGAGTCCCGCAGTAATGGCCACTGGCTTCACACACCTCCAAGAGATCTTTGCCTGCTGCCTGACTGTCCGGCCTCTCCCTGACTAGGGCCGTCTATCAGAGCAATAGGGTGATTCTGTTTTCCTTCCGAACAAGAAATCCAGCTTCGCAATAGCTGTCTGCCCTCTCTGTGTGCCCTTGCGGTAAGCCAGCAGCAAACTCTGGCCGCTCTCTCAGCGCACCTGTAGTAGGCCAGTAGCAAACTTGGTTGCCCTCTTCACACGCCTTGAACAAGCCAGTAGCGAACTCTGTGGCCGCCTTTTCGTGAGCACAGTTCTTCGCACCTCACAGTTTCTGAGGCTCAGTGTGCCTTCTCTCTCCTTCCCAGATGGTAGAGCCTCCTCTCGGCCAGCTGTCTGGTGCTTCAGGGCAATGCTTCCCCTGTTTTCCAGTTCTAAATTCAACATTATTGCTGTAGGCTGCATTCGGGTGTCTACCCTATGCCGCCATCTTGGTTTCTCCGTGTGTAGCTTATTTGAAACAAGGAGTCATCCAAACTGGGTAGTTGGGCTCTCCAGACATGGACCAAACTGTCCAAGAGTTGAAGGTGTTCACAGCAGTTTAGAGGAAACCATTTTTTTTAATCTCTTGTGTGTGTACATGCACACACATGTACACACACACACACACACACACACACACACACACACACACAAGACTGAGTAAAATACAATTGGAAAAAAACCTCATTTGGATCACACACTTGTTGAGATTATTTTCGGAAGGGCACAGCAGTGGACAATTTTGAAAAGAACACGATAACACACTGCTAATTCTCATAGCACAGCAATAAGTGAATACGGTTTCACTTTTCAGAAAGAATGTAACCTGAGGGGATTATCCCTGGTGCACTCATTTTTCCACTAACCATTTCTTTTGAAAAATCCAAGTTGCTTTTCAGATGAGTGTCTTGTCAGTTTTTCCTTTACTACGACTGTGAGAGAGCATGTCAGAACTTAAAAAGTAAACTTCAAAATAAAAATTTCTCAGGCTGTGGACCAAGCCCTGGAGTATCACGACATCTCATATAAGTTTGGTGCATAAAAAAAAAATGGATTACAGCCATTAAGCCATGGAGTTACAGGGCTGGAATGGAAACAGTCCCATAATTAGAGGTTTTTATTGCACATACGAGGAAAATAGAGCACAAATGACTCTCATGAAGCCACAAAGCTGGGAAGTCACCAAGATGACTTTCTGTTTTCTCCTTTTCTTCTGCAAAAGATCGAAAATGTGTTCTGAATATTTCTGAAATGTTTTTCCATTTGAAACAAACACTTGTATTCAGCTATGCTCCTTAAAAACAAATGGGAAACAAAAGAAGCAAGAAGCATTGGAAGCAAGAACTCAAAGAGATATCCAAGTTCATAGCAGCATTATTTATAATAGCCAGAGTTGGAAGCAATCCAAATGTTCCCAGATAGATAATGGATTTTAAAAAGGGGTCTCTACATACAATGAAATAGTCAGTTACAAAAGAACAAACACTATATGGTTCCACTTCTAGAAGATTCCTAGAGTAGTCAAACTCATAAAGACATAAAGTAGAATGGAAAGGCAGGGTCAGGATGAAGAATAGGTAGATCCTGAACTCACCCCCTCCCAAGTAAACATCAAAATTGCAACTAAAGATAGAACAACCATTGCGGAAAACAACTTGAAGACTAGATGAACAGGATTCCTGTAACTAAGGATAAAAATAAAAAGCCACATTGAGAAGGGTAGGAGGGGAAGCGACGTAGTCTGATCAGGTCCTAACCCACAATGTGGGGATTCACAAAAGGGAGGGATCTCAGCTGCAGTGGTGACCCTTGAGGCATGAGGAATTCGAGCCCCACACTGGGCTTCTCAGACTGGGGGACCTGTGCAAGGAAGAGGAGTCCCCCTAACACTGGGCTTTGAAAACAGTCAGGGTTTATTCCTGGAGAGAAAGCGACAAAGAGCTATGGAAGACTGAGAGGATGTTTTTAAAGGGCTCACACAAACTCGCTCACTCTAAGCTGGAACATGGAGGCAGCAGCTCTAGAAGCAACTGGGCCATTTGAGGTAACATGAAATTGGCTAACTTTAGAGCAATTGCTGGAAGGACAGAGATTAGTGGGAATGTTCTCTGGGGGTAAAAACACTGGCTAGTGCCATTGTTTCTTTCATTGTGCTCTTCATCCAGGCTAGACATAAAATCTGTCACTCTCCCTTAATCTGGACAACACCATTTGTCCCACCCTGGCTTTCTATGATTCTGCCCCACTAACCCGCTTGCAATGATTGGAGCCTTTCCCAAATGGCTCCAGACCTGCCACTCGTGGCACTGGCTTAGACTCACATCAGAGCCTTTCCCAAATAGCCCCAAGCACAGCACAAGCATTGGTCAACCTTGGCTAGCATCACAGTTCCCACCAAATGTCCCCAAGCCTGTACAATCAGCTGCCAGCCTTAGCTCAATTATACCTCCACCATGTATCCCCAAGACCAGCACAAGTGGTACAGCCACCATAGCTCAGACCAGAGTTGCATGACTCCCACCCACTCCATGGGACCAGATCCTGCATACCAGATTGTCCTGCAGTAGTTATAGCTGGTCTCCACAACCAGTGAGCCAGAAGGTCAACCCCACCCACCTATGTGCCTGCAATGGTCATAGCCCAACTACAACAGGAGGGCACACACAATCCACACAGGGAACACCCCTGGTATACCTGGCTTTAGTAACCAGTAGGGATTACACCACTGAGCTCTAGAAGACATCTTCTACATAAGGCCACTCTCTTAAGACCAGAAGACATACCATATTTACCGAATATATACAAACAAACACAGAGAGACAGCCAAAATGAGGAGAGAGAATATGTTCCAAGTGAAGGAACAGATCAAAACCCCAGATAAAAGGAACAACATGAAATGAGACAAGCAATCTATCAGATAAAAACAATGCTCAAGCCGAAACTGGTTTGGCTCAGTGGATAGAGCATCGATCTGCAGACTGAAAGGTCCCGTGGTTCGATTCTGGTCAAGGGCATGTGCCTTGGTTGCGGGCACATCCCCAATAGGGGGTGTGCAGGAGGCAGCTGATCAATGATTCTCTCTCATTGATGTTTCTAACTCTCTATCCCTCTCTCTTCCCCTCTGTAAATACACCCATATCCAAGGTTTAAAATATAATGTGAAAATCATAAAATGGGGCAGGGTAATAATAAAAAATGTAGTTCTTTTAGAATGCATTCAAATGTAAGTGATGATCAAATTAAAATAGACTACTATAAACAAAGCTTGTCATACACAAATCTCATGGTAATAATAACTAAAAGCTCATAATAGATATACGAAAAATAAAAAGAAATTACTCCAAATAAATCACTAAAGAATGTCACCAATGAGCAAGAGAGCAAGTGAAGAGGAAAGGAACAGAGAAAAAAACAACAAAAAACAATGTAAATAAAATGTCAATAACTACATAGTTACTTTAAATGTAAATGACCTAAATGCTCCAATCAAAAAACATAGTATGCCAGAATGGATAAAGAAAAACAAGACTCACCTATTTGCTGCCTACAAGAGACTCACTTCAGACCAAAAGACAAACTGAAAAAATGGAAAGACATTTCATTGGAATGCAAATGGAAATTTAAAAAAAGGCAAGGATAGCAATACTTATATCAGACATAATAGATTTAAAACAAAGATTTTAGCAACAGACAAAGAAGGGCATTAAATAATGATAAAAGGACCAACTCCACAAGAGGATATAACATATGTAAACATCTACATCCCCATAGCAGAAGTAGAAGCATCAAAATACATAATGCAAATATTAACAGACATAACAGATTGATAGTAATACGATAATAGCAGTGAACTTTAACACCCCACTTACATCAATGAACACAAAATCAACCTAAAGTAGCATGGTGTGGTGTTTACTGAGACTGGAGAGGATGGGCGAGTGGGGAGTTACTAATTATTGGGTATAGAGTTTCAATTGGGGAAAATGAAGAATTTCTGGAGACGGAGGGTGGTGATGGTTGCAAAACAGTGTGAATGTACTTAATGCCACTGAACTGTACACTTAGTAATGGATAAGATGGTAAATTTTATGTTATTTGCATTTCACCACAATTAAAATAATTTAATATATACATGGGAAAATGTAGTTCTTTTTGATCTATGTGAAAAGTTGATAAGGCCCTTATGGTTTTGCAGTTGTTTTATTCTTTAAAAAAGTGCTATATACCTGAAATTAATACAAAGAAACATTGAATGTAAACTGTAATTTTTAAAAAGAGTAAATAAACATTATTAAAGAGAAAAACAACTGTGCTTGATAATCCTTTTATTTATTTTTATTGATTATATGCCCTTTAAACATGTTTCCATGAGTGATTTTTAAAAAACATATAATTTGAATATGTTCTTGATTCGCTTAAGTCATTACATTGTGGATTTATTAAACCTATTTGGTAAAGGGGAAATGAAGCGGGCATTTGTTTCAGTGGACAGACAGCACAGAGGTTTAAGAGCATAAGGTACTGCTGTCCTCTTCCAGAGCTGGATGTGTGGCTCAGGTTGCATTTGTGCATTTGGGATAAGCCTTTTCAGCATGCTGTGAACAAAGATTCAAAGAATAACAGTATATCTTGAGTTTTTCCACTGGAAAACAAGCAGCTATAAATTCTAACAAAAAGCTGAAGGCTAAATCTAATTCTCAGATCTGTGTTCTCAGGGTAAGAAAACAATCCATTATGATATACTGCTTGAATCAGGCAAAGTATAGCATGAGACCCAAAGACCATGAGGAGAGGACTCATCTTTCTCCCAAAAGTGACCAGATATAACTGTTATTGAATATGTTCAACCATTATGTCAACTTATTTAAAAGAATTGTATAATCGTCATCTAGACTTGCTTTAGGAGTTACTATAAATATTAATGAGTTTTTATTTTTATTTTGGATGGGAAAATATATGAAAACAAGTATTTCCATTATTTCTGTATGTTACCTGGAATGGAGATTTTTCTGATGATTAATAGTAATTTATTATTATTATTATTTTAATCCTCACCCGAGGATATTTTTCCATTGATCTTTTAGAGAGACTGAGAGAGAGAGAAAAACAGAGAAAAACACAGATCTGAGGGTAAGACAGTGATGGGTTGCCTCCTGCAAGAGCCCTGACCGGGGCCTGGGCTGGGGAGGAGCCTGCAACCAAGGTACGTGCCCTTGGCTGGAACTGAACCTGGGACCCTTTGGTCCACTGGCTGATGCTCTATCCACTGAGCCAAACTGGCTAGGGCTAATATTAATTTTTAAAATAATCTCTTCTTAAGCCAGCTTTTAAATTTAGCTTTTCACCATGTGCTACGATAGGGTTAAGCTCTATTAATTCTTTTTTCACGATGTTTAGAACTTATGACATATCTGAAAGGTGAATTTGGCATTAAACCAACATTTGAGTATTGTCAGCTCTGCAGAGTCAATATATCATATTCCCAGAAGAGTGGGTTGTGTTCCTCTTTGCCTCAAACATCATTAGCAAAACTGACAGCGAAGCGCTAATTCCAGAACGGTCCCAGTTGTTATTGACGGGCAAAGCCGAAAGCACCAAGCCTGACTGTCAGATGTCAAGCTGGGTTTCCGTTACCGACAAATAAAAACCTGCACGGTTAGACTTGTACAGAAGGGCCCAGCCGATTAGAACATGTTGTAGGTGTGAACAAAGTATAAGGAAAACATGATTATGACATCTTCTCGGGTTCTTTTGTTTTTAATTCAGATAGAGGAGAAAACAGAAGTTTAAATAAAAACAAGGAGACTGTAGGGACAAACCCCAAACAAGGAAAGGTTTAATATAATAAGAATTACATTTTAGTCTTCTTTCATCTTTCACTAAAAGAAATACAACATTCCTCACATTTGTTACATGGTTCGCTGCAGCTTCACTCTTTAAGTTCATCTTCTGTGGCTCTGTGGGCACTTCCATACAGACATAGATTCCCAGTGTTATAGGCTGTCTTCCAAGTAGGGTTTGATGACTTCTATTGATGGACTCAAGCATAGAATTGAGTGTTTGTTTGTTTGTTTGTTTGTTTTTTAAATATACTTTCATTGATTTTAGAAAGGAAGAGAGAGACAGATAGAAACATCAATGATGAAGGAGAATCATGGATTGGCTGCCTCCTGCATGTGCCCCTTCTGGGGATCAAGTCTGCAACCAGACATGTGCTCTTGACCTGAATCCAACCTGGGACCCTTCAGTCTGCAGGCTGATGCTCTATCCACTGAGCCAAACCGGCTAGGAGTTGGATTTTTTTGTTTCCCTAGGTGGTGTGTGTACGTGTGTGTGTGTGTGTGTGTGTGTGTGTGTGTGTGTGTTTTAGGATGATCTTCCTTTACCTTTCTGAGTGCTAGGATAACAGACAGTACTCATTGCTTACTCAATTTCAATTTCCCTCACCTTCCTTCCTAGTAGAAACCTGACTTGGTTTCAAGATAAATTTTGTCCTGTTATAAACCTTTCTCATTGCCCTCTTCCCCCCATTCGGCCACCTCCTGCTCATCATTCTCCCCACTCTCCGCCTCACCCCACCCCACAGTGTAGCAAACAGTGACCCAGTGACAGTCTGAACCACCCATTTATAAGTGGCAGCTTCCAGGTAGAGATTCCTGAAAAGCTCTTTAGAAGGGAAACTGAGTCGGATGGTGGTTGCCCCTTGCCTTCCCCTTCCTGCTTGATATGATGCAGGGTGTTGGAGTGGGGCAGCCATCTCAGAACCCTGATGAGATGAGTTACCCTGAGGACATGCTGAGCAGAAATAGAAAAAGTCCCTATGAGCTTCCTGGAACCACAGTGTCTGCTCTGGACAGTTTCCCTCCAGGCTGCTGGTTCCATTAAAATAATAATAACGGTAATCACACCCCATATTTGGTTATGTTCTCTCCTTTCAGCTGCCTGTTATTTATAGACAAGTTTACTTCCTAGTCGCAGGACGATGGGAGAGCAGAAAACTCAAAAGCAAAATACACGAGAGCCTTTAATGAACGGCATTTCCCTGGGCTAACGTGCTTAATTATGAGGATGTTTAGTTAATATACAAATGATGAAGCTTGAAATAATTGGCTCTGATCACCATCCTCATTATTATCATTAAAGAGATTTTTATTCAGGACTCATTTGCATGGGGAAGCCTGCTCGGCTATTTACCTGATGAGTGGTTTTCTTTATTGGAAGCCTCTCTTTGGATTGGGAATCACAGGGCAGAGTCTTAAGTCTCCGGTGCGATGGCAGCAGGGGAAGAGTTACATAAACGAGTGACCTTCTCGGAGGTGTCACAGCGTGTTGAAGCTCGAGAATGGTTACCAGTGATCTTTAACTAAGACTAGTTATTTATAAAAAAAATTGATGCGATTCGCTCCCTTTAGAAATTAAAGCACCTTTAAACTTGTCACATCATTACATGTTTTGCACTAATGTCATTCTCATTCCTATTTCTTGAGTGGGAGTGAAAGTGGTGGCGTGACAGTCGGCAGGCTGGGAGTTTCTCCTCACTCTGGGCATGCCCACAGGTGCTTTGCATCGTGACGGTCATCTGTGCTGGAAAAGGACCAGTGAAGAAGAGCTGTCTACACAAAGCGCAAAACCCCTAATGAGCACCGTGGGCAGCACCTGGACAGCTGATGGGAGTTCTGTTCCGGTTTTTCTCCAAGGTCATAGGCATAGCCGGTTACTAAGTCTTCAGGGATGGCTCATTATCTCAAGGGCGAAGGCTTGGAGCTTTTCCTGTTTACCAGAATGGCATGAAGTAAAAAGTCAAGAAAAAGTCATAAAGCCTTCGAGTATGCTTCTTTTGGCTTATGTCCTGTCCAAAGAATTCTAGTGGTGGCCTGACTCTTGGCTGAATTACGAAGGTTGATGAGGCTGTGTGCAGGCCCAGTGGGGTGGGCAAGTACAGTGATTATTGTCTTCCTCGACTTCGGGCGTGGCACCCCTTGTCCCATTGCTACTACCCCTTACCTTTTTGCTGGTGAGGGCATGCATGTTGAAGTCATTTCCATGAGCCCTTGGGTACCCCCTTGGCTGCTTGCTCTGCTCTACCCATACACGTTGAGTGTATTATATTATATAAATATATGAATATTATATAAATATGTATTTATTTTCAATCTGTATTAGGCAGGGTTTAGCCTCAGCTGCAAATAAGTGGCTTAAACAATATAAAAGTTTAATTCTCTTTTAAGTAAGTAATTCTGGAATAGGGAGTCCAGGACTGGCATGGCTCCTTCCAGTTCTCTGTCCCACCTTTCCCAGGAGGGTCTCCATTTTTATGTTCTGTACGGCGAGACCGCAGGAAAGAGAAAAAGGCCCACTCCCTGCCTTGTCAGAAAATGCCTGTAAACACTTTACAGCATTTTGGTTTTGTATCGTCATCCTGAACATCCTCACTCAGGCACATCTAACTGTACGAGAGGCTGAAAAACAGCGTCCTGTGTCTGGGTTTATGGATGCACTCAAAGTCGGACTCTGATGTGACAAAAGGGGAGAATGACTGCTGGGAAGCAATAGTTGTTGCCACTGCCATTTGCAAATAACTGTAACTGAGGTGGTGGCCATTTGTAAGTGCACCCATTTCAATGGATGGGCGGTAACCCTGGTCCTATGCAGCACCTGGAGCGCTTCCCCCACTTCCAAGGGGTTTATGGAGGCCAGATGGTGGCCAGCCCCAGGCATAGGACTCTAAGTTCTTTCCACTGTTTTTATGTATCTTGAGTCCAGAGGTGAAAGAGCTCTATTTATCTCTTTTGCTCCCAGGCCCCATTCCATTGAGTGAAATTGCCTTTCAGATGGGATACACTTCTCCTTCCCTGACATGTTGGAGACTTGATTATTTCTGAAGATGGTCAGAGTGCTCGTCAAGGTAGATCCCTTTGGGGGACACATTCCAGGAACTTGATCGGAACATGTGTTACAGAGTTCTGGTTACTTAGCGGGAAGAAAAAAAAATGCCCATGTCAGTGAAAAGTAGTAAAGAAAGTTCTCAATGCTCCTAGTTAGATAAAGAACACCAATTTAGGGATTATTAGCGGCAATTCAGGGGCATAGGAGATCCTTCTACTTCAGAAAAAGTGACAACATACTCCTTCTAATCCAACAAAGAGCCAGAACTCCAGAGCATTTCCCTATCCAGTGACTGAATAAGCCTATCAGGAGAAGTCGAAATAGGCTTACCAGTTAGATATTTAATCCCAGATTTCCTGACTTCTGCTAAGAGTACATTTTGGTGTTTAACATATAGGGTGGAGGTAAAGGTAGGTTTACAGTTGTTCGTATGGAAAATAATACAAGAATTAATAAATAATAATATAAGAAAAAACTCTGTGTTTTACATACTCACAACTGTAAGTCTATTAGCTATAGTTCTGTTCCTAGAAGGGATAGAATTTCAAGAATAGACTAAGGTATAAAGAAGGGATAATTTTGAGTATAAAGATAATACATACATCTATCAAGAGAATAAAGAAAATGTATTTTCCTCTGATTTGTTCAACTACTGAGAGAGTCGTGGTGTTGTCATTTATTTACTTTTGGCCATTTTGGATGGAACAGTACATTGCTCACTGGGATGAGACTTTAGAAGATTTTGCTATCTTAAAAGACTGTAACTCTTTTTATTTTATTGTTATGTCCATGAGACTGAAGGCACAACATTGCCACAAGAGTAGAGAGATGTTTTAACAACTCCTCAGCAATTCCCATATGTCTCTCTTTAACTCAACTCAATTCAGTTCGCTGCAATAAATCAATAGAATTCAATGTAATTAACCACATATCCATTCTATGGAGAAGGTAAAAAAGAGACAGACCATTTTATTTAGGGACCACACATGCGCGCGCGCACACACACACACACACACACACACACACACAGGAGACAAATATAAACTTGGCTATGTCTCAAAGCTAAGATGTTTGTGACAGGACATCATTGTATCTGCATTTTGCAACTCGATTTGTGGGAGAGAGTCCTGGAAGACCACCTGCAGATGCTGCCTAAGGCAGACCTGAGGCATCTCATTCCTCTGCAAAGGTGAAAAATCCGAGTAGATAACTACAGAGAAAGAAGTCAGTACATTTTCAAAATGTTATTTATACATGCAGAATATTATATATAAATTAATGTGAATTTTGGTTGTTAGTAGTTTGGGGACTTTTAATGCTCTTCTTTGAACGCTAACACTTTTCTGTATTGTTGGCATTATTTACAAGGAATGTTATGTACCTACGAAAAACTATAAGTGAAACAGATGATATCTTTCACTGTTAAATAAATCTGGGAATTCAATAACCTAGGTCTTAGGAGTAGGTCACAATCACCACTTGATATTTTGCTTTTACTATTCTTTCTTCATTATTTTACCCTGTTCTCTAAAATAATTGAGAAAAGAAGTCCTATTAAAATAAGCATAATGCAAGTAATCAAATTTAGGTGCCACTATTAGGTGGGGAAGGGGTGCATTCCCTGTGACTTCTGGGCAGAATGCCCACCGGCCATGCCATACCCAGCTAGTTTGGCATACCCGGCCATGCCAAACCCCAGAAATTGTGGGGCCTGAGATTGATTCAATGTTTGGGGTTCTAGCACAATGCTAGACACTCAGTGAATTCTTGAAAAATTTCATGATGTTTAGGTCTTACTCATTTTCGTGGTAACTTCCAAAAACCTCTCCATGCTACTACAAAAAAAATAAGGAGAAAGGTTTTTGGAATCCAACAATAGAAGATTGAGCTGAGGCTTCTGATGGCTGTGAATAATAAAGATCAATGAAGCCAAGTGACAGCAACTTTCACGCAGTGTCCAATGATGGTTTTGCCACCTGCAAAGTGGCTCTCCAGCCTCAGTTAACTTATCTATATAACAAGTTGATGATATTTGTGTCTACTTCAAAGACCTGTCATGAGAATTAAGTGATATAATGTATGCAAAGTATTTTGCATAACGCCTACCGCAAAGTAGATAGTCAATGAGTGTCAGCTAATAATGATGGTGGGATGATTTGTATAATATTTGAGGTGTTGTTGTTTTTTAAGGTTAATGTCTTCCCCTACCTCTTTTATTTATTTTTAATTTCTCTTGTGAATACTTGTGAACATACTTGCTATACAGGAAACACTGTTGATTAGTTACGGTGGAGACAATTGCGCATAGTGTGGGAAGGAGATTCTAGAAAGCTAGAAGTAGTCTGCATTCAGATTGCTTCGTAAACATGTTTAAGTTTCTCCTACAGAAAAAAAAAATCAGTGATGCATTTTGGCTGTGATTTAAGCCAGAAAGCCAGTGTTGAGGTCCCTGATATCAGCCTTATATTGTAAAAAAAAAATGGCAGATGAATATTAAAATGTTTGAGATAAACATGCACTTTTTGAGGGGAGGGGAGATGTTTCCCCATTTTAACTGAAATACTCAATGAACAGTGCACCCAGAGAATAACATGTTAAGTAAAAGGATTATAATTCACCTGCGACATGTTTATGTTGATTTTTATTTTAAACAATGACATTTAAGCTTAGCAGGTGCCTGGCAATAGCACATTGGGAAAGGTGCTGAGACGGTACACTTTGCTGATTCATGCTAAACCAACTTTACTTCTTTTCTGACCAACATTCTCTAACTGAGTTTTGTAAAAGCAGATGTTTTAAATTTGATCTTATCAAGAAATCGAAGAACAAATAATAATCATAAAACTTAATGAAAAAAATATTTCTTAAAGCATGACTCTTCGTGGACCTTGTAGAGCAATGAAAGTGAAAGCCTGGTGTGGGATGGGGGCTGGTGGAGGTGGGTCAAGGGGGTGGGAGTGAGGAACATCTGCAATACTGTCAACAATAAAAAAATGAATTAAAAAATTATTGTCTGAACTGCTCCAGCAATTAATCGAAACTGAGAGGGGCTCACTGGAACCTCCCATCTACAGCCCATTGGTTAGAAGCACAACTGACAATCTGAACTTGTGGGGGTGGGTAGTCTTATAGGATTGAGTCCTTAGCCTGTGGAATCTGATGCCAACTCCAGGTACATAGTGTTAGAAGTGAGTTGAATTGTAGGACACCCAGCTGGTGATGAGGATTGCTTGATGTGGGGGGGAAACCCCACATATCAGAATTGGTGACCAGAACCATTAGTTATTAATACAGATACTATGAACGTTTTTATTTCTGGTGATTTCCTACCTGCTAAGAACAAAATGTCACTTTCTGTTAAGAACAGTGCCACTTCTCATCACTGCCTCAAAATGTCCCAAGTTTCTCTTACAATTATTTTTTTTTAATGTGGCTAGCTATAAAACTTGAGAAATGAAACTGAGAACCCCTGCAACGGCTTGTTGATTGGTCTCATATGGTGCGCATGGCTGGGTCTCTGCATGGTGCTAACCACCATCGCTGGTCCATCAGCTATGTTTTCCTGAGGGCGGTTCAAATCACAGTGTCGGTGATGTCACTCCTGCCACCTCCACTGAGATTGGTGCGGTTCTGGTAAGTGATGCATATGGTAGCAATTTGCATCATGCTGTGTTATCTGAAACTTCTTTAATGTGCACTTTTTATAGCAACTCAGTTCTGAAGTCCAGCAGTTCCCACACTCGCTTCAGACCTTCCTCCCCGAAGTCTGATCACAGAGAAAAGGAGGCCCTCACTGATCAAAACTCCTGATGGATGTGGGCTCCAGCTCTGTTTGGAAAGGGGTTTGGTATGTTGGCTGATAAAGAGCACACAAATGAAAATAAAAACCCTCACAGTTCATATCCACTATTTCGCAAAGGTGCCGTTGCCTGACACACTGAATATTTATCAGAGTTGTAAGTAAAGGTCAATGCCAATCAATTTGGGGCTCGGGCCTCTCTCTCTCATTCTTGGTCCTGAAAAGTTTTCAACGGCGTGTACAAGATGGTAACCTGAATGAAGTTGTTTGGTCTGAGTTTGTGTGGCTTTCCCTTTGGAAACGTATCCCTGCATCCCTACTGACAGACCGAAAGGCTGAACAAAGGGATTGCTCACAAATATCTTGGTTAGGAATGGTCTAACAATGTGCTTTGAATAAAAAATGGATGAAACTATGCTTTTAAAGCTACATCTGCCTATGCTCAGTGTGCGTGTGAGAAACATTCAATGGTAATGTAGTTGGTAAAAATGATGATGCAGATTTTAGGGCTTTTGGGCAGGATTCAAATCATTAATGGGAATTGAATAAAATTTCAGAATTCTGAAGACAAAAATATACCAGAATGGAGTAAATGGGAAGGCTCACTGGAAATAGTTGTAGGAAATGGAATTTGCTACCTTACAGTTAATGATTTGAATCTTCCCCGGCATCCCTGCGGTCATCAGCATCATCTTCATCATTGTAATTATGGAACTCACGCTGAGAATGGTGGTGTACAGTAGTAGGAGCTTTGGTACCTTCTATTGCTCTATATTCTGGCTTATTTAGAGCTTGTTAACAGTGCCATGTGGATTTTAATTGGTCAGCTGTCAAAAACTTGGAAAATACTGAATTGTCTCCCTGAGCAAAATTGGTGCTTCTCAGCTTTAGCCTTGAGTTTATGAGAATAAGACAGAGGTCTGTTCTACTGGGAAGCAGTGGGGCTGGGACAAGTCAAAGTCCTCCCTCAGTCTGCTTCAGGTTCTTCATCTCATCAGGGTGATTCGCCTGTCACTGTCCATATGGTGCCCGAGGCAAAGGGTAGTGCTGCGGAGGGTGACATAGCCCACGGCAGCACTGCAGCAATTATCTGGGAGTCACATCCTATTTGCAGTTTGGATGGACGGGTGGAAAGAGCTGCAGGTCAACATCAAGTTTTTTGGTCTGATTTGACAAATACTATGAATAAAACTATGACCACGATGGTCATTTAAATATACATTATTATAATCTGATGTCTAGGCACCTTTGTCTTTCTATTTCTGTTTGTGAAGTCCTTACTCTAGAGGACTACTTCCTGGAATTATAGTTCACATGAGCCTGACTTTGCTCTAGGTGAATTCAGCAGGCTTCATTCAGACATTATTAGAGAATGAAGAGAAGGGGAAGGGAGGATAAAGGGAATACAATAAAGCAATTTAAGGATGATTCTTTTAAAACACAAACTCAAATAATTGGAAAAAGTGAGGACCAGAGAAAAATGGAAAGGTGTGCTGAAAGCGATAACATACAAAGAAAATAAAAGGAGAACAGAGAGTGATAGCAGCAAAACTTGGTCTTAAAACATCACAAAATGGAAATGGAGCAAAAGGACAACTAAATGCACAATATGACACCCTATGACCCAGCAAGTCTACTCCTAGAAAGATGCCCAAGAGAACTGAAAACACTCTCACAAAAATACCTGTACACAATGTTCATAATAACATTATCCATCAAAGGTGGAGATAACCAAAAGAAGTAATAAATGGATAAGCCTTAAAAACATTATGCTAGTGAAATAAGCTGGACACAAAAGGACAAATATTGTAGGATTCCACTTATATTAGGTATATAGAAAGGCAAATAGACAGAAAGTAGAATAAAGGTTACCAGGAGTTGGGGTATCTTAATCTGTTCAGACTGCTACAAAAACAACAACAATAAACAAACAACAAACACACACCACACTCTGGTGTTTTATAAAAAACAGAAACATATTTCTCACAGTTCTGGAGTCTGTAAGTCCAAGATCAAGGTGCAAACATGGTAGGGTGCAAACATGATAAGTCTGTGGCCCAGAAGAGAGGACAGTCCTCTCTTCTGGGCCACAGACTTCTCATTGAAACCGCGCATAGCAGAAGGGGATTGGGAGCTCTGTGAGGTCTCTTTAATGAAGGGCACTAATCCCTTTCACCAGGGCTCCACCCTCATGACCTAACACTTTCCTGATGCCCTACCTCCTAATACCATCACATAGGGCTTTAGGATTTCAGCATATAAATTTAAAAAAAAAAACCAAATCACTTTTTTTAAAAAATATTTTTTTTATTGATTTTAAAGAGAGACAAAGGGAGAGAAAGAGAGAGATAGAAACATTGACAAGAGAGAAACATCGGTCGGCTGCCTTCTACACACCTGCTAGTTAAGGATTGAGTCTGCAACCCAGCATATGCCCTGACCGGGAATCAAACCGGTGACCTCTTGGTGCATGAGACAATGCTCAACCACTGAGCCACACCAACCAGGGCTCAACATATAAATTTTGAGGGGACAAACATTCAGACCACAGCATGTCGGGGAAGGAGGGAGTGGGGAGTTGTTTAATGGATATGGGGTTTCAATGATGAGAAGTTCTGGAGATAGGTAGTGGTGATGGTTGCATAACATTATAAATGCACTAATGTCACTGAACTGAACACTCAAAAAATGGTTAAAATGGTAAATTTATGTCATGTATATTTCACTACAAAAAAATTTTCAGGAAGAAGGACAACAAAAACTATGTACTTTTCCTGAATGCTTCTTACTGAAAATAATTTTGTATCATGAGATCATCAGGAAGCTGTAGTCTTCACTTGCTCTTCCTACAGAGGGTGTTGCTATAGAAATAAGAGACTCATGGCCCCGTCCTCACCACTGTTTACTCGGCGGCCGTGTGAACAGAGGGCAATGCTACACAGAGGCCTTTTTCACACACATACAGGGACCCACTTCAGTCTGGTCAAAAGATCAGGCCCTGCATGGCACCTTGATAATTATATTACTGTTAGAGCATCTGAACTGTTGTATAGAGTAACATGTTTCTCTTAGGAAAAAGCATAGTGCTTATTTCATCTTCTGTTTTTGTTTTTACATATCATAACATTGGGTTGGCTTATATAAAATTGTTCACTTATAAATGTTAAGTTATTCAAACAAGGAACCATGAGTATCAGGCAGAAGGCAGGGATTTCTTGCCCCCACCCCACCCCTACCCCTCGATTTTCCACTATTACTTTCCTTTGAAAAACAAGGTTTTCTTGTAATAAAAATAAAATCTAAATCTCTTAGACTTGCTTTTTAAGATATGGTTTCTGGCTCATAACTAAAAGAGGCTGTTCATTGGCAAGAAATAGTAGCAGCTTAGCAATTTTAGATGGGGGAATGGTAGATGTTGAGCCTTTTCCTACCAACTACCCCACATAAGTGTTGGCCCATAACTGTTTTAGTCAAAGTGCAGGGATATGCGCCTCTTTGAGAACTCGCAGACCAGAAAGTATATAATGCTTTGGGAAACAGTAGAGCTTAAACACTTTAAATTTGCTTTTAAATATTTAAAAAATACATTTTTGCTGATTTCAGAAAGGAAGGGGGAGAGAGAGAGAGAGAGAGAGAGAGAGAGAGAGAGAGAGAGAGAATCATCCGTGATGTGAGAGAAGCATTGATTGGCTGCCTCCTGCACACCCTACACTGGGTACTGAGCCCAAAACCTGGGTACTTGCCCTGACCGGGAATGGAACTGTGACCTCCTAGGCTGACTCTCAACCACTGAGCCACACCAGCCGGCTGCTTTCAATTTTAATGGGAGTTATTTTTATTATCTTTGTGCATGCATTTCTGTTTTGTTCTTTCATTTTTGTGTAAATCTTTGAAGTGAAATGAAGCCTCAGTAATCCAACACCTTTTTCTCTTTCTCTTTTTCCCCCCTCTCTAGCTCACGCCTCTTGCTTCCCCCTTCTTTCCATCATGTCCACAGTTGGATAACACTTTCCTGCTGAGACATTTTTTTAAAGTTACCACACAGCTCCAGCAAATGAGGACTGTCATAGTTTTTGGATGAGAAAATCTACTGCAGCTCACACAGATCTAAGAGTTGATAGTGGTTAATTGACAGCCAGAAGGACTTGGTCTCCTGGCAGAGTTAGAGGGAGGGTGAGCCCTGTGGGTTTCATTTGGGCAGAGATAAAACAGGTTTTTATTCAGTACTCAGGGAGAGAGAGCATAATTAACCTTTCAGAAGTTTAAGGATGATCAAATTGTTATTCATTTTGCAAATGAGGAGAGAGAGTTTCCCTCCCTGCCAGCAAAATGCCAGAGCCGATTTCAAGGTCGCTGGATGATCTCTTTGAGGGACAGGAAAGCAGTAAACACACACACACACACACACACACACACACACACAAACACCACCCCAAACTCACAGATTGAGAAATGTCACCATGAACACATTCAGGAATGAAAAGGAACAAATGTTCTTTTCTATCAAGCTCCACAATAAAAATCAGAGCTAGTGTTTGCCGCACATTCACAGGGACCTACTGGATTATAATGGCACTACCCTTGTCAGAGAAAACAGAATGTGCGAGTCCATCTGGTAACTGCTATGTTCTGGGATGCTCTGATGTTTTCCGAGGACGGGGGAAGGGCTTTTTGAGGTCTGAGCATGTTTTAAAGATGGCGTGCGTAACATTGCTACCACATGAGAACTCTGTGGTGTGAATAATAAACTCTGGTGCTTCAAAACATTGTTAAAAGGATTCAGCCAAGTCTGTGCATGAAAGGAAGTGGTTTTTACTAGGCATCGTGCTTTAAAGATGACTATGCTGGTTATGTGAATGACCTTATTTTGCAGCTATGTGCTTTGCCACATCACAAACAACACTCCATCCACCATTGCTTAGGAAAAGAACACTCTGTGGCTGGTCTCTTTTTATGAAAACAAAACAAAAAAACGAACAAAACAAACGTAATGTTGTATGATGATTTTAAATAGAAAAATTGCAATAATAGCACAAAGAACAAATAATAGTACAAAGTACACCCTTCACCCCAAATCACCAGTTTTAACATATTGCTTCATTTGTTTTAATATTCTCTCTGCCCTCTCTCTATACACACACACACACACACACACACACACACACACACATTTATTTCTCTCTCTCTCTCTATGTATATGTTTATGTATATGTATATATTTTCTGTGCTGCATAGTGAACATGATTTAAAACCACACATGTACAAATACTTATGTATAATGATTATATGACTGGTTTTCTGAATCATCTGAGAGTACATTGTAGACACATTGTCTCTTTACCCTGAAATAATTCAGTGTATATTTTCTTATTATGAAAAGGTGTTGGGAAGCAGGGGACTCGGTTGCAATGTCTGTAAGGAGGACTCTCCCAAACGTTGGGGGGCTCTGGGGGGACCTTGCCAAAGGCCGCAGCCCCTGCCTTGACTTTTCCAAACAAGTCTGAGCCCCCAGGCGTTTTGCTGGCATCTCTGTTTAGTCTTTTAGACCCGACCTTAGAGAAACATGAGCTTCCTCAAGGATACTTACCCTGCTGATTGTATCTAGAGGTTAATTTTAGTTCAAGCTGTTGTTACAATAAAAGCCAAAGGAGGCAGGCGAACAGGGCTACTTGTTGGCGACAGCCAAGTAGTCCCTGAGCCTCTCTTTCACAGAAACATGTGTCAAAGCAATCATTCGTTCAGGGTCTGCCAGTCAGGTCAGCCTCGGCAAAGAGGGGTAGTCACTCACAAAAGAATGCTGCAATGATCATAATGAGGAAGTTAAACATTGATTCAATACCATTACCTAATCTGCAGAACTTTATCCAAATTTTACCAATGGTCCTAATGATGTCTTTTATAGCCATTGTTTCCCTAGTAAAGAATCTACTTCAGGACCTGGCTTTCATTTCATGTTTATGACTCTTATTTTCCTTTAATCTGGCATGTGTCCTTAACCTCTGTCTTTCGTGATATTGTTTTGAAGGGCATAGGCCTTTTATATAGTTGAATAGCTCTCAATTTGGGTTTATCTGATGCTTCACTCTAGTTAGATTCAGGACACATATGTATATATTTACTATTATTTGCAGGAATTCAAGGTAAAGGTGGTCGTGTGTTCTTTTCACATGATGCAACTCATCCCGCCATTGGTGATACTAATGGGTAAGGTGGTGCCTGTCTGTGTTCTCCATTGTTAAGCTGCTATTTCCCCTTTATAATGGATTAGTAAATTGTGGGAAGAGTCTTCTTTTCTTTGGTAGCTTTGCTCTAAGAACAAGCTTCTGGAAGCTGTTCTCACATATTTGTGTTTTTATCAAACTTATTGAGGTGACATTGGCTAATATGGTCATATAGGTTTTAAGTGTACATTTCCATGACACACAATTTGTATATTGTATTGTGTGTCTACTACCCAAAGTCAAATCATCTCTGTCACCATTTATTTGGCCCCCTTTACCCTTTACTATGTCCTCTTCCCCTTCTATCTGGTAATCATCATACTGTGTCTGTCTGTGTAAATGAATTTCTGCTTTATATCCCACATATGAGTGAAATAATATGTTTCTTAGCTTTTTCTGACTTAATTATTTTGCTTAACATAATATTCTCAAGGTCCATCCATGTTCTCACATAGTTGAAGGGGAAGCTAGTTCAAATTTCCTAAGTAGTTTAGAAATCATGTTGACTATACATATTTGGGTTTTCTTTTCCTTACTGTGGAGTGTGCAGCTTGGCACAGAATCAGTCAGTACCTTTCCCTTCTATCACCTTATCCCAAACTCAAAGCTTATTATTAATTGAAAAAATAATCAAGACCTCTTCAGGGCTAAGTAGCATTTGTACACATCTAATTCATGTGAAAAGACTTTGTAAACTATCATGCTCTCAGTATCTGTGTTTTCCCTATTCTCTCATTCCTATGCCCCTTTAATATTTCCTTTGCAGACCTGTCACCTTCACACACACACACACACACACACACACACACACACTATATATATATATATATATATATATATATATATATATATCCAAATATGTGTAGTCAACATGATTTCTAAACTACTTAGGAAATTCGATCTAGCTTCCCCTTCAACTATGTGAGAACATGGATGGACCTTGAGAATATTATGCTAAGCAAAATAAGTATATTGAGAATATTATGCTAAGCAAAATAAAGTAAAGCCAGTATATATATATATATATATATATATATATATATATATATATATAGAGAGAGAGAGAGAGAGAGAGAGAGAGAGAGAGAGTGTGTGTGTGTGTGTGTGTGAATAAAGGTGACAGGTCTGCAAAGGAAATACTAAAGGGGAATAGGAATGAGAGAAGAATAGGGAAAACATAGAGACTGAGAGCATGATAGTTTACAAAGTCTTTTCACATGAATTAGATGTGTACAAATGCTACTTAGCCCTGAAGAGGTCTTAAAGCCATTCATCTCTCCCCTCGGAGTTACCCCTACTTCCTTCTATTGTTTCCCATTTCATTGAAAACAGTACCATCTTCCTGTAGGAAGCATGTTCAACTGAGCTGACACACAGTTTATTATCAGTTTCCTCAAATTGTCTTAGCCATACTCATTGTTGAGAGCATTCAAAAAAGTAAACATTGTGGAGATGTTGGAAGAAATAAAGTAAAGCCAGTTTCCACACATTTGCTAAAGGAGACCATGCCTGGGCCCATGATTTATGTTGCCTGTAGCTGGAATCCAGTGTTCAGGAGAAATAAACTCCCAGCACTGAGACCTAAGAGAAGTTTCCCCAGCAGGCCCTCCCAGAGAAGACATTTGTAATGAAGTAAACAATGGCCTTGACAACATCCTCACAGGAAGGCAGCAAATGAGTTACAGGGTTGTTTCTTATGAGGTCTCTCAGTGAGGCTGATTGCCTGATGGCGAAGCATTGCGGACAAAAAGAAATCAGTCAGTGAGTGACAAAGTTCTCTGTAGTCTGGTTTATTCCAAGGTTAACCTGTAGTGTATCTAAAGCAGCCTTTCCAAACGTCCTTTTTTTATCTCCCTCAGCCATGACCCCAGGTCCATCAGATGGGAACGATAAAGCCTCCTCATTGATTGCAGCAAACCAGCTAAACCGACGAGAACCATACAATACAGAGCCAGTAATGTTGTAAGACGAAACTGACAAATGGAAGTTGTGATTATTATATTTTTGTTTTTCAGGAAAAGGAAAAAGGCCCCAAATAATGTGGCTGGAAAGCTCTAAGCAGTTTTACACTATAGGACCCATGCTATGAGGAGTGATCTCTGTAAATTGTCTAGCAAATGCCTAGATGTGTGTAATTTGTTTTTCTAGTAAACCAGGAAAAGATCTAAAATATGCACCTAGGTGACTTAGGAAGTTTGCTCTCTAGGGTTGTTAGCTATCACCCGATGGTGTTTCAGGGAAAACCCAGTTATGAAAATCGTGCTTTTCCCAAAGTGTGGAATTTGAACCAACAGCAGCAGCACCATTGGGGAACTAGTAGAAATGTAAACTCTCAGCCCTTCCTTAGACCTGCTGAATCAGAAACTCTGGGTGGGACCCAGCAGACTCTGTGGTTCAATCAGCCCTGCAGGAGACCCTGGTGCCGGCTACAGTCTGAGAATCACTGCTGTTGTGTCATGATTAAATAACAGGGCTAATCATCTATGAAAGCCTCTCTTAGGATACACACAACACCAAAAACATCCCATTTGCATGTGGATGGATGCTTATTTTTCTCCTCTCCGGAGAAGAAGGAGACAGAGCACCCAGTTTACCTGTGGGAGTGATATCAATTATTAAGGTACATTATGAAGGTCAAAGTTAAGATGAAAGGGGATTAGACTACATCCACCCCTAATTTATCCCAATGAAAAATACTGGATTTGGCCAATGCTGTACCTACGAACTCTGCCTCTAATATAGGCTTAGCCTAAAACTGGCTTCTGTTCAGAGTTAAATGCTGAGGGACAATCAATAAAAGCTACAAATGAGCCGATGATAGTCTCTGTGTATATTACGGCACTTTTCTGTCTGCTACACAAAACAGGATACTGAGAGGTATGGTGTGTGCTGACGGGAGCAGAGTGAAATTAGAGCATGAACTCTGTGCACTTCCTGGTGTTTGAGCTGTAACTGAGCTCCTTGTACTTCCAGTCAGCAAAGTTTATTGAAACGAGGCAGTGAGTGTGACGTATTATAGGAAAATTCTTGAATGCCCTCTCATTCACATTTTTAAAAATTGATTCCTCTGCAACCTTTGGTACTTTACTAAGACTAACAAATTCCTAGTGGCACCCATAGAACCAGCACCATCTTTGCGAACTACGATAGTGCATTGTAACAGGATTTAGTAAAAAATGGTTCTGAGCAGTAATGTCCACACCCTACACTGGATGACTCAGATTTACTTATATATTATTTTTATAAGATGCTCAGTCTTAACCTGCATTCTCAGGCTGTTACATTCTGGAGGCAATGCAGAATTCAGGTTCCCACGTAGAGCTAATGGAGGAAAATGAACCCTTTTTCTCTTGTGCAATAAATATTTAAAGGGAAGAGAAAGCTAAGCAGAGAGTAAAAGAAAAGAAAAAAAGGGGGGGGGGTGTTTAGTATTTTTCATTTTCCTAATGGCCAAATCATTCAGCCACCCTGGGGAGAAATGGCCCGGCTTTACCACCTACCCTGAGGCCTGAGTCAAGAGCAAAGGCGCAGAAGGTGATGAGCAGGTATACCTGGCTGGCTCCTCAGGTGCAGGCTTTAGAGCAGCCGTGGGCAAACTATGGCTCTCGGGCTGAATCCAGCCCGTTCGGCTGTTCTATCCAGCTGGCGGAGCTGAAAGAGCGGAGGGTTCTCTTGCTCTTCCCTCCGCTCCTTCACCAGCAGCCCAAGATGAGAGTGCCAGCATGGTCAGGTTGCTTTTGTTCCGGCCCTCCGGTCCAGTTTAAGAACCCATTGTGGCCCTCGAGTCAAAAAATTTGCCCACCCCTGCTTTAGAGTCAGATCTGTAATCATAGTCTCATGCAATATGGGGAAAAGTGGGGAAGTGTAAATATAGTTGCTTTTCCATTCAATAGTAAATTTTAGAAAAAAAAACAGATTACCTTTTCTTCTAAATTTGGCTCAGTTGGTTAAATGTCATATTCATTTCAAAGAGGAAGAATGAATGACTTGATGTCTTCAAACTTGGAGCAGGCTTGTAGGTTTCCCATTTTAAAAAAAACTTATTTAGTTTTTACAATATGAAAATTATAGACAGAGTGACATTTAAACCTTTGCTTTTCATAGCATTTCACACTTACACCATTTTAAAAGACAGCTATTAACATTTACAAAAATCTTCCCGAAACCAAATGTTCTAACATGCAGAATTCCAATTATACTGTGCAAGAGGGTTATCAACCATTCTCCTACAAGAATACCGTTGAAGTGTCTGGTATTAAACCAAGAGCTGAAATGCCAGTTGCACCTAGACAATAAATTTGGGTTTATAAAATCTCGTAAGATTTATTTAATATTACAATTTTGACCTTTAGGCTGTCCTTATCATAGCTTACTAAAGTCTCAGTCTTTCTGTCTGTCTCTCTTGTTCTCGCTCTCTTATTCCAGTAATCTGATTTGCATGTTAAACAAGAGTTGTGTTGCAAGTTACATGAAGTGATGATTTATTCATGCTCTGGGTGAATGCTTCCCAAGGTTCCTGGCCCCCCAGTTTGGGTAATGGAATCCTGGGAGGCATTTCCCATTTCCCTGCAGGGGGCACTGGTGGGGCTAGCAGAGGAACACTGAGAGAACATAGCCTGTTCCTGGGGCAGGAAGTCTATATACCACTCTTAGGACTGATTCTTGAAGACAAGCCTGAAGATAGACTGCTCTTGGACTCTTCTTTTTGTATGTGTGTGTTTGGTACATAGTTTATTTTATTTTATTTATTTATTGATTAAGTTATTACATATGTGTCCTTATTGCCCCATTCCCCCTCCCCCAGACCCCCAATCATGTCCTCACCCCCCTGTTGTTTGTGTCCATTGGTTAGGCCTATATGCATGCATACGAGCCTTCAGTTGATCTCTCTCCCTTCCCCCCACCCTCCCCTACCTTCCTTCTGAGTTTGAAGGTCTGATTGGTGCTTCTCTGTCTGTGCATCTGCTTTTATTCATCATTTTATGTTGTTCATTATATTCTATAAATGAGTGAGATCATATGATATTTATCTTTCTCTGACTGGCTTATTTCACTTAGCATAATGCTCTCCAGTTCCATCCATGCTGTTGCAAATGATAAGAATGCCTTTTTTTTAATTTTTTTTTTTTTTACTGCAGCGTAGTATTCCACTGTGTAGATGTGCCATAGTTTTTTAATCCACTCATCTGCTGAAGGGCACTTAAGCTGTTTCCAAATCTTAGTTACGGTGAATTGTGCCACGATGAACAGACTCTTGGACTCAACTGTTTTTCAAGAGAGATAAAAGAAGAAGGTATCCATATTTATTATGCTTACAGTTTGGGATGGGAGTCAATGAAATTTGCAAAAAATGATCAAAAGAAATTTTGATCATTCTCACTGAGCAGAAGAAGAGTCAGGGAATTTCCCTTGAAGAGTGGACAACAGACCAGGTACTATTCCTTTTTCTTTCTTCTTTTTTATTGTTTTAATTTTTTAAACTTTTAATTGATTTTTAGAGAGAGAAGAAAGAAGAGAAGGAGAGAGAAGCATCAATGTGAGAAGGAAACACCGATCGGCTGCCTCCTACAAGTGCGCCCCACCAGGAATTGAGTCTGCAACCCGGGCATGTGCCCTGACCAGGAATCAGAACTGGCAACTTCTCAGTGCAGGGGCAACACCACACTGGCCAGGGTGCTGCTATCCCTTTCACATCTCATGGGAGGGTCCTGCAAACAAATTATTCTTAATATTGGGTATGTTTCCCAGAAATGTGGGTAATGTGGATGGGAGAGAGGAAATATTAGGTTAGAGAAGTGAGCAGTCAGTTATCTTGGTCTTCTCTAGCTGTTGGCAATATTTAGAAATGCTCCCTTAGTACTACCTATTGGAAAATAACTAAAACCACTGTGGCTTTCAGGATGTGTTTCAACCACTAACTAAATCTTAATAATTTCAGAAAACACATAGCAGTTCTACAGGCCAGACTACATTCTAAGCGCTTTACATATTCACTGCTCATAGGGTGTCTAGGGCTTACCAAGAGGGTTAAGTGATTTGCTCAGGGTCAAACAGTGAGGAGATGGTGCAGCCATAATTTGCACCCGGGCTGTATGGCTCGGAAGCCCTTGCTTTATGGATGGCAAAGGTCTTTCTGAGAACCACCTTGTGCAGGTGGGTTAAAAAAACAACACCAACCTATTTATTCATGCTCTTTTTTTTTTAACCAGCAATCTGTGAAGTTACAAATGACCTGAAATAAGGTCTTACACTTGAGCCTTTATAGAACTCATTTTGTCACCTGCTTTGGAAAGCAGCTTTGTGCTGCAGCCAAGAGCAACAAGCGAAATCTAATAGTGAGGAATTGCTTAAGTGGTTCTCTTCAGCCAACTGCCAAGTCAGAGCCTGCGAACAACTTGCAGCTGATGCATTAATGACACTCCTCGTTTGTGGCAGATAGGACTTTTTTCCCCCCTTATATTTTTGTTAAACAACATATTGTGACATATTGTGTGAGCACATTTCCGAATGTTAGCTTCTGAGATATATCTACATAGAACACGTGGAAGGGAGTCTTTGCACTGCTAGACTACATTAAAAAAAGTTATGTGTTAATAAAATTGACTGGGGTGACATTGATCAACATGAACATGTAGGTTTCAGGTGTGGGTTTCTATGTTACAAGATCTGGGTATTGTACCACGTGCCCAGCACCCAAAGTCAGATCTTCTCCCGTCACCTTGTATGAGGATAGACTACATTTCATGATTGCAGTGCAAATCAAATCCCATCCCAATGAAATAGATTCAAGGATTTCTTACTTTCGACTGATGGCCCACTTCTTTTAAGCAACATTTCATGTCACAAAAATTCTAATATAACCATAGAATTGGGTCATTTCCTTGGAGCCTGCTGAAAGGAATCTGGCGTGCCGCCATAAGATTGGCACTGTGAGCATCCATCCATCCGTACTGACTGTGATCTACTTAGAGCTCTATTAGATATGCAGTGGTTAACCCCTCATATACTCCCACTAGGTCCCCATGCACTGAGGAGCCATCGTTGTGAAAGATAAATATTTGGCTGCTTCCATTGCTTTAAAAGTAGGTATCCTTTTCCTTTTGGTAACTGCTGATAAAATGGGAAGCAATTGGGAGTCTTTATCTGCCACCTGACATGCTGTTGCTTTTTCTGCAATAAGGGAAAGCGTTGCTTTCAAGAGTAGGCTGAACAATACGTGGAAAAGAGAAGAGCACTCTGATGGGAACTGGTAGGATCCCCTGGAAAGCAGAGATTGCATCAGGCCTTTGTCATTTCGCTTGAAATTAACTTTCAAAAACAGGCGAATGACTTCATAAGGTAAATTCTGTTATTTACTAGAAATTCACCTCTAGTGCTAAACACTAACTTAGGAAAATAGGAATAATAGCTACTTACATGCATTTGGAGCTTTGTTTCAAGGAGACATTTACAAGAAAGAAAGAAAGAAAGAAAGAAAGAAAGAAAGAAAGAAAGAAAGAAAGAAAGAAAGAAAGAAAGAAAGAAAGAAAAGAAGGAAGGAAGGAAGGAAGAAAGAAAGAAAGAAAGAAAGAAAGAAAGAAAGAAAGAAAGAAAGACTGCTAGCATTGGTAATAAAAAGATTCTGAGTCTCCTACAGATAGAAATCTGAACACAAGTTAAATATTTTATTTACTTCATTAATGTGGATACTAGTGAGCTGTTTCAACCACTTCAAGGAAGAGTTCTTTAAATATATATTTTTATTGATTTCAGAGAGGAAGGGAAAGGGAGAGAGAGAAACATCAATGATGAGAATCATTGATTGGCTGCCTCTTGCATAACTCCAACCAGGGGCATGTGCCCTAACTGGGAATCCAACCGTGACCTCCCAATTCATAGGTCAACACTCAACCACTAAACCACACACGTCAGGCAGGGAAGAGTTTTTTGTTATTGTTGTTATTTTTTAAATATAATTTTATTGATTTCAGAGAAGAAGAGAGAGGGAGAGATAGACACACACACATCAATGATGAGAGAAAATCAGAATTCAGCTGCCTCTCGCATGCCCCCTACTGGGGATGGATCCCACAACCCTGGCATGTGCCTCTGACCAGAATTGAAACTGGAACCCTTCAGTCCACAGGTGAATGCTCTATTGACTGAGCCAAACCAGCTAGGACAAGGAAGAGCTTTTATAAGACTACATTTATAGATCAGAAAGATTGAAATGAATGTGCAAATGGAGGCAAAACTGGCCTCCCTCACAGTGAGTTAGGAAGAAAATCAGTGGAGCCTCTGCTAGGCAGATTGTGTCTGTAGACGGGAATCATCTTGCATTGCTATCAGTTGTCTACAAATTTCAGACTTCTAAAGCAGATCAAGGACAAGGAAACAATAGAACCAGATAACCTGGAAAGCTATAATCAAAACAGTGAATTTTCCATCAAAGCACAATTTTTCCGTTACTAGACCAAAGTCCCCGTGCAAAACCAGAAAGGGAATCAGAAAGGGACCTATTTCTGTTGCCTGCCGCCTGTGTAGTTGCAAATCCCTTGGTGCAGCTCCTCATTACTGCACTACTTCTCACCTCTCTAGGTGCGAAAGCTGCCTACCTGGCTTCTCTTCCCCCAGACTCGTCTCCCTCCAGTGCGCGCTACATGCTGCTGACAGTTTGATCTCCTCTGAGCACTTCTGTCATTGCCGCAGTCCCCTTAGAAATTGGAAATGGTTCCCCGCTGCCTGCAGGTAATATTGGAGAGTTCTAACCTGGTCCCCCAGGATTTTGCCCTATAACAGTCAGGATTCCGAGTTGCAAGTTACAGGAACTGACTCTGGTTGATTTAAATGAAAGAGGGATTTCTAAAAAAAAAGGATATTGGGCAGCTCACAGAATTGCCTGGAGGGCTGAAGACCCAGGCTTGGGAGCTTAATCTGCCAGAACAAATTCTCAAAATCACACCGAGGAACTAGTTGGATGAGGACACCACAGCTGCTGCCACCAAATGCTGGAGAGGCAGTTCCTACCACTGACCTTGTTGCCATCGGCACAGTGTTCTCCTGCAACCATCACCCTACTGTTGCCCACGCATAAAATTCTGCAACTTTCATCAAAGCTTCTGTGGATTTTCTCTCTCTCTGCTTCTTACAAGCTCCCTATTCAAAAACCACTGGGGTGAGGTGGGTGCATTTGATTGGTGGAACTTAGGTCACGTGTCCATGTCCCAGCTGCAAGCGAAGTGGGGAAAGAACAGTTGACAGACTGGCTGTCTGTAATGACAGGTGGGATCTGCCAGCTTCCATGACTCAAAAGTGGTGAATTTTATCAAGAAAACCAGGTATTCCTCAAAGAAAAGGAGGGTGGTGCAGACACTGAGTAAATTTTAAGTATTTTTTTAATAGGTTCACTTTGTCTTCCCAAGGTATTGTTCTTCCACTCAAACTCCTACATACTATCCTCCACCAAAACTCAACAATATATCATCCAATCACTGTCTCATTTAGCAAACATTTAATGACGTCCATCTGCTAAGCACTCTGGTTAATGAAAACAGAGACATAACAGTCTAGGCAAGGGCATATGCAAGTAAGCAGCCAGTTACAATCCTGTACTGTGAGACAGATAAACTCTGGATGCTTTGGGAATGTCCATGGGGGGGGGGGGTACCTTTACTGGATGAAAGAAATCATCACCAGGTTGTAGTGATGATTTCTTCCCTTAATCTAGACCAGTGGTTGGCAAATTGTGGCTCTTGAGCCACTTGCGGCTCTTTGGCCCCTTGAGTGTGGCTCTTCCACAAAATACCATGGCTTGGGTGAGTCTATTTTGAAGAAGTGGCATTAGAAGAAATTTAAGTTTAAAAAATTTGGCTCTCAAAAGAAATTTCAATCGTTGTACTGTTGATATTTGGCTCTGTTGACTAATTGAGTTTGCCGACCACTGACTAGACCAAGTAAGAACAGGTAGTATTGCTGGTGCCTTTGCACCTCTTTTGGTTCTCCATGAAATCATGCTACAGACCCTTCTATACCCCACAGGACTATGTACGTCCAGCTACCACTAGGATCCTCAGCTTGTCCATCTCAGGCTAAGTCACCTTCAGAACTTGCCAACAGCATGCTCCTTAGGATGGGAGGAACTCAGTCCTACCCCTTTCTTGTGACTCTGTGGAGAAGACCGCCTCATACTCATAATCCTCTCCACCACTGTGTCTCTACTCTTCTGCTTGGTGATAGCTCAGCTTGTTCACGGAGAGGCTGCCCATACTTAGCATGTTCGCTGAAGCTCTGCTCGGGCAGCACGCAGAGCAGCACTGACCTGCCCATGACCTCTAAAGCCCCTCGTGATGCTCCATTTTTCTGCTTGCCTCTTGGCACACTGGTATTTTTGCCTACATCTGGATTAGTGGCTGACATTCACTGATCCCAGTTAAGAGTCTTAATGCACTCTTCATCCAGGGAGCTGCTGTGATTTTAACTAATTTTTAACTCACTAAAGAAAAGGGAGTTGTAATATTTCAAGTTCTTGGAGCATGCTTTCAGAGCACCTAAACTAGATATACTGTCCTAGGCCAGCTTGGCAATTGGATGCAAGCCTGGAAATACTGGTTCCAGCTGACAGCAATGCCTTACTGCATATTTTCATCACCACTCCTGAACTTTGCTGCTGGTGAGAGTTCAAAAGAAAAATGTCAATGGGCTCTTTAAACTGTGATATTGTGAAATTTGTGTTGTATGGCATGTGACATTGCTGCCCTGTGTTAGCCTTTTGTGTCTCCCTCTTTTAGACTGTGGGTCCCCAGAGGACAAGACCTCTGAGTCATTTTAGTGAGATTCAAATTCTCCACCAAACTGTCTTGAACTCTAGAAACAGATGTCAAATACATGAATAATTGAATAAATGGTCTTCTTACTAATAAAGAAGTTGGCAGCCTACCTTTCACAGGATGATTTGACCTACTTAACATTTTCAAACAACCTGCAGTGTCTCCACAACCTGAAATTGGTCTGACTCACATCCAAGGGCTGGAGTGGATGCCAGTTCTGGCCCTGGCCCAGGGGTTTGCTGGCTTATTGACTTTCTGAGCAGGTGAGGAGAAATGTGCTAGTGATGAGCACAGGGATTAAAAAGAGCACATTGTATTCTATTCTTGCCTTTCATGAAATGAGATGACCTCCTAGGAAATTGTTTTAAAAAAGCAAATGACTTCATACCTGCTAGTCCTTGAAATGCTATTCTTTTTGCACAGGGCTCTATAAAGATATTGTTTCTCTGTTTGCAACCACCCAAATAGTAAATATTGTGTCTTTCACATATTCATATTCATATTCATATTCATTGACCAAGCTCATTAGACACTGTCAGGCCTCTGTTTGAACTACTTTAGAGACAGACACCAAGTTCTGTTGATGCGGCCTTTGTGTTTTGATTATCTAGCCCTTTCCCCCCAGCCCACTGCCTCCCGCCTCCCAGCTGAGCTTTGTAGATCTCATCTAGACCTGTACTATCCTTCCCGCTCTTTGACCTGCCATTTATTCATACTACCAATTACCCAATGCATGAGTTTAGATGTCACTAAGTACATAAAGTTGGGAGTTATAAAGTTCTGTTTGTCTATTCATGTATTTTACTGCTCCAGAATTGTTCCATAACCCTAACTGGTTTGGCTCAGTAGATGGAATGTTGGCCTGCAGACTCAAGGGTCCCAGGTTTGATTCCAGTCAAGGGCATGTACCTTGGTTGAGGGCTGATCCCCAGTAGAGGGGTGTGCAGGAGGCAGTTAATTGATGTTTCTCTCTCATCGATGTTTCTAACTCTCTCTCCCTCTCCCTTCCTCTCTGTAAAAAAAATCAATAAAATATATTTTAAAAAATAGTTGTTCCATAATGTCTGCAATGTGAATGAAGCCACTTAGAGATGTGTAAGGCCCCACCAGCACAACTGTAATGACAGTTGTGCTAGTAAGACTCTAAATGGCCCCCTGTGATCCCCACCTCCTCATATCCACGCCCCTATGTAGTCCCACTCATGTGGAAGAAGGGCTGGTACGTGTAACGGATAGGATATGGTAGATGTGATGCTAGAGATTTCCAAGATCAGGTGGAAAAAGGCATAATAGCTTCTGCTATTGTCTATCTCTGTCTCTATCTCTCTCTCATTACTTGCTTTGAGGGAAGCCAGCTTCCATGGAGAGACCCACATGAAGGTGGACTAAGGCCTCCAGTTGACAGCCATATGAGTTTAGAAGTGGAACCTCCAGCCCCACCAAGCCTCAGAATCATAGACACCTTGAATGCAGTCTCATGAGCAACCAGAGCCTGAGTCACTCAGTTAAGTTGCACCCAGATTCCTAAACCACAGAAACACTGTGAAATAATAATTTTTGCCTAAAGCTATTAAGGCTTAGGTAATTAGTTGTGCAAGAAAAGATAATACAGTAGTCTTGATGCTCTTTCCCATATCTCTTTTCTCATCTCCTTATATCCTTATACATAATTTAAGTTCTAGCCAAACAGATCTGGTCTTCTTTCCCTAAACAGGACCAAAGGACATAGACTTGTACATCCATGGGTTTTTCTGAATAAGATCTTCCATACAAATTACCCCTTCCTGCTCTCTCCACTTGCCATGACCTCACCTTCATTAATACCGACTCAGGTTGCATCTCCTCCTCAAGTCCTGTCTGACCACATCTACAGAGTGGAGAGGACTCTTACCTCCAAGGACTCATAACATTACTTCTGTTTTTCTCATAGCATTTAGCGCTTAGTGTCTTTTCTGTGTCCATCTGAATAAGTCCTACTTGCTGTGTGAGCTGATTTGCACAGAGTAGGGAATGTATAAATATCTGTCATATATCTCTTAGAAATTTGAAAAACCAATTCATTTGGCAGGCTGTCTTAGTCATTTTTACCTCTACCATGTCTTCTACCCTGTGCTGAGCCTGCGACACACCTGAGCTCCACCATGATGGCCAGTTTTTGTTTTGTTTTGTTTTGTTTGTTTTTTCATCTATTTCAGAGTTTTGAGGAGATGAGGTTTTCAAAGGCAGCATTGTTTCCTGGACAATAGTGTTTCCACTGCTCTCTGATTTCCATGGACATCCTAAATGAGCAGGAGTTCATGTAATTCCATATGTCTGATCATTTCTGCAGACATGCTTGGAAAACACAGAGCTTTGATACTGAGCTTTAGACTTCAATTTTTTCAAACGATTTGAAAGTCAGGAATAATTGTCCTCCTGCAGGCCTCTCTTTCACCAACTTCCTTACATCATTTGTTAATAAGTAAGGCTGTTAATGCCTAAAAATGATTATACAAATGAGCAAATGAATTTGCTGCTGGCTCTAGCATAGTGTTTCATGTGAAAACAATCACATCCAATTTTTTGTCCCCCTTGGTCGTACAATGAAGGTACATTTTTATTTTATGGCTCTGTGGGGAATAGGAGAACTACTGAAGCAAATGAGAAACCGGTTCAGGAAAAGGAAATTTAAAAAAAGAATATAAGTGGGTACAATTAAAGAGATTTCCTCTGTTAACATCAGACATCCAAGGCTCAAATGGCCTCATATAATAGGCCTGTTCTTATGAGGGAAATCCAGTTACCCAGATACTTAGAGAAGTGAGTGTAAGATGATGCTAGAGGATGAGAAGGTAAGCCAGAATCTGGGAGAATATATTTGCAGAAGATATATCCAAGGAAGGACTATTATTTAAAAATATATAAGAACTCATAAAACTCAAAAGTAAGAAAGTGGACAGCACAATAAAAAATGGACAAAAGACCTGAAAAGACACCTCACTCAAGACGTTATATAAATGGCAAATACACATATATATGAAAAGATGCTCAACATAACATGTCCTCAAGAAATTGAAAATTAAAACAACAATGGATATCACTATATACCTATTAGAATGACCAAAATTCAGAAGGCTTAAAACATTGTATGCTGGTGACAGTGGGAGTGGAGCAACAGGAACTCGCTTGCATTGCCAGTGGGAAACCACAATGGTACTGCTACTTTGAAAGATAGTGTCTTAGTTGCTATAACAAAGTACCATAGACAGTTGTAAGAGTTCTTTATATATGTTATGCACAAGCCCCTTATGAGAGAGGGAGGAGGAATATAGGAGGCAACCTGGAGAGGGGGGCTAACAATCTGAATCTGTGCCAGTGATTAGTGTCCTAGTGCCCATTCTTGTTAGCCTATAATTAAGTCACTGCCCCTTTCTTAGGCAATAGTCTGTTTTCCTGGGTGCTTCCAGTTTGCAGGGGCCATGGGCTGGGGGTCGCTGGCACCATCCAGGCCATGCATTTAGATACAATCTAACTTCCCTATTCTAACTGACTAAGGAGGGGCTGTGAAAGCTCACCACAAAAGCCCAGTAGTTAGAAAACAGATAGGAAACAAAGAAACTTAGGAATATATAAGGGGTGATCTCATTGTATTAGCTATTCAGGCTTGGATCTTCGAATACCCTGAGCCAGCAGTGTTGCTTTAAATAAAGGGTTTTTCCTGAATCTCTGAGTACTCGTTGTATATTTTTTTGATTGCCTGGTAAATTCTACAACAAGAGATGATTTGCAAATATCTCCTCCCATTCTTTGGATTGTTTTTATATTTTCTTTCTTTTTTTAAAAATTTTATTAAGGTATTATCTGTGTACATAGCTTACCATTGTCCCTCCCCTCCCACCTCCCATTTATGCCCTCCCACCCCAGAGTTCTGTGTTTGTTGGTTGTACTTATGTTCATGCATACCAGTCCCTCGGTTGTTCTCCTATCTCCCCCCAGGTCTCCTTCCCCTCCCCGCTGTCATTTGACAATCTGGTTGTTTTATGGTGACCATCTCAGGACCCCATTAATAGAATCCTCTCCTCATTTGGCAGTCTGTTTGTTTTATGGTGACTATCTCAGGACCATATGAATAGAGTCCACTCCTCCTCTGGTTTTCACCGCCCCTTCCCCTGGGTCCCACTGCTTCCCCTGGGACACACGGCTCATCCGGGGCACACAGCCCCCTGGGACACACGGCTCACCCGGGGCACACGGCCCCTCTAGGGTGTTGGGGTGTCATATTGGGGGCGCCACGCTAGCTCCTTGCTAGCATGGCGGGCAGTCTGGGACAGCTGCAGTTGGGCTGAGATGGTTGCAGGCGGGGGGACCATCTTCAAAGGTGTCTCGTTCGGTGTGGGAGTGGAGCAGCTGCAGACATGGAGGCTAAGTTCTGAGGTCACCCACTCCCTGAGCCCAGGGTGTGGTGAGCTCTGATCTCGGTGGATTTCCTTTATTCGCGGTGGTGGGTGGTGGTGCCGGTGCCGGGTGCAGCAGCAACGGTGGCTCCTGTGGTTCAATTACCACTGTAGTTTTAAAGTTCACTTGGCGGTGGTGGCGAGAGCTGCGGCTCGGCCATGCGGCATCGGAGGAAGGGCTCGCCTGGGCGGCTAATGGAAGGCACCGTGCCATTTCCTCACCAGCGCGCTCCATCTCCCTCCCAGCATGGTGGGTGTGCTGGGAAGATTGTGGGCGGGCTGTGATGGCTGCATGGGGAGAGTCCGCTCTCACTGGTGTCCTCTTTGGTGCAGCTGCAGAGCTGCTGTGGATGCAGAGGCTAATTTCTGAAGCCACACTCTCTGTGAGCCTGGGGCGTAGTGTGCTCTGATTTCGGTGGATTCCCATTCGTGGGGGCGGCAGAGGGTGCGGCAGCTATGTAGCTCCTGTGGCTCAATTTCCCCTTTAGGTTTAAAATCCACATGGTGGTAGTGTCTAATGCTTTGGCCCGGCCATGCGGCGGCGGAGAGAAAACTCATGGGGACTGCCAATGGAAAGGTGCCGCACCAGCACAGCGCTCACGAAGGCCTGGCAGAGCTGGTCATGGGCATCGGTGGAGGGACCCTCAGGCTCTCGCAATGGCAGGTCCGAGCAGGTCGCCGGTGGTGGTGGCAGGACTGCCGGCGTGCGGGCGCGCGCGCGAAGGCGGGGCCCAGCTGGTCGCTGTCGGCTGCCACTGTGCTTAGGCCGGGCCGCAGTGGCGTGTGGAGGTGGGGCCCGCCCAAGCCGGTTGCTGGAGGCTTCGCTGAGGCCTGGCCACACCAGGAGCCTGTCCCTGGTGGTCGCTGCTGCTCTGAGGCCGGGCGGTGCGAGAAGGCGGGTCCGCGAGATGGCGGGGCCATGAGAAGGCAGGGCCGAGCCAGCAGCTGTTCTGAGGCGGGCATCGCTGGTGCGCGAAGGCGGGGCCGAGCTGGTAGCTGGTGGTCTCCGCTGCTCTGAGGCAGGGCCGCCGGCGCGAGAAGGCGGGGCAGAGCCTGCCGCTGGCGGCTGAGGCAGCAGCGGGACCGCGGGTGGCTGCGGGGGTCCGCCGGGGCCCAGCAGGTTGCCAGTGGGGGTGGCGAGACCTGCCTGCGCGTGCGGCGGCCGCAGGGCCATGCAGGTCCAGGGCGGCTGCGGCAGCAGAGGGCGCGGTCTGGCCTCCCTCATTCCCGGCAGCAGCCGCTCTGGCTGGTTCGGTTTCGCCGTGTTTCTAAAGTCCCCACGGCAGCAGCGGCGGCTTGCTTGGTGTCCAGTTGCAGCCTTCCCATTTCGCCAGCTTTCCTGTGGGTCTGGTGCGATCCCATTTATTTTTAGCTGTTGTTTTTTTTCCAAATTGTTGATGAGGTGGCCGCCTAGGGGGCTGCCTAGGTCGCCATCTTGTTTCGGTCCCCCTGTCTTTATATTTTCATAATGGTGCCACTGGAAGCACAAAAGTTTTTTAATTTTGATATGTCCACATTATCTTTTTTTTTATTGTAACACCAGAGGCCTGGTGCATGAATTCATGCACAGGTGGGGTCCCACAGTTTGGTCAGCAATTGGGCAGATCGGGACCTATCAGAGCCGATAAGAGCTGGCCAGCCAGGGAGAGGGAATGCAGGAGGTTGGCTATGGGAGTGTACTGATCACCAAGGGGCAGCTTCTGTGTTGAGCATCTGTCCCCTGATGGTCAGTGTGCATCATAGCTACTGGCTGGTCATCTGGTGGTAATGGTCACTTAGGCTTTTATATATATATATATATCCTTAATCTATCTTGTTAATTTTTATATCTGGTGTAAATATGAGATAGGCGTCCAACTTTATTTTTCACATGTGAATATCTAACTGTCCCCTCACCATTTTTTTTGAAAAGACTATTCTTTCCCCCATTGAATTGTCTTGGCACCTAAGTTGAAAATTCAATTGACTGTTAATTGTGAAGGTTTATTTCTAGATTTCCATTCTGTTCCATTTTTTTTTCTTATGTAAATAGATCACATTGTTTTGATAACTGCAGATTTGCACTTATGTTTTAACTTTAATAAGTATGAGTTCTCCTACTTTGCTCTTCCTTTTCAAGATTGTTTTGGCTATTCTTGGTCCTTTGACTTTCTATATGATCAGCTTGTCAATTTCTACAAATCAGCTTGGGTTTTGTGGTAGAATGTACAGCTCACTTTCATAATCCTACTTTAGTGGGTGCTTCATAAATACTTGTTGAATGAATGATTTTTCTTTGCAGTGAAGAAAATCAGTGTCTTCCATCTTCACTCACTCTGATTCTTGCTCCCCAGAATTTTACTGATATGCAGATTATGAAGGTGGCAAAATGGGAATGTACTACTAAAAACTGACCTTAGAGCCAAGCTCTCTATTCAAAGAACTTTGCAGAGCTGTTACTGAAATGCCATCTTGGCTTGGTTAAGACTCAACAATTGATAGAAACCTTTTCTTTGATTTAGGATATAAAGAAAAAGAAAAAGAATGATTTAAACTGAAAATCAGTAATATATCAGTATCACCCTTCTGATGAATATTTGGTTAAAAATGAATGTTTCAGCATTTCTATGCACCAGAATATTTTGTCTCTGCTGTATAAGAAAAAAGTTGCAGAAGGGCTGGTATAAATGCATGACTACTATATGTCAGTCAATTCACTTCAAGTTTTTTTTTTTGGATTCCTCAGTTAGCATCCGTAAAGGAAAAACAATTCTTTATTTAGCATCCCTTAAGAAAGAGGCAAGTAACTAAAAGGATAAACTCTAGGCTCATATTCCCTGGGTTAAGTCCCAACTCTTGCTTATTAGCTCTGTGTAAGTTTTGTGGCCTAGTTCATCACCTTTAATAAGGGGATAAGTCTGAATACCGATACCATAGAGTTGCCTATATGCTGTATCTAAAATTGTGTGTGGAACAGCCACTTATAAAATGCCTAACACCATATTTTTGAGTGAAATGAAATAACATACATAAAATTCTATAACAATTGTTTAAACTCAAATGACACATTACAAGCTTCCTTTACCTTTTGCATCATCTCCTCTCAATCAAATCCAATTATCAATTAATAATCATAGGTCCCCCCATCCTATCCAGAGAAATCCTAATTAGATTGTTATTGAAACATTGACAGCTTAATGACATATTTATTCTGCAGGAGACTCACTATGAACAAGAAAAATGTATAAAGAACCCAAACTTAAGTGGGTTTCAGTTTGGTGCCATCAACGTTATAAAAAAAAAGAGAGAGAGAAAAAGCTCTTTGCTTTTGTTTCAATTTATAGACTCGGTGGTGCATCAGCTCATTTAATGAGCTATAGCTGAGAGCAAATACTCAGGGAGCACCAAGTGCTAAAATTTCAGGGGATTTTATTTTTTTCAGCCCAGTAACCAAAAGCATTTGATCTTTTATTGACTGAATATGGTTGCTGTAAAAAGAAATGAAATGTCCTAAGTATTCAGGGTTGAATAACTACGACCCGCTTTCTATTTCCACTGTTCAAACACCCTGAACTTTATGCTGCCTATAATATATTAGCATGTTCAGGCTACATAAAGAAAACACACCTTTTCTTTTTCTTCCTGACAGTATAAGGTATAAAAGTGGTCTCTTTAAAATATGTATTTCAAAGGGATGAAATGCTCTCGATGCTGTAGTCCGCTGTAGCAACAATTATTTTCCCAGGTCAGGCTCCGTGCTACCTAGGTAAAGCAAGTAAAACGAAAGTAACCTACAGGGATGTTTCTTGTCTGAAAGAGAACAGGATGTGGTTTGCTTCCAAATTGTGATTTCCTTTGATAACGGTGCTGCAACCAGATAGGGAGGCTATGCGAGGTGCACTCAGAACAGCACACAGCCCGGCCTGGCCGACCTTCTGGGGAGGCCCGGGAGACCGTCCCGCTGGGCTCCAATGGCAGTTCCATTATTCAGCAGGGCGAGGCTACCACTCCACTGATGAGCATAGCTCAGAGGCTAAGCTATGGTGTCCCCTCCTCCTTATTCATTACCAAAGCACTTCCCGGTGTTTACTTAGAGGACGATCACTGAATCAAGACACCGAGTTACAGAAACACGACGTTCTGCAAAGACTTTATTCAAGAGGACACTCCGAGAGGCAAGGTCTCGGGATAGGAAGGGAGGAAATGGGTTTCCCTGCATTCCAGAAAATCAATTCCAGTATCAGTTTCAACTACTGATAGGGAATGTGAAACTTACTTCTATCAAAGGAACGTGTGATTCTTAGGATGGTGTCATTTAAATGGTGATGTAACGAATGCCACCACACAGTTAATTGAAAAGATCACGGGCCCTTGTAAATAACAAATGAATAATAACACATGGGAAGAAAATACATGTTCTTGCCAGTGACTGCAGATAAAATGCATATTTACCATATGGCATTTTAGAAATCTAGAAGCAAACCAAGGCGTGTCTATCAGTTTTTAGTGGGTAAGGCCGAGTGGCTCTCATATAAGTTTAGATTGGGGAGCACTCTTTAATTTTTAACAAGTGCTTGTAAATGCTTCAAAGGAGGAAAAATGATCTTTGGGGTTCAGGTTTGGTGTTTAGAAAAGAAAACTTACTTTTCACTTTCAGTCCCTGAAAAACAAATGGACCTGGTTAATCTTCTACTAGAAAAATGCCCACTGAGTGGGTAGCTGGGAAACATGCTGTATTTCCTAGCGAGGAGGTAGGTCTGCCAGGCCCCGTCACGGGCTAAGGCTGGAAGCGGAACTGCTCATCCTGGATCCGGGCCTACACAGGCCTCCTTGGTGGAGCACCCTCCGCCCGTCCCTTGCCCACAGGCATGGTTTCCATAGAGGAAGTGGAGATGGGGTGAGTGTGCGAGTCCCCCAGCTGCCCAGTGCACACAGCTCAGACTCTTTAATAATGAAGTGAGCGCCCCGGCCAGCTCAGGTTCAGAGCGAGCTGTGTTTGGAAGGGAAGCAGCTGTGTAATCATTTATCTAGTCTGGGTAAGAAATGGCTTATTTTACAAGGTTTTTTTTGTTTTGTTTTTTCAAAAAAATATTTGAGGTTCTGGTTGTAACGTGACACCCTCTCCGTCCATAAAGTGGAGTGAGGAAAGGAAAATTTAATATAGGAATCAGCTTTCCTCCTCCTCCCTGACAGCATGCTGAAATTTGGGAGGAGCTGGAGTCACCCTTTTGTGGGTCTTTTCATTTTGCAGCGGGCTGGGAGTGCTTAGCTGGATTACCTGAAATCCTCGACGTGAAGGCAGATAAGAACTTGTGCTAACTGCAGAATAAACTCACCAGCCACCAGAGCTACCAACTAACTGCTTACAGCGGAATAAACCCACGGTGATTAATTTTTTTCGACCCTTGATTTTTACAACCTCCCAAATACCCACTTTGCCCAATTGTAAATTTTAAAGCAATTTCAAAGTTGGAGGGGCTACAATCAATTCATGGATTTAATAAGAGAATCATTTCTCTATATGCTTACTCTGCGTTCCTAGTCTTCCAGAAAGGAAGCCCCGGTGCCCGTGAAGGCAGCAGAGAGTTATGCAAACGTATGTAATGCGTCTCCGATTTATCTTGGGCATCTCCGCCATTTATTCAGAAGCTGCATACAAACAGGATTCGTCCTGTGCCCTGCAGCCGTCGCATCACACTAGGAATACATCACGGGTGCTTCTGTTTAACATGCAGGCCTACTGGAGGCACACATCTGATACAGTTACACTCTCCTAACCTCCAGTTGACAGGCAAGCACTGTGCCTTTTCAGTGCTGCCGAGGAAGTCAGATGGGATGACCCTGGGAAGACAGCTTCACATTGTGCAGAATCCTGGCTCTGCAGCTGAGGGAAATCCATGAGGGGAAGCATTGATCTCCTTGCAGAGTGCAAATGCAGTTAGCTCAGAAGCACTCGGCCCAGGATTTTGTTATTCAAGTCATTCCGTTGCACATGTTTCCAACCCGAGCTCTTATCACGCAGCAGCTCTCTGGATTCAGTTTCATTCTAGTTACACATTCATAAAAACCGTGTCTTCCAGGAGGAGAAAAAGAAGTCTGCGTATGCACAGTTCAGCTCCCATGTTTGCTCAAGGCTAAACGAAATAGCCTTCACTTCAGTGACATTTCACTGTGTCACTATGTCACCGGGTAGAGAGAACTCCTGGGAAGGTGAAACTATGAATCACCAGGAAAAGAGTAGCTTCAGCCATGATGAATTTGATGTTCATATGGGCTGCGCGGCCAATTTGTTTTCCTTTTTTTTTTTTTTTTAATATTTTTTTTTATGAAAGAGGTAAGTGTGACCAAGAAATTACTCTGTGGGCCCACTGTAGACATGCATGTGTGTGTAGATATATACAAAATTGAAACACATTACATAGCCCCATGCAGTACGTATAAAAATATACATTGCAATATTTCATACTTGTTAGTGAAAATATTTTTACAACACAGAGCCTCCCAAGTGCAGGAAATAAATCAAGCCTTTTAAAAGCGATTGCAGATGATTCATTTAGTGCTGTCATAATATAGTGTTTTCCTTAATGAAAATTTATATCGTTTTTCCTGGACTCAGTGGGATAAATTTATACTGAAAGGTGGAGGGGGCTGATGTATCCCGTATTAAGCACACCCAATATTTGACAATAAACAGGAATGTGACCAAGTGAGACACAGAAGGATATCCTTTGAATACACCTTCCTGACCTAAGATTTTCCATGTCAAAACGATCGGATAAATGTAGCAGAAACTGGTGGCACCTGGCAATGAGACATAGCACTTTCCAGTTCAACCTTGTGCTGATATCACAGTAAACTATCAGCAGACTGCTTCAGAGTCAGATAATGGATTTGTGCTTAAAGCAACTTGCAACGGTGAACATTTACAATAAGAGGGAAATCAAGCTAGCAGCTCTAGCTTCTCTGAGCATTAAAAAAAATGCAGACATATAAGAAATATTGCTAGAAAAGGATGACCAACATAAAATCATCCAGCAAGGAGAGCAACTGACAGATTCATTCATATATATCCTATTTATCTAAACTAATGAAAGGGTAATATGCTAATTAGACCAGGAGACCTTCTAGATGTCCTTCTGGACAAAGCCATGGTGGCAGGGCTGAGACAGAGGCAGTTAGGGGCAAGCAGTCGGTGGTGGAGGGGGGCGGGGGGCGGGCAGTTGGGGGCAAGCAGGCCGACAGGGGAACAGCAGTTGGGGGTGAGCAGGTCAGTGTGGGGGTTGGGGGCAGTTGAGGGTATCAGACTGGAAAGGGGGCAGTTGAGAGTGATGAGGCAGGTAGGCAGGTTAGCTGTTAGAAGCCAGCAATCCCAGATTGTAATGTGAGAGACATGTCTGACTGCCAGTTTAGGCCCAATCCCACAGGCAGAAGGATATCACCTAAACTGGCAGAAGGATATACCCAAGGGGTCCCAGATTGGAGGGATGCAGACCAGGCTGAGGGATACCCCCCCTTCCATGCATGAATTTCATGCACTAGGCCACTAGTATATAATAAAAGGCTAATATGCAAATCAACCGAACAGTAGAACGACCAATCACAATGATGTGCAGGGGCCAGATGCTCAATGCAGGAGCTACCCCCTGGTGGTCAGTGCACGCCTACATGGGGAGTGTTGCTCAGCCAGAAGCTCTGAGCTGGGCTCACGGCTGGCAAGCGCAGTGGTGGTGGTGGGAGTGGGCCTAAGCTGTTGGCCATATATCCCCCAAGGGCTCCTGGACTGTGATAGGGTGTAGGCCAGACTGAGTGACCCACCCCCGTGCATGAATTTTGTGCACTGGGCCTCTAGTATACATATATGTACACATAGCAATACAGGAGGGAGTATTGTTATGTGTACATATGGATATGAGCAATGTATATAAACATGCAAATTGACGGAACGACCAAACAGCAGAATGACTGTCTGGATGATCTTCTGGATGACCATGCTATGACACCCACTAGCACCAGGCCAGCCAAGGCGGGTGCAATGCTATTGGTCGGGGGCCTGGCCATCGCCCCATGATTGCCCTACAGAGGGAGGCACAGGCCACCGGCTGGCTGGGCAATCAATCAATTAGGGGCTCTATGATCAGACCAAAGAAGGAGGTCCAGGCCACTGACTGGTGGGCTGTGGTGGGGATGCAATCGATGACATGATTGCCCTGCAGAGGGAGGCCCAGGCTACCCAACAGTGCTGTGGTGACTGGGACTGGCCTCCCTCTGATACATCGCAGAGCCCCTGGCTGGGTGGGCAGGGCCTACCTCTTTGGGGCAATTGATCGCAGGGCTCCTGGATTGTGAGAGGACACAGGCTGGGCTGAGGGACACTGCTCCCTCCACACGAGTGCATGAATTTTGTGCACCTGGCCTCTAGTATGATATGATATGATATGATATGATATGATATGATATGTGATATAATAATTATAATATAATATAATATAATATAATATAATATAATATAATATAATATATAATATAATATAATAATATCATTACCCCTACAGCTGAAATAAAAAAACCAAGGAAGATTCCCCCAAGACTGGATCTGGATCTTGTTGGAAAGGGCATGGCTATGGCTCACTAAAGGAAAGTTGCTAGTGGAACTTGCTGGAAATCCTCCTAGCATGCCAAGGAAAGCTGTTCATGGGAAGGTGTATCACTGGAAGTACATTGGTGCAAACCACCTGAGGTGGGTGCCAGGAGAGGTTCCAAGGACCGTGCACTGGAGAATGTGTGAGCATCCCTTGAGTCAGGTGCTAGCAAAACTGCCTGAGGGAGCAGTGTGTGCTGCAGGAGCTGGACCTGGAGAAGCTGCTCAGCTGCTTGGCCAGATGCAGGAGAAAACATCTGGAGAAAATGCCCATACTCAGGAGCTTGAGGAATAAAAACTTCTGAACAGGGAAGCAACCCCCTCCCTCCTGCAATGCCCACACAGCTTACCACGCCCATCAGCAAAGAGAAACTATTTAATGGGCCCAGATCTATTTTTAAAGAGCAGGCAAAAGGGTTCAATTTGGAGTGGAGAAGCAATAAATCAATAACTGGCACAGCATACATTTAGAGTTGTCATAACCCCTTAAGTTGAAAATTGGATAGGATTTTCTAAGACAAAGTCACTTTGGTTAATCTCACTCATTAAACTTTGCAAAGTGATTCATAAAGTTAATAATTAAAAAAGAGAAAGTTTAAACACATTGAGAGGCTTTGTATAGTGAGATGATTTTGATACTGTGAGGTTTTTTTTTGTTCTATTTTCATGAGATGGCTACTCAGAGGAACAGTACAGACATAGTTCTGTGGGTGGGACAAATCCCCTGACTTACAAAAATCTAAATCATCCTCTTGCATGAGTTACATCATGTTCTAACCACAGACAAGGAAGAAATAGAGTATTAGCAACACTTACTTTTAAAATTATATATGGCAAAGTTAAACACACTGAGTTAAAGGATGGGGGCCCAAACCAAATCTGTTTTCCTTTTCATAAAATTGCTGTCAAACAAATGTTCTTCATTTCTCATATGTTAGCCAGGGTTTCCCTAACTTTCCCTAAAGCGCCACCAATTTCCGTTCTCACAGTTCTGAAGTCTAGAAGTCAAGGTCCAGGTGTCTGCAGAACTGGCTTCTTCTGAGGCCTCTCTCCTGGGTTTGGGACCACTGTCCTCTCCCTGTGTCTTCACATGGACTTTCCTTTGTGTATTTGTTTGTCCACACTTACTCTTCTTATCTCGGCACCAGTCATTTTGGGTTAGGGCCCTCTCTAATGTTCTCATTTAATCATATCTTTAAAGACCCTACCTCCCAATACAGTCCAGTCGCATTCTGAAGTTTCTGGGGGTTCGTGTTTCAACATAGGAATTTAGGTTGAAACACAATTCCGTCCACAACAGGTGGTTGTCTGTGGGGTAGCTAGCTTCAGTGTTCAGATTGGCCAATTTTATGCATCAGCTGTGCAATACCGGGCAAGTTACTCTCACCTGCAACCTCAGTTTCCACGTTATTTTGCAAGGCTGTTGTGAGAATGAAATAAGGTAATAATGTAGGCAAAGCATTTAGTTTGTGCAGCTTACTAAGAATGATAGATGTTAATAATGATGCTGTTATTTTGATCATCACTTAGTTATTTAATTTTAAATACAACATGGCTACTTCCCCGGTGACACGACATGGCTGGTTATCGTATAGGAGGGAGGACACACAGTCAATAATTACAAAGGGAAATGTGTGCTTTCCTCAAGACCTTTGCACTTGCTGTTCATTGTGCCTGGACCTCCTCCTTGCTGGCTTCTTTCAGGCTCTGCCCAGATGGCACCAGCAATGCTCATTCTTATTCTGTCTGTCCTTCCTTTTTTTCCCCATAGTTTTGAGCACCATCCGAAATCATCATTTGTTTTTCAACATGCTGTCTCTTCTGCTGTAATGTAAGTTATCTTACTCATGGTGACATCTCAGGTTCCATGTTCTATGGCTACATCTCAAGTGCTATTCGTGTTTAAATGAAAAAATGCGAAGAAACTAAGCAACCTGCTATGTTGAGGCTGAATAAAAAGATACAGCCACATACTTGAGAACAAAAATAGAAGATGTCAAAAAAGAGAAAGGGATGAAGTAAACACTTTTGGAATACTTATATTTTTATAATTCACTTATATGATATTAATTGTTTATATCCCAGAGAAACCTTTTTTTTTTCCTCCTCAGGATGCTGGCACCCGAGTTACTACAAAAAAATAAGTTGATGTCGTAAAATGCTAACTTTTAAATTGATGAATGGAGAGCTAGAACTACTTTCAACAATCATTGCAACCCACTGAAAACGGTAAAAAAAAATGTGAGCACTTAATGAGCTCTCTTTTCCTTTCCTGCCCAACCCACTGCAGAGCATCTGATCTGATCAGAGGGTTACCACAGACTTCAAAGGGGGTTAGGGTCAACTCAGCAGGACCCAGAGAAAGGAGAAGAAAAGACCCAGCAAACACAAAGGCCATCAAGTCTGAATACACATTTCTCTGACTGAGTCCACAATGCATGAGTATTGCGACAATGATTAGTTTTGGCTTAGGATTGTTATTTCAGGCCCATGTGGTCAGGCAGGCCGCTTAAAATGGTCCCATTTTATTCTGCTGGCACCAAACACGTATTTATGAACGAGCGAAATACATTTTTGTATATGCACAAATGAGCACCTGTATGCCTTTTGTGCATGAACATTTGAATGCTATTCTTGCCTAAAATTCTAGCTCAATGATCAAATGGTTTGGATTAGGGAACGTTAAATTTATGCAACTTTGTCTGCCATCAGCCTCTGGTCTATTGTGGTTTTATTGTCCCTATTTTAAGCTGATGGACATTTAAGCCCGTCCAAATTTGAGACAACATTTTGCAGTACTTTTGAAATAGAAACATGATCTTGCGAAAGTTAGTATAGTCTGTGGTTCTTAAAATGTAACTTGAAATCGAAGAAAGAAAATGAGAGTTCTCTGCCATCAGCATGCCGGTCCTGGTACAATAAAGTCCACACTGAGCATGGATCCGTGTGGGGCAGGGGTCAGAATGGGACCCAGAAGGATTAGTGGGCAACTAACAAACAGGATTATTTTCCCCTTAAACAATAGTTGATTGTGGGTTTCACCATTTCACAAGTGAAATACTGCACTTAACACTAAAACTACATAGTGTGGTTTCAAATGAAAGTTGAGGCAACTATGTTCAGTTTATTTCACATTATGGATTTAATTCTATTTTAATTGTGCTTTTTAAAAATTTATCTTTATTGCTGAAAGTATCACAGGGCCCTTCTTCCTCTCTTCATTGGCCCCATCCATCCCCATCCCATCATGGATTTAATTATTTTCAACTTTTGAGTTGTGCTGCCTTTTAAAAAGTGTTTAAAATGTTCAACCTCACTGGCAATTAGAGAAATGCAAATCAGAACTACAATGAGATACTATCTCATACCTGTTAGAATGGCCATTATCAACAAGACAAGTAATAACAAGTGTTGGAGAAGTTGTATAAAAAAAGGGAACCTTCATTTATTGCTGGTGGGAATATAGAATGATATAGCTGCTATGGAAAGCAGTCCAGTGATTCGTCAAAAAATTAAGAATAGAGCCGAAACTGGTTTGGCTCAGTGGTAGAGCATCAGTCTGTGGACTGAAAGGTCCCAGGTTCGATTCCGGTCAAAGGCATGTACATTGGTTGCAGGCACAACCCCGGTAGGGGGTGTGCAAGAGGCAGCTGGTTGATGTTTCTCTCTCATCGATGTTTCTAGCTCTCTATCTCTTTCCTTTCCTCTCTGTAAAATATCAATAAAATATATATATATATTTTTTAAATATATTTTAAAAAATTAAGAATAGAGCTACCATATGACCCAGCAATCCCTCTCCTGGATATATAACAAAAAAAAACAAACCCTGAAAACACCTATTTGCAAAGATATATGCACCCCTATATTCATTGCAGCATTATTAACTGTGGCCATGACATGGAAACAACCCAAGTGCCCTGTGATAGAGGACTGGATCAAGAAGATGTGGTACATCTACACAATGGAATACTACTCAGCCATAAGAGAGGATGAAATACTGTCATTTGCAACAACATGAATGGACCTTGAGAATAGTATGCTAAGTGAAAAGTCAGTAAAAAAAAATGCTAAGAACCATATGGTTTCACTCATATGTGGGATATACAGCTGAAATTCATGAACACAAACAACGGTGTGGTGGTTGCCAAAGGGAAGGGGGTGGGAGGTGAAGAGGGTCCTCATATAGGGCGACAAGAGAAGATTTGACTTAGGAAGGTGGGCACACCGTGCAATATACAGATCTTGTAACATGGAAACCCACACCTGAAACCTGTATGATCATACTAACCAATGTCATCCCAATAAATTTAATCAAAAGGGAAAAAAACAACAAAAAATAATAGGTTTTTTTTGCAGCGGAATAAACCCACGGTGATTAATTTTTTCGACCCCATATTCACTGTAGAAATATGAGGAAAGCACAAGGAAAGAACAACTTTAAAAGCGTGTAAGGGGATGTTCCTTGAGTGACTTGGACTCAGAGGATTACTGCAATCGTGATTTTGGTGTCTAGAAAAAATAAGTTCAATTTATTAGTTGCTGAATAATTAGCTTGGTACAAAATAGTCTTTGGTTACTCAGAAAGAGTAGAGATTGTTAATGTGGGTGGGGGTAGAAAAGCTGAAATGGGACAGTTGGCTGTGCTGTCCTACAGAGTGCCTGTAAGTGAGGTGCCTACACAAGCATTTCTGCTGATATGCAATACATGTGTTCTGGAGAAACTTCTGTGCTGCTTCACTGTGTGCTGAAAGGAATGTGGCCCATTGATTACATAGAGCGGGGTCAGATCATTCAAACAAATGCAACATTATAATCAGAACATTGAGAATGTAATAATAAAATACTAGCACAGTTTAAGGACATTCTAAATTCTGAGTAAATAAATATTTCAGTAAATGCAGGGTTTTATCTTTTTATTTTCTTTCTTTTTTTTTTAAGTGAAGGGTGAAGGACGGAAGAACATAGAAGGAAGAGGAAAGGCTGCTAAGTTGCAGAGATAAGGACAAAATACACAAAGACTGGGGAAGAATAAAGCCCCAATCACTAACTTGAAGGTCAGACTACACGGAGCCAGAGGAAGAGGGAGCAGGCCTCATATGGGTTGCTCTGTTCTCAGAGGTTCGTTGCATTCAGCTCCTGCTTTTTTTTTTTTAAATATATTTTATTGATTTTTTACAGAGAGGAAGAGAGAGGGAGAGAGAGTCAGAAACACTGACGAGAGAATCATTGATCAGCTGCCTCCTGCACACTTACCAATGGGAATGTGCCCGCAACCAAGACACACGCCCCTGACGGGAATCAAACCTGGGACCCCTCAGTCCGTAAGCCGACGCTCTATCCACTGAGCCAAACCGGTCCCAGCCAGCTCCTGCTTCTTGATGACTAAACCATTAATGTGAGGGATGGTTAGTCTTATGTGTGCACTTGTCGGGGCTAAATGAAGAATGCCCAGATAGCTGGTAAAACATTATTATTGGGTGTGTTTGGAGGGTATTTCAGGAAGAGTACTATTTCAGGGCATGTTGACTAGATGGGCAAGTTCACTAGGGTAAAGTGATTCAAATGGCCCAAGGGTGTTACTTTTGGCTCCTTCTCACAGATAATGTAACTCTAAACAAGCCAACTCCTTTACAGTAACCAGAGTGTGAGACCAGTCATAGATTACACAATTTCTCATACTGGGAAAATAAAACTGAACCTGTGCAACAAAATACAAATGTACTTTTTTTCCTATGGTCTAATTCTATTTATAGTATGAGAGGATGATTGCCCTCATCTGCTATCCCTACTAAACCACACTACCACACATAGACACACACACACACACACACACACACACACACACACACACACTACTTTGACTAAATACCCAAAGTGATTTCAGGCAACTCACAACGTGTGGATTCAGTAAACAGTAATTACGAGCAACACATTTATTTCTTTTATGTCTTCCTTTCAGGACAGCCCAGACTCTGTTTTTGACCTTTCATTATTGCTCACTTAATGAAGAAAAATGACCCCACATGTTCCTCGTGTAATACACCATTCCTCAGCACACGCAAGGGGAACTTGGCATGAAGGCTATTGTTTTTCTTCTCACGGCTCTGTCTTTCCAGAACCACGCAACCTGTACGCCAAATATTTTATTCACCGAGAAGGAGGACGTTTATGCAAAGGGCTACATGAGGCTTTTAGATCATTAGGTGAAACCAAATGCATTACTTAAATAACTGAGCTGACACATATTGGCAGAATTTTACTTTCATTTCTGTTAGCATCTGCAGTTTGTTTGGTTTTGATTTGTTATTTAATAATACCAGGGCTTCTGGTGGAGCGTAGGTGACCCTTGTTAGACCTGAGCCAATGTCAAGTATCCAGTTTTTTTCTGGAGCTCCCTGTGTGGTCAATGGTAATCGCTGTTCCTAGACCCACAGGGCAGGGTTCCAGGTCCAGAATGCACGCATTCCACAGTGTGACCCTTCCAGCTACTATATAAACATAAATACACTTCTTTGGAGAAAGCTCTCTGCTCCAGCGTGATCCCTTGAAACCATCCAATTTGATCTGTGATTCCTGCTGAGATATGCATTACCTCATGGTCTATTTTCAGCTTTTTACATTAATCAAAACCTATCCCATTTATTAAACAGCTTCCTGCAGCTCAGGCATTTGAAATGCAGAGTGCCAGCCAGCAGCTGCCAAACACCATGAAGAAAGAGGTGGGCTGGATTGGAGTAACGTACAAATTGAATTTCAAGTGACTGAGCAGCCCCTTTATCTCTTGGTGACACAACCAGGGACTGTGGCAGGGTTCTTAAGGAAATAAGCCCAGAGCCATGGTTCGGTCATGGGGTGGTTACCATGGCCCTGCCCAGCAGTCTTTCCGGAACTGCTGATGAGTGTGACCTTTGCAAAAATGCACAAAGCCTTGATTTCTGCACGGTTAACCTTTACAAGCCGAAACCCCTCTGTGAAACCTACCCACAACAGAGGGCAGCTTCGGAATCAAAACAGGCACATGCGCGTTTTATGAAAGAGCAACTACACACGCGCATATGCACGCACACATATTCTCAGAGGATGAAGACATTGAACCCATTTTCAATTATTCTCTCGGCCTTGCGTTTTCAAGCACTCACATTCCTCTTCCTCTGGAGCAGAAAAGGAGCAGTGCTCGGTGCTGTGTCAACCCTGTGCTTAAATGGACTCACTCCACCTCAGAGCTGCGTTGACTGAAATTGGTGGTGAGGATGGAAATTACATATGCTCAGGGATGTGTTAAGAGTCACCGAGACCATTTGCTGCCTGTTAAATAATGGCCAAGGGCACACGTTGAGGCAAAGGAGTGGGTATTAAATTGATAGCCCCAATTCCCACCACTAATCAAACGTCCACGTGGAAAACCATTTGATAACGTCTCAAATGTGTTCTTTGTTCCAAATGTATTGGATATTTATCGTGTGGTTAGGGAGCACAGGGCATTATGAGGGTGACTACAATGATACTCTTAACCTATTACACCAATGAATCACACTTTCTATGGCTCCTGCATGCTTTTCACAGTACTTTGCTTGTAAGCAAACCTAATTTTCTCATGATTCATCTATTGATTCAGATCACATTAATCATTAAGAAAAGGTGAGATATACTAGCTTATCTAATCATCTTAATATCTAGTTCTAGTAGTAGGAATATTTTTTTTCCTATTGGACTTTGCTCTTGCCGAAGTCCTTTACATACCTTACCCAGATGTGATCTGCCTAGCAAGCTTATGAATTCATTAGAGTAGAGTAAATTATTATTGATGAGAAAACTAAAGTCCAAAGAGGTTAAAGAGCATGTCAAAGGTTAACATGGCAAATCACTAGTAATCCTGAAATGTTAACCTCTCTTTTCTGTGATTTCCATGAACAATGAGAGATATGGCAATACAGAAATGGGAAAATGAGTGACTTCAAGAGACACCTGATTCATCTTCATAGAGTTTCAGTCTTCAGCTTCCTGTTTACCATATTCACTGTAGAATCCCTGTCAAAGTGTACACACACAGCTTAGCAATGATTCAGCCAGCCAAACACCTGCCTTCTGGCTGATCAATGCTTACGGAATGGTAGAAAGCTTACAGGCAGAGAGCCCGGTATGTCTGTCTTGGAGGATGGCAGGCTGTTGGTTATTGCTTCTGTTACACCATATGACATCTGTGTGGCAGTCAATGAAGCTGGGACCACAGGGAAAAAATATAGCCTCAAAGTTTATGTTCCTCCAGTAATTAAAAATAAAGAACAAGTAACAAAAGTGTTCATGTTGGTCAACCAGCTGATCAAACTCTTCTGTGCAGCTGAAGTACAGCCATGTCACCTTGGAGGGACAGAAACGTCCATGTGGAATGATTTTTAAGCAGTTCCAGCACATTGAGGAATCGGTGGGGTGGGCATACAGCCAACTCTTAGAGACTCCATTTAGAAGAGAAAACAAGTAAGAGGGAAAATACACTACAAAAGAAAAAGAAAGAACAGATAACCTCCAAAGCCATTCACCCATTCACTCACTCACCCTTCCTGGGTTTGCTAGAAAAATTGCCAGAGGAGAGTTAGTGAAATTCATAAACCCCTTTTAGTCCTTGTATTTGGAGCACTGCACTGAGTTGTGGGAATACAGATCCAAGACCTGTCTACAAACCACTCCAAGCAAAGGCTGGGCATGAAGAATGGTATGAGGAAAGCACAAGGCAAATGAGAGCACAGAGGCTGAAAGGTTTATTGCCGGCTGAGGGGACCGGGGGAGGCTTTGTGTCCCGTGATGGGCTGTGATAGATGACTCGGACTCAGTAACTAAGTCCCAGTTCTCAGAAGTCGGGTTAATGTGTAATTACTCGCTTGGATTCCCATTTGGGGTCCTAAAGGATTTTGTGGGGTGTTTTAGGAGTCTAGTCACTTTTGCAAAATGCACATTACAAAAAGCAATGGACATAGTGTAGGATAAATGTACACAAGTACATCTTAGGCCTTTTTGTACCGTAGTTATATATTATCACTCATTTTCACAACTATTCCCTAACGTAGATATGGTGACATCATTTTACAGATGAGGAAACCTTGGCTCAGAAAGGCTAAGCCACTTGCCTTTGCTATTAAGTAGGAAATTCGTGCAGTTATCTTCAAAGGAGCAAAGCGCTCAGGCAAATCATAACGTGCATAGGTAAACCAGCCCTTCTGCAGATGTATTTTATTCCCTTGTAAGCTCTCAGATGTAAGGCAAACCTTTCCAAAATACGTTTTCTTTTCTATAAGACAATGTTCCTTTTATTTTGGCCAAGTATGGATTCTATCCCTTCTCATCATTCAGTATGAGTGTGTGTGAGGGTGGGGTGGGGGAGGGTGGGATAGGAAATGGAGATCGCCTGGAAGTCTAAGGTGTGTCTGTGGATAACTTAAAGACAGGATTTACCTTAAGTTAAAATAATAATAATGATAATAAAGGAGGGAAAGGGGCGTAAGTACATGTGAAAGCGGACGCTGCTTGAATGAGAGGTGGTTATCCTAGGGGCTAAGTAGGAGCTTTTTTATTTAAGTTGTCAACTCTGGCCTACATCTTCAGAGGCCACCAAAGGCCTCAGTGTATTAACCTCTGACTATTGACTCCAAAGAATTTCTTCTTAAAGCCCGACCCGTTGCTTCGGCTGTGCTGCTTTAAATGTGGGTCTCTGAAAAATCAGTCTGAGCAACTTTCTTCGAGCCTCCTAAGTACAACCAAAGGCTTGGTCCTCAGCGGGAAAGCGACTTTAATGAATTCTGGAAGACCTTTCCAGTGAAAAGCAAAACATGCCCCAGGCTTTTCAAAAAGGTTAGGTTGTACCTTCTCCCTCCTGTTGTTAGGAGGCAGGTTTTAGTGTTTCTCAGACAAGTTTCTGCCTCCTGCATTCTTCTGGGTGAATGCATTCTTTAATAATAAAGGGAAAACAAAACAAAATGGACAAGCAAGCAAAAAAAAGCCCTGTTTGTAGCTAGTTAACTTCTCGATTCGAGCAAGAACTAAACCCGGAGCATAGAAATCTTCCATCACAATAAAATATGACCAAAGCCCTCATCAATACTCATTTAGCAAACGCTTCGCACTGGACCGTCTTTTCCTAATACTTAGGAATTCCATTATTTCTTGTTCCAGCGAACATGTTAGAAAAAAAAATTAAGTGAAATGGGATTAGGTTTGCCATTTGTCATTTACTCTGAGTGGAATTCCGGACTGACGTGTGGGCACTCGTACCCAGCGCTTAATGCTTTTAGTAATTAGAAGGATCATGTAGAGTCTGCTGATTGGTGAGGGGAAGAAATCTTTTATTAACTGCCCAGAAATAGTTAATTCTTCATTAGTCAGAGCCCCGCACTGGAGGCTGCTGCCTGTGAACCATGGATTAGAGTTGATGGTAGAAACAGCCTCCCCGAAAAAAAAAAAAAAAACACATTTGTTGCTATACTTAATGACCAGATTTCAGTGCATTAACCTTCCTTGGGAGGTCAACTAACAAAATGGATGTTAACTGCTTGTAACAACCAATTCCTCTGAAATTAATATTTAGATGCCTTTGGTGTCAAAAAACCTTCCTTCCATATCAGGGCGTTAAAAAAAACACACACACACACTTTCTGCATTATTAATAGCAGGCAGGACTCAGTGCCTGAAAGACCTCTATTCCAGTTCTCTTTATCTCGGCCTCTTCCTATTTTCTCCAACAGAGCTCTCCTCGGCGGGAACAAGGAAGGCATTCAGGGAAATGAGGTCTCCAAAATGCATGTGGGTCAACAATGTACTGCAGCTCTGAAAAGGTCACGCGGTAAGTTCAACAGAAATAAACATAATGGGAGTGTGAAAGGCAATGCTGAGAGCTCGCGGGGAGCCCGACCCGGGACAGACTCCTCCGCGCCGGGCTTCAGCCGGGAGCCCCGTCCTCTCACCACCTGTCAGGATCTCCTCACGGACATTTTTGCATCCCTTTTGCAGCTGACCTCCCGCCTCTCCTCTCCGGCCCCGTCCCCCCCCCCCTTCCCCCTACCTTCAAATTGGAAACAAACCACGCTTATGTCAAAAGGACTTCTGAACGATTTCCTTCCTGAGCAACCCCAGAATATAAAACATGTTCTGCAAAAGCTGCCCCATTCCCTGGAGAAAGTTTTTTTTTTTTTTTTTTTTTAATTTGGTTGCTGCAGCGTGTGCTGCTCCTTGGCTGGGCTAGCCTTGAGTCCCTGCCAAACAATGAGGCCGCGCTATTATTAGCCCTCTCATTCAATGGTGACAAAACAGTCTATGTTTCTATTTTCAGACCGCTCTTCTGGAGCAATAGATATGCAGAAATTCAAACCTCGGGGCCAACACGGCACCAGGAGGGCAAGGCAGGCTCCTGGCTGCCAAAACACGCGCAGGGGCCTGGACATAAAAAAATGTTTTAATGGCGGTTCTTTGTAGGCAGAGGTAAAACACGGACAGATAGCCAAGGCCCAGCCTGCCAAAACCTCTGCTTGGTTTCAACAGAGGCTCAGCTACTGCAGCTGAGAAAGTGCCCCTGGGATCTCAGTGATGAAGCTGCCGTGTTTAATAATTTTCCCAAACTATAATAAAGATGCAGTAGCCTTCGTGACTCCGTCCTTTGCATCAGCCCAGGCGCAGGCACAGGATGAGAAACCAGGACCTCACAGAGTTGTGACGTGCATGATAAGGGTGATAGCGTGAAACGCGTGAAGAGGCTCACCAGCTTCTCTTATACTTCGCTTTATCGTGCTTTGCAGACGCTGTGTGTTTTACGAGAGCTGAAGATTTGTGAGGACCCTGCTTTGAGCCAGTCTACAGGTGTCATTTTCCCAATAGCTTTTTTATTTTTTTTATTTTTTTATTTTTTTTTAATATTTTTTATTAAGGTATTATCTGTGTACATAGCTTATCATTGCCCCCCCGCCCCCATAGGTGCCCTCCCTCCCCAGAGTTTTGTGTCCATTGGTTGTTCTTATATGCAAGCATACCAGTCCTTCGGTTGATCTCTTATCTCCCCCAGATCTCCCTACCCTCCCCCCCCCCCCTGTCATTTGGCAGTCTGCCTGTTGTTTTACTGTCACTATATCTATCTTTCTGTTCATTCGTTTATAATGTTCTTTAATATCCATAAATGAGTGAGGTCATGTAGTGTTTCTCTTTCATTGACTGGCTTATTTCACTCAGCATGATGCTCTCCAATTCCATCCAGGTTACTGCAAATGATGAGAATTCCTTCCTTTTTATGGCAGCATAGTATTCCATGGTGTAGATGTACCATAGTTTTCTGATCCATTCATCTGCTGACGGGCACCTAGGCTGTTTCCAAGTCCTAGCTCCAATAGCTTTTTTAAAAATAATATATTTTATTGTTATTTTACAGAGAAGAAGGGAGAGAGATAGAGAGCTAGAAATGTCAATGAGAGAGAAACATCGACCAGCTGCCTCTTGTACACCCCCTACCGGGGATGTGCCTGCAACCAAGGTACATGCCCTTGACGGGAATCGAACCTGGGACCTTTCAGTCCACAGACCGACGCTCTACCACTGAGCCAAACCGGTTTCGGCTTCCCAATAGCTTTTGCTCTCTTCCTGTCTGTGTCACATGCTGATAATCTGATCACTATTTCAAACATTTTCATTATTATTATTCTGAATGTTACGATGATTTGTGATCAGTGATATTTTAAAAAATCAATTAATTTTTTTCTAAATCTTTTTTTATTGTATTTAAATCATTTAAGTACTACATAGATCCTCCGTTTCCAACCCGTGTCTGTCCCCTACAACACCCCCAACCCCCAACCAGGCCCTCACCACCCCATTGTCTGTGTCCATGGGCTATGCATATATGCACACAAGTTCACTGGTTGGTCTCTTCCCACCCACCCTCCCCTACCTTCCCTCTGAGGTTCAACAGTCTGTGACTCAGGGTCTATTTTTGATCATTGGTTTATTTGGTTCATTAGATTCCACAAATGAGTGAGAGGTGGTCAGTGCTCTTTGCTGTTACTATTGTAATTGGTTTGGGATGTCACAAATAGCACCCATGCAAGAGGGTGAAATTAATTGATAAAAGTTGTGTGTGTTCTGACTGTTCCATCAACCAACCATTCCCCCATCTCTTTCCATTTCCTTGGGCCTCCCAATGCCTTGAGGCACAACAATTTTGAAATTAGGCCCATTAATAACTCCTACAATGGCCTCTAAGTGTTGAAGCAAAAGGAAGACTCACATGTGTCTCATCTGAAATAAAAAACAAAACAAACAGACAAACAAAAAAAAACCTAGAAATGATTAAGCTTAGTGAGGCATGTCAAAGCTGAAAAGGTTCAAAGCTAGGCCTCTTGCACCAAACAGTTGTGAATGCAAAGGAAACGTTTTTGAAGGAATTAAAAGTGCTATTCCTGTGAGCGCATGAATGATAAGAAAGCAAAACAGCCTTATTGCTGATGTGGCATTCCCATAAACCAAACCTTAATCCAGAGTAAGATTCTAACTCCCTTCAATTCTATGTAGGCTGAAAGAGGCGAGGAAGCTGCAGAAGATAAGTTTGAAGCTAGCAGAGATTGGCTCATAAGGTTTAAGAAAAGAAGCCATCTCCATAACATAAAAATGTAAGGTGAAGCAAGTGCTGATGCAGAAGTTACAGCCAGTTATACAGAAGATCTAGCTAAGATAATAAAGGTTGCTACAATGAACAACAGATTTTAATGCAGACGAAACAGCTCATATTGAAAGAAGATGCCACCTAGTTCTTTCATAGCTAGAGAGGAAAAGTCAATGACCATCTTCAAAGCTTCAAAGGACGGGTCGATTCTCTTGTTACTCTAAGTTGCAGCCAATGCTCCCTTTTCCTAAAAAATCTGAGGGCCCTTAAGAATTATGCAAACTCCCCAGAGGGCCATATGCCCCAGGAGAGCCGTGTGTCCCAGGGGGGCCATGTGCCCCGGGAGAGCCGTGTGCCCTGGCGGAGCGGTGGGACGGGGGGGGGGGGGGGGGGAGGGTGGTGTGAACTGGAGAGAGAGCAGATTCTATTCCTGTGGTCCTGAGATAGTCACCATAAAACAAGCAGACTGTCAAATGACAGTGGGGGAGGGGAGGGAGATCTGGGGGAGATAAGAGATCAACTGAAGGATTGGTATGCATGCATATAAGTACAACCAACGAACACAAAACTCTGGGGAGGGAGAGCATGTATGGGAGGTGGGGGGGGGCGCAATGGTAAGCTATGTACACATATAATACCTTAATAAATTAAAAAAAAAGAATTATGCAAACTCTATTCTGCCTAATGAAATAACAAATCCTGGATGACACATGTCTGTTTGCAACATGGTTTACTAAATATTTTATGCTCACTGTTGAAAACCACTGCTCAGAAAAGGATTCCTTTCAAAAACCTAGTGCTCATTAATAATGTACCTGGCTACGTGAAAGGTGTAATGGAGTTGTAAAATGAGATTACTATTTTTGTGCCTGCTAACACAACATCCATTGTGCAGCCCATGGGTCAAGGATTTTAACTTGCAAATCTTATTGTGGAAAAAATACATTCCATAAAGTTATAGCTGCCACAGATAGTGACTCTTCAGACAGATCTGGGAAAAGTAAAAGGAAAGCTTTTGGAAAAGGAATTCATCATTCTATATGCCTTTAAGGACATTTGTGATTCGTGGGAAAAGGTCTAACTATCAACACTGGCATGAATTTGGAAGACGTTAATTGCAACTCTCCTGGTTGACTTTGAGGTTTTCAACACTTCACTGGAGGAAGTAACTACAGAGGCGGTAGAAATAACAAGATAACTCAAATTAGAAATGGAGCCTAAATATTTTATTTGAATTGCTGCAATTCCATGATAAATCTTTAATGGGTAAGAAGTTGCTTCTTATGGATGGGCAAAGAAAGTGCTTTCTGGAAATGGAATCTACTCTTGGTGAAGATGCTGGGGAGATTGTTGAAGTGATAACAAAAGATTTAGAATATTATATAAACATAGCATGTATATAATTTTTTTTAATTTTGTGTTTTTATTGTCTTCAAATAAATACCCAGTAGAGCAATTGTGGGTTCATATTGTAGTTCTATTTTTAGCTTCACGTGGAAACTCCATACCGTTTTCCAGCATGGCTGCATCAATTTACATTCCCACAGTGCAAGAGGGTTCCCTTTTCAGCCACATCCTTGCTGACACTTGTTATTTCTTATCTTCTTGATAATAGCCAGTCTTGCAGGTGTGAGGTGATTATCTCATTGTGGTTTTGATTTATATTTTCCTGATGATTAGTGACACTAAGCATCTTTGCACATACCTTTTGGCCATCTGCATGTCTTCTTTGGAAAAATATCTACTTAGGCCCTTTGCCCATTTTAAGAATTGTTTGTTTGTTAATTAATTGTATGAGTTCTTTATATACTAGTATATTGGATCTTAGTCTATGCTCAGATATATGCTTTGCAAATATTTTCTCCCATTCAGTAGGTTGCCTTTTCATTTTGTTGATGGTTTCCCTTTTCTGTGCAGAAACTTCTTAGATAGATGTAGCCCTACTGTTTATTTTTACTTTTGTTGCCTTTGCTTTTGGTGTCAAATCCAAAAAATCATTGCCACGACTGATGTAAAAAAAACTTACCACCTATATTTTCTTCTAGGAGTTCTATGGTTTCAGATCTTATATTCAAGTCTTTAATCCACTTTTGAGTTAATTTTTGTGTGAGGTTTAAGATAGTTGTTCTTTTGCATATGGTGGTTGTTTTGCCAAGATCATGTATTGAAGAGTCTTTCCCACAGTATATTCTTGGCTTTTTTTTGGTCCTAAATTAAATAACCATATATGTGTGGGTTTGCTTTTGGGATTCCTATTTTGTTCCATTGTGTGATGAGTCTATTTTTATACCCAAATCATCTGGCTTGATATTATAGCCTTGTAATATATAGGGTGTCCCCCCAAAATATATATACACACTTTGAATAATTATAAAGGCAGTGTATATTAAAATACATTTCATTTTCAAAATTGAGCTGTCAGCTGTTAGAGTGTTTTTGTGTTTTTTTTGGGACACCCTGTATATTTTTAAATTGGGAAGTGTGATACTTTCAGCTTTGTTCTTCTTTCTCAAGATTGTTTTAGCTTTTTAGGGTCTTTGTCGTTCCATACAAATTTAATTTTTTTCTATTTTTGTGAAAAATGCCATTGGAATTTTGATTGGGATTTCATTGAATCTATAGATTGCTTTGGGTAGTATAAACTGGGCATTCTTTATTATTATTATTACTACTACTACTACTAGAGGCCTGATGCACAAAAATTCATGCAAGAGTAGAGTAGGCCTTCCTTCCCTTGGCTCCTGGCACCTGGGACCCAGGTTTTCCTCCTCCAGTTGCCAGCAGGCACCCAGGACCTGGGCTACTTTCCTCCCCCCGCTGCCTGAAGGTACTCAGGACCTGTGCTGGCTTCCCTAGGCTACCCACAGGCACCTGGGACCAGGCTGGCTTCCCTCCAGCCCCGGCTTCATCAGGATGTCCAGTCTAATTAGCACATTACCCTCTTATTATTTTAGATTTTATCCTCACCCAAAGATATGTTTTTATTGATTTTTTTTTTGAAAGAGAGAGAAATACTGATGTGAGAGAGAAACATCAATAAGTTGTCTCCGGGATGTGCCCCAATGAGGGATCAAAACCACAACCTTTTGGTATAGAGACAATATTTCAACTGAGACACCTGGCCAGGGCCAAATGAACTAGGCATTCCTGACCATTTCTTTCTGATGGATATTGTTGTAATATCGGCAATTTAGTATAGACAGGGGTCCATGAACATTTTAGCTTGTTTCCATTTGTTATCCGACAATGCAGCTAGGAAATGTTGTATAAGAACAAATTTAATTTAATAGCCAGATTCTTCATTGCTTTGGGAATAATTGCTCATTGAAAGGCTGCTATGCATATGTATTATTCCTCTTCCCTACTGTAGCTGCTTTTTACTTTGTTTATATCATCTTAAGAAAGAAATATTCATAAATAGGAAATAAGCATTTTTTTCTTTTAAACTGTGACAGATTTTGCAGAATTAATTTGTAAAATTTCAGATGACAGTATCCTGGTTAAGGTTTGGTGTTTTATCTTTGTATTACAAATAAAACAATTAGATTTCATTCATAAATTCAAGAAAAAAGACAGGATGATGCCTTTTTTCCCCCAAATCTCCTTTGTTATAATTTTTAAATGGAAGCAATTATAAAAAGATCTCTTTCCAAATATAAAACTGAAATATGAACTGTTGACATTCTCCCTACCCTGTGCCCCCATTTTCCATGGAAATATCAATTATAGGCTGCTAGGAGACAGCCTTTGGACCTAGTGTTTCAATAATAGAAATGATTAAAATACAGTTATTGCCTTGGTCTGCTCTATCTCTAAACCGATAAGATTGCCTGAAAGCTATTTAATTGTCACATGAATCATTAACTTCATTATGTTTACAGAGAACATGTTATCTACCCTGCTTGTTGGGAAGCAGGGATGCTTCATCAGTGACCTGGAATGGTTGCTGAGTCTGATGCAGGTAATGTACCTGTGCAATTCATTAGTGCCAGGTCGTTTTAAATCAGCATGTTGATCATGGAGTTGTTCATTTAATGAACTTCAACGCACTGCTTCCTGAAAACCCTTTTATAGTTTCTGTTGGCTCCATATGGCATTCTGATGAGCTTACATTTCTCCTTAAGTGCTTCTATATCAGAAAACAAGAGCAAAGCTACAACAAAATGAGTCATCTGGTTTTGTCTTTGCTTTCACTGCATGAGATAATGTGGAGGTGTTAATTATAAGACTTCACTGAGTCTTGACTAATAACAGTGTGCAAACAAATGTATGTCAGGCTCAGCCACAGAAAAGCTTCTACTAATAAAGGTAAAACTAGCAATTAGAGCTGACAATGAAGTAATACTTTTCCTTGAATATTCATTAATGAAGTTCTTGTTTGGGAGAAGGGGGAGGGGGCTTCTGATGGTCCAGAGGGAAACCTAGAATAAGAACCCTGGTCATTCCTTTTAAATGAATTAACCAGCCTTGGTGGGCCCGCACACTGGATTAATTCCCTTTTGTACTAACACACTGACCCTTAGCTTCAAAGGCACAGCCTTGATGGCCACTCAGATCCCTCAGTTCGCGACCTTGGCATAATAGGGACAAACTGAATTCCCAAAAGGAGAAGAATGATAACCTCATGGGCAGCACAGGCAGCACGTTTTATTTAAAAATCTCACTGTTGCTCCCAAGGTTTCAGGGAGAAGGAGTGTGATTACCTCACCTAATCGGTCACTTAGTCGGATGTTTTCCTTTCCTTTTCCCCTTCTTTTTCTCTTCCTTCTTTTCTCTCTCTTTTCAGAAAATTCTGATGTGTATTTCTTTAACCACACGAGATCCTGCTTCATGCCAAAAAGAAGCCTTCTAGAAACGAGAGCATCGAGCATAGATAGCTCTTTCACGCATTACACTTGTTTCTGAAACATGATCGCAAGGCATACTGCCTGGGTAATAGATTCTTCTCAGCATTTCTTGGTAAAGATGCCCGGATGGTGGACTTGATGAAGCATTTCGTTTAAGTGACCTTTAAAAAACTCAACATCGCCGAAACCGGTTTGGCTCAGTGGTAGAGCGTCGCTCTGCGGACTGAAGGGTCCGGGTTCGATTCCGGTCAAGGGCATGTACATTGGTTGCGGGCACATCCCCGGTGGGGGGTGTGCAAGAGGCAGCTGGTCGATGTTTCTCTCTCTATCTCTCTCCCTTCCTCTCTCTAAAATATCAATAAAATATATTTTAAAAAAAATAAATAAAAAACTCAACATCTACTTAGGGAAATACAAAAGGAATGAATTCTTGCTTGGATTGGGAGAATACAAAATCTCCCATTGGAATTAACTGCCAAAATATAAACATTGTAGGATGGGTCGTGACCTATTTAAAATAAAAACCATCTTCTGTTTTGACTTTCTTGGCAGCCAAAATCCCGATTTGGAGAAAGAGGCTCTGTGGCCAGATGAAAAAAGCCACAGTCCTAGCCTTCTCTGCAGTGACCACACATCTAGCCCATAGTCTAGAGAAGGGAGTTCCTTAAAGCTATTTAAAATAAGATGAAAGCAGCATAAGGGCACACCCTTGGCTCTTGCGTGTTCTCCTGTCCTAGCTGGAACCAACGAGCCATCCTGCAGGAAACCACGGGTAAAGTGAAGAGGCCAGCCAGCCAGAAGTGTGGTCCTCTGACCTCTCTGCGTGAGGCACGCCTCCCTCCTGGCCACATTTAACTTTAAGCCACTATTTATAGGTCTTTGATCTGCACAGCTAAATGTATTCCTAGCTGCATAGAATATGGCAGCAGGACTGGTGAGGAACATGGGGAGGAAGCTTCAAGCAGTAGAACCTAAAATGCCTAATTTGCTTAATGGAAGAGATGGGATAGGGAGGGCGGTATTGCAGGTGGGTAAAGCTAGTTGATCCATATGAAATGGGGCAAATATTTTTTTTCAGACTCTAGGGAAGCAGTCTGCTGACTCCTTAGTAAAAGGTGGGCATGTGCTGGCCACTTCTTGTTGCTTTTAGCAAAGCCCCAAGGGAGAGATGAACTAATTCAGGAGACACACAGTCTACAAGCAGACGCGGAAGGAAATACGCACTGCCGAGGGAGGTGCTTTTTGCCTAAGATCTGCAATCTAAGTTGTCTGAGAAGTCCAACATTTGGAGCCTTTTATTAATTAGGATGCATTTGGAATGTGCTGGAGCAGAAACCCCAAAGACAACATAAGACAGAAACAGAAGCTTAGTTCTCTCTGCTGCAATAGTCTGAGATGAGCAGGACAAGCCATAAGGGACTCCATGCTGTCTTTCTGCCTTTCTGTTTCTGAATCTCCAAGGTACTATCTTGGTCACAGTGATCCTAGAGGACTCTCAGCCATGTCAGTATTTTAGCTGGCAGGAAGGGGGAACGAGAAAGGAGAGGGCACCCTCTTCCTTTTAAAGGCATGATCTTGATGTTTGCTCCACACGTTACGTCTGCACATGATTGATTAGAATTCAGGTGCATGCCACCCCTAACAACACCGTCTTTCATCTGGGCTGCCATGAGCTCAGCTAAAAGCCCCAGGTTCTATTACTCTCCTGCAGATATGCAAATCCAGCTGTTCCGCTACCCCAGTGAAAACATGACACGCCCAGGAACAAACCTTTGCCTTCCTCCTGTTCCTCTTCTGAAAACCCAGCCTTGCTAAGCTCTATGCACCAATCCTAAACTCCTCATGGTGCCTCAGTTAATAAAGAAAATGCACTTTTAAAGTGATGGCAATACATTGTACTTGCATTTTGCTTTTCTCATTAGGGCAAAGGGTGATGGTGTTAGAATGTTCTTTAGCAACTTCAATCAGGAAGAGCAAGCCCAAAACAAATCTTTTGAAGAAATCTAGGAGGTGGAAATGATTCAAGGTTTAGTTATAATTAGCATCTGAAATTCTCTTCTTGGAGACCTGACTGCATGGACTAAGTAGACCCATCCTGGGACATTTCATTCTGTCTGAATGAGGTGCATTGCTAATTCTCTAATCAACGAGTGAACACTGCATTTATCAAACAGCATAACAGCCATTAAATGAATATAAGTCATGGCTAATTGTTAAAAAGGAATAATTTACTGTGACTTGAGTAGATTTTAATTGTACTTTTTATTTATAGAAGCACCCCATTAAATAGTGCAAAAATCTTTTAAAAGTCATTTTGGAGAATATATAACAATATCTGCTTTTAAAAATCTCACACTGTATGAGTCAATTGACTCAAAAATTATGTGATGTTCATTAAAGCATTATTAACAATGTCAAAAACTTGCAAGCAACATAAATATTCATCAGCACGTGAATAGTTAAATAAAACATGGTATATCTATACTAAAAACAAAGAAAACCTATGCAACCCAGAACAAATCAGGAAGTGATTACATAATTATATGTGCATGAACGTTTCTGAAAGCATATCCAAGCAGCTAATAATAATGCTTACTATTAGAAAGTGGGTTGGTTGTACTGGTATAAGAAATTAAGGACTCTTACCTTTTACTTTAAATCCAATTGGACTTTTTTTTTTTTAAAAAAAAAAACACTTTAATTTGCATTCATTTTAAATAGTAAAAAAGTTACTGAACCCTATAAAAATAACTTTATTCCAATATATAGTGTCTTTGAACACTGCATGAAGTACATGGCATAAGGAATTATTAAAGACACTAGAGGCTCAGTGCATGAAAATTCATGCACTAGAGGGGAGGTCCCTCAGCTCAGCCTGCCCCCTCCCACAGTCCAGGAGACCTCAGGGGTGGGAGGCGACCCGGCGATCAGGGGAAAATGATGCCCCCATCACATCTCTGCTGCTGCCACTGCCTGCAGCACAAGCCTTGGCCAGCCCTGGTTACCTGAGCCTCGGGCAACCAACATTCAAGGCTTGCCTATGTCTTGGGCATCAGCTGGGAAGCCATAATCTGAGGCTTGTCTGCACCTCAGGCCAGCCCTGGGTGGCTGGGGGGCTGAGGGTTGGTCTGGCCGCACCATGCTTCTGCCACCCGTCCCCCCTCTCCCATCCCCTCAGGAGGGCTGAAAGGACTGGGGGACTCTGACAGGTCTGAGGCAACTGGGTGGTGCCACCTTGTGGCTATGGGCACCGCCATCTTTGTGATGGTATGATGGTCAATTTGCATATTCCCTTTTAATTAGATAGGATAGCTAAACTGAATCCTACTTCCCTTGGTTTTAAGTGGAGTAAGAGACTACTGCAGGATAATACACCATATTTGCTTAGGTAATATAAAAATTTATACTGATTTGTTTAATTTATACTCTTGTTCTGGAAACTCCATTTTAAAGGAGCCATAAGATCTCCTAGTAATATATTGAATAACCTACAAATTATTCCCCTTTTTTTCTAAATTTTATTTTCAGAAAGGGTTTCTGACTTAAGAGTTAAGTTTCTTCTACTCAGCAATTTTGGAATTCACTGGAGAAAAAGGGAAGTGCTTTTGCCCTCAAACTAAGTGTAATACTATTCCTTGCAATGGTGCAGCCTTGGCCACAACTTGCCAGGGGAAAAATCATCAGCAATGCCCTGCATTACCTGCAAAGTAAAGAGCAGAACAGGGACTTGAGGACTGTTTGGCAACCCAGAAATTTATTTATTTTTTTAAAAACTCCCCCTTTCATCTAATAAAATGCTCAACCAACTGGACTTCACATTTAAAATGAGGATGTGGACATTACAAGTTCTGCTAATTTTAAGAAAGAGTATATTCCTTTTATAGGAACATGTGGCTACAGGCAGAGCAGCGTGCATTTGATTTTGACTGCTGCATCACATCAAGAAGAGGCCCCGCTTCTCTACCCACATGTCAGAGGTCTCAACAGAGAACTGTCCATTTTTAGGAGCTTACATAATAACCACACTTATTACGGTAAAAAAACAAAAACAAACAAACAAAAAAAAAACAAAACAAAAAAAACAAAGCCAAAACCCACAACAATAATTACTGAGCATCTACTATGTCCTAGTCCCTTTGCCAGGAAAGGAAGACTACATAAACTTTGTCCTGAGATTTTGTAACCTAGTTAGGGGAGGCAGCTCTTTTGCTATCATTTCATTTGTAATGAAAACATTTTTTTTATGTCTATGAGATACCTCACTCCCTATTTTTGTTCTTTAGAAACTGAGAGCTATGTTATATGAATACCCTTGTATGTCAATGTGATAGAATGATTTTAAAATCTGATTTGCAAACAGAGGAGGGCAAGAATTACTGACTAGCAAGAGCACTTCTCACTGATTAGGTATCTACTATGGGTTCCATGCTTTTCACACATTCTCTCTAAACTTCATAGGGATCCTACGAAAATGGGCACTATTGATTTTATTTTTCAGAGGAGGAAACAGCTGTACACAAATTAGTGAGGATGTCAGGAATCAAACTCCAAGCACAGTTTCTTTGAGTCTCTGAGCTTTGAAATGGAGATGGGGAGAGGATGAGGGGAATGTTTAAATAATCCTCCTTCTCCTCCTCTTCCTCCTCCTCCTCCGTCTCCACTTTAAAAAGAGAGACAGGACAAAAGAAGAATGCAATGTTCTATAGGCACAATTCTTTGCAGTCCTCTGATGAACTCCTGCAAAAGCTAAACTCCCATCAATCCTGGAGAGATAGGATCTGAAGAGCGATAGTGGTGGGATGAGGACTGACAGAACAGCAGCAACTAAAGAACTTCCTCTGCACACACAGAAGCTCCAAACCCGGGGCAAAGCCCTCCTGCTCATTCTATCTCAGGAAAGGTAGGTAGTGCTGTCTGTCAGGGTAATGCATGGCCACACTATTTGTAAAAACTACAGTTCTAATTAGATAAGCAAATAAATGTTCATTTCCATTTATTAATATAGCTGTGGGCCTTGTTACAATTTATCTCTCAGTTCTGAGATCAATCCGTCTCGATCTGGGAATCATTGTGGTGAAGTACCAGGTTTTAATAATGGATACAGGCGGTGAATTATTCAGGCAGAAGGGAGCCAGCCTTGATGCCTTCACTCAATTCTTTAATTAACTGTGAGATGCTGAGGAGCCCCGGCTGTCTCCAGGCTTTCTAAGTTTGTCTCCGTCAGAGCTGCAAATTTTTCCTGAGCCACGGATATGTTATGTGCAGGCCCATCCCTATCCAGGAGAAAAAGTACTACCAGCTCTCCCCGTAGCTTTTTAGCTTCTTGTAGTCTGGGTTCTATGTCTGTTTAAATATTATTTTCATGCAACTTCTTGAGCAATGAGCGTCCTGCTTGATGAAATCGACTCCTTTGTTCTACTGCACCTCTGGATAAGATTAACACAAGAAAATCTAAACTATTTCAATCCTTATTTAAGTTTGGGAACTCCCTAATCAACAACAACAAAATCCAGTTCTGGTCACTTCGGCCCATTTTGCTTGGTTTAAAGCCATTGGTTTTTGGAAGCTTAGCAATAAATGAACTGTGAGAAAAATTTTGAGAGTCTCCAGTGGATGCAGCATCAAACAAACACAACTCTTACCAAATGCAGGTTGCATTATGTGTCTGGAGTGCAGCTCGTTATTTATGGAGCTTTGCAATGTGTCTGAATGTTTCCTGTAAATAAAACTTGTCAGGGTGTGGCACTAAGAAAATGATGGAACATGGCCGTGCCCGGGGGTGGGGGGTGGGGGGGGGCAAGCAGGGTTCCCCATTGCTTAACACAGATTTTCTGAGTGGGAAAGTGGGAAATGCATCTAACGTGGAGACTTTGCCCCAGTATAAATCAATGATTTTTTCTGTGAATATATTAATAACATGGTTCCATAATTCATTGCCCTTATTTGGACAACCTATTTTGCTGTTGTTACCTAGTACTATTAATGATTAAAAAAACTGCACATAAACTGTTATATAGCAATTTATGTATGCTGTGACAAGAGAGTTCCTCTTTCCATTTTGTCACATCAGAGAGAAGGTAAGACTGGGGGCGGTGTGAGCTTACTACTCCTCAGTAGAAACTGAATCATGATTTCTATAAATCAAAAGTCATGTTAAGAACTCGGTGAAGTAGACGATGATGTATATGAATTAGCAGCACAACTGTAGTCAATACAAATCAAAGCGGCTTTATGAAGGTATTGACGTTCCCAGCTCTTCTAAGGTTGAATACATTTAAGCGCGTATCCCCCAAGGCACTGTTGATCTAGACGAAGCTATTCACTGTGAAACCAGACCAGGGCTGTGGCTAAGACACAGCCACACACACCGACCCACGTGTGGCTCTTTCCCAAACCAGTGACCCCAGCTGTGTGTGGCTGGGTGCTCACAGTCACCGGAAATGAAGTGAAGGACATCCAGAGCAGAGACACATACAAAAAGGGGCTTGTCTTTGGTTTCCTTATGTGTTCATTGTTTTCAAAGCTTGGGAGTCTCTTGGAATACAATGCATATGTATTTTCCATGGATTTGGCCTTAGGAATCTTTCCTGTATCATGATTTCACTGAAACTATGCTTAAGGACCATAAAGGACCGCTTCGGCAGCTGCAGGTTGCATCAATACATCCTGTTATTGGATACTGACTTATTCAGTAGGTACCAGCGGCATGTCTTGCTTGTCTGAAGGACATTTTGTTGTAAAAACTTATTTTTACAGCAAAATGCCATATTAAAAAAGAGTCCAATAATGCAGGCATCCTGTAAGAATTTATCAGATTATCTAAAGAAGACAAAATATCAGATTGCAATTAGATGACAACAGAGGGGAGGAAAAAAAAAAAACAGGATGTTATTTTCACAAAATATCTAACATCCTTCGACATATTTAAAGTCTAGGTTAAGTCCTCTCTTTTGGCCTCTCTGTTGTTCAGAAAAGGGTTCTTGGCACAATGAGTACACACTGAGATTCCTCTTGCTCTTCTCAGAACATTAGAGAATCTGACAGTCTCCAGCAGGACCAGCCTCAAATGGTCTGGCGGAGGGCACTCACAGGGAGACCAGCGCTGAGAAATGACATGAACTGATAAGTGGGTGGAAGTCATTCATCCTTTAAAGTCCATAAAAAGAGAGAATTGTAAATGGAAATATCTACAATGGGTTCCACACCTCTCTCTCGGCCCCTTCCCTCCCTTTGTCCTGGAACAGCTTTCAAGTGTGGGAATGTTTCCCTTAAACATGTGTAAATCACACATTTAGTCATGCTGTACCTTACCAAGGGGGCCAGGGGGAGGGAGGCAAAGGATAGGAAATTCTGGTCCAGCAGTTTGTTAATGAAACATTTACACAAGCAGTTTATGTGGCTGTAATAAAAAAAAAAGGTGTGTGTGTTGGGGGGGGGGTGGCGGGGGGGGGCTCTGTCATCACACCCTTTCATTACTTAGCAGTCTTTAAGAGGATTAATGATGGGGGGAGGGGGGGAGGGAGGGAAGGGGGGAGGGGAAGGGACAGAATGTGCTTATCAGTTGAGTCTCTGGGTTGGAAATGCTGAGTTCTTAATAGATTGCCGCTGGATTTAGGATTACTGCCACGCAAATTCTTCCAGGCTTTCAACAGAATAGTAAACAGCTTGTTGTCCCCCCTTCAACCAGAAGAGCTATTGACTTCCTAGTGAAACGGCCTGGGACTCAGAGTTTATTCATACCACTCCCTTCTGCTTCTGTGGCTTTCAAAACAGAGAACTTTATTTTACTTAATTATCCAGGCTGCTGGTGGTGACTAGAGCATCCGCTCATGCATTAATTCCACCGTTGCTATGATTAAGAAACAGTTAACGTGCACGTTTAACAGCAGCCAACGGATCCTTAGGATGTTCCTATGGAGCATCGGTTAAGAAAAGGAAGCTACAAAGAAGACAGGCCTAGTTTTTTTAGAAGCTGCGCGTTCTCTGCTGTTAAGGCTGCCGAACAGCTCACATAAGCTACCCATTTTGGAGGCCCCTGAGGTGCATAAGCGGCCCTCGTGTTTTTGTGGGGAGTGAGAGGCAGCTTTTTGTCGGCGATCTGGTGAGAGGGGACGGTGCTGACGGATCCTGCTGCCTGCGGACCCGAGACTTCCCACTATTTTTAGCACAAGGAAGATGTTAGTTGCAACAGTGTACAATGGACTAATCAGCCATAATGGGCCTCACACTGTTTTTTTTCCCCTCACAGTGCACTTATTATGTGCCTTGAATGTAAACAGCTCCTGCGCTGACAAAGATGGCACTTTGCCATGTGGGACTCAGCCTTCTCTCGGGCTCAGCGAACGCTGAATAGAAACAAGCCCGAGGACTCTGAAAAAGCAATTGTTTGAACATGTGTCCCTCCCAGTCTTAGACAAAATTATTTTTGTTGCGTTCATCCTCTCTCCCCTTCCTCCCTCCTCAATTAGCAAGTGGCCACATCTGCCAGTTATCTGTGTGTGAAAAATTGCTCCTAGTGTGTCTCCACCCACATGTATGAATCCAGAAATCACATTTTATATCAGCTTTGAATGATGGCCTCCCTGAATAGTTTCTACCCACTGTGAAACATGTGGGACTTAATGTACTAATATAAAGCTTAATCATATAAGTAGATTGAAGTCACTTTAAAGCATGATAAAAGAGATTCTATCTAAAATGACACCCAATACCAAAATGAAGTTTATTGTTTTGTACCATCTGTATGTACCGTTAGCAGATGTAATAGTTTGCTCTCAAGACAGATTTTGAGCAATTCACTGTAAAGTAAATGGCTGTTGGCCGGCCTCCCTGTATTGTTATCATTCTATGATTTTCCAGCCATCTCAGCTTATCTGAAAGTTTTTGATTTTTTATCGCAGTAAGGCAGGTGCATGATACAAACAGTCAAATAGCTGGAGAGGGGTGAGGAAGAAAAGCACCCCTTTCTCACGGTGCCCTCTTCCTGGCCGGGCTCACATCCAGCCGCAACTTTCTACCCTGTTTAGTTTTTTGGCTCTTCTTGGAATTGCCTTCTGAACTCTAAATAAATCGGAGGCTTATAATGTTTCTTTCTTGACTCATTCATTCATTAACTCAACAGATGTTTACTGTGAGCCTACTATTGGCCAGACACGGGTCTAAGAGGAGATAAACAGTAAACAAAACAGAGCCCCTGCCTTCATGGAACTTACATTCCACTGGTGCTGTGATGAGGAGACGCAAACAAGGAGAAATATCGGTAAACAATTTCTATAGGACATTAAAAAGGGAAAACTGCTATTGAATAGAGGGAATGGGAAAGGTGAGCAAGGGGTATACTGAGGATGGGAAGATGGCTTGCTTTTATTTTATTTTTATTAAAATATGTTTTTATTGATTTGGAGAGGAAGGCAAAGAGAGAAAGAAACATCAACGATGACAATGAATCATTGATTGGCTGCCTCCTGCACACCTCCCACCAGGGACTGAGCCCACAATCCGGACATGTTCCCCAACCAGGAATTGACCTCCTGGTTCACAGGTTGACACTCAACCATTGAACCACGCCAGCCGTGCTTGGTTAGCTTTTAAAATAGAGTGGTTTAAAAAGAGGGGAGAAATATATTTTTTGGACTCACTGAGGCTACTGTGCCTCATTGCCAGCAGCCCAAAAGAGCTTGCACGATTCGTAAACTTTTCAGTCTCTCTAAAGGGGATGATGCCCACCAGCACATTGTGAGAGAGCCCCTGAACAAAGAAGGTAAGGAACCTTGGTGCTCAGGAGTCAGTGCTATGCTATTCTGCGTGCCCTGCAACAATGTTGTCATATTGCTCTGAAGAAGGGTGCTCTAAGGAAAATAAGCAAGAGGTTTCAGAATATGCTAAATTTTGATCAGAGAAATGAAGGGGCCAAAGAAAACACCAGGAACAGATTGCCAGGAGATGGAGGCAGTCCCTAAGCCAGGGATGGGCAAACTACGGCCCGCGGGCCGGATCCGGCCCGTTCGGCTGTTCTATCTGGGCCGCAGAGCTGGAAGAGTGGAGGGTTCTCTTGCTCTCCCCTTTGCTCCTTCACCAGCAGTCCAAGATGAGAGTGCCAGCATGGTCAGGTTGCTTTTGTTCCGGCCCTCCAGTCCAGTTTAAGAACCCATTGTGGCCCTCGAGTTAAAAAGTTTACCCACCCCTGCCCTAAGTGCTTCTACCTCCAGCCTGAGCCCAGTCACAGAGAAGATTTTCTAAGAGTAATGAGTAACTAATGCCAGACTTCAAAAAATCTATCCTAAGAAAATAATGGGAAGGGTCAACAAGGGTTTATACATAAAACTATTCCTCTTGTCATTATATTGTATCAAAACCCAGAAGCAACCTGCATGTCAAAGTTAGGAAAAGCAGTACTGCTTATCCAGAGTTTTGCTTTCCATGGCATTAGTTACCCATGGCCAACCGCCGAGGTCCAAAATATTAAATTGGAAATGCCAGATATAAGAAGGCATTAACTTTAAATTGCACACTGTGCTGAGTAGCATGATGAACTCTTGCATAGTCTGCCCCATCCCACCCAGGACTGCATCATCCCTCTGCCCAGTACCTCTGTACTGCATATAGTACCCACCCACCAGACACTGTCTCAGGGTCCAGGGTCGCAGAGCTTGTGTTCAAGAAATCTTATTTCACTTAATAAGGGCCTCAAAGTTTTTAAGTGAAGAGGTGAGTATAGTACAAAAGTGAGAAAGACCACATTCACATAACTTTTGTTCCAGTATATTGTTATAATGTTCTATTTTACTAGTTATTGGTCTTAATCTATTACTGTGCCAAATTTATACATTAAACTTTACCATAGAAAAAACAACGTATCCACACTTTCCGGTATTCACTGGGGTCTTGGAATGTATCAGCCTGCCCCAGCCCCTGTGGATAATACAGAACTACTGTGTAAAAACTGCATTATATTTACATGATAGAGTGGTATACAGCCAGTAATATAAAATTAATATAAAAATAATATAACATTAAAAGCCTTTAATGTCAAGAGATAATGCTTATATTAAATGAAAATGCAAACAATTGCATGTGTTATATTACCTCAAATATATAAAAATCCATACAAAATGTGTAGAGGAAAATGTTCCCCAAATATAAACTTTGATTTGGTTATCTTGGATTGGGTTATTTTGTTTTCTTCTTTATACTTTCAAATTTTACAAAATGAATATTGTTAGAGTCATCTCAAATGATGATTGCTAAATCTTTCTTTGTGCTTAGAGAAGAGGTTGAGTTCCGTGCTTTGGTGTGCCCCCTGCACGTCCTCAGAGCATGCCTCTCTGGTGCTCAAGTTTTTCCGTATCTGCCAGGTGACCCTGGCAATCACTGCCCAGAGTTGGGTCAGACAGCATAGGTTGTGGGCGCAGAGCTCCACAACACTTCCCTCATCTCAGGCCCAGCGGTAAGCTCCAGGGTTCCTGGGCCACTGGTACTTCTGACCAACTGCCTCAAATTTGGGGGCTCTCACCACCTCATTTGCTCATATGATTCACTGAATTCATAAGGCATATATTTAGGTTAATTTTATTATTACAGATACATATTGGGACTAGAAAAATGAAGAGACACACAAGGTGAGGTCTGAGAGGATCCCAACAAAATTGTTCACTAAAAATGTTCACTATCCTCAGGTTGTGTCATCTTGGCATCACAAACCAGGAAGCTCACTTGAGCTTCCCATGTCCAGTTGTTTTGTAATGTGAATCCTCATCTAAGGATATGTTTTAATGATTTGAGAGGGGGGAGAGAGAGAGAGAAAGAGAGACATTGATTTGTTGCTGCCCATACATGTCCCCACCAAGGATCAAGCCTGCAACCTAGGTATGTGCTCTGACAGGGAATTGAACCAACAACCTTATGGTGCACCGGACAATGCTCCAACTCACCCACACTGGCCAGGGCTGTCCAGAGTTTTTATTTGGGACTCATTACATAGGGTGGATTGATTGAATCATTCACCATGGGATTAAACCTCTTCTCGGGGGTTAGAAAACTGGGCTTTAACGCATGGTCCAAAGCCTCAGTCCTCTCATCACATTGTTGGACTTTCCAGCATGCCAGCCCCTCATCGTGAAATTATCTAGGGGCTCACCACGAGGTATCTCATTGGTATAAATTCGGGCATGGGCCTATGCACCCAGCATGAGTAACAAAGACACTCCTTTCTCAAGGTGGATCCCAAGGGGTTAGAGGCTTCCTTCCAAGAATCAGGGACAAAAAACAGCCACATTCTTTATTACACAATAGTATCCGTCTCACCCATTGCCAATAGCCTCTTACAAGGAGGGACCGTGCCTGGCATGCCTATACCCGGGACTGGCCCCAGTAGATATGTTTATTTCAGTAAACCCAGCAGTTTAGGAAATTTGCCCAAGGTGAATGAGTGAGTTAGAGCAGCCTCTCATTGTCTGTGAGTTCCAACTTGGCCATTGTTTTGTGACTTTGTCTTTCTACAGCAGTCACTCTTCCAGGAATTAGTAATGCACTGACATTTTATGGCTTTTATAATTTAATCCATCAAGGAGAAGCACAGTAACACGACAGCAACAATCATAACACAGTTGTTTTCTTCTAATCATCTTTTTTTATCTTTTTTTTTGCTTTGATGATATCTATCTATAGAAACACATTTGAATTAAGTAGGAAATAGAAAGTTAGCTTTGTATAAGGAAAGACAAATAGAGGTGTCAGATAGGCAATGTCATGGCTGTGTTTATGAGTGTCCATGACTGTCAATATGAAGTAGGTGATAGAAGTAAGTGCTGGTGCTTTTATTTTTGTTCTCAATCTGAGGATGGCCTAGGGATTGGATTTTTAAAACATTGGTATGGTATTTGGTGAATCTGACAAATTAGCTGATTATATGGATGCTTACTTTTTTTTTTAAATTCCAAATGTTATTTTCCTCTAGCAGATGATATAGTTAATGCTGAGGACTGAATATTTAACCTAGTTCTCCAGGTTTTTGATCATTTATTTTTCATGATATATTGGATTAAAAACTAGAACTATTGCCTAGAGGTTTCAAAATTAAGCCAACTATTTCTGGAGACAAAATATTTTTTTATGTATTTGTGTATATACACACCCCCATTTTAAATGTTTGATCCAAAGAGCCTCTGGGTTTTACTTCTGGGCACACAGAGATGCCTCCCTGGCAGTCTCAGGGCAGTTTCCCTGGGCTGTGGCCTCATTTTCTCCAGGTCCTCCACTGGTCTAAATCCTGCTTTTTCTCTTCCTCACTGTGCAGGCTTGACCCCTGTTTTGATCCCTGGCTTGTAGAACTTTTTGTAATTAGGATGAACAGAGAGCCTTCTGTGTTTATTGCATTTGCGTGGTCTCCTAATCTTGCCTGAGGCCCAGGGTCTCCTGTGAGTATATCCACAGTAATTCCTCCGTATCATCAAATACCCAGTATGCGTTTAAAATTTCTCATTAAACATAAGGCGTTACTTTGTTTTATTTAAAACTGGGGGAAATTCACATGTTTGTATGTAACTGGTGGTGCAGTGTTGGGTGGAGACTTTTATACGAGTGAGGTCCTTGGCAGGGCCCTGGGCCACACTCAGCTCCAAGGGGACCTCCTCATGTTGGCTATGTGAATGGTGCCCTATGAGTGCGCATCGGGTTAAGGGGAAGGGACTGAAGACATTAGCAGCCCACCAAAGAGGATTATTTTAAACTGGAAACATCTGAATAGACACAGCCATGAAAGAAACATTATCTAAACAAGCAGAACCTCCCGAAAATACAGCTGTCATTGACCCCCCACTCTGAGGGAATTTCCTGTTTGAAAGAAAACTGACCCTTATTAGCACCAGGAAGAATGCAGCAACCATGCCCCTCCCCCTCCAGAATGGGAAATACTCAGCCAGCTGGGAAGGAGAAAGACTGCCCATTTCCACAAGCAACAAAAAGTCCAACAGATGCTTCCATACCTTCCCAATGAAACCTAACCTGGCTTCCATTATTATGTTGACCTAAACCTTTAGCTCTTCAGTGAATTACTCATCACTAAACAGCTCCCATGTACCCGTGTGAAGTAAACCTTGTCCTTTCTCCAGTTGCTCTATTATCACCTACTTTTCAAGCCCCTCACTATTTGGACTTAAGCTGGCAGAGGAAAGCCTATTTCTCTCAACAGGACCCTGGGTGCAATTGGAGAGCTGGCCTTAGTTAGGAGCATGGACCCTTCATCCATATAACAGGAGGGAAGACAGAGGGATATGTGTATATTCAACCCCTCTCTTGTTCTCAGACTTACTGGAAGTGTCATCTACTCACAGTGATTGGTCCTCAGTCCCATTCACTACTCTACCTATTCCAGTATATGCCAGGCTCCACATACTCATTCAACTATTCCTTCACCGAATGCTTCTCTAATCCTACTACATGGTCTAGGCCCTGGGGAAATAGCATTGAGCAAAATCCAAAAATTCCTGCCTCCCTGGAGCTAGCTTTCTGGTGGGGAAAACAGATATAAGACAAATAATAAATTGCACAGTACATTTAATAGTGATAAGTTTGAGGGACAAAAAAAAAAAAAAAAAAAAAAAACACACACACACCCCAAAAAACAAAAACAAATACACACTGAAAAAGCAGGAAAAGCAGTCAGAGAAAGTTGACTACCTCACTGAAAAGGAGACATCTGAATAAATATATGAGGAAATCAGGAGCAAACATTGGGAAGTCTGTTCCAGGAAGCAGAAATAGCTATTTAGAGAGAGTTGACTGGTGTCTTCAAGGAACACCCAACGGATGAGTAGGGGCTGAGCAAGGGAAGAATCATAATAAGAAATAAAACCAAAGTAGATTATATGGGGCCATGCTGTATGGGAGCTTATAATAGTTGCAAGTATTTTGGTTTTACTTAGAGAGAAATGAGAACCCATTGGAGGAATCTCAGCCGTAAGTTAATCACAGAGTTATCTTACGGCCTACTACATACACTCCTAGTAAGTAACCAAGAGAAATTAAAACATAACTTCAAATAAAATATGAGTGTTTACAGCATCACTGTTCATAAAATTCAGCAGAGAAAAAAGACCCAAATGTCCATCAACTGACAGATAAGTGAACAAATTGTGGCATGTTCATACTGTGGAATAGTTTGTTTCTATATATTTTTCCTTATCTTATTATATATTCTCTCACTAACAGATCTTATCCATCCTCATAATTTCAACTATCTCCTATATATGAACTCCCAAGTGAGCTTCAGATCTTTTATGTAATCACTACATACAAAGCATCTCAAATTCAACCTGTAGAACATTGAAATTATGATTCCCTCATCCCAGTTTCCCCAAAGTCTCCCCAGGATATCACCAAATTCCCCTAAAATGTCCTCTAATATTTCCACTTCTGTTTAACTGGTGAACAATAAAATACATTTCCATTGGTTCTCTTAGAATTGGGTAGGTTTTTTTATGTGTAAAATATAAACACACGGTTTTAGGTGCTACAATATTCAGTGGACAGAGCTGATAGAAGAAACTACTCTGCACCTAGCATTGAGCAAGACTATATCACTGGGTGACATGATTATGACGATGAAATAGATTAAATAAAAGATTTTTCTTTTGCTTTTATTTTAAAAGGCTACCTACATCATTTACTGTGGAGATGTCACCATCTGAATGGGCCTCTCCCAAGATTAGAAATTATGTGACACACATCAGAGCATGGATTCTTGGGGCTACATATGAATTGCTGATAGAAGACAAATGATGCTGCTTGCAATTGTGACTTGAAAAGCAAGTAAACCATGAATCATCCTCCTGTAGTAGTATAAGCTTATAATCAGAACAATGGAGAACTGATATGTGAATAGTTGTCATTTACTCTGGCTGTGAAGGCAGCTTAAATGCTGTCACATAAACACAATTCATGTTATCTGAAACAGTGGACACTTCTGTTTAGTTAAATTTTTAAAAAATGTGTTGAGAAATAAAGAGATAGCCTAATTAGCTAAAGCAAGGACAGTAGTGTGTTGTGCTTCTCTAAAAAAAAAAACAAAACACCATATCAGCAATGATAGGACTAAGTATGTGTAGTATTATGCAATATTTTAAAATGTGCAAAGCACTTTCTCCATATTTTAAAAATATTTAAAACACTAAATATTATGTGAGTTAAATATTATCTTTGTTCCTGCATTCTCAAGCAAGGACATGTCCCCGATAAGATGAAAGGATTTGCTTGTGGATGTGTCCCAGTACCAGATGGTAGGAGCCAGGGCACAAACACAAGGCTTCACCTTCAAACTTTAAACGCTGTGTGTTCACAATTCAAATGATAAGCACGGCGCAAATGAGCAAAATTTCTCTATTTAACAGTGGTGATAATGATGTAATAAAAACAGTAACAATAGAAAATCTATTGATTTATTTGTCTCTATTAAAATGTAAGCTCTATCAGGAGAGATACAGGCATACCTTGTTTTATTGCACTTCACTTTGCTGTGCTTCATAGATGTTGCATTTTTTAGAAGTTGAAGGCAAGACTCTCTACCAGCAGATTATGAGACTCTTTATAACATGAGACTCTTTCAGAATAAGTTTGGTCTGAAACCAAACCTACAATATCTCGAAGGTATGCCTGCATTTTTTGTTGTTGTTGTTGTTGTTCATTGCTGCCTTCCCAGTGCCTATAACAATGCCAGCCATAAAGTGGGCCCTCAATGAATTTTTTTTTATAAATCAAAGAATAATACATCACATTTTCAAAGATATTTCACAAATATTATTTCATTGATTGTCATAGCAATTTCCAAGTTTTCTGACTCTGATTCCAATATTCTTATTACTCCTCATTATATATAAATAAAGACTACTTTAAAACAATCAGTGCTAAAATAATAGGATATAGTATTTCATCCAAACCAACCCTATAATAGGATCCCAGCCAATCTTACCTTAAGGATGACAAGAACTGACTTGAATAGATTGGCTTCTCTATGGATGGAAGGTGGTGAAAGACATGTAGAGAAATTCGCCATTGAGAAACAACCTGTCTGTCAAGATTGAAAAACAAAAAATAATGTTCTGAAAGGTAAAGGTTAGCTCCTCTTCATAAGGGTATTCAAGGTCATCTCCTGTTAGAGCTGCTAAAATGTTTTTCTTTATTATTATCCTGATGTTTCACATTTATTATGGAGGATCAAAAAGTGATTGAGTTTAAAGAGTAGCAAGCATTCTGTTTGGGGACAGAAAGGTAACAAGGCTCTAGGCTCTGAGGAACCTCCTCTCAAAGGACCCGGTGTATAAGGAAAGAGTGAGTAGAAGAGAGCTCTGCTTCAGTTTCATTAACAAGAAACGGGGGGAAGGGATTCTGCTGTCAGAACAGGTTTGAATATCACTTGTATTTAAAGTATAATGCCATCAACTTTAGATGGTCCCACTTATTCCTCACTCTCCATCCCAAAGCAATATCCAGTCAAAGGCGTGCTAACAGTCTGAATGACATCATCACAGACTACAGGTGGTGTGAAATAAAGGTATTTTTACATTCCTACCAGAACAAGAAATGGTATTGTTTATTATTTTGAAGAGGAAAATATTGAAAAAATGGCAGTGCCTCTAAAAACTAAACAAAAAGTCCTCAGGCTTTCTGTCACCTATTATCTTAAAGTACTTTATTATTATTAATAGTATCTGTGATACAAACTCACTAGAGAAATAATTAATATAAAACCAGAGGGCATAGAATTGATCAGGTGTATGTGCACGTGTGCGCACCCACACACATCTTGTGATACCACCCAATATCCAAAGCAAGTAAGATATCAGCCCAGAAATACAACAGCTATTGAGAAACAAAATTAGAAAAGTGTTCTTTTGAAGAAATATTTCCTTTGGGCCTTTGCTTTTCTTTTCATTTTTTTTTTTTTACCACCAATTTTGTGTGAAAAATGAAATCTGGTGAGGTATCCTTGAAAAACTGAAGCTTCTGTACTCTACATGTAGGAACTAAATCAGAACACTCGAAAGAGGGTGGATGTGCTGTGACATAGTGCAATTGGGAAAGGAATTACTTTCTTCTCTGCTTTTTTTTTTAATGGAGAATTCCATGAAAGAGTGTGCTGGCAAGAACAAGTTCCTCTCAGTGACATTTCATTTCTTAGCAGCAAGATAGATTAATGCCTGCTTCTTGCAGCTCATGTATTACCAGCCCTCGTACTCCAGAAATGAAAAATCATGTACTCAATTCATTCTTTATTGCATAAATGTTACACAGAGAGAATGGAAATTTGCATTTGGGTCTTCATTCCTGTTAAAATATTGTGATCTTGATAACAGGTTAAGAAACAGTAGTACCACTGTCCTTTTATATTTACCCTTTACAAAATAGCTTAATGGAGCTTATATATAAGGTGAGGGGAAATGAAAGTAGGGTTATGTGAAATTGTGTAGCCTCTAAATAGAATACAAAAATGTTATCACCTCTATATGGCAGAAATCACGAGACCCATCGGTTAAGTCTTAATTGCCAAAGCACAGGGAACTAGAGATGTCTTCAAATGAACAGTAACACAACTCAACCAAAAGTCAATTGAGATAATAATAAAAAAAAAGCAAGAAAATCCCAAGTCTAAAGGAACACACAGTGAAGGATTGAGAGACTCTTGAACAAATTGCTTGACAGCAGGTCTGGGAGTCATATCTGATCTCCTTTCTCCTGAGGAAGAGAAAGCAATTTTCAGCCAAGCAATTCCAAGGAGCAAGCTTGACTTCACTTGTGGCACCCACAATATTCTGCCTTTTAAAATGTCTCTGTCCCACCAAGTTTAGCACTTTGATTAGATTGAAGCTTTTGTTCTTCAGACACATAGATTTTTAAACAATGTTTTTATTGATTTTTAGAGAGAGGGGAAGAGAGAGGGATAGAGAGAAAGACACATCAATGGAAGAGAAACATCACTGATTGGCTGCCTCCTGCATTTCTCTACTGGGATTTAAGGCCACAACCCAGACATGTGCCCTGACCTGGAATTGCACTGATGACCTCTTGGCTCAACCAACTGAGCCACACTGGGCTGAGCTTTATTTTTTATCTTAATCAGAGCCCAAGTGTTTGAGTCGAGGTGGGCTAGGGGTGGAGGACTGACTGGGCTGGAGAGAAGGTGAGAAAAGCTGCTGTTTCCCTCTGATTGTAGAGGTTCCTTTTGTGGGATTACCCCAAGCAATCTCCAGTGCCCTGTAGAAACATTGCTTGACAAGACTGAGTAAAATAAGAATAATTACAGCTGGTAGACTTGTATACTTATACCAGATTATAAATTGTTCTGTTATATACTTAGAAGGTGAAATAAAGTGGAAAAATGAAAATGTTTTGAATGTATTGAACCAGGGTGGTAGTCTTGAATTACGAGCTATTTCATTAGAATATTTGATCTGATCAAGGTTTTATCCTTAGAACAATTTTTGAGTAGTAATTTTACACATGTGCCTAAAATTCCTTACCAGTCCTATGCAAAACTTTGGAAAACAGGATCACTTTGTCCCCAGGATCTTCCTAGAGGCACCCTTAGCCCCTTCTCTCTCCACAAAAGCTGTGCCCCCACTCAGCTGGACTCGGGGGATTCAGGGTGGGCAGTGTTCAACATATAAAAGGCCACATCCCAACAGCATCTCTCACGGCTGAAAGTTAGAAGTCTGTCTTTGGTAGCCTTGTGGGCCGCTTCTGGAAACTTGCTGAGTTAAACTGAATCTAACACTCAGAGGAAAGAATTGCTTATGGCCCCAAGAAAGAGAAAGGGAAACACTTGAGGGTTTAATTTAAAGTCATTATGGCATTGGACTCCTGCCAATGGAAATTTTTCAGAAAGCCCATCTTTTGCAAGAAAGGAAACTTCCCAAATAGTTTCAGGAGGAAAACCATTTTTTTGGGGGGGTTGGGTGGGAGGGAGGAAAAACACTCAAAACCAAGTAATGGTTTTAAGCAGTTTTCCCCCATGGGTAAAAGCTTTGTATTCTCCAGAAGTTTCCTAAAACAAAATGCAGATGAATAATAAGATACAAAGTAATTCAATAAAACTAAAATGTTAAGTCTTTTTTCTTTGAAAAGTCATGGCCATTCCCATAGTTCCATGGGCCTGGGACCTGAAGAAAATCACAGCAATGCAGCAAAACCCGAGGGAAATGAAACGCAGTCTGTTTCCCTTCGGTTCAGTTTCTGTTGACTTACCCAGGGACTCAGGTAGTCAGAGAAACCAAGCCTGCTCCTCATAAACGGACGTATTCATATTTTATGAATCAGCGGGGGAGCAGTGAAACACGGTTGGGATGTGTAGAATTACTGTGCTGGTCAAAGGAGTGAGGAAAAGCTTAAAACGAATTTAGAAACTATTTGCTTTAAATAAGCAAAAGAATGAAAGGCTCTTTTGCATGTCTGGAATATAAAGTTGCCCAAAGGCAAAATAATTTCTGATCTCTCTTCCTAAATACATTAGTAGAAATAATTTTAATGTGTAGATACCCCTGGACAGACAAGGTTGACTCAGTGTATTTGTTATCGCTGAAATTGGTATTTGTGATCCGGTGGCTGTTTTTGAAGGCCTTTAAGCAGGTTATGTGTTTCCCAGTTGACTGGCCCCATTGTCTTACATATAATTTTTTTTCATCTATTTGTTCTCAAATGCCTTTAAGTGCGCAATTTTAGAAGCCTGTTGTTAGATAATGATAATAAAAGCCATCTTTTTTTATAAATGCCTAAAATATGTTAGGCAGTCAGTATTTACCATTACTGATCCTTTACAATAGTCACAAAAGGTAGGTATTATTTTTCCATTTTAAAAGACCAGAAGCCTAGCCCAGCTGGCGTGGCTCAGTGGTTGAGTATCGACCAATGAACCAGGGTTCATGGTTCAATTCCTGGACAGGGCACATGCCCAGGTTTCAGTCTCAGTCCCCAGTGGGGGGCATGCAGGAGGCAGCTGGTCAATGATTCTCTCTCATCATTGATGTTTACGTCTCTCTCTTCCTCTCCCTTCATCCCTGAAATCAATAAAAATAAAAAAATAAAAACAAATTTAAAAATAAAATAAAAGAATAGTGGTTATTTTGAAATTTGAACACAGGTGAGTCAGGTTCCTATTTTTTCCCCCTTCTCTTTCCATTAAACCTCAACTTTGCTGTGATTCACAATGTTATGAACCAGGTTTCAGTAAAGACCCCTTCAAATCATACGCAGGACAAACAACAACTCTACCCTGCTAAGTTCCAATAGAAACGAGTGCAAGAACCTCGGGCCTCAGCTAAGATTCATAACAGAAAGAATGATGCATTTGTTCTGCCTAAGATCAGTCACTCGAAAGACCAGATTTTTGTCTTTTTCTTTTCGGTAATACTGCCCCAGGGTCCAATGTGGTCAACCGATGTCATAATTCATCCCAGAGTCCTGTCAAAAACATCTCAAGTCATTTCATCTAACAAAATATTTTTTAACTGTCAGGGTGCATATTTGATTTGGATCCAGGGACAAATGGCTCTCCAAAGGCTTCCTGCCAGGTTGATGACTGGATGCATCAACTGGCTAGATCAGGACTTAATAGTACTGAACCATGGAGTACATTTAAAACACTCACATACACTCTCAAATACTATAACATATAGCAAATTCCATTGCCTTCGACTCAAGGATATTTAGAATATGTGAAACATCAGTCTTCCTGCCCTGGGACTGAGTCCTATTCCAAGGTTGTCTTCTTTCAAATATAGGAAGCTTAGCTAGAAAATAGGTGATTTATCTTGGGCTCAATTGAAATGGCGCATATTCCATCATGTCAGAATACATAATAGCTTATAATTTAAGCAAGGAGGAAGTTAGAATCACACATCATTTAGCTAGGGTCACTAAGAATGAAGATGTTATGCATAAGTACATTTTCCTGAATGCTGTAAGAGTGTTTTCAAAATGGTAAAACCTATACTCACTTTTGCCGAAACTGGTTTGGCTCAGTGGATAGAGCGTCGGTCTGCGGACTGAAAGGTTCCAGGTTCAATTCCGGTCAAGGGCATGTACATTGGTTGCAGGCACATCCCCAAGAGGCAGCTGGTTGATGTTTCTCTCTCATCAATGTTTCTAACTCTCTGTCCTTCTACCTTCCTCTCTGTGAAAAATCAATAAAATATATATATATTTTAAAAAAACCTATACTCACTTTTATCCCTCAGACTTGATTTAAACAAGGTCATCATCACAATTTGACATCTTGTGAGTTAAAGTTTTTGTATTATTAGTTGGTGAAATAAAAAATAAAAAGAGCACTAAAGAAAGTCTCAAGGATTTATGTCTGGTCCCACATTCAGCACTGCAGAAACAGAAGGGTTGTTTTTGCTTTGCCTTTGTGCCAGTTAGAATGTTTTCTTTTTCCTCTTTCTTCACCTTTCTCTCCTCCACTTTGTCCTCTTCTTCTTAATCAGGTTGTTTATTTTATTGTTAAGTTTTAAAAGTTCTTCTTATATTTCGGATCCTTCTTTTGCAAATATTTTTCATTCCATAGACATCTTTTGTGGAGCAGAAATTTTAAACTGTTATTTGTCTTAATGTCATGTAATGTCAGTCCTCCAACTTTGTTCTTCAATTTGTATTGGATATTATGGGTCTTTTGTCTCTCCGTAAAAACTCCTTAGTTTTTAAATTTTTATTTTTTGATTTTAGAGAAAGAAAGGAAGGAAGAAAGAGAAAGAAACATGGATTTTTGTTGTTCCACTTACTATGCATTTATTGGTTGATTCTTCTATGTACCCTGACTGAGGATTGAACCTGTAATAAATAGAGAGGCAACATTCCAACCAACTTAGCTACCCTGCCAGAGCTCCCCATAAAACTTTAGAGTCACTTTGTTCATATTCATAAAATAGTTTTCTAGGTATTGTTGGGGATTGCATTAAATCTAAAGGTCCAATTAGAAATAACTGATATCTTAACAATATTGAGTTTTCCCACCCATGAACATGAAGAAATATCTCTTCATTTAGTTAGTTCCTTAATTTTGTTTATCATAATTTTTCATTTTCCCCATAAAGACCTTGTACATATTTAGTTAGATTATTACTTGATCCTATATAATAAAAGCATAATATGCAAATCGACCAAACGGTTGCTATGACATGCACTGACCACCAGGGAAAAGACCCTCAAAGCAGGAGCTGCCACAGTGGTCATTGTGTTTCCACAGGGCGAGCTCAGCTCAGCCAGATGTCAGGCTCACAGCTGGCGAGTGCAGTGGCAGTGGTAGGAGCCTCTCCCACCTCCACTGAAGGCAGGTGGTAAGGAGCAAGGGGTCCCGGATTGTGAGAGCCTCAGACTGCAAGAGAAATGTCTGAATGCCCTGAGGGGTCCCAGACTACAAGAGAGTTCAGGCTACACTGATGGACCCTCCCACCAAAGCACAAATTTCATGTACCGGGCTTCTAGTTATTTTATATTGGGGATTAGATTGATACCTAAATATTTCATTTTGCAAGGTGAGTGGTATTGCATTTTTTAATGTAAAATTTTACTTTTTGTTACTAGTATACAGGAAAGTGACTGATTTTTATATATTAACCTTGTGCCTACAACTTTGCTATAGTTGCTTATTTGTTGCAGGAGTGTTTTGTGAATCCTTCAGGATTTTCTACAAAGCTTATTATGTCTTCAGTGAACATTGAGAATTTTATTCATGAAAAAGTATTATTTTATTTTAAAATTCTATCCTATACAGCTGGTTATTGTGAAACTTTAAAAAAATCATTTATTATTTTTCAATTATAGTTACATTCAATATTATATTAGTTTCAAACATACAACTCAGTGATTATACATTATCTAAATTATTAAGTGATCATCAGGTTAAATCTTGTACCCATCTGACACCATACATAGTTTTTAGAATATTATGACTGTGTTCCATATGCTTTACTTCATGTCTCCATGACTATTCTGTTGCTACCAATTTATAATTCTTAATCCCTTCACTCTTATCACTCAACTACTCAATCTCACTCCCATCGAGCAGCCATCAAAATGTTCTTTGTATCTATGAATGTTTCTATTCTGCTTGTGCATCTATTTTGTTATTTTAGACTCAATGGTTGATAGATTTATTGTCATTTTATTGTTCATATCTTAGTTTTTTCTTCTATTTTTCTTATTAAAGAACACCCTTTAACACTTAATGTAATGTTGGTTTGGTGGTGGTGAACTCCTTTAGATTTTTCTTGTCTGGAAAGTTCTTTATATGTCTTTTGATTCTAAATGATAGTTTTGCTGAGTAGAATAATTTTAGAAGTTGGTCCTTGCTTTTCACCACTTTGAATATTTTTTGCCAATTCCTTCTGGCAAAGTATCTGTTGAGAAATCACCAGAGAGTATTGTAGGTAACTAATTGTTTTTCTCTTGCTTCTCTCTTTTACCTTTTGTATTTTAATTCTGATGTGTCTTGGTTTGGTCCTCTTTGGGTTCCTCTTGCTGGTCACTTTCTGGACTTATATATCTATTTCCCTCACCAGATTAGAGAAGTTTTCTTTCATTATTTTTTTTCAAATAGGTTTTCAATTCCTTGCTCTCTCTCTTATATCTCTTGATATATTAATATATATCAAGCATACAAATAGTATAATAGAGGCTCCTTACACTATCCTCATTTTGGGAGATTATTTTCTTTTTGCTGTTCTGATAGGGTGTTTTTTATTTCCTTATATTTCAAATGGCTGATTTCATTATCAGCTTCTTTTACTCTACTGTTGATTCCATGTAAATTATTCTTCATTTCACTTTGTACATCCTTCATTTCTGACTGGTTCTTTTTCATGGTTTTCATGTTCTTTTTTATGATGTAGATGTTTTCTACTTTTCCCCTATGTTTATTGAGCATCCTTATAATCAGTGTTTTGAATTCTGTGTCTAATAGATTTCTTGTCTCCATTTTAAGTTTAATTATTCTTTTAAAATTTTTTGTTCTGTTCTTTCATTTTGGATATGTTTCTTTGTCTTCTCATTTTAGCCGCCTCCATGTGTTTGTTTTTATGTATTAGGTAGAGCTGATACATCTCCTGATTTTGGTAGAGTGGCCTAATGAAGTAGGTGTCCTGAAGGGTCCAGTGACACACACTTCCCCTTCTCCTGAGCTGGGCACTCCCAGGTATGGTTTCCCCCGTATTGGTTGTGTACACCCTCCAGTTGTAGTTGAGCCTTGATTGCTGTTGGCACATCAATGGAAGGGATTTACCCCTTGGCTAATTGGTTCAAGGACTGGCTTGGACCACTGTGGAGGATCAGCTATGCTGATCCATGAAGCAGGTCTTACTTCACTGTGGCTCTGTTCCCTGTGGATGTGATCACATGGTGCTTTGACAGGGGCTGAAGCTGTCTACCAGGTAGGCTGGTCCTGGAGCCTCCCTTGAGGTACATTCCAAGGTCAGAAATTGCCTGTGTTTTGCCCAGGGCCATCCAGCATGAACTACAAAGTGATATGCTAATGGCTGCTACTTGTGCTGGGCTTCCAAGTGCCCAGGAGAGGCCAAGCTGTGAACCAAGGCTAGTTCCCCTTAGTGTTGGGTGTGGGACCACTTAGAAAGAGATACAGGGTTCACAGAGGCCATATTATGCTTATTTGAGAGATAATTAGGAAAGTCTGGAGCATGAGCTAAGACTAGAATTATATCACCATTTGTATGGAAAAGCCACTGGAAAATAGCTGGGGTGAGCCTGAAAGTTGGTGGGGCAGAGACTTAGGGAATTATGAAGGTAGGGCTAACAGCCTTAGAAAAATTGATAGAGACTTGGCTATAGTGCTCACATGCTGGCACTATGAAAGAAACGCTCAGCAAAGGAACAATAACCTCTGCTACCACTTCTGTTTGGGAGCAGGCTGCCCCTCTAGCCTTGTTGCCAATGCCAGACACCTTAGTTCCTTCCTGGATGTCCCCTGGTGCTTTTTGGACTGCTTCCCCTGGTGCTTTAACTCAGAGGGATTGAGTCTGAGTAAGTCTGTGCATGGGACTTTTAAGAGGAACTTCCTGGGCTCCTGAAGCCTTCTCTCTCACTCAGCTACAATCCCAGCTGGGTTGAATAGCCACAAGTTATGGGGACTTTCTTCCCAGCACTAGAATCCTGGGCTGGAGTTCCTAATATGGAACTGGGACCCCTCATTCTTCAGGGGGATCTCTGCAGCCAAGATATCCCTTCTGACTTTTATCTGCCAGATGTGGTATAGAAGCAGTCAATTTCACTCTTACCCCTTCTACCTGTCTCAATGTGGCTTTTTTTAAAAAAACATTTTTAGGTGTAAAAATTCCATCAGGTTATATTTCAGGGGATTTTGAATGATCGGAACATAAATAATTTTATGTGTTCTTCCCTTGTTAGGCTAATTGAAGAGGTTCCTACTAGCCAACTTGAGCATAAATAAGAATAGTAACTGAAATGCATTAAAACAAATGAAATGGTTAAGTCCGGAATTCTACACTGATCTTAAACATCAAAACAAAATCTAATTGCTCTCCTTTGGCAGATATTAGAATAATAATAATTTTTTAAAACTTGTAAATACAGGGAAAGCTTCAAACAATTGTTTTGACTTTTCTGTATATCTATACTGCAGGGTAACCAAATACTTTGCAAGGGAAAGTTACTGTCTGTAGAAGTACTCAAACTAGTAAATGTAGAAGCTATGCTAAAATTATTATATCACTATTTTACAACCCATTATAAAATAATGGATCTAGACAATGATTATCAATGGCTGCTCACAAGTCAAAAGGATAAACAATTAGACATTATAGGCTTCATAATAGTAGACAATACCACCTAAGAATGCTTCTTACCAAAAATTTGTACCTGAAATCATTGAGCTGAGTAGGAGAGAAAGATGAAGAGAGAGAACGAGAAGGGGTGGGGAGGGGGAACTACAGTTTAAGATAGATTTAATAAACATTTAAATAGTTAAATTTTTATGGAACTCATATAAATCCTGTCTGGATTATATATATATAAATATTAAATATATATACTAGAGGCCCAGTGGATGAAATTCATGCACTGGAAGGTGTCCCAGGCTGTACTATCTCTAATCTGGGGTCCCTGGCTCCTAACCACTTGCCTGTCTGCCTGATTATTCCTAACCTCTTCTGCCTGCCAGCCTGATAGCCCCCTAACCATTCCCCTGCTGGCCTGATTGACACCTAACTGCACCCCTGTTGGCCCAATCACCCCTAACTGCCCTCCCCTATAGACCTGATCACCCCCAACTGCCCTCCCCTGCCAACCATCTTGTGACAACGTGGAGGCAGCCATCTTGTGACAATGTGGTGCTGGCCAACTTGTGACATGAGGGCATGAGGGTCAATTTGCATATTACCTCTGTATTATATAGGATTGATTTCAGAGAGGAAGGAAAGGAAAAGAGAAATAGAAACATCAATGATGAAAGAGAATCACTAATCAGCTGCCTCCTGCATGCCCCCTACTAGGGATCAAGCATACAATCTGGGAATGTGTCTTGACTGGTAATCAAACTATGATCTCCTAGTTCAAAGATCAATGTTCAACCACTGAACCACACTGGCTGGGACTGTTAGGATCTCCTAAAATAATACTAAGTTAACATTATTTTTAGTATCTAATATTATTATTACTTTTGCAAACAAAATATTTTTTATCTTTTAGAGATACACTCTGATATATTTATCGACATAATGATATGAGTCTGAGATTTGTTTTTTAATACTCCAGTAGTTAAGGTAGGGTACAGATAAATCAAAATTGATAATTGTTGTAAGTAGATAACAGGTACATGGGATTCATTATATTATAATTTCTGAGTTTGTATATGTTTGAAATTCTCATAATAAAATGTTGATAACAACAAAGCAACAAAACAAAGCCCAGATACTTTAAATTAGTTGCCCAACGCCACCTATGTAATTAGGGACACTTCAAACCTGAAATTGGACTCCTGACTTCCAATCAAATACTCTTTCCCATATAACAAGCTGTTTTGCCGAGATGCCAAACTTCTTGGGTACCAAATTATCTGCCCAAAGCTTGACAAGCCAATGGGTGAACTAGGAAATACACTATGGGGCTATCAAACACTCGTACAAGCAGCTCATCAGTAAGCAGCCAAGTGGCAAATTGAGATTGACTGGGAGTGCAGAGCAGCTGTTGACTTTTGAAGTATTGCCCAAAGCTCTTGGCTTTTCCCCATTTGGCCTTTAAGGGAGCCATTTCAAAAGCAGACTGGCCTTCAAAGTGCCCAAACAAACACAGTTGAAAGGCTGTTTAGTCTGTGCTTAGATTTTTCTTAATGGATGGCATCACACGAATTCATTTTTGCTGAGAGCTATATAATCAGACCAACATGGAGTCTTGTGACGATAGCTAAAGTCAGAGCACCTGGGCACCAAGATTTTATAATTGGTTAGATTGGGACGTCATTTCCACATTAATAAGATTGCTGCTTCACTAGACACTAAAACTCAGTCATCATTGCTGTATTTCTTTCATTGTTGAGACGCTGGGGCTGGGGAATAGATCCCTGGGGAGATGAAGAATTAATGAAGATCATACTGAAAACCAGAAAGGTGATAAAGTGGCGGTGTCAGCAGTACAAAACCAGGAAAGGGCATATACATCCTCCAAAGGAAGCACATACTGACCCAATATTTAAATGCAGCCAGCTAGGCAGACATCTCTTGCTATTATTTCTTTTTATTTCTCTCTCTCTCTCTCTCTCTCTCTCTCTCTCTCTCTCTCTCTCTCTCTCTCTTTTTCCTTTTCTTTTCTCTTCTCCTCCCCCTTGTGAGAGTAATACTCATACTCTCACTTTTCCATAGTCAACGTTCAACATAGGTATATTTCAGGCATTTTCTCCTAATGGACATCTATTGCTTTTTCCTGTCCAGCATTCATTTTCATTTTTATCACAGTACTCTGTATCTTCCTTGAAAAACTATCACTTTCTCATCATGTGTGGTCTTAGTGGAATTGTTCACCAAATGGCACCTGGCCCAAGTTTTGCTGACTAGATTCATTTTAGTGAAAATTTGGATGCTTGGGTTGTGATTTATCCCAATAGTAGCATTTTAAAGAGTGGCTACTGGATAATGCTCCCTAGAACTCTAAAACTTTGCTACTCTGCATCCTGTCCTTTCAGAGGCATGAAACTTGTCCTCGATTCTGTGACAGTTTTCTTTTTATCTAACTTTTCTTTTTGTTTAAGTAGAATTGGTTTATATCCTCTATACCCCAATATAAATGATATATTATTATCCACACATGAGAGCTAGTTACTTACTAAAAGAAAACAAATCAAGGATACTGAATATTCATTTAGTATGTGGAAGGTAAGTACTTTGAGCCACATCAACTCAGTTTATTGGCACACATTAACATCATGCTCCCAACTTATTATTGGAGAACAATTGAGTACTTAAATTTTGATGTTTTTTTGTAAACAAAATATGGTACACATTTTAAGCCCATTATGCAAAATACCAATACCGCATTCATACCGCTATTTTTATTTCTGTGTCTCCTGAATAATTAGATGCAATAGGGAGAAAAGCATGAATCTGAGGTAGAGCACAACTTCTTAAAGTCAAAGAAAATTCATTGGTTCATTGATTAGAATTCATATACTGTCTCACTTTAAAAAAAACAACAACAATGTAGGTATAAGTGATGAATACTTCTTTTGCTTAAATACCCACTAGAATAAACTGAATCCAGACCATTTCTTGGAAACTCAGAGGGGTAACAGGGTTTTTCATTGAAGCAACAAGCCTTTGTTATTTTCAAGTCACACACAAATCCTTAAAGATGGATGATTATCTTTAGCTCTGAGGTAGGGACAAGATAGAATGCTTTAGCTTTTCATTTCTTAGATTCATTCATAAGATCAATCGTGGCTCCTTGTTATGGACTAAATTCTTTCTCCCAATAATTCATATGTTGAAGTCCTAACCCCCTATGCGACTATATTTGGAGATAGGGTTTTTATGAAGGTAATTAAGGGTAAATGAGGTCATAAGGGTGGGTCGACCCAAGAAAATTAGTCTTTATCCTAGTGTTGTGGGTTGTGTCTCCAGCCCCTAATTCATATGTTGAAGTCTGAACTCAGTACTTGACTATATTTGGAGGTAGATATTTAAAGGGATAATTAAGTTAAAGTGAAATCACAAGAGAGGGCCTTAATCCAATAAGACTGGTATCCTTGTAAGAAGATGAAGAGACACTATAGCTCTCAAACCAGAAGAAAGGCCATGTGAGGACATTAAAAAGGCAGCCATCTCAAGCCAGAAAGAGACTCCTCATCAGACGTCACTGATGGCACCTTGATCTTGACCTTCTGGCCTCCAGTACTGTGAGACAAAAAATTTCTGTTGTTTAAGCCTCCCAGTCTGTGGTATTTTGTTTTGGAAACCTTAACAGACTAGTTTCAAATAATACACCATATGTCCATATACTAGTAAAAGACTACTTTGATTCTTAGATAATGCAAATTTAGTGTTTATATCAATCCCTCCAAGTTACTAAATCTAAGCACCTTCCCTTTATACCACTAGTTGCACCCTGTTTCTATGCTCAGTTGCTCCCCTGATTGACACCTGTGCTGCTTCTGGCACTGTCCTAGCATGTTACCACTGCTGTGCTCAGGCCACCTGACTGGTGGTCCTTACCTGCTTTTAACCTCCCAAACTTTAGAAACTCTAGTCTCTGTGCTTGGTCCTGAATTCCCTGACATTCTTGCATACTTTTGGATCCTATGGGTCTTTATTTAGTCTGCACATCTTCCACTAGTCATTTTCTTATCCCACAACCACTAACACTTCATTTTTCTCAGCACAAATAGGATATCCCTTAGGGCTAGATCAGGATGGATTTAAGTCCACTTTCACATTGTACTTGGCCACACTGTGACCCTTTCTTTGGACCTGTTTTATTTCATCTGGTCCAATCTTGCAGAACTTCTTTCTCCTTATGATTTTTTTCCAAAGGGATTGTTTCTTCTGCAATCTGGCCTCTATTGTTCTTACTTATATCCCATCAGCATATGTCTGAACCCAGATCACAAACAATTCAAAATCTTTTCCTTGAGTCTGCTGAAACCCAAGCACATTATAGCTAGCCAGGTGGGGAAGGGTTGCCTAATTTTATAAGCTATCATGTCTAAGCCTCACCCAGCCAAGTAGTTTATAGAATTCCTGCAGTTTTACCAGTTGAACTTTTAATGTTTCATTTCATTTTAGCTTAGCTCTTAGGATAGAATCTGATATAGAGATTCAGATGAGTTAAGAAAGACAGCAATGTCACAGCCTTAAGAATCCTAGACAAGGTCTCCTCTTCCCTCTAGCTTCTTTAGTGCCTGCTGTCCAGCCTGCAATGCCTTTTCTTGATACTACCTGAACTGCTTTAGCACCCCAGTACCACCTGAACTTCCTGCTATGGTTGTACCTTTTGACAGGTGGATATCAATAAGCGATCTCTTACTCTCATCCCCTATTCCCTCTCTTTAATTTTCAGAACATCCTTGAAAGCTGGTGGCAACAGTGACAGCCCATGTCCCTGTCTCCCTTGTTTCCCTTCACCTGACCAATTAACATTGCAGAGCAGAATCTCCATCCCTCTTCAGTTTGCCCAGACACCAGGTCCAGGCCGGAAGGGCACTGCTTCCACTCCACCTTCTTACAAGGAACCCCCCTCCCCCGGCTTTCCAGAGGGAAAAATGTGTGCACAGTTGCCTGCCTTACACAGGTGTCTTACTTTTCTTAGGTTAAATATAAAGGACATGGTTACTTAACAACCATCATTCATTATCTGACATTTCTTATCCTCTCAGAGAACAGATAGAATCACTAAAAAGAATTGACGGATAAACCAGGAGTTACTTAATGTGACTACCCCACTTTATGTTGGCTGAGTCTTTAGAATCAGATACAGAGGTTATCAACCAAGAAAGTGACTAGTCAGTCAATAACTTGTAAAGAAGTTTAAACAAACAAACAAAAAGAATAGTCATAGTTTTTTTTCCTAAATAAACAGGGGACTCCCATTTCGTTAATTTGTTACAAATTCCCTAAAGTGAGAAATTTCCATGTACAAAACAAATGTGTCTTCCCCCCAACACCTCATTATGACTGTCACTACAGGCAGTGGCACATCTCATTGTTAATTTCTTTTTAAAAAATATACATTTTTATTGATTTTTTACAGAGAGGAAGGGAGAGGGAGAGTTAGAAACATGGATGAGAGAGAAACATCTATCAGCTGCCTCCTGCACACCCCCTACTGGGGTTGTGGCTGCAGCCAAGGTACTTGCCCTTGGCCGAATCGAACCTGGGACCCTTGAGTCTGCAGGCCGAGCCAAACCAGTTAGGGCTCATTGTTAAATTTCTTGCTGTTAAATTAGCCCTCATATGTCTTGTTCTTTGTAACTGCAACAGAAATGATAATCACATGGAATTTTAGATCATTATTATTTGAACTGTATGTTTAAATTCAGGAATATGTTGCCTTAAACTCTGGACCTATTAGATGTCCTACTCTTGCCCATTGGTTTTCTTCTAATTTAATATAGCTTGGCTATTATGCTTTGACCATGTAGGGCAGTGGTCGGCAAACTCATTAGTCAACAGAGCCAAATATCAACAATACAAAAATTGAAATTTCTTTTTTGAGAGCCACATTTTTTAAACTTAAACTTCTTCTATTGCCACTACTTCAAAATAGACTCGCCCAAACTGTGGTATTTTGTGGAAGAGCCACACTCAAGGGGCTAAAGAGCCCTTTGCTGACCACAGATGTAGGGGAACTTGTATAAATTAAATACATTGGTATAATCAAAAGAGTACTTTGCAAAGTCAATTCTAAATTTTTCCATATTGGTATTTATATTATTTTTGAAATTTCTCTCTGCAAAGTATTAATTCATAAGAGAATCCCAGGAATTTCTTGTGAGAGATATGCCCCATTAAAATCTGTCTCCTCATCAAGTCACCCACGTACCCATGACCCTACACAATATCCACAATAACATGTTGTTTAAAACCATCAGGATTATTTTTACTCTGGATCTTTAAGATAAATTTATATTTTGTGGGCATGGGGAGAGTTAATTCCCTATATATATGTTCCCCAATTTTAACATGCCGCCCTCCCCCCCCCCCCAGTATATCTATGATTGATTTTTAAGCATCATTACTACAAATGGTTAACTTTTGTGAGGAAAATTGATTTTCATAGCTAGGAATGGCACAAAAAATAATGAATTACCAGAAAGTAGTCATCCTTAATTCTGGTCAAGTTAACAACTGATTAGTCTTGCCAAAGAGGTTAACCCCACTTGCACCTCTCAACCTAGAAGATGGACCAAATCAACACCGAAGGGGGGTATCATGTAAGTACTGTACATATCAGCATATTTCAAAATACAATTTTGTCTAGTATGTCTGCAAAGGATATTTCTGTCTCAAAAACTGGAGCAATAAACACACACACACACACACACAATATGAGTGGGTTTTCTCATTTTGATAAAGTGAACACATATTCCTCTCATAATAGAGACCATTAAGAAAAATATTTAATAATAAGATATATTTATGAACAACAGCAACAACTTCTTGGAAAGGCTGTAATTCAGTCCTCAATGTTCCCTCTACTTCCAATTCTCTTTCTTTATGATTTTTGAAAGTTGTTAGGAATAGTAGTAAATATGACTCTTGGAAAATTCGCATTTTATTAAAAAAAATAAAGAGCAAATAAAATCATCATCCAAAAGAAAAGATAACCTGTGGATTGGGAGAAGATATTTGCCAGTGATATATCCAATCAGGGGTTAATATTTAAAATTAATAAAGAACTCATACCACTTAACACCAAAACACCACCAAACAATCTAGTTAAAAAATGAGCAGAGGACCTGCATAGACACTTCTTTAAAGAGGACATACAGATGGCCAATAGACATAGGAAATGATGCTCAAAGTCACTAATCATCCAATAAATGCAAATTAAATCTACAATGAGCTATCACCTCAAACCTGTCAGAATGGCTGTCATCAATAAACCAACAAATAACAAGTGTTGCGTAGGATGTGGGGAGTAGGAAACCTTTATGCATTGTTAGTGGGAATGCAGATGGGTGTAGCCACTATGGAACACAGTATGAAGGTTCCTCAAAAAATGAAAAACAGAAGTACCTTCTGACCCAGCAATTTAACTTCTGGGTATTTATTTTCAGAAATCCAAAACACTAATTCTAAAAGTTATATCCATCCCTGTGTTTTTTGCAGCATCATTGACAATAGCCAAGATATACAAGCAACCCAGATGCCCATCAATAGAAGGGTAACAAAGTGGTACATATATACAATGGAATATTACTTGACAGTAAAAAAGAATGAAATGTTGCCATTCATTTGGGACAACATGAATAAATCAAGAGGGGGTTAAGCTAAGTGAAGTAAATCAGACAGAGAAACACAAATACCAAATGATTTCACCTGCATGTGGAATTTAAAGAACAAAATAAATGAACAAAGGAAACAGAAACAGACCCATAGAGACAGAGAACGGAATGAGGGTTGCCAGACGGGACAAGGTCTGGGAGCTGGGTGAAAAGGTGAAGGGATTAAGAAGTGCAAAATATGGGGATATAAAGTGCAGCATAGGAAATACAGTCAATATTATTATCATAACTGTGTATGGTGCCAGGTGGATACTAGACTTTTGGGGGGATCATTTCATAAATTATATAAATATTTTACCACGTTGCCATATACCTGAAACTAATATAAAATAATATTGCATGTCAACTGTAATTTAAAATCTAAAACCAAGGAGTATGGGATGGAGAAAGTGTTCCCCGACCATCTCTCCTACTGTTCTGCAGGACAGGCCGGGGCAAGTGAATCAGTGAGAGTGCAGACCCAAGGCACAGCGTGGAGGAAAGATGGGGTGAGGGGGAAGACTGAAGAACTCTCAGAGTGGCCGGAATGTTTGTTTAAAAAGCAGCAGGGATTATCTGATAAACTGGGCAAACTGCTTGTTATTTTTATAATGTAAATGAAACCAGTATTAAAGTGAAAAGCTGAAATCCTCTCACAGGACAGATAAAGCCAAATGATTATATTTAGATTAATTTGCAAAAGAAAGCAAACATTTTCATTCCTAGTCTCCAACATGTACCAACACATCATAGCCTCTGGAATGTTTATTGGGGTTGAGTGAATGGAAAGTGACGACGAGAGGAGGGTTGGGGCAGGAAAGAGTGTATCAATCCCCAAGTTTTGCCTTCAGATTTCCCATGAAGTGTCCCAAGCATTTGAAATTGGCATACAATGAACATTACTGGTGCACAGAAGTAAGAATTGGTTGGTTCTTTCTTCCTTCTGCACCTCAAAATTATTATTCCAAAATCATTTTGCCTACCATTTCCCCATAAGGACCTGACCCGAAAGATAATTATTTTTAAAATCGGCATACAAATCATTCAATTCAGAACAAGTTCTTAACAAAAAAGCCTCACAACTTACTTGGAATCCCTGGAAAGCTTCTAGTGAGAGCGGCATGTGACTGACGTGGTAAATTAGGCCTGTTGGAGAAAAATCAAGACAAAATATGGATTCATTGTTTTTTTGAAAGGCAGCCATATTTCCAAGAAAATGTGCATGCCATGTTTTATTAAGAAATTATATCTTTCCCCATGCTTTCCATCTCTTTCACGCTCTGGCAATGGCAAGCAGGTTAAACAGATGTGTTGAAAGAATTAATACCAGTCTTGGGAACGTGTAAACAAAATATTTCTTTAGAAACACCTACCTTGAAATTTCATTAGTTCTATCAGATACTGGAAGGGCCTGGATTAAGGGAATGATTTAAACGGTGCAGGCTGTTCATACAGACTTAGAACCCTTTTGTGAGATGAAAAATGAGAAGATGAGTTTAATATTTCTCCAATGAATTGGCACGAGGTTTAAAATCTTGCTTGGACTGAGATAACTGTGTTTGTTTTAGTGCTAATAAATCCGGCTTGGTAAGAATTTTTCATTTCTTTTTTTCTTTTTGAAGATTCATTAGTAGGGGTGGAAAAAATTCCCTTCTAGGTTTCTTGGCTGGTTTAGTAATGGAACTAAGATAAGACGGAGGAACAGGCGAAAACCACATTTAATTACCTGCATATGGGAGCTTCGAAAAGATATGAAAAGACAAACCGCAGCCAGGTAATTGAGACTCGTATAACTTCTTGAGCTAATGAAAGACATAGGGGTTTGAGGACCCCAGGGGAGGAAGCCATTCACAGGAAGGCAGAGGAGATATTTGGAAAAGAAAGGCTGTCCTGTTATGCAGATAAACTTCTTAGGTTCAAAGGTATCTCTGGTAATAGCTCTCTTCACGGTACAGGATTCCTTTCCAATGTAAATGTAGGCGTGTGAGGATGGAGGCAAAGAGCTTTTCCTGAATCTGTTGGGGTTTTGATTGCCATCACCTCAAAATAATCCTCCTGCCAAAGTGACATGTTTGGGGGTGTTCCATTCTCCTCTCTCTCCCTATTCTCAGCAGCTACCCATTTGCCTCTGCGTAGAACCCACTCTCCCCTCTGAAAAGGCAGCATACTCCGTCAAAGAACAAATATATAGGATTAGCACGTTATGAAGAATAAAGAGAAGCTTTCAGCTCTCTGTCACGGGTGATATTTATCACATTTTTCACGACCGGCTCTAATAACAGTGCAGAGATAAAATAGGCTTGATGCATCTCTCCCGTGCAGAGCATTTTACAGCAGTGACTCTGAGGAATCCAGGAGGTGAGATGAGTGCTCCTGGCCCCTTGTGGTTTTTATTAGTCTAAGATGGGAGGTGTGTGTGTGGGGGGAGAGACCACTTCTACAAAAGTGGGCTTGAATTTTCTGTCTGTTATGCTAATGTATGCATAGAAAAAGCTGGTGCTGAGGGCGGTTCTCCAATTAAGACAAATGAGGCACATTGAATTTCTCCCCCAGGGCACAGCAGGGGTGCTGGCAAAATCTACTTTATTCTTTTTCTGTCAGGGCTGAACTGGAAACAAAAGCATGAAAATTCAACACATCCACTTACAGAATAATAAAGGCTGTTGTTTAAAGCGTGAAGAGTTTTGGCACCCTTCTGGGGCCTTATGCAAATCACTCTTCCTCTCAACTGCTACCACACCATCGGTCTTGGAAATTAAAGATGTACTTGGTTGGTTAACAGTTGAAAGGGGAAGAACAGGCTGAAACTCAATTAGATTTGTATTAAGCAAATAAATCAGGACTGACTGATATTGGCTAAACTAAAATGCATTACCAGCTGACAGTAATTCTAATTTGATTGACAAATATAGGTGGTATGTTATTAACCTAAATGAAAGATAAAAATATTTTATTATTTTTTAACTGAAAGGATTTTACTCTGGTAAACAATACTCCCCTCCCCCTCCCCCCAAAGTTACACAAAACAATAAACAGAGACCACTGACATGGTGCTGTTTACAGCCCTTGCTCAATAACACCGGAGATCTATTTCCCGGTACATGGTTAAGAGTTTAAGACCAAATTATTCTGCAGAAAGACATTTGTTTTCATTGATTTATTTGGTGTAATGTTGGAGCAGAACACATTATTTATTTGGTGGAATGAAGCACGCCAAACACTATATTTATGATGGCAAGTAACACAAAAGCATAGACCTGTACGTGCCTGGTTATTTATACACGGTGCTTTTTTACACTCGGGTATATACCAAGGAGCTTTAAATGAGGTTCAAGTTATGAATGACTATTTCAATCAAATGCTGCAAAGTTTTGAGGCAAAGCAAAACCCTCTTAAACAGAACAAATTTATTGTGTGTGGTTAGAGGAATGAAAGAGTTTTCCCATGTTGAAAAGATTTTGGAAGTTTCACTTTAACTCATCCCCTTATAGTTGCTGTTTATACTTTTAGAATTTACAGAAATTTAACCATTATGAAGGGGAAAAATAAGACATTTGGGAAGCTAGCTATCTCAATCTGTGCCAGTAACTTGCCTTCTGACATACACCCTTGCTTGCCGATAAACTCCATTCTTATCAAACTCCATTCTTATCTGTGATGCCTGTCCTGCCTTGCAGAACCTGTTTCCCCGGAATACTCCCATTTTACAGACACCATAAACTATGAACCATATACAATCCCTGGAGGGGCTGGTGCCAGTGTGGCAGGCCTCTGGGTGTGGTCTCACTTCCCCCATCCCAACTCAGAGGGGAAGCCTGATCCATTATTTGGGGGACAAAGGAACTAAAGGGTAGAAAGGGAAAGCTTCGTCCATGTTCATCACCCAGGATTTGGAGACCGGACTCCCCTGAGTCATGGCACTAGTGCAATCTGCAATAAAGGCAACTTTTCTGAATTGTCTCTGAGTGCCCGGCTGATTAATTCTCCCGCACCGCCTGGCAGCTTATCTGCAACAATTACATTTAATATATTGCTAAATTAATAATAACACCAATTTAATACTTCTGATTTTGTTAGAGCCATCTTCTATTTTCCCCATCTTTTCTGTACATCTGCCTTTTTCTTCTGGCTATCAGATTAGACTCATTCGTATCCTTCAGTGATCTTTCTTTCCATCTTTTCCTACCTGGTTGATCTTGCCAAATCCTGCTGTGATTTACTCGGCATCAATGCCAGCAATGGTCCCTTTCTACCCTAGGAGCCCCGTCCAAACCTTCACCTCCTGTGGGCTGCTTCCTGCCACAGCTCTTGCCAAGCCCCTGTTCTTCCTCTACCTGTTCCCACCTCTCCTCTGCTGAGCACATTAAAGATCCTAAGCCAAAATACTTTTCTTTGGGACTCAGGCCCACACTTTCCTCCCCATCACCATCAATAATCCCCTTCACCGATACTGGGAGTGAAGTTAGATCAGAGAATGTGACATCGACAATCACTGTCAGGTTTCAAACACATTTTCTTTCATCCCAGATTGCATTCTCTATTTTTAGCTTTTCAAACCTTTCAACTTCTACTCTCACTTATCTCTTCTTATTCCCCTGCATAGCTGGCCATCAGATGGGCTTCTTTTTATCTCCCTTTTTATTGTGACTCTTCCCTCTTTTCTGCCACTGCATGTGAAATTTACCTGAGAAATCAGTTTTCAAAGCTTCAATATATTTCAACATTCATATACCATCTGCTAATGATAAACCCTACTACTTATTGTGGGTTTAGAAGAACTTTAAAAATATATACCGCACTTTTCGGACCATAAGACACACCTTTTCTTCACCAAATAGTGGGAGGAAAAGTGCCTGCGTCTTATGGTCCGAATAGAAGTAGTGCCTGCGTCTTATGGTCCGAGTTGCAGAGCGGCAGCGGGTCCCCCGGGACCTTCCGTGTCCCTGGGGACTGCATATTTGGTGAAGAAAAAGTGCGTCTTATGGTCCGAAAAATACGGTACCTTTATTGTTGAAAGTGTCACAGATCTCCCCTTTTTTAGAATTTTGTTCCATCATATTTATTTAATGCTTTTTTTCCACGTTTTATACTCTTTTGGTTATATTCTTTATTATGTAATGATTATTAAAAGTAAGATTAAATATACTTTTCTTGAAGGATTTTGTTTATGCCTGTTGAATCATCCATTTTGTGTTGTGTTTTCATTTTCCATTTAAGGACAATAACAGCTCTAACCAGTTTGGCTCAGTGGATAGAGCACTGACCTATGGACTAAAGGGTCCTAGGTTTGATTCCTGTCAAGGGCATGCACCTTGATTGCGGGCACATCCCTAGTAGGAGGTGTACAGGAGGCAGCTGATAATTTTTTCTAATTCTCTATCCCACTCCCTTCCTCTCTGTTAAAAAAAATCAAATATATCTATATCTATATCTATCTATCTATCTATCTATCTATCTGTAATACAATGACATAAATTTTTGACATGCAGAAGGAACTATTCTATGGACCTTCATAAATCTGAAGATATTTTGTTACTTTTTTGTGTGTGGTAATATCTATATAACATAAAATTTACTATTTTAACCATGTTTTGGTATACAATTCAGTGGCATTAAGTATATTACCTTAAATTTTTAGGGTAACATATTTTTATTGTTAACCCCTTTCATGTCTTCTTCCTTGCCATAACCTTCACAGCAGTTCATTTGCTCTCTTGGGGCCATTTTCATCCAAGAAATACAACTTTATATCCACTCACAAGGCAAAGCTAAGGTGACTTTGATGCTCCCTTCAAATATGCAATGATTCTGGAAATAGGAAAATTGTCTAACTGCCCAGTATAAATTAAGTTGTATGCCACTTCAAATTCATATTCAAATTGTTTTTTCTGCTTTTTATAGTGCAAGGGAAGTAGTCACAGCAACACAGGAAGCCAGACTTGAGAGGAAAGATTGACACCTGAGAATCAGAAGGCTTTGTTCCCTTAAGCCCAGTTAAATATCATTGAGCTATCACTCAGTACTAAGAGAAACAGTTTCCTCTTGCATTGCTCTAAAACCAACTACTAAATAATGTTAGGATATCTTTAAGGCAATAATGAGTAATCATTTACAGTTCTTTTGAAGGAAATGTTGTTAAGATTTAAAAAAAAAAATAGGGCCCAAAGGCAGAGAGCTTTTAACTACTAGCCATTTGGCAATATTACCTTCATTTTCCATCCTCCCTCCTTCCTCCCCTCCTCCATAACCTTTAGTATAAATCTTCTTTCTGATTTTAATGTTGGAAATTCTGCAATTGCTTAAAGAAATATTCTTTTTCTTGTTTTAAATTTGTTCTGTTGACTTCACTATATTTTAACATGTGTTATTGAGAGCATATTAACTCTGAATTACTAGGTTGCATATCCACTTGCTGTGGGAGAGGATTTAAATTCATCAAAGAGCTCAGTTTTCCTCCATAGCAGGCAGTCAAGGATCAGGAGAGAAAAGAAATAGAAATAGAGACACAGACAGAGGTAAAAGAGGCGAGAGAGAGAGAGAGAGAGAGAGAGAGAGAGAGAGAGAGAGAGAGAGAAGAAAAAAGGGAGAAAGGAGAGACAGATATGTGATATATGTGATTCCCTCAGGGGTAATGCTATTCATATCTCTTCTATTTATCTTGAAAAGTTTCCAAAGGACATATGGGGAGCAGCAGTGTTGCCTCACTGGACTTGGTGAAGTATAGCCCTGATTTGAGATATATTAATAGCCAGGAAATTGATCTAAAGGTCAAGGAATAGGTACTAAGTCTTCTTCTCAGTTGGGGTCCTGTCTGTCTACACACAGCTTTTATGGCAGCTCTCCCAGATTTTCTGTGCCCCAAGGCCCTTGAATTGTTGTTCTTTCTTTATTCTCAGTATCATTCTCCTTTATTTTACTTACCAAGGTATGCCTCAAATATAGACATTTTAAATAGCTTATGCCCTATCTGTGCATCTTTAAAAGCTGACTCAGTGGGTACCAGAGATGTGAAGTAAGTCCTGCTCTGTGGTCTGGGCCCCTGCACAGCTGATTCTCCACAGTGGTCCCAGTCAGGCTTTGCAGTTAATTGACCTGGAGGTAATTCCTTCCCATTGACATACCAATAGAAATCAAAGCTCAACTACAACTGGAGAGTGTACATAGGGTTGTGTGTGTGTGGGGGGGGGGGAGGGCACAGCTAGAGTGCCCAGCTTAGGTACATAGGGAGGCTGTGTCACTAGATCCTATAGAGCATCTCCTACTAATGTAGGCCACTCTACTGATTCTGGGAGACATAGCAGCTCTACATAATACATAGCAACAATCACAGGTTAGCAGTCAAAATGAGAAGACAAACAGAAACCAACTGATAAAATAAGAAAAAGAAGTCAATGAAATAAAGGTAAGTAAAATAATAGATACAAAATTCAAAACAAATGTTACAGGATGCTCAAGGAAGTTAGTGAAAACAACAGTATAAAAAGGACATGAAAACCATAAAAAAAGGACTAGTCAGAAATGAAGAAAACATTAACTGAAATGAAAATAATTTACAGGGAATCAATAGTAGAGTAGATGAAGCTGAGAATCAAATCAGCAATTTGGAATATAAAGAAACAACAAACACCCAATCAGAATAGCAAAAGGAAAAAAAGAATTTTTAAAAGTGTGGATAGTTTAAGAGACCGTTGGGACAACATGAAGTGTAACAGCATCCGGATCATATGTATACCAGAAGAAGAAGAGAGCAACAGTTTGAAAATATAATGGCTGAAAATTTCCCTATCCTGTGAAATAAAATAAACATATATCAAGGATATACAGAGTCCCAAACAAAATGAACCCAAAGAGGCCCATACCAAGACACATCATAATTAAATGGCAAAGCTTAAAGACAAAAAGAGAATCTTAATAGCAGTAAGAGAAAGAGAGGCAATTACCTAATAAGCAGTTCCCATCAGACTGTCAGCTGATTTCTCAACAGAGACTTTTCAGGCCAGAAGGGATTAGGAGGAAATATTCAAAATTATGAAAAGCAAAGATCTACAACCAAGATTACTGTAACCTGCAAAGATATTATTTAGAATAGAGGAACATATAAAGATCTTCCCAGACAAGAAAAATTTAAAGGATTTCACCACCACCAGTAATACATGACATGTTAAACAGTCTTATAAAAGCAGAAGGAGAAGAAGAAGATGAAGAAGAAGACGACAATGATGACGAAGAAGAAGAAGAAGAAGAAGAAGAAGAAGAAGAAAGATTAAAAAGCCTATATAATAAAGAGGTAATATGCAAATTAACCCTAGCGCCCTCACAAGATGGCTGCCTACAACCATGTCTGCAGAGGGGTTAGTGAGGGATGACCAAATGACTGAGGCATCATGGGGTGACGAGGCCAACAGGGAGGTTGTGGGGGGCGACCAGCCAGCAGGGGGGGGGTAGTTAGGGGAGATTAGGCCAGCACACAAAGGCAGTGAGGGGTGACCATGCAGGCAGACAGGCAGGTGAATGATTAGGAACCAGTGGTCCAGGATTGTGAGAGGGATGTCTGACTGCCGGTTTAGGCCCTAATCCTGAGGATCAGGCCTAAACCGGCAGTTGGACATCCCCCGAGGGGTCCCAGATTGGAGAGGGTATAGGCTGGGCTGAGGGAACCCCCCTTCCATACATTAATTTTATGCACTGGACCTCCAGTATGAATAATAAAATTTATCAACAATTGCATTCCAAAAACAAAATAAATGAACAAGCACTATAGAAACAAACTCATAGTTACAGAGAACATTTTGATAATGTTGAGGAGCTGGGTGAAAAATGTGAAGAGATTAAGAAGTACAATTTGGCAGTTACATAATAGTCATAGGGATGTAAAGTACAACATAGGGAATCTATATTTTTAAAAAAAGTCTACATGACTGTTATGGCGAAATGACCAGAATGACTGGTCGCTATGATGCACACTGACCATCAGGGGGGTAGACATTCAATGCAGGAACTGCCCCTGGTGGTCAATGTGCTCCTACAGTGGGAGTGCCACTCAGCCAGAAGCCAGGCTCACAGCTAGTGAGTGCAGTGGAGTGGTGGGAGCTTCTCCTGCCTCCATGGCAGTGCTAGAAAGCAGTGAGCTGAGCAGTAAGGAACAGCGAGCAGGAGGGCAGTAAGGAGCAAGGGGCCACGGACTACTAGAGGGATATCTGACTGTTGGCTTAGGCCCACTCCCTATGGCAGTCAGACTTCCCTTGAGGGGTCCCAGACTACAGGAGGGTGCAGGCCAGGCTCCAGGACCCTCCCCCCCAGTGCATGAATTTCATGCACTGGGCCTCTAGTATAGTCACTAATATGCTAATATCTACTTATGGTGTCAGATGAATATGAGATTTCGGGGGATAATCATTTACTAAGTTATATTATGTCTAATCACTGGAGTATACACCTGAAACTAATATATTATTGTATGTCAACTATAATTGAAAAATAATAAATGATTACAAAACAAAATACCTTTCCCTCCACAATTTTTCAAGTTAACTTCTCAGTGCCTCTATATTTTTCTATACATTAGGCATGATCACGAATACATCACAGGGTTCTCCTGAATAGAAAAGATGATAATATACAGTAATACTTCTAAAATGTTTTAATCATTATCTTTCAGGGTAGGTAGGGGAGGAATTGGGAGAAACACACAAGTACATATTAGAGAAAACTTTATTGAGGCTTTGTTGGGAAGCATGAGACTTGGTTGGAAAGTTTGTAAGGAGAAGATCCTGATAAAAGGGAAGTGTGTGGAATGCCGCCTGCCTGGTTTATCGGAATTCCAACTTTGGAGAGACCTATGGGAGTGTGGAAGGCAGTGCCCCTAATTATTCCTTGATCTTTCCAAACAAGTCTGTGCATGTGCAGACCCCCAGGTGTTTACTGGAATCCTTATTTTTATTCCCTGGATGCCCTTGTCTAGAGGACAATGTAAGCACATGTGTCCTCCCAAGATTATTCACCTCTTGGTTATATCTAAAGATAAAAATTCTAATAAAGGCCTAAAGAGACAGGTGGTCGAGGCTGCCTGGCTGCTATAGCCGGGCTGCCCCTTAGCTTCTCTTTCACAGTGAAATTGTCTAATCTGGATACCTGGTTAGCTAGAATTCATGTATAACTTTCGAGGAAACTAAAGTCAACCTAGAAGTACTAACCCTATATTTAAAGCCATGTAATTTATGTATTGATCCATAAAGATAATATTCTTAATGGCAAATCCTCAGAGTTACATACTCAAACCTGTACCTGTATGTGTTTTTATTACACACACACACACACACACTGATGGTATTTAGAGCACACTACCCCAAAATATGGCATCTTGGCATAATGAAATAATTTTAAGGTGAAATAATTTGAGAAATAGCAGGGATAGGAAAGACTTTCTCACCTCCCCTTTCTTCCTTGAAGCAAGCTATAAAACTCCCATGTGAGAGGAAGGTGCCCTTCCTATAGCTGATGGAAAGGAACATCCTTATTTCTGAAGATAAAGAGGCACCATGAGGAATCCAAATAAACTTGCTAAGTTTCTCCTAGTTCACTACCCTTAGCTTATAACCCCCCACTTTTTTTTTCTTAAGTGAGGCTTATTATTTTTCTTTCTTTCTTTTTTCCTTTTTTTTTTTTTTTTTTAATTAAGGGTCCCTTACTGGTCCTGCTTCCATGAGTGCTGAGACCAGGTGGAAAAGGGAAGGGGAACCAGGCAGCGTGGGGAGGGTTATCTTCACAACATTCTATTTATATACAGAACTAAACAGACAAGCAGAGTCACTATTGTGGTTAGAAGTTGGCAGCACGGGAAAGGGGAGGAAGAGGTTGCAAGTAGGAGTGTCATTAAAAAGATACAGGCTCTCTCCAAAACTGGGGTGCCTGGGTGGAGAGGACTTGGCCTGTTTCAACCCAAAAGGAATCAGGTCAAAAGTGGTCTGGGAAGGCCAGAACCATCAGAGGTGGAGGAAGAAGGAAGTCCAGGGGGTGGTGGGCTGTTTGGCAACTGGGTGAAGGGATTGCCCTCCCTGTGCTAGGATCCTTCCAGCCCCTCTGGTCTGGCAGGAGGGAGGAAGCCTGCAACTCCCCCCCACAAAGGTGGGTCTGGGGCTGCCAGATGCTCCAGGCAGGGGGCTAGAGGGGCACACAAAGGTTTTCCCTCCAGGGAGATGACAGCACCGCTCCCTAGCTTCTCTGCCTGAGTGTAGCGGTCCTGACCTCCTCGTAGCAATTTGCTTGTAATTCCCGCTTGATCCCTGTAGGCTTCTTCTTGATGGCATCCTTGGAGCTGGCACAGATCATTCTGCTCTTGCTGCAACCAGTTTGGCTCAGTGGATAGAGCGTCAGTCTGTGGACTGAAAGGTCCCAGGTTCGATTCCAGTCAAGGGCACGTACATTGGTTGCAGGCACATCCAGTGTGCAGGAGGCAGCTGGTCGATGTTTCTCTCTCATTGATGTTTCTGGCTCTCTATCCCTCTCCCTTCCTCTCTGTACAAAAATCAATAAAATATATTTTTTAAAAAAGAAGGAAAAAAAAAAAGAAGATAATTTTGCTCTTAAGGGGTGCAGACTTATGGGCCCAGAAGATAAACACCAGGTCCTCCTTCTTGTTCTCCTTGGTCTCATAGGTTACATCATACAGGGAATAGCAGCAGTCTTTGTCCAGCAGCATCTTGACAAAGGTGGCATAGGGGCTGTCTACTGTCTGGCCCATATCTCCTCCTAGGATCTCCTGGCCCTCTTCCAGAATGAAGTTCTTCTGGCCTTCACTCAGGCAGAAGAGTATCGCCTTCTTGTATTTCTTCACCTTCTCTGGTGTCAAGGACTTACGTACCTTCATGCCATTGAACACTCTGATGACTCCATCAGAGACAGCCACACTCGAGGCCATGCTTCTGGAAGCTAAAGAAGTTAGTAAGAAGAACCTGGAAAGGTGAGCACACTGCGTCTGCTGCTGGGATCCGACTGCCATACCCTTTTGTTCTAATCACATTTTCCCATGACTTTAGATTCTTCATCAACACGTAGGCTTAACTGTTTCTTTGGCTCTTCATTTCTTTACTAGAGGCCTGATGCATGAAATCCGTGCAAGAATAGGCCTTCCTTCCCTGGCTGCCGGCACCAGCTTCCATCTGGCACCCGGGACCCAGGCTTCCCTCCAGCATCCAGCAGGCACCTGGGACCCGGGCTTCCACTGCAGCCCCTGTTTCATCCAGTCTAATTAGCATATTATGCTTTTATTACTATAGATGGTAACTCCCATGTCACATAAAACTTAAATAAATTTTTATGCTTAAATAAAGCCTGATATGCATCATTCACATATTGCTTTCAATTCATCTTCTCTATATTTTGAAAGCATAATATGCATAATAGCAACAGATTTTGACTAATAGCAATTCATACCCAGACCCCTTTGCTAAGAGTACCCCATGTTATTATTCATGTTATTAAACAGACAAATCACAAATTACATTTCTTAGTTGGCTTCTCCTCTTGCACCCTGGCATTTAAAATCCTTCCTTCTTCCTTATCTCTCCTCTCCATTTGCCTGGCCTTAGTTTTTCTATGGCCTTTGGACCTTTGGACGCAGACACAATTCCTGTTTTAAAATTTCTTTAATAAAATATGTCAAATTGGCTGTTCTATGTACCTGATTAAACTATGCAGGATATAGACAAATTGTTTATTATGAAATAAATATGAACATTATGCTCCCCTCTTTTTATAAAAATATGTTTTTCATCAAGGCCTTGATAGGCATATAATGTTACATTACCCCCATAAAAAAATCAGATTTGACTTATGGAAACTTTTCTCTAAGAGCATATCTTAACAATCTACTATTATTTAAGATTTGCTCAATCCTTCCCAAAATAAAACACCAAAGTAGCTGATTCTCTAATCTTCTTATGTAGGAAAACAATATAAAATGCACACTCACAAAATGGTTTATTGTGAATTTCATGATAAGGAATGGCTGGATTCCAGAAACTGTTTCTCAGGTTTGGATATAGGCCCCCCCAAACAAAAGTGGTCCAATTTCATCAAATAGAAGATTTACACTGAATTATTGATGCCTGCTTTGATTCAGTTTAAATTGCTTCCATGCCATCAGAAAATGAAGTGTTTACACAAAAATGGAAATTCCTATTTTTTTCTACATGGAGCTGAAATTGTTCACAGGTCACAGCTACAGAGAGGGAAATGCCCAGATTAACTACCCTTTTTTATTTTCTCAGCTGGGCATTGTGCATGTCAATGGAATGTATCTGTACAAATAGCATACTTTCACATTCAGGAAGTGATATTTCAGAACAAGCTTTTGTAAAAGAATACTCTATTTTCTATGGTTTGGGGTAAAGCCAAAGTGAAACTTAGATTTCTTCTATTTCATAAATGAACTCTATAATAAACAAAACCAAGTCTACAACATGGGTTTATATAATACGGTCATTGTAGGGAATTCAACATGACTGCAAAATATCCTATTTGACAAAATTAATCCTGCTGAAAATACTTGCTGCCAGCAGCTCTTATAATTACATGGAAAGGCAATTGGTAATGAATTCCTTTAACTTGGGAATTTCAAATCTCGAGACTGAATGTTACCCATTATTAAAGTTCAAAGGCAACTATCTCTAGAATTGTCCTTTTAATGCTTGTTAGATGGTTTTAGTTGTTCTTTTCTTGTAGGCACACAATTGTTGTCTTGATCTTTATGATAAAAAAGAGCATTGCTGGATCTTTGTAGTGAACCCAGTTGGCTTGGTAACATGCCTGTAGTCAGAATTCCAAAGTGGGAAAACAAAGGCTTAGAAATTATAGGCTGAGAACTGTTTGTTCAAGACTGTGGGAATCTTAGCCTGGTCTGTAGAACCAATGGGCTCTCTTCATTAGATCCACATTCATCCATAAATTCCCCAATTCCTTGCCCTTTTGTCTTTTCCCAAACTGGAGCTTTAACCACAATAAAAACAAATGTGGCCACTTCTTTTGTAAATCAATTCCTACCAAAATTTCTAGCGTGTTATATTTCTTCCCCTTCATGTCATAATTCCAAAAGAATGGCATTAACTTACTCAATGTTACATTTATTTCCTTAATGAGGACGTGTCAAAGGGCAAGCCTTTACTTAAAGGCAAAAAAAGAAAACAAAACAAAAAAGTCTGCATGTAGGCCTATTTGAATGGTGATGAGTTAGCTTTCTTCCAGACCAGATATGGCTCTTTTCCCCTAAGTTAATTAAATAAGCAAATATAGTCTAGCAGGACTATTTTAGATGGCTTAGTTTAGAAAATTCAGTCCAAACTGAAGTATAATCCAGTGAAATTAGTTTAACTGAAGAATATCATCTAACAAAAAAAGAAAACAAAGCGATTTTACTTTTATTTTTTACCGGGTGTAAAGGTATTCTTAAATTAAGTAACACTATGTCATTGAATTACACAATTGTGACTTGGAAATGCCAGGAATGTTCCTTTGTGTGTCTAAATAATGCAAGTTGAATTCCGAAGTGTTCATATAAATACTTTAATTACACTGACGCTTTATCAGCGGGGAGTCATGGGAACTATGTGAAACACTGGATAAACATTTTTAAAAGCAAGAACCGTTCAAGGTACACAAAAGACAGGATAGTCATAACAACAGTAGCAACCACAACCGCCACAAACTAGGGAAACTGGTAACTCTACTTTTTATGAACATAGGATTGAATTGTTTTTCTTTACTTTTAACTTCTCACCATTGTTTTGGGCAAACTACCTTAAAAAAAAATGGGAAAGAAGCAGCCTGAGAAATGAAGGGATGGAAGAATTCTTAGTCTCCTGTGAGAAAAAGTAAAAAGAATCCTGAATAATAGTGAATCAGGAGAATCGCAAATCAGAGTATTTCTGGCTTGGCTATTAGATCTGAAAACTGAGGATGAATGCAAATACAAATTTCTTTTGAGAAAGACATACTAAGCTGTTCAAATTTTATAGGATGCCTTACCAATATGACATCACATTCTCCCAGCTACAGAGCGCTTTGTTTTCAAAACAGACTTAGTTCCCTTCTGAATTTTCCTCTAAAATTTGCAGGCCCCTAGCATTATGGAATGAAAGTTTAATGTGGTGCTACAGCTTACAGCCATTAATTATTGACTGGGCAATTAATGGCTTCATACAAGAAGAAAAATAAAAAAATGAGAAAAAAAATCATGTCACTTACCATTAGTGAAGCTTATAGTTTAGTTTTTTTCTTTTTGCCCTGAATGTCACGGAATTCAGAAGCCAATCTAAACTTTGACCCTGCACAGGTGATAAATATTAATTGTCATATCTATCTTCTCCTTTCCTTGGTCCTACTTTCTAACTTTCTTTCTTCCTTCACTCTGACCTCCTTACTGGCTCTATGTACACTAACCCTGTTGCTGTCTTAGATTTTGCACTTGCTCTTCTATCTGCCTACATAGCTCTTCTCCTAGAGATTTGTGTAACTGACCCTCATTGCCTTCAGGTTTCTGCTAAAATAACTCCCTACCAGTGAAATCTTTCCTAAACATCCTCTTTAAAATAGTATCTTCCCCATACACTCTTCCTTGTTTTGCTTTTCCCTCCCATAACACTAAATTCCACCTGACATATAAAGGGCGGGACAAAAGTAGGTTTACAGTTATGTGGATGGACAATAATTAACAATTATACAATGATAAACTCTGTGTTGCAATACAAACAACTGTAAACCTATCTTTTACCCAGCCTGTATTTATATTTGCTTGTTTACTTATTCACTTATTTTACTTTTCCCCATTAGACTATATGACAAAGGTGTTTCTGTTTTGTTAATTGCAGAATCTTCACACCCAGAATATAGTCAGGAATATAGGTGTGGTAGGTAAGAAATAATATTTATTGAATGAATGAATAATCCTAAGTATAGACAAGTCTAATAAAGAGTATTTATTCTTTCATTTGTTATATCAAGGAGGAGATTCAACAAATTTGTAAAGAAAAATGTGAAACTTCAGAATAAGCAAAATAAATGACTGGATATCCTCTCCATGGAATGCTAGAGCCCCGGGAATTACTTCAGCCTTGACAGGTTATGCACATTTTTACTACCCTGAAAAGTAGAAAGTAGAAAACTGATGGTCATGCAAAAAATTCTTATCTGCAAACATGCAAATCAAGTGTGCCCCAAGGAGTTTCATCTTGGCTACACCATTGTAGAAGAAGGCAGTCTTGCATACATTTGCAAACCCATTTCAATATTCTTTTTTGGTACATACACAAAATAATAACAAATGAAAAATAAAATTATTCATAATAAAATATAAATAAAAGTTATATTATAAATAATATTTATTTGCACACCGGACCATCTCGCGCCTCACAAGACTGTCTTGACTTTACTCATGAGAACGTAGAATTAGGCACAGCTAAACATGGTGCAGTGCATATCCCCACCAAACTCTTCCCGTACCCCTGGGGGTACACGTACCACACTTTGGGAAACACTGCCCTAGACCACCAACTTACATCATATACCAAAATAAATTCAAAATGGATAAAGGATGTAAACAAAAGATGGGAAACCATAAAAATCTTAGAAGACATAGGCAGCAAAGTATCAGACATATGTTGTAGCAATGTCTTTACTAATACAGCTTCTAGGACAATGAAACAAATGGGACTACATCAAAGTAAAAAGCTTCTGCACAGCAAAGAAACCATCAACAAAACAACAAGAAAGCCCACTGCATGGGAGAACATATTTGCCAATGTTATCCCAGATAAGGGTTTAATCTCCAAAATTTACAGAGAACTCATACAACTCAACAAAAGGAAGATAAACAATCCAATAAAAAAATGGGCAAAGGACTGCAATAGACAATTTTTGAAAGAGGACCTACAGAAAGCCAAGAGACATATGAAAGCATGCTCAAAGTCACTAATCATTCAAGAGATGCAATTAAAATGGCAATTCGGTGCCATCTCGCACCTGTCAGAATGGTTATTATCAACAAATCAACAAAAGATAAGTGCTGGCGAGGATGCAGAGAAATAGGAACCATCGTGCACTGCTGGTTGGGAATGCAGACTGCTGTAACCACTGTGGAAAACAGTAGGGAGTTTCCTAAAAAAAAAAAAAATGGAGCTCACATTTGACCCAGTAATCCCACTTCTAGGAATATATCCCAAGAAAACAGAAACACCAATCAGAAAGGATATATGCACCCCTATGTTCATAGCAATACAATTTACAACAGACAAGATTTGGAAATAGGCTTAATACCCATCAGCAGATGATTGGATTAGAGTAACATGGCACATCTATACAATGGAATGCTATGCTGCTGTAAAAAAGAAGGAACTCTTACCATTCACAACAGGATGGATAGAACTGGAGAGCATTATGCTAAGTGAAATAAGCCAGTTGGAGAAAAATAAATATCACGTGATATATATATATATATATATATATATATATATATATATATATATAATGAACAACATAATCTGACAAAACCAAATAGAGCCAGAGGGAAAGAAAATTTTAGAATAAAATAGAAGTAATCCTGTTATTTCTAATATTTCCTACAACTTTTGTGATATTATATTAGTACAGTTTTGGTAATATTAATATAAATAAAATCTTTTTTCTTGAAATATTAGTTTTTATTGCATGTAATATTATTATATTTAAAATTGTTTTCCTTGAAAAAAACAACAAAACAGCAACTGTCCCCCCCCAAAAAAAAAACAAAAAAAATAACACACACACACACACACACACACACACACACAAACCCCCAACAACAATAAAAAACCCGTTAATACAGAAAGCAGGGTGTATTTGAGACACCATTAGGTCTTTCATATTCTCATTTAGTGCCTTCTTGATCAAATAACTTTTCTAATTCCAAACTGACGTTTTGAGTTTTGGCCATTTGAAGCATCAGGCACACAAACTTTGGTTCCGTAATAATATGTGTTCATTTTATATTTATATGAGAGTCATGACTTTACCTTTTTTTGAAACTGGTTCTTAAAAATGTTGGAAATGAACGTTACATATATTTTTTCCTCTCAAAAACATATCTTTGGTGTGATTGTTTTAGAGCTGACCACTTAATATCCCTGAATTTGTTTGCTCTTCTGTGATGACTAAGTGCACTAATATCTGAGAAGCAAAAGGCGTGTTGGTAAAGGAGACATGGAAGAAATAGATGAAAAATCCCGGTGAGTAAAAACACGGGAGGATACTGCATGTTAAACTGTAGAAAAGTGGGTGAAGGTATTGCCTTGGAAGAGGGCATTCAGTTCTTGATTAGGAACCAATTACCTTTTAAAGACTCATTTTATTTTGTCACAGACAGAGGCCTGAAGCTTCATCTTGATGCTTAAGGAAAATCTTTCTATTTTGGGACAAAATAGATTGTAAGAGATGGTTCAACTATTAGAATTAGTCAAGGAAAGATAAAATCACATCGCAAGAAAGTCAAATATAAAAGTAAAAAAAAAAATGGGCAAAGAAAAAATACCTTGTAGGGCAGACAATTTTTGAAGTTCTTTAAGTGATAGGAAGCAGGCGGGTACTATTTTGTGTGATATGCACTAAATCGAATGGAGGCAGATGGGGTATGCCTCTTCATATGAATAATGTGGGCATAGTCCAAGGAGGCCTCCCACTTTTTAAAAAATGTCCCTGTTTCAGTCTGACCTCATAAATGCCTTAATGTAGGTAGATTTTATGAAAAGACATGCAACTATTGAGGAAATATTAACCAAACAATCAACCAAATTCTTTGATACTAACCATAGCAGTCACTGGTGCTAAATAGATTTAATCAGCACCAACCATAAAAGACAGATACAGCCTGTAATCTTGATACTGTTTTAATAACCTGGTTATTAATTAGCGGGAAACTGCTAACACTCTCCAGATCTGTTCCCCGCAGGTGACTGGGGAAAGGGACTGGACAATAGATGAATGCCTAGTAAGGTCTGAGTGACATGGGAAGGTACTTGTCTATTATTCATACCTGGGAACTAATCATTAACCAACTAGGTGTGGCCATTGCAAGAGTACAAAATCTAAAGTACAGAGCTCCTAAACAAAGAGAGTTCTCTCTCTGGTGCTCCTAGCTTGTGGGTCTCACAGGGTTTGCAATGGCCCACATGGTGCATAGCCATGTGGACTCCACACAAGGGACTAGTGAACTCAAACTATCCTGATGCTACATCAGACTCAGTTCCCACGTGGAATGGAAACTCTGGACACTGGCTTTGCTTTTACCTTTTCTGGAGCCCCAGCTGCACCTTTCCCAGAACTGGTTTGAGCATCATGGGATTTTGCAAACTGAGGAATATAACTCCACACAGACAGAAATCACTCATTCTCCCATTTGAGTCTTAGAAAATTCTTTTTCTCAAGATATCACAAGTACCCCACTTGCATCAGTGATGGAGAAAGGCAATCCACCCAATTCTCCTGCAACAGATTGGTGAACCAGCCATGACCGAGTTAACCAGGAGAATAGACCTGTGGACCATGTGGAAGACGTCCCTCTCTGCCAAAGCCAGCACTCAGAGCTACCAGTTCCAAGGAAACAGATAATCCCAAGGACTGCTGGCCACAGCAGGGCCTTAGACTGACAATCTAACACGCTAATTATACTGGATGTCCTTCTGGAAAGACCTTCTGAACGAACCCGGGACTGCAAGCACTGAGGCGGCTGCTGTGGTGGGTGGGGGCCGAGGCAGAGGCAGTTGCCACCGTGGCAGGGGCCGAGCCCCTTGCACGAATTTCGTGCATCGGGCCTCTAGTAGATCCATAATATCCCTTTGCTATTTCATTCATTCTCCCTGTAGGTATTTTTCCCCCCTCTCCCTGTGAGAAGGAACTGGTTAACATGGAAATCTGGGGTGGGAACAGATTTTTTCCTGTTGCTTTGCTAAAAGTGCAGTTGGTACAGCTGTTATTTCAATAAAAAAAATTAAGAAGCCACATAAAATAATTTAATATAATTGGCAACTAAATTCTTATAGACTGAAAATAGAGACAAATCTTTGCTAGTAAAAAATAGATCAAATTCTTTTGTAGGAACATATGTACATTGTCTCAGTATGTTTCCCAATAGAGCTCTTTAGTTCTATACTTTTTGGAGGCTTGGGTTACAAATTCAATGGTTATGGAGACCCAAGCCTGGTGTTAAAAATGCTGTATTTGAGTAACACATCAGTTTCCACATTATTATCAGTTCTATTTGCTTGATGTAGGCCATACAAACTATAGGACTGGGGTCTGGGCTTTCTCCAAGGGCCTGGAGTGGAGAAGGTGAGGAGGAGAAGGGGTAGATACACAGAGTTGAAATGGATCTTGGTGTCTTAGTTACAGCACAGAACTGTTCTTTATCTTGGAAACCAGAGATACAGATTGCAGAATAACTCACATAGTAGTAAAGGTTTGAGTGCACATCAGTTTCGGTGTTTGGGATTTACTTACATAATATGTATATACGTTGCAGAGTCTATTATGTAATCCTTTGGGAAGAATCTCTTTAATCATGCCAGGGTTTAGCCTTGTGTGGCCTATTAATTTCTAGGTTAGTCCTAGATTACAACTGTCCATCCTCCTCTGCTGGATGTCTTATAAAATGTTAATAGGTATAAGCATGACAAAGACCATGAACCAAATATCACACTGAGAAAGATATAAAAAGCAAATAAAAATCTACCATGCTAAATGCTCTCAAGAGGGTCCACCTTTCCATTCTAGCTACCATTACCAGAAAACACCTCCATTAAAGATAAATTTGTTTATGACTCTGGCCCACTGCTTATCTGCAAAATTTATTAGTCACATAAAATATTTTGCAGTTTTGTATGACAGTGGATTTGACAGATTTGTCCACGTATCTCACATACTACTCTGACAGGCTCTGTCTGCTTAAATTTAAATCTGTAAATATTATTTGCAAAGTTTCCAGATTGGGAATACACATTGAACTGTATGTCCAGAAGCTTAGACCTAACCTAAAATTAACCATCACATTTCTAGGAAATGTGTTGTTCTTCCTATGTTTTCTTTGAGTAACCAGGAAAAAAATGCATTGGTACTTATATTTAAGTACATATGCATCTTTTACTTTCGGAATTAGAGGATAAATAAATCTCTTCTTTTTACATAAATGCATATATTTCTATGCAGAAATCCCTCCGCTAATTCATGACATGTACATTAATCACATACCCAGATCAACAAAGACCTTGCTTTCATATAGAAACTAATTTAGAATCTATTTCTAAATTACTGCTTGTGATTGCTGTCAATTTAATTAGCTACCTAATGACAATATCTGTTCATAATCAGAGTCGTCAAAAAGACCAAGTTTCGTAATTAGATCATATAATTCCTTAACAACTCAATTTTATGATGGAAGGTACAATGCATTTAGTCAATTCTTCAAAAACTCCTCTGTATTCAAAATTAGGAGTTCCTCAGTGTGTTCCTTTGGCATTTAAAGCTGGAGATGGAGAGGCGAGGTTAGAAAGCGCAGCTCCCTCCTGGCTCCCGTGTGAAATTGCTTGTAAGTCGCATTATGCTCCAAGTCCATTTCCCCTCCAACCATTCTGAGGGTATAACATTTACTCTTTGTCACTAATGTTCTTTTCAGTAAGAGACACCCATACGAATTGTAACACAATGAAACCATTTATCTTTGTTGGGCGATTTTAATGATTCTATAATTATAGAAAACTATAGAAAATCATGTTTTCCTCTTAATCAACACAGATACTCAGTGACATTTCAGTGCTAAGACAAGGAAAAAAGAAAAGAGGAAAGGGAGAACCTCTGTATTTTTGTTTTCAGGATATAATATTAATGAAAGTCTAAAAACCAAACATAGACAGTGTCAGAAATGCAAATGGACACGTGTCCTAATGGGTGGCTGTGCAAAAATCCAGCCGGAAAAAAGCACTAAAATAGGCTAATTTCATTTCTCCCAGCTGCCTGCCTTTCAATTCTTTATCTCAGCTATCGGGTTTGAATAAATTTCATCTCCCGCACTACAAGTAATGAGTAGGCAATGACTTATGAAGCCAGCGACAGAGTGAAGACCGAATTAGAATACAATTTTAATGAGACCGAGCTGAGAAAGTGGAAGTGCTACTCATTTGACAGACTTGGCAAAATATCCAATGTTATTTCAAATGCTCTTTCCTTTCTGCAAAGAAACTGTCGACTATTAAAATAAAAATTAAAAAAAAAAAAACACACCACACAGAGCTCTGAAGAATTCATTAGCGGTAGCTTGTTAATGTGATTATAAGCTGAAAAAAGAAGAAGAAGAAGAAGAAAAAGAAGAAGAAGAAGAAGAAGAAGAAGAAGAAGAAGAAGAAGAAGAAGAAGAAGAAGAAAGAGTTCTTAGGGAAGTCGTTTAAGGAGCAGAGCACATGTGACCTATAATGTAAACGTGTTAAGTATAAACACTCCTGTGAAAACAAATAACATGTTTGGATTTCTCTGGAAGAAAGAATAGCACATTAACATCCAGGCAACATGCATCTCTTTGAAATGAGGTCCAGAAATTGCTGGGAAAAGTGTAGAGTAGACAAATATTTTCCTTGTCACTGCTTACTTGGAGGTCTATGAAACAATGTCATATGGTCTTGAAATATACCGAAAATAACGTGGTGTGAAAACAAGATAAACTCAAGCATGAAGTTCTTTTACAGAGGTCTATATCCAACATTCAGGACAGAAGAAAGAACCTCCTTGAGGTGGTGGAGGCAGCCCCCCGGGAAGTATAAAGTGAATGGTCTCTGGCTCATAGGAAAGGTTTGCCCCCCCCCGCCCCCCCAAAAAAAACCCAAGCAAAAGCATTTACTAGTCTCAAACTTAAACAAAAAAAATCATAGGGTACTTGTTTCATAAAAAACCAGGATGCCACAAAATGACCAGAACACTTACAAAAGTGAAGAACGCCAACCCACCGAAAACAATGTGGAGGGCTTTTCAAGCATATTTCCCCACTTCACTGATGCCAGGGGATGCCCCTTCTTTCTAAGAAGCCCGGTGCCTTCCCAGCTGGGCCGAGGTGGAATTTGGGTCAAACTGAACTGTACCGCAAAGCTACTCACAATCTGCATTTTTAAGTCCATTTTCGCCCAAACAACCCTCCAAAGATATAAGAAGTGTTTCTTTTTTTTTTCTCTCTCTTTCTCCTCTGGCTCCTACCTACTACTGTTTCTGTCTTTCTTTTAGTGATTACTTCCTGTCAGTTTTTCTAGTGCATAAAACATCTGGGATTTGCTGCAGGCTCTCTGTATTTATAGAGAGCCTCACAGCAGGTGCCACTTAGAAAAAAAAAAAAAGCCCCTGCGAGCATGAGCGCACCAGTGTTCTCCCATGACCCCAGGGTCACGCTGCTAGTACGGAGGCACAATGTTTAGCAAAGGAAGGCCCCTTCCATCAGCAACTGATAGAGCAGTGTTTTGTCTGGTAGGCTGAATGTTTTATGAAATCGTACGTCAGTACCTAGATAGCTTTAACAAATGGATTCGTGGGCTTTTGAAATTATGTGTAGATGTAGAGTCCTGATTCGCACCCTATAGTAAACAAATGACTATTAAAAAAAAATGGAGTAATTTTCTGGTGCTGATGGATGGTCTCTGGTGCCCCCAGGCTCCTAGGCCCCGAATCCACTTCCTGGACTTTGAAGTCAGGGTTCGTCTAAAGCTGTGACATTTCCTGAATAACAAACAATGCTGGGGAGACTTTGTTGTGAGAAAATGAATTTGTTAGCCATGGGCCGGTAAGTGCAGTTTGCTCTTAGCACCCAATAATAGTGACTAAAGCGAGGTGAGACACATTTGCCCATAAATGTCGCCATTCTTTAAAAGGCATGTTACAGTTAAAGAAATTTAATGGAGCTAATTTAGTTTATGAATCTCTCCAGCTTCCTTCTTGTTATTGGTGTTTTTTTTCTTTATCTTTTTTTTCCCTGAGAGTTACACAGTGTCATGCACTGGTACCTTATGGAGTGTTCTTTAGGACATGCCCTCCTTTAGCCTATCCATTGCATCTTATTGGGAACATGAGATCCAAGAAATCCAAAGAAAGTTTGAGACAACACTGGGAATTTAAGAACTGCTTTCCCAAGTGTAGTCAACAAAGCACATTTGGAGTGTGAAAGGTGATCCTTTTGGGTGGCCTAATTAAATTGGTAGAAAAACTATGTAAAATATTAGACATACATTATCTACACTAATTAAAGAGTAAGGTGCAAATTGACCATACCTTCATGATGACCACAAGCTAATCAGGAGTAAGTATTCAAATGAACCCAATAAAGATGGTGGGCTAATTTGCATATGCAGGCACCACTTCAGCATCTCCAGGCCTCTGAGCAGCATGGGAAGGTGGGAAGGCAGCTCTGGCTGGAGCAAAGGCAGTGCGGGCAGCCAGGGGAAGAAAGGTCCATTTCTTGCACGAATTTATGTTCCTTGGGCCTCTAGTTAAATTTTAGGTTATAAATAAAATTAGAAGGTAAAATTCCAATTCATAAAATAAGATAAAAGAGTGAAGCTTTGTCTACCACACTATGCATTACTATGCACAGTAACTTGTCAATTTATGCCCATTCAAAATTCTTAAAGAAAATTTGAATTTCACAAACAATGAATTCTTATTCATAACCCTACTCTAACTTACCACAACCCACTCTCCACACATACACATCTGGTTCCCAATTAAAGAGCATATTTGGTCCTGAGTAATAGAATATAAATTATTCTCAATCTGTCACTTGGTCAGTTGCATTTAATGATGAGGAAAAAATTAATATGTTAGGCATCACTTAACTCTCCTAAAGGAATCTTGTTGTTCACAACATGCAGAGGTGAACTTGAGACACAGCCTTGGGTTTGGAGAATGGAGCATACCCTTGTCGTTCTTATTGCTTTTGCTTGTAGATACTGTGTCCCACCCACACCTCTCCACCAACTCCTTCTTCCATTTTGTTTTTTTAATATTTCTCCCCTGAAACTGTGTGAATACCTCTATGTGGTAGGCATTTAGTACACATATTTCCTGTCACCATTTCTTAGAGTAGAGAGCTAGCTTTTTGAGGACAGGGACCTGATCTTGATTATATGTCTATGTCCAAGTGTTACTATAGCCATGGTCAGCTACTGATAGGATGGCTACTGCAGATCAGTGAGGGGTGAATAGCCACTCAAGATTCTCTGGGCCAGGGACCACATAGAGTCACAGATTTTAAGAATCATCAGAGTGAGAGACCACAAGAGAAACTAGTTATGACTTTAACCCTCAATTTCACTTTGACTTTCCAAAATGTCCTAACAGAGACAATAGGATTAGTCTGAAAATCAGGCTCTGGATTTATCCTTTATCTAATGATAAATACTATGTGGGCAAAAATAGAGCAAATTGCTTAACCTTTCATACCCAGTTTTTCTATTTGGGAATATTGGAATAATAGTACCAACCTCACAAGACTGAATAAAATATCACAGGTGAAGCCCCTGGTTCAAGATCAACCCATCTTATTTCCCTCCCCTTTACAGTCATCCGAGGAGTTTCTTTTCCCTGTTGTAGAGCTGACATTTAGAAAATTGGCTTTGTTGTCAATGTCTAAGCAATGACACTGTCAAGTCATTGCTTTGGGAAGTGTGTTTTTCACAGGGTTCCCAGATACACTTTTCATGGTGAGAGGCTTTTCTGAGAACCGATTTCTGTTATTCTGCACAAATCAAAGTTATTCAAGGAGACAAAGACATTGATCACCTCCTTGCTTCTTGTTTTCCTTGGCTCCTATGGCAGCTCTACCAATATTTCCTATGAATGTGTTATATAACTTAAAGTGTGTGTCAGTAGGTAATGCATCTATCACACCTAGCCCATTTTCCTAGATTCAGAGGAGAATATTTCTCCTGATTATGTTTTTTTTTAAATTAAACTTTAATTGTGGTTAAAAATAAGTGACATAAAAGTAACCACCTGAGCCATTTTAAGTGTATAGTTCAATAATGTTAAATATATTCACCTTATTGGGCAATGGGTCTCCAGAACTTTTCATCTTGTGAAATTGAAAATGTACCCATTGAACAACTCATCCATTTCCCCTCACCCCATCCAGCACTTCTGATTGTATTTTTAATTGTGGGTTTTGGTTCACTTTCAACTGTGGCGATATACGAATATGTTATCTGGTAGTTAGTAGAATGTCTTTACAAAATATCTATTTTTCATTGGAAAAACACCTACATTCACAAATGCGGTGTATGAAATGCTCATTTTCTGCTATATATAATATTAATTATAAAAGTAATTACCTAAGAAATATGGATTATAATGCTGTAAGATTATAATCTACATAATTTTACAGCATTATAATGTCACCTGTAAGATGCTGGGCAAATATGTTTGTAACCCCAGGCTCCTCTCTGATGTAGAATGGGAAGTGGGGTAACAGGTAAAGAAGGTATTCTGAGAACATAGTGATTATGTTGGAGACAACTGGACTATATGCTCTTTAGCCATGCAGAGTTATTTTTTTTTGGAAATATTTGGATAATTGAGGTTGAAGTTTTTTTTTTTTTTGGTATCTAATCTACCACTTCTATGCCTCATTTGGCATATTTAGAACAAGTGTGCATTCATATTTGAAGGAAGTTTATTTTCTTTGAATAAGTTCCAGTGTAGAACATTAATTGTTAAACAAGTACCACAATAAAATAACACAATCTGAAAAAAGAAGTGAACCACAAAGGAAGGAGAATTTTTCTTCAAAGCTCTTATGTATATATTCTATTTCCATTTTCTGACTTCTGCTAACTTCCTATGTTAATTTTAGCTAGAGATATAAATCTTAATATTACATCTGCCTCGCATGGCCAGTACTTTTTTCCCCTAAATGATCACTAAAAGTTTTCTTTCATCTTCATTCCCCAGATATAAATAAAATACTTTTTAAACATTAAAAATATTATCATAAAGAAGCTCTATTACAATCTATCTCTGAAAATTATTATTATTGTTAATCCTCACCTGAGGATTTTTTTCCATTGCTTTTCAGAGAGAATGGAAGGGAGGGATGAGGGGAGAGAAAGAGAGAGAGAGAGAGAGAGAGAGAGAGAGAGAGAGAGAGAGAGAGAGAGAGATGAGAGAGATACATCAACTGGTTGCCTCCCTCATGCACCCCCAACTGTGGTCAGGGAGCAAACCCTTGACCCCTCAGTATGGGGACTGATATTCTAAACACTACAACACCAGACGGGGCTCAAAAATTATTTAAAAACACACACACAAAGAAATACCATACTATATATTAGGAAAGAATATTAATCCTATTATATAAGCATATTTCTTAACCATTCCCCCACATATATTCTTATTGACACATTCTGTCATGGTACAAATAATTAAAATGCTCTTAAGTTTATTATTGTGCCATACTTTAAAGCCACAGTAGAAAACAGTATTCACTGTTGCCTTTTTTTAAAGTCAAATAATTCGGACAAGCCAAGGTCACTTCCATTCAAACCTCCAAGTGTTCCCCTCCTTCAGGAGGCTGGGCTGTTGCTAATATTTTGTCAAGAAGGACTTGTGACTGATGCAGCAGTGAAATGAAGGGGGTATTCCACTGTGTGCTGTGAAAGAGGCTATATCCCAGAGCTGGCTGAGGATCCACAGCTCACTTCTTCACAGTGTGAGCTTCTGATTGAAGCACCAGCTGTGATCCCGGGTTTCAAAGAGACCTTGGAAATGGCAAAGCAAGACCCTGCATTCAGAACTGACAAAACCAAGCTGATGCGGGAAGCAATAGCTATTCTGTAGAAATGCTCCTCGTGGGGAATGTCTAAATGAGGAGAGTTGCCACAGAAACACGGATTTTCTTCTTTACCTGGCTCATGGAAGACAAATAATTGGTCGGTATAGACAAAATAAGTACTCGGAAGAATATTTCTTTCCAAAGTCATCAATAGAACTGAATTTTATATGACTCAAAATATTAATTAGAAAATTCTGTGGAGCAAACCTTGGCCTGATAAGAGTTAGGAGATCGCAGAGAGCCCTAAATTACACCCAAGATCACCCCTGTAGCTCCACGTTGGAGTTATAAGGCCTTTGTTAACTCACCCAGGAATGAAAGGCAGTCATTTCTCCCCTGGGAGAATTACTTGTGTCTTTACTATCCTTACTTCCAAACACTTTAAGATCTATATATTTTTTTGTCTCTTTTGCTAACCTCAGCTATAAAGAAAAATGTGTCTAAGGCAGTTTTGTTTTGCAGCATAACTGTTGACTGTTGATATGTCCATAGATGTCCCTTGGAGACGTCTGCTGTCAGATGTGAGGGCCATCGCCATGGCTGCACCGTTCTGAGCTGGCCTCCCCACGGTGCCGAGTGAATCCTCAGACATCCAAGATGCCCTAAGGGCTGGCCACGAGTCAGCAGTCGGCCAGGCAGAGGCGCGCCGTGCCCAGGGCACTAGGTCAGCGTGATGACGAGCATGCCATTCAGTGCCAAGCCATTTATGCAACAGCAGTGCTCCTTCTCTGCCACAGGACCGCGCGCAGGGCAGCACATATCCTCAGCCATTAAGCACAGCTGCAAAGAGATGGCCCCAGTGCGCTCCAGGACAAGGTGGGGGTCGGGGGTGGAGGTGGAGGGAGCCTTTCCTGAAATGCAGACCTAGCTGCATTGGGAAATCGGTCTTGCTTAATTCAGTGGCCTCTGGACCTTCCTTTTAGCCTCAGAGTTACCTCCCTGGATGCTGAGCAGTCCCACAGTATTTATTCAGTCACACAAGGCTGAGAAGATGTTTTTGCGAGCACCCGGTTGTTTAAATAATGGTAAGTAGCACACCACTATAATCAGGCACCTCCATAGGACCATTTTGAATAAGGAAGGGCATTAAAAACAACCTGTGTATGTACTCGCTTGCACCCTTTTTGAACACTGGTTCATCTCTATGGGGAACAGATGGATTCATATTTTTGCTGACCTACACGGCAGTGCTTTCATCCGACTGGTTTCTTATACCACAAGCCTGCCAGAAAGCCGGGATGTCATCACGTGCATTCTCTGACTCCGAGCCCCTGGTGATTCCAGTCATTTTGGAGAGATAGGGCTCTGCCCTCTTGCTTTGGATTTGCTGGCAATAGACCTTCAGCGAACAGTATATCTGCTCCGCCGAAGATGGAGTGCTAATCTAGAGGGACTCGAAATGGCTCTGTCATTTTCTAGATGACAGCTCCTATTTTCCACCGGCTTCTGGCACATGTGCTGTCATCCATCTCTGTCAAGAAGACACTTGCTTATCTGGGTGCTAGAAATGCTTTTGTTAAAAACACGTAACTGCAGTTCATCAATCTAGTGAGCAAGTTGTTGATTTTACTAAACTAAGTTTAAACTCCGCTGTGATTTGGTGATATGACATCTATTTTTATTAGATATTGTCATGATTATTTATAGTGTCTTAGAAGCATACTTGGGTTTACAAAAAGGCAAGTTAATCTGCCAACTGAGTGGTGTAAAACAAGTTTCAGGGCCATGATATACACATATTAATATTTTTCTTCATTTTCGGGGGGGGGGGCAATTCTTAATTAAGAAATTACTTCTAAAGGAGAGGTGAAAGTGGAACCAGGATCATGAAAATCAAAATTCAATGCAAATAATGTATTTCACAACAAATGATGGTAAACACTAAAAAAATGTAATTATATAAAACTAGTAATCTTCTAACTCCAAATGGTATCAAATACCAAAGAATATCATCAGAAAATAGCCTTAATTAACTTGTAGAAATAATATTTTGTTTTGTTAATCCTCACCTGAAGCTATCTTTCCACTGATCTTTTTTAGTGTGGAAGAGAGAAAAAGACACAGAGAAACAATAATATGAGAGAAACACATTGATTGGTTGCCTCCTACGTGGACCCAACCAGGGCCCAGGCCAAGGAAGAGCCTGCAACCAACGTACATGCCCTTGACTGGAATTGAAACTAGGACCCTTCGGTCTGCAGGCCAAAGTTCTATCCCCTGAGCCAAACCAGCTAGGGCTAGAAATAACATTTTTATTTCAAAGTGGAAAATATTCCTTTTGCTGATATTGATTTGGTTTTGACTAGTCTGCCCATGTCATTCTGGTTCAGTCAAGACTTGACCGCTCAGAACATGTGCAAACTCTGTCTTAACTGGCCCACCTGACCTTTTAGGGAGTTTCTGAAGAATTCACATCCATCACAATCAGCCAGACGTGGTTCAAACACTTTTTGTCATTTATTAACTCATAGCCAACAAGGTTACTAATGTGCCCAAGGCAAGGACATACCTACTCACAGTCGAAAATTTGGAAAATACAGAAGAAAATAAAGATGTTGCTTTCTCTTATATAAACATTTTATTGTGTCTGTTTGAGTAAAAACATCACTTTGTATCCAGATTATAAGATTGAATACAAGATGAAATGAGCTAGGGAAATTGCTGATATTTGTAGAACATTCCAAGCGTAGAGTAATATGAATTTGTGAACATATGAATGCATGTCCATGTGCTGGAGGTGGCATTGGTGGCAGTTACATCAAGTTAACAATGACAGTTTTTGTGCTGTTAATATGAAAATAGAAAGTGTGAGTATGTCCCAGGTACATGACAGCATATTATTTTTGTTCAATGGAAACAGATGTTATGAAGAAATTGAATCAGAAATAATCTTGATGGAAATATTTTCACTATGTTATATGATATGTAAAGATGAAAATTCCTTTTCTCTTTTTAGCAGTAACCTCAACTCCTCTAGGAAATATGAATGTTATATATAGGTGTATATTAAATAAATAACCTTAATATGAAAAAGTAGATTTTAAAATAAAAATTGGCTGTCCTGGATACCTTGAGTATGAGCTAGCTGTCTCATCCTAGCGAAGGTATTTCCCTTTTCATTCTGTGTCTGGAACATAAAAACAAAGGTATATTTGGAAGTCAAGAGTCAACTAACGTGACAATAGAGATTTTAAGGCATAAAAGTGACTGTGTGTTTTTCTTTTTTAAAAAAATTATCTTCTGTAAAGTTTCTAGGGGAGTTACCATTTTCATCTTTCTCATTCAGGGATATTGAGACAAATGTGAGCTCTACCTGTAATATTTTCTCGTTCATCATAAAATCATTAATTTTTTAAACATTTCAAGCCTTAAACCCTCATGCTTAGGATTTCAAAGTAGTTCAAATCAACTCAATAATGTATCAGTCATGGTTTAGTCAAAGAAACAGAACCACTCTGATAAGTGGATTATATGAATTTCATTTTTCCCCTTTCCCTCCCTTTCTCTCCCACTCTCCTTCCCTCCTCCCTTCCCTTGCTTCCTTCCTTCTTCTATTCTTCCATTTCTCTCCCTCCCTCCTTCCCTTCCTTTCTCCTGCCTTCTTTCTTTCTTCCTTTCATCTAGAACCTATAAATGTCTTTTGTTTTATTGTTACTTAAATATTTAATTCACTTGCAGTGCATTTTGGGGTTAGAAGTAGTAAAAATAGGGATCCAGATTTAAAGTATTACATATTTCTATTCCCTCTCCCCCCTACTATAGGGGTCATCATTTAGAGGTTGTCCTGCCCACTGCATTGTAACTCGGAATCTGTGCTCTATGACAATCTCTCTTCACTGCTGCCCTACCCTTCATTTCTTTTTATATGAAAAGATGTATTTATTAATATTTTTAAAATATATTTTTATTTTTTACCTTTCTTAGATCAGGTTTCGAGAAAAGAGTCTGAGGTGAATTGCCTGAAGAAGGTTTATTGAGAGGGGCTTTAGGAAGTACACTAGGCATTGAGGTCTCAGGCATTCCTACAGGGATCCCTGAAATTAAATCATTTTTCAGAATTACCCCAAATCGAGGCAAGGGGACTGGGCCTTTGTAACCTCACTGTTGCTTGAAAGGAGACCCTTGATGCAGATCCCCCTGTTGAGAGACAGTGTCTACCAAAGCTCTCAGTTGTGGTCCATCAGCACATGATATTCCCCGCAACTGGGGGATTTATGGCTGCCCCCAGAGTAGGGCTCTGAGTGGGGTGCCAGAGAGAAAGCAGTTATCCATGAATTTTATTGCCATTCTTATCCTTTGCCCTGATGTGGTTGCAAAATTTCCACTCTGGTCGGATTCTAAGATTACAATTTATGTAACCATTTAGTTATTTTTTTTATTATGTTAATGTTTTCTGTCAGCTTCAAAGAAGTTTCCTTCATTTCTGTTTGTCTATGCATGAAGAAAACAAAAAAGTTTCTTTTTATTTCTTGTGTCCAATCATTTTCAGAGATGAGTATTCTCTGAAAGCAATAGTCTGGAATGAAGACCAGGGGTTGAGTGTTAAGGCCAATTCCTAGAAATTTGTGAGAAATTGGCATATGATAATTTATGAGCATGTTGAGTATGTTCCAGGGAGAGGTCAGGTGCTTAGTGTGGTGGTTTAAGATATAAGGCAAAGACTTCTCTTCTCAGGAGACTTTCGTACAAGTGCACTTGTTCAACTGCAATTGACAGAAAAACAAACCAAATTCACTAGTGTAATGGTTAATTTTATGTGTCAAATTGGGCCAAGGAATGCCCAAATTCAGCATTATTTCTGGATGAGATTAGAATTTGAATCAGTGGACTCAGTCACATAGATTGTCCTCCCAATGCAAGTGGGCACCATCCAATCCACTGAAGCTCTGAATAGAACAAAGAGGCAGAAGAAGGAGAAAAATCACTTTTTTTTGCTTCCGGCCTGCCTGCTTGAGCATTTGGACTGGGAGTTTCCACCATCGGCTCCCAGGATTGGATTCAGACCAGAATTATACTGCTGGCTTTCATGCGCCTCCAATTTATAGATGGCCGATCACGGGATTTCTTGGCCTCTATAACACATAAGCCAATTCCTCATAATAAGTCTCTTCATATATACTAGTATATATTGTTGGTTCTGTTCCTCTGGAGAACCTTGACTAATACATCTAGGCAAAAATGGGAATTTATTAGCTGATGTGACTGAAGAGTCTGTGGCTGGCTGAATCCAGGGAGTCAAATGATGTCACCTGGATTTAGTATCTCTCCATCTCTCCGCTTGGCTTTTATCTGTGTCAGCTTGAACCTCAGACAAGCCCTCCCATGATGACTGAGGTTTCCGCCAGCAGACCCAGACTTATTTCCTCTCCCATGGAAAACCCAAGATACAGGGCTCCTTTTCACAAACAACTTCCATAAAACATGGGGCTGAGTTTCATCGGCTAAAAGAGAGACTACAGTGATTAATTGGCTCAGGACAGGTATTCACCAATGAAGCACATGATGCATCTAAATGCACTGTGAGTCAGAAAGGTGGGATGTTAGAGTCAGAAATTGGGAAACATTGTGGTCTGCTTGGGGGAAAAAAAAAGGGGTTGGGTGGGAAATGCCAGATAATAAGAAGAAAAAATGACATAAAAAGAGCCAAGCTATCCTATATAATGAAGAGCTAATATGCTAATTAGACCAGACAGCAGAACAACCATCCAGACGACCTGATGGACAAAGCCAGGGCTGCAGGGGCTGAGCCCCTGGCATGAATTTTGTGCATCGAGCCTCTAGTATATTTATATTTTCATTTATGGATATGTATTGAATATCTGCTCTATCTTGGAAAGTATAAGATTCTGGGACACAGAGAACAAGATAAAAAGTCCCTGCTCTCAAAGAGCTTGTATTCTAGTGGGTAGAAAACAGAAAAACAAACAGGTAAATATCTAATCTGCTATCACAGTTACCAATTGACCGTCTCTCTGAATCCTTCCTTCTCTGTCCTGCTTTGTCATACTGGAGCTGGACCCTGTGACTATTTCTCTTTTTCCTGCTGGCAGAATGTTAAACATTATCAACAGAAGTCACAGAGCAAAGTACTGGTGGCAGGAAGGTCCTTCCTTTCAAGTTCCCAGCGCTCTACTCATCCCTCAGGGAGGGAGTCTAGCAGTTCTTGCAGTTGCACTCCAGCCACAGCCCTAGGCCATGCTGTCCCCACCAGCAAGGCCACTATCCGTTCTGGGCTGCCCACACCCTCCAGCGACAGCACTGGCATGGCCACACCCTCTGGCAATGACAGGCCAACTTTAGACACCAGCGCCAACTGCCCATACCTTCTGGCAAGAGCACACTGCTTCTAAAGGCCAGTGGAAGCCCATGCCCTTTGGCAAGTGTCCTTGCTATAGCCAGACTGTGTGTTCCTATGGTAGCCACACCCTTTCTGAGAAAGTCTGAGTCTCAGTCTTCAGGGAAGGGAACACTCTTAGTCCTTAGCGCCCTTATTGTGCATCTTCTGCAGCCTAGAGGTAGTAGCTACCTTGTTGAATATGCTACATCTTTAGAACCCTTAGGGCTCGCTTCTACCCCTTTTGGTAGTCATTCACCTCCTACTAGATAACAATTCTTTATATGAATTTTTCCCCTCTATTTAAATACATGGTGTGGCCGAAAACAGTTTGGCTCAGTGGATAGAGCATCAGACTGCGGACTGAAGGGTCCCAGGTTCGATTCCGGTCAAGGGCATGCACCTTGGTTGCGGGCACATCTCCAGTTGGGAGTGTGCAAGAGGCAGCTGATCCATGATTCTCTCTCATGGATGTTTCTAACTCTCTATCCCTCTCTATTTCTCTATGTAAAAAATCAATAAAATATATTAAAAAAAATAAATACATGGTGTGGTTTTGAAGGAAACAGAGAAATTATGTGAATAGGGTCATTGGGGAAGGATGCTGAGGCCTGAATAGTGTTTGGGTGTGCAACTCTCTTCTAGATGGAACAACCAACAGGTGCAAAGACTCCGAGGAAGAAATGAGCCTGGAGTGCCTAATGAAGAGCAGAAAGAAGCCTTTTATAATGTTTCGCTTTATGTCTGAACTATAATTTGCATCATTATTTCCCTATTACTGGATATTTACATTGTTCAAATTTTTGCAATTATTAACAACAGCAAAGGAAATGGGTAAGTATTCCTAAAGATGAATTCTTAGGAGGGAAACTGATGGCTTAAAAGTTAAGGCTTTGAATATTATCAAGTCCTCCTTCCAGTAAAACTGTACCAATTCAAACTCCTCCAGCAGTGTTCGAGATGAAGGTATGCATTTGCAGACCTGCAGTTTCTATTTCATGTCTCTGACCTCAGCAGGAGCCCTGCTGAGCATGGCGAGCTTTACCAAGCCTGATTCCAGTCACTCAGCACTCCACCTATCATCACATAGGATTCCGCAGTAGCATTAGCGCCTCAGAGCCCTGGAGCTCCCTTCCTCCTTTCTTTCATCTCAACCTGAGTGTTATTATTACACCCAGTATCATGAAACAATATTCTCCTTGGCTGGGATACTTTGCAAGTCAACACCAGCTCTAACAAATGACATTCTTCCAGGCCGTGGTGGAACATTTGTGTTCTAGTGAGAATGAGTCCCACCAACTGAGTAACCTGTTTGCCAACCCCGCGGTACTGAACCACAATTTTCTATGTTGTGTAATCCTTTCATCTCTGGGAAACACATTCGCCTGCCCAGCGAGGCCCTTGGTGTGCATTAAACAATAATGAGCATGTATGCTGGACTTTTAATCTTCAAAGAATGTTGTGAACATTAACTAATTAATTTTCACAACACTCTTGTAAGATGAGTAAGCACTACTCCTCCCCTGAAATAAAAACAGGACAAAACATTGAAATATTGGACATCACAAAAAGCCCAGAAACTAACCGTCTGGGAAGCGAAGATTGTTGATTACCAGCTCAGCTGTGAGAGTAGGAGGGAAGCTGGGCAGGCTAGTGATCTTTCCAGAATCACAAAGGGAATGAGCAGCGGGACAGCAATTAGATTTCACTTTACTAGTGCTCATTGCTATGCTTAGGCCAGCACATGGGCAGACTATAGTAATTCAATCAAAACTCTGTAGGAGAGTTAAGGCTCTCTGACAAAGTCAAGGTCACCTACATACAACCAAATAATGTGAAGGAGCAGTACAAAGAAATTTCCGTAAGTATTCAAATTAATGGTATAACAGGAAGAAAATGTATCTCAGAAAACAGACATATAGGACCTTGAATTGAAAGGTTAGGCATTAACGAAGAAATTCAAAATACAAATGCAAATGACAATGGACTACACAATGAATCATAAGAGGACTGTCCCATGAATTCTTACTGGAATGTATACCTGTACTGTCAAATAATGTCAACAATTAGGAAATCTAAAATTCTAGAGAGTCGGTTAAACACAACTTTTAATACACTTAGGAGGAAAAAAGTTAACTTGTTTTATACCTGGGTCCTAGTGATTATTTTTTTTACATGTGTGCCTTGAATGGATAATAAATGAAGAATTCTAAGTTTTTAAACTTTCTTTCATCAGCTACATCAATAACTTCATTGTGCTCCAGATTGCAGTCTAGGAAGACAAGGATCACTTGCTATTATTTTTCTACTTTGTGTGGATGGCAAATATAATGGGTACTGTGGTAAAAATATGCTAGACAATTGGAAATCAGAATAATAATAAAATGGTACATTGTGTATTGTAAATGTTTTTTACTATAATGATGCCCATTTATGCGTGAGACAGGTATATAGGTATAAATAGCAAAGCCTACCATGTGGTATGCAAGAGTGTGGACTTCAGCAAAAATACCCTGACTTTAAACAAACTGCCACATATTAGTTATGTGTCATTGAGCAGTATATATACAATTGCTAAGCACCATTTCCCTCATCTGTATAATGAGGATAATGATACAATATTGGTCAGGACTCTTGTTACAGGTGACCTTTCCTAGACTCCATAGTCCTTCTGGCACCCGCCTTGTTTCTCTGCTCTCCTGAAAGAACTGTCTATACTCTCTCTGTCCCTAGGGTCTGCTTTTCCCATCCCTCTTCAGCCCACCTCCAATAAGCTCCTATCTTTGACACCATGCCATGGAAATTCTCTTTTCAAGGTCACCTTAGAAAATCATATTCAATTCAGTCCTGATTTTAACCAGACACTCAGTAGCTGGTCCTTGGTGGACACGACTGAGCACATTCTTTTCCCCTGAAACAGTTTATTTATTAACTTCCTTAATCTCACAATCACATGGATTTTCTATGACCTCAATAGTGATTACAGTTGATTCTTGAATAACTCAGGGGTTAGGGGCACCTAATTTTTTGCACGCATAGTCAATCCACATATGATTTCAGTTGGCCCTCCCTATCTGTGGATATCCAACTGAAGCTCCAAAATACTGTTTTTGATCTACAGTTGGTTGAATCTGCAGATGGGAAACTCAAAGGGCCGACTATAGCGTTATTGAAAAAAACGGATGTATAAGTGGACCGTGTAGTTCAAACACAGGTTGTTCAAGGGTCAACTATGTTTTTCAATGTCCTCTAGGAATTCTAAAAATATTTTTATTTTTGGCCTGAATTCTAAAAATATATGAGGGCTATGTCCCTGTCCCTCTTCTATATCTATCCCCACTCCCTTGGGAGATCTCAGATCCCATGGCTTCAAACAGAATATATATTATAAAATCATCTAGCCCAGATGACTTTCCTTAGCTCCATCCTGGAAAATCCAAAACTACTCAATTTATACTCTTTTATAGGCAAGAATGCTTTTCAAACTCAACTTATTCAATATTAAAATGTGTCATCTACCCACTCGTTAATCCTGCCCACCTTTTCATCTCTACATCTTCTCCATCCCCTTTAATGCTATCACTATTCATCCAGTTGCTTATGTAAAACACCTAGGAAACATCTTTATTGGTTTTTTGGACCTTCCTCTCCCACTCTTCAGCCCTTTAACTCCCACTCACATATCCAGTCTGTCAGGAGGTCCTGTGGACTCTGTCTAAGAATACATCCTGATTCCAACCACTTTCCCCATCTTCCCCACAAGCCGGCAACATTTCTCACTTGGGTTAAGACTTTAAACTCGTTTCTCTACTGCTTTTTCTCTTGTTGCACTGCAGTCTGTTCTTCATGTAACAGTAAAAGTGATTGTTTTAGGACATAAGACAAATATGTTTATTTTTCTACTATGAAGCTACCAATGGTTTCCCAATGCAGTTATAATAAAATCCAAACTCCTTCGCAAGTTGTAGGAGACCCTACACAAACTGATCATCCTCACTCACCAATCTTGCTTGTTATGACCTTCTTTATGAGACTTGAGCACAGCAAGTACACTTGGATGTCAAACACTGGGAAACTCATGCCCCAGATTCTCACATGGCTGGCTCCCTGACAACCCAGATCTTAACTCAAATGTCAGTTCCTTAGAGAGACTGTCTTTGACATTTTAAATAAAGTTGTTTCCACACACGTCCACATGCACACATATATTTTCTACTTCATTAACCTTTCTAAATTTTTTCAAAGCATGTGACTATCTGAAACTTTTATTAATCATTTTTTATTATCTGCCTTCCCCATTATAAGACTCCATAAAGCTATCACCTTATGTCTTTTCTTCTTTACATCCCCCACACCTACCATGTTTCCCGGAAAATAAGACATCCTCCGAAAATAAGACCTACTTACAGGTTTCCTCCTGAGTGAAATATAAGGCATCCCCCCGAAAATAAGGCCCCCAGGCTCTGTCTCAGAATGAAAATTAATTCACTGTAAACTGGTCACTAGGGCTGCCCCGACTGGCGTCTAGCAATTAATGACGTTATGCGGAGTCTTGACATCACTGCTGTGTGAATGGACAGAAACCAATGTGGAAACTTTGTGAAAACTAAACTGCAAGAAGTTGTGACTTGAGTGAAGAATTCATGGGAGAAAATCACTGACAGTTGCATTGCAAATGCACTGCGAGCAGGCTACCTTGACAAGAAGTACTCATTTAAAGAAAGTGCTATTCCTAAATAAGAGCGATTTGGTCCACTGATTCTGAAAGAAGTGGAGTAACAAGAAATTCACCAGGAAATTCAAGAATTGGATTGTTATGATGATGTTCCAGAAGATGATGACATGATTGTCATTGAATAAATGAGTAAATTCTTGATACTGTAGGATTCACAGTTTGTCTGGTTTGTGTTGACAACTACTGTACTACCATACAGGACAGGTACTAAATTTCCTTTATTTTCATTTAACAATAAATGTGTACCGTATTCTTCTTCATGAAAAAAATAAGACATCCCCTGAAAATAAGACCTAGCGCATCTTTGGGAGCAAAATTTAATATAAGACAATGTCTTATTTTCGGGGAAACAGGGTAGAATTTTAGTCTACTCACAGGCACTCATTAAAAAATTTTAGAGTATAAATAAAAAATCCAGCCTAAACTGGATTAATGAGAAATAGAAAAAGTAAATTAACCTAAAGACTGAAGATTAGATTAAGTTTAAGAAATGGTTGAAACCAAGCACCTAAGATGGACACATCAGTGTTGGTATATTACCCAGTTTCTTGGCTCAGTTTTCCTCTTTGATAGTTTTATTCTCAGGTAAATGGGACAGGAAATAGATATAATGAGTAGAATCTCCTAATTAACATAATCATACAGTTCTCAATCTCTGGGGAAGAAAATTTCCCTGGAAATAGAGACATTGATTTGCCCACATTTTTTATACCCCAAATCTAGAAGAGTGGCTGGAACATAGTAAATACTTATTCATAGTTAATGAATGAGTTAATTAATAAATAAACACAGAAATTTTCTCTTCAGTACCCACATATCAACTTCTAGGGAAAACTATTGGCCCATTCAAGGAGGAAAAGTAATGCTGAAAAATCACCGGGATCACGTGTCCATGCCAGGAGGCAGTGTTCCATATAACACATATGATGGGTGATGGGCAGCTCCCAATGGAAAAAGTATGATGAGGAGACAAAAGACCTCTATCACAAAAACATAGCTGGTAATTTTTATTTAAAGATTAAATGAGTTAATATTTGTGTAAAAGCCTAGTCCAATACAGGAAAAACATTTTTTCCCCAAACAAATACTACTTTCTTCTGCCACTTCAAACACTTGAACCTACAGGGGCATAGAAGACGCTTGTATTAATTGGGTTCTATCCACTTGGAAGACTTAAGATTATTTGAAAAGGATAAGTTTACAAATTGCTAAGTCTGAAAAGCCAGACTCATACAAAGATTCTTCTGGACCTGGAAACATAAGCCATTTGACTTTCAGTTACCTATGATTCTATTTGCCCAAGCAGCCTAAACCTCAAATGCTGAAAAAAATATGTTTACCCATGTCAGCTCTATGCCCCAGTCCCAGGTCTCTCTGACCATACATAGATGATAGGTAGAACTTCAGACCAATAGGTGGCTATGGTTTGGGTCTTTTGTTGCAAAGTGGATATTTTAAGTATGAGAGAGGCAGCTAAGAGGAGAGAACATTTCTGGCTTTACTGGGATTTAATTTCACTTACTAAGAATGTGATGTTTTATTTGTACACCTATTTATTGCCCTTCCTTCTATATATTTCTCAGGTCAGTGCATCCTCCCATTTTCCTAGACAATATTTTTAATATCCTTTCCACATACCTCAAACAACTTCTCCCCACTCCTCAAACCTCAACCAAGCACTGCCCTTCTTTTTCTAAGGATGTAGAAGTTATAAAAAAAGAGCATCTACATGCTCCCACTACTAAAGGTATTCTTATTCTTGCATGTAATCTGCTATTTCTGTACATTTCTGTGCTCCTGTCCAAGGTCATACCCACCAATTGTGCACTAGACTTACTTCTCTCATCAATGCAAAGATATTGTTCTACCCAGCACTTATTCTCTCTCTTGCATCTTGAGTTTTCCCTCTGAGTTGACCATTACCATGAGAGCATACTCACATCATCCCTCCTGACTAAACATACCTACCCAACAACTGCCTCACTTCTCCCTTTTCCTTTACAGCAATGTGCCTGTGCAGTAGCTGTCTGCACTTCCTTTCCTTGCCCCTATTTTGACCCCAATCCAATCAGATTTTTGTCCCTACCTCTCCACCAAAACGGCTCTTGTCAATCTCACCATTGATCTCCGTGTTGCTAGATTCTATGATCCAACCTCAAGTTCTGTCTTACTCTAGCCAACACAATTTATACACTATATTTTTATTTCTTCTTGAACTATTTTCTTTATTTTCAGAACCACGCACTCTTTTTAATTCTCCTTGCTTATTGGGTACTCCCATTCATTTTTTGATGGTTCTTTATTACATTACATTACATTACATTACATTACATTACATTACATTACATTACATTACATTACATTACATTTCCACTGGCCCACAGTTCCAACCTCTGACTTACTTTACCTATCTATACTCCCTGAATTAGAAATTTCATGTAGTAAAATTACTTGTCTACATGCTAATGACAACCAAATATACATGTCCAGTCTCTAACTTTCCTTTGAATTCCCAGCTCCTACACCAAATTTCCCACTCAATATTTTCATTCAGAATGTTAATAGGCTTCTCAAATTTAATGTACATTAAATAATTGACCCACAGAAACCCCACACATGCTCCTTCTCATGTTTCCCATCCTAGTCAATGGCAACTTAATTCCTCAGTCTATAAGGAAAGCCTGCCAGCTCTTCCTTTAAATATATCCAGAAACTGAGCACCTCCACCAACTCTACTTCTATACCTAGTTCAGACCTCCATTACGTGGCATGAATTATTTTAATAGCCTCAATACCTGCCACAACTGAGTCTTTTTCCAGAGAGGATTCTCTATAAGTCATGTTCTATCTCTGCTCAAAACTCTCCATTGGCTTCACATTGCTTGCCAAATAGTAACTTTTGACCATGACACAATAGATCTTCTAGGATCTGGCTCTTGACTGCCTTGCTGACCTTATTTCCTACTATTTCTCTCCACACTCATCATCCCTCATCACACACATTAATAAGTTAAGAAAAAGCCAACTATATGTATAATATGTATCATGCTAAAAATATTTTGAAGTATTTTTATTTTCTTGTTTGCTTATCCCTATTTTCTAATTTACCTACACTTAGCAATTATTACTTTTATAATTTAAATAACTTATAGAAAAAGAAAACACACACCCATAAGCATTCATGGAGAAAGAGAGAAACAAAATAATAAGATCATAAGATGGTATAAAAACTTTGGGAAAGATCCACAGGGGAGAAATGAATGCTAGGATATCTTAGTTTATCTTATTGTTTATTAGGCAGTTTTCTCTGAAGCTTTCAGCCACATGATTTGCCCCTACTTGCCTCCAACTCTTCCTGAGCTCATGGTCACAACCAAACAGGCTCTTCCCAGGTCTATACCCAGCTTTCCTTGCCTCACACCCAAGCTCAGGCTTGAAATACCTGGGATTCACTCTGTACCCACTGGAAGCACAAACTAGCAGTATCAGAGAGGGAGCTAGTGCTCTCTGGGCAGAACATTTGACCAAGGGAAGACAGGAGCCAGTGGCTATAGCATTCTCTCTTCTTCCCCAGCAGCATGGCCTTAAGGTGTAGTAGCTCATATGCCTCTCTGAAGACTCGAAAGCAAGAATGAGCAGTGAGTAGTGCTCCATACACATGGCCAGATCTATATAAGGCACTCTTTCACTTGGCTCTCCCCTATTTCTCTGGTCTGTTTCCCCTTTCCCTCACTCTGCTTCCCTGTTTTACACTCCCTAATAAAGTGGTAGCACCCAAACTTTAAATTGTTAACCCAATGACCCCTCTTCTTTATCAAGAGACAACAATGCCTACCTTGCTGTTATCCAGAAATACTTTGAGGTGTATTTCTGATAGTCCTTAAAATCCCTCTTTACAGAGGCAAATTTTAAAAAATATATTTTTATTTATTTCATAAAGGAAGAGAGAAAAGAGAAACATCAATGATGTGAGAAAATCATTGATTAGCTACCTCCTACATGCCCCCTACTGGGGACTGAGCCCACAACCCAGGCATGTGTCCTGACTGGGTATCCAACTGTGACCACCTGGTTCATAGGTCACCACTCAACTATTGAGCCACACTGGCTGTATTACCTCCCATTTTCACTTGAAGAAACAAATGATGAGAGAGATTTAGTAACTTGTTCAAGTGCAGTGGCTAGGAGGTGATAATAGTCAGAATTCAAACTTTGATCTGTTTGACTTCTTGGTTGGAGTCCTCTCCCTCCTGACTCTTCTGGGAGTTAGCTTCCCAAAGCCATTCCCCCGGGAAGGTTTGGGCTACCTGAGACACAAGAGTGACACTTGTTCTTCATGAGCACCCATGTCATCTAATTAAAAATTAAGAACTTTTCAGTTTATGAGGATCTTAGAAGCCTTTGAATCAATCTAGTCAGCTGACAAAATTCCCCAGTTAAGTTGATTTGGTATTTGAGTAAGTTCAAAATTCAGCACAATTTCCCATCACTCATAGATGAGAGCAAAATTAAATAATGAAATTTGCCAACATATTTATGCTGACATACCTGTTCACAATGCAAATTAATTAAAGTACCCATGGAAAAAACATCTAGGAATTAGAAAATGGGAAGGGGTGACACCCTTTAAGAAAGCCTATCAGCGGAGGACTGAGAAGGTGGGGCAGTTCTGTACCGTGCTGCCTTCCACTGGTTAAGACCTCCAAGAGCAAAGGCCTACCGAGGTGAGGATGCCCCTACTGTCACCTGTAGAGGGGCAGCACTGAGCTGGCCAATATTTGTGGTGGTGGTGCTGCTTGTCCTGGCTCAGGGGAAGCTTTCCACTAAGTCTGAAAGACTAAGACATCGCGGGGACTCTCTGCCACCGCCCGCGGCCTGCTCTGCCAGGCCTTCACGCGCGCTGTGCTGGCGCTGCGCCTTCCATTGGCAGACCCGGAGAATCCTCTCTCCGCTGACACATGGCCAGGCCAAAGCATCAGACACTACCACCACGCGGATTTTAAAACTACAGGGGAAATTGAGCCACAGGAGCTACCATCGCTGCCGCACCCACCGCCGCCCCCAAGAATGGGAATCCACCAAAATCAGAGCTCACTACACACCGGGCTCATAGAGAGTGTGGCTTCAGAAATTAGCCTCTGCATCTACAGAAGCTCCACATCCGCAACAAAGAGGACACCATTGAGGGCGGACTCTCCCCATGCAGCCATCACAGCCCACCCACAATCTTCCCAGCACACCCACCATGCTGGGAGGGAAATGGAGAGCGCTGGTGAGGAAATGGCACGGTGCCTTCCATTACCCACCCAGGCGAGCCCATCCTCCGATGCCACATGGCCAAGCCGAA